>JAMYGW020000006.1:5000-1205000 GCA_025617375.2 Acarospora socialis | reverse complement strand
TACTCGCGGTAGGTCAACCCCACCATCGCCGTCGTCAATTTTGAGGCTCTGCCAAGTACCCTCTATGACCGACCATCCCCTGATCAAGCTTGTGCAACAAATTACTGACGTACCGTCTGTATGGTGTTTTAGGTCGATGCTACCTTCAAAGCTAACTCCGGGCATCCCGGCGCCCCTATGGGCATGGCGCCGGTTGCCCACGTCCTCTTCAACAAATTCATGAACTTCAACCCTCAAAATCCAGATTGGCTCAACAGGGATAGATTCATCCTCTCGTAAGTCAAGCGTAGCATATGCGAGCACTTCATAAAGGTCATGTCGAGTCAGCGATCATATACGCTATGTCGGGACCTTCAGGTGGAATGAGCATATGGTTCCCAAGTATCGACCTAGATACTTGAAAACGACGATAAACTGAAGGATCCCAGGAAGATCTTAGTGGTCTGCTTTGCTCGAAGCGTCTATTGCTTACTCCGTTTTACATCTTTAAGAGCATTATTGAGGATCGTGGTGCTGATACTATGTGTGTACAATAGAAACGGCCATGGATGCATGCTTCAATATGCTATGCTGCATCTTTTTGGCTACGAAGTCAGCATGGACGATCTTAAGGCGTTCCGGGTGAGTCTTCTCCAGCACAACAAGCTTATTTCTGAGGTCACATAGCTGATGATGGTGGTTTCTGGGCTTAGACTGTAGATAGTGCAACGCCTGGTCACCCCGAAGCTCATAGCACCCCTGGAATTGAAGTAACCACAGGACCCTTAGGTCAAGGTTTTGCCAACGCTGTGGGCTCCGCAATCGCACAAGCCCATACCGCTGCTACGTTCAACAAGCCTGGATTCGAGCTAGTCAACAACCACACTTACTGCTTCTTTGGTGATGGTTGCGCTATGGAAGGTATTGCTAGTGAAGCTGCCAGTATAGCTGGTCATCTTCAACTGGGCAACCTTATTATGATCTACGACGACAACCACATCTCCATTGGTAAGCTCAATCGACAAGAATTGAGCAATGACTGCCCGACTAATCTGCGTACAGATGGCGACACCAAGGTTGCCTTCACCGAGGATGTCCTGAAACGATTTGAGGCTTATGGCTTCCACACACAACATGTGAAGGATGGCGATAACGATTTGGAAGCCATCGAGGCAGCAATCGCAAAAGCGAAGGAGGTAAAAGACAAGCCATCGGTTATCAAGTTGACCACCACAATCGGATTCGGCTCGAAACTCCAAGGCACTGGCGGCGTGCACGGAAATCCGCTCAAGGCAGACGATTGTGCGCAAGTGAAGAAGGCATTCGGCTTTGACCCGGAGCAGTCATTCGTCGTGCCACAGGAAGTTTACGACATGTACCACAAGCACGCGGCAGACGGTGCTGCAAAGGAACAGGAATGGAACAAGCTTTTCGAAAAGTATGGACAGGAATACAAGGATGAGCACGCCGATCTCCTGAGGAGACTAAGCGGCAAACTACCAGAGGGGTGGCAGAAGAAGCTGCCCACGTACAAGCCAGGCGATTCTGCGGTAGCTTCCAGAAAGCTCTCCGAGGCAGTCCTTGAAGCCATCCATGAAGTGGTGCCGGACCTGATTGGTGGATCCGCAGATTTAACCGGCTCTAACAACACGCGATGGAAGAACGCCGTCGATTTCCAGCCTCCAAGTCTTGGGCTCGGAGATGCCAACTACGCTGGGCGGTACATCCGATATGGTGTACGAGAGCACGGTATGGCTGGGATCATGAACGGTATCGCCGCATATGGAACCCTGATTCCATTTGGTGGTACGTTCCTAAACTTCGTCTCATACGCCGCGGGCTCCGTCCGTCTGTCGTCGCTGTCCCATTGCCGAGTCATCTACGTCGCGACACACGACTCCATCGGTCTCGGCGAGGACGGACCCACTCATCAGCCGATCGAGACTCTCGCTCACTTCCGCGCCCTCCCGAACATGATGGTCTGGCGTCCGGCCGACGGCAACGAGACAAGTGCCGCATACTACGTCGCCTTGACCTCGAAATCCACACCCAGCATCCTCGCACTCACGCGACAGAACCTGCCGCAGCTCGAGAATTCGACCATCGAGAACGCCATCAAGGGCGGGTACGTCTCAGTCGAGGCCGAAAACGCCGACATCACGCTCGTCAGTACAGGCTCCGAAGTCGCCATCTGTATCGAGGCCGTGAAATACCTCAAGGATAACCACAAGGTCACAGCCCGCGTGGTTTCGATGCCGTGCTTCGAGGTCTTCGACGTCCAGAGCAAGGAATACCGTCTTAAGTGTCTGCCCGACGGCATCCCCGCCATGAGCGTCGAGGTCATGTCCACGTTGGGTTGGGAACGCTACACGCACGAGCAATTTGGTCTTAACCGGTTCGGCGCTAGTGGTGCTTATAAGAAGGTCTATGAGGTAACATCCTCCCCGCTGTTCTTCTCCTATTCCTTTCAGGCCTGCTCGTGTCCTCTCACTATCGTCCCTGGAGAGTGATTTGGTGAGGTAGTGTGGGAGGCATGGCTGACGACAAGGACAGAAATTCGAGTTCACGCCCGAGGGAATCAGCAAGCGCGCCATGGCGACCATTGACTTCTACAAGGGGTCTAAGGTCCGCTCGCCCATCAACCGGGCTTTCCAGCAACTTATCTGAAGGAACGAGGATCACGTTGCTTGAGGTGGCTGGCGGCGGCAGGGAGTGAGAAGGATTGGGAAAGGTAGGTGGATACGGAAGACAAGGACTTACGAACCGTATGTGTCGTGCGTATCACGCAGATAGACGTAGGACAAAGAGAGGAATATGATTTCAGGTTTGCCGGATCGAATACCCGTATTGTAAAGTGGACTACATTTCCTGGAACAAAAACCATGCGAACATCGGATACGTGTGGGTATCAGTGTCTATCTAGCCATCCCACCCCTTCCCTCCCGCTCAAGCTCAAGCTCAAGCTCTCTCCCAGCCCTTCTTCTGCCCCTCCCCTCCCCTCACCTTAACGCCTTCCTCGCAAAATTCGGCAACACGAAACTGGCCTTGTGAATCTCGCGATTATAATACCGACACAGCTTGTCCTCCTCGTCGACGCTCCAATGGCGCAGTGGGGTCGTGAGGTCGCGGTTCTTGTCCTTGCTGCAGACCATGAAGCCGATCTGGCCGGCGGGGTAGGTGGGAATGGTCGTGTAGGCGTATTCGACGGTCGGGAAGACGGCCTTGCAGGATTTCTTGAGCTCGGCGATCAAGGGGAGGTGGAGGTATTGGTTCTCGCCTGGGGTGGAAGAAGTTAGTTTGTGGCGGATATAAAGTGCGGGGGAGGGGTTGGTGTGGGAGCAAAAGAGGTCGGGTTGTGGGGGGGTAGGGAGGATGACCTGGGTGGAGGAGCAGTTGGGTTGTGGGGAAGGAGAGGAATGGAGGCAGGGGGAGGGACGGGCGTGATGAGGATGAGGAAGAGACGGCGAGAACCTTGCGTGGTAATGACGCCTCCCTCGCGCAGGGCGCCGTGCAGGAGCTCAAAATACGGTTTCTGAAACAGGGATTCGGCGGGGCCTGCCGGGTCCGAGGAGTCGGTGATGATGACGTCGAATTCGTTCTTCTTGTCCGCGAGGAACTTGAAGCCGTCGCCGATGTGCGTGCGGACGGAGGGGTGTTGGAAGCCGATGGACATGCCGGGGAGGTATTTCTTCGAGAGCCGGATGACGGACTGTGGGGAGCGTAGGGGGTTAGCGTTTGGTGGGTGTGCTGGGACTTGTGGGAGGTGACGGAAGGGACGAGAAGAAGGGAGGAAGGGGGATCGTACTTCGTCAATGTCGCAGAGGACGGCTTCTTCGACGGTCTCGTGCTTGACGACTTCGCGCAGGACGCCGCCGTCGCCGCCGCCGATGACGAGTACTTTCTTCGGGTTCGGGTGCGAGTTCATGGCGAGGTGCGTGATCATTTCCTGGTAGCTGTTTCCCTCCAGAGCAACGCGAATCAGTGATGCGCTCGCCTACGTGTCCACGAACTCCATCCACTGCCCTAGGGTTCGATGAAGGGTGACGAGTACAAAACGTACGCGAATTCGTCTCTCTCGGTACTCTGTATGACATTGTCCAACACCATCACCGTCCCGTAATCGCTCGACTCGAAGATGAGCACGTCTTGATACTTGGATTTCTCGTGGTGCAGGATCTGGTTGACTTTGAGCGTCATGGCCTGGCCAGGCCACATGTTGGAGATTTCGCGGAACCAGCCATCTGTAACAATTGTAAGTTCGCATACCGGTGCATTGACAGAAGGTGTGATAACTGCAGAGCGTCGAATACCTTTAATGGTGGGGTGAGTGATTTCGCTCATGCTGCGGAAGCTGCTGTTCTTCAGGTGTCTTGCAAGGCTGCGGGAATCCAGAATCCGTGGGGTGCGAAGAGTGTGAACTCTTAGAGACTTGATCAAAGTCGCAATGGTTTGCAAAGAAGCAAGAATTGATGGGTTAAAGACCTAATCTTGTAGTACGTCCGAATGTTCGCTTTTTTGGAGGGGCACCGTGACGGTCAACTTTTTTCCTGCCCGGAACGCACAACGGGCAGGTTTACCCGGGGTCCACTCCACTATGGCCGGTCTCTCCCTCCGCCGCGGTAGGTAGAGTTCACGTCCGTCCATGCCACTACTATAGTCCTCCGCACCCAGTACGCCGTATTTTACAGGAAGATGGCTTCCTCCACCCTTTCCATCAACCATTTCAGGATCAACAAATTGTTTGCGGCGACTCTCCCAATCTCTCTTCCACGAGACCATCGGCCTCCCTAACGTCAACCATCACCTTCACGTGAGCAAAGAACAACCAAACCACCTCGTCCTTCCCCCACCATATCACCCACTCACCAACAACCCCACTCCCGCCGTACCAACCCAACAGACAAAAACCATGCGTCTCCCCTACGTCCCCGATCCACCCCCCGTCTCCTCCGCCGTCGAAGAAGCAATCGTGCACCGCGTCCGTTCCCGCCGCGCCCCGCACCCCCTGCAAGCCCTGGACCTGACCCTCCTACACTCGCCGCCGGTCGCCGACGGCTGGAACTCCTTCCTCGGCGCCATCCGCGAACGCACTTCTCTCCCCGCCGACATCCGCGAGGTCGCCATCTGCCGCGTCGCGGTGCTGAATCGGGCGTGGTACGAGTGGGCGCATCATGCGCCGCTTGCGGCGGCGGGGGGCGTGTCGGATCAGGGGTTGAGGGCGGTGAGGGAGACGGGTGAGGGGGCAGGGGAAGGGCTGGTGGAGGGGGCGTTGACGGAGAAGCAGGCGGCTGTGGTGGCGTATACGGATGCGATGACGAGGGAGGTGGTGGTGCCGGAGGCGGTGTTTGGGCGGGTGAGGGCGCTGTTCAGTGAGAGGGAGGTGGTGGAGATCACGGCTACGGTGGCGGCTTATAACTGTGTGAGTCGGTTCTTGGTGGCGTTGGACGTGGGAGAGCAGAATGGGAAGACGCCACAGTGACATGCATTGCTACTCTCGAGTATGTCCGGAGGCTGCCGTCGATGGGAGAGATTATTATGAATGTGTATATCTGACGTAGATTGTACATAGGTTAGATAACAAGTAAATCCATGTGCTCAGACCACGCGTGTTTTGGTATATGTTTTCCTGCGCCTTCGCATCGATTCCCGTGACGCCTCGCTGAATGGTGTAAATTGCGCTCATTGCACTTCCAGATATAAGTCGCCGCCCCTCATCGTAGGTGTCAGCTTGGGTTCCCAAGTCGGACTCTTCAGACTCTGTCGCGCATTCTCAATCCCGGGAGTATTGACGACCTTCAACACTGTTTTGCTTGGTATACTGGCGTTGTCATCCTGCCGGAGCCTCAACCCCTTCTCGAGCTCAGCAGCCGCTTCATTCCCCCTTCTCTTGGCGAGGAGCGATGACGGACTGCTTTCGCGCTTCGTTGATGCCAAAGGTTGACCTTGCTGGCTCATTTCTCCGCTTGCGTACCGTACGACTTCTTGCCCGCTTCCGACTGGAGGTCGATACACTCCTGCTGACTTGGCTAACGACGCCGAACGCGGCACTTTGGGATACTTGAGGGCAGAGATTGGCGAAGTCTGTGGCGATTCGACGACAGGAGATAAAGCAGGCTCCGCGGGGGGTGTTTCGTCGTCCTCGCCAGCACTTTCGAAACTTGTTTCTGACGCGTTCGAATACCTCAGGGATTGTCGCGTACTCATACTCCGGCGTGATGCAGGATGATATGACTGAATGGGTCGGTTCAGGTGCGGTTCTGTGGATGCGAGCGAGTAGGTACCCGAGTAATTGCTTGAACGCGCTGTCTGTGGGACGGAGGTAGGTTGAAGAAAGTTTCGTGGCTGAGGAGGACCTGGTCTAAGTGCTGTGGGATGACGCAAAGCCGCGGGTCTTTCTAGTCTGTATGGTGGAGCTATCCATTGACCTTCCGGAGTTTCCTGGGTTTGCGGTCTGATATTGGTAGGAAGTGAGGGACGCCGTTGATGGCAACCTTTCTCTTTCGCATACATAAGGGCGAGAGAGTCCACGGGATATTCTTGAGAATAATATTGGTTCTGCGTACCGTGCCGTTGAATTGGCCGTTGACTTAGATCTACCGACCGGCTTCCTCGAAGAGCAGGCATCGACACATTCGGAACCCTCCCTCGGCCACTATATATATCCTCTTCGAAGTTTGTATCTGTGCTCCCTGGTCTGTTATATTGAAGAATCTGCATTGGACGTGGCCAAAGGCTGTAAGCTGGTTTGTCTGGTAATAGTCTCGACGTTGTCCTATAACTGGCAATGCTTTTGGGAGATGCCTGATGTGCCGTCTCGGGTGACACGGCAACCCCAATATCGTCCGGCTTGATGGTTCTTCTCCAAAAGCTGCGCCGTTTCCCGCCGTCTTTCGGTGGCACTTTGGGCGCCTGATCGCCTTTCGAGGTTGCAGTGCCAGGAGTATTTTTGCTGGTCTCCCCATCCTTGGGCGGAGGAGGTGGCGGATCCTTGGGATTCGCTTTCGGAGGCGCCTTTTCGATCTCGAAGGGTAGTTGTTCCATTTGTTGCTTCAGAGCCCTCCGACGTCGGAGACAATAAAGGAAGAGCATAACTCCAAACGCAACGCTGGCAGAAGCCACGCCGGCCACGGCTATACCAGCAATCTGGGGGGTAGTAAGCGCACCTGTCGTGACTGGCGCGACGCTCGAGGTCGTTGCCGCATCATGACTTGGTTGACTTGGTGCCAGTGTTGAGGCAATGACTGACGAAGCGTCTGTTGGTGAAGGTTGGCCCGGGGGGGCGCCGGTCGCCACAACCAGACCCGTAGCTGAGATACTCCCGCTTGACGGAACGATACTTAGAGGGATCTGTGAAGATGTTGTCTGGGCGCCTGTGTCAAAGAGATCGCCCGGAGCGGACGTTGCGGCCACCATCGTTGCCGTAAGTGTAGCGTGTGTATTTGGAAGAGCGTTCTTAATCCCTGCGCAAACCTGATACGCTCCCGCGTCCCGCACGGTCTCGTTGGTACAGGTCAGGGCAACACACCGAAAAGCACCTTCTCCGAGTGTATAGCCACCGGCGCTTTTGTGGGTGCACAAGCAAGCGAGATCTTGCTGGCTCGAACAGATGGACTTTGGGAAAGATTCGGCGATGAACGACTGGAGGCAGGGACGGGCGCAGACAGGTACGGCGTTGGCCAAGGAAGGTGATAACGTAGGCGGAGATGATTGAGAACGGGCCAGAGTAGCATATAATGCTAGGAGAAGGTAAAGAACTCGCGATCGTGGGGCTATAGAAATGCTGTGAAAGAACTGCGCCCGGGTCAGTATGCGGTTCCACGAATTGATGTTAATCACAACGAATGGCTACGCGTTAAGACTTGATACAAAGCGGGATTGCTCGATTCGATCAAATCGTCCAGACGCAAGCAGCTTGTGTCGAGGGATCGAAGACTGTTTCCTTTGTCTCACCGGCCGGATGCGACTGACCTGGAAGAACTTCATAACTTGACCCAACAGAAAACCTCCCATTATTGATACAATCGGAAATTCATACAGTAGGAAAGAAAAGGAAGAAAGAAACGCATTGGAGAGCAAAAGCTACCCCAAAGTTGACACTGTTAAAGAATAGAAAGACGTGCATCTTGGGGGACAAGATGTTTTCTCGTTGCCGGGCAGCCCTCGTGTCGTTATCGGGCGCATCCAGCGTGATTGTGGCAGATTGTAGCCATTGTGTAAAGGAGACGCCTGGGAGTAAGCGCTCTCATGAAACCGTCGAGTTTGCATGATCTCAATTAGACAGGGCCGTTATTGTTTGTTGGTTGTCAGTTGGGGTTACGCGCTTGGGCCGGCGTTTACGCATCTTTCTTTGGATACAATGACGTCAAACACGTGCTGCAGTCTTGAGGCTTAAGTACTTCTACCCTCTGTAACCGCCTTTACACTATGGGATGAGTTTGAGCTGTACAATGATCTCAGAACACAGGTCGCGAACCATATCAATGGCCATGAATGAGGGAAAGTGTCAAAGTCGATGATATCAGATGCAAGAGGCTACGTATGCCTGGAGGAGCAATCTTACTTATGCTTGGATCTCTGGACGTGGGCGTGTTGCACTCAGAGCACTCTAGATGGCAAACACAGAAATGTTTAGCTGCGAAACCGGAACTGATACTGGGAGCTTTACATTTGAGCTTCTCGATGATTAGGGTACAACAGATCCACTATTTAAGGTGGAATTTCTGATAGGAAACGATAACACAAGCCCGCAGGCTGTGATTTCAAACAAAACGCAGATAGAACACCGCACGAAGCTTTCCGATAATACCACTATCATTCGCTTTCACGGAAACCCCAAAACTGCTACACCCGTGAGATGCACCCTGATAGAATTTCGCAAACCTTCGAGACGGTACGGTGGAGATGTGCGGTCCAGTTCCCAGTAAGGTCGACGTGCTTTGGTCATAGCCGACGTGATTCTCAATGCGCGCCCGGCGTCATGACATTGCGATAGGAGTGCGCTTTTGGCAGAACAACTAGTACTTGAGGATGATGTATCTGTTAGGCCTAGGTTAGTACTCGATCTAGGGGACGGGGAATGAAGCTGTTGACTCAAAGCACCACATTGAAAAGATGCTGTGTAGATTGTGGAGACATACAGCGCGTGAATGATGCCAGGGATGAATCCAAGGATCGTCAACAGAATGTTGATCAGGAGATCTGAACCGCATCCACGCTCGAGGAAGACACCTAGAGGTGGCAGGATGATGGCAAAAATGATCTTGATGATGTCACTGCATGGTTTATCTCGTCAGTCTGATGAAGCTATCGGACATAGCACACATGTAGGAAAGCAAGTAGAAGTCACCACAGTGGGTGATGCCATCAACTGATTGATCCAGCGACCTTGCCTGTAAGTTTCGTAGCCAGACGGAACATGTTGCTTACCTTCCTGTGAAAGGCATGATGATTTACGAGAGGTAACTGATTGTTGTATTGTCCGGATATAGTTGAAACCGAGTTTGATTCTGTGAGCGATAGTGGGCCTGGTCAAGAGATGCGAACGGGTTGGTTTATGAAAAGAGAAGTGAAAGGAGATTGCGCAGTGGAGTCTAATACACATGGATGAGCGACGTCACTTGCCTTGGCAGTAGCGCTGCACCGCCCGAGATTACCTAGTAAGGTTCACACTGCTCACCAGCCACACTTCGAATACGTCACGCGGTGTCCTGTATGATCCCATTCATGCAGTAAATTTGAGCTGTGTGGCGATTCCACTGTTACCCGGGCGTCCCATACATAGCACAACCATGCGGGATGATGGCGTAGGTATCATTGTTGAGAGCGGTTGCTGTCCTGGATATCGGCACTAAAGTAAAAAGGAAAACGGTTTCGTTTGGAGCCAAGCTATTTTTATCCCCTGTTGGAGATCGGCCGATTATCCATAAATGTGGCGTAGTTGTATGGGGGTGGAGCAAGGACTGTGATTCCTACGCGTAAGCATAAGGAATCACCCGATCTTCAAGAACCGATTCGAAGGTCTCGGGAGGAAGATCCCAAGGGCTGCTAAGTCTGCAAGCTCTGCCTGCTTGCGTGTCAAATCGAGCAGCTTCCTTAGCCCTACTTACCTACGGATGTAACGGACCCGGAGCTCGCTGTGGACGCTTCATGGCCCCGCGAAAAGCATCAGGCAGAAAAACTAAAAAGGATACTGGTTGCAACTCGGCGAGCAACAGAGCTGAACGAAATAACCACAGTTCCGGTCTTTCCGACAAGAAGATCCATAGAAGCGATGGGCAAGAGTCATCAATAATCCCTATTGACTTACAACAACTGCTACTAAATATATTCGATAATGCTTTCTCCAATCGACTCGGAGTGACCTTACCATCACTAATTCAAGAAGTCAAGCAGCATCTCTTCAATCGAGATTTCAATCAGGCCTTCGGTAATCAGAGGTATCTGGAAGCTTACGCGGTCCGATGGAGTCCCAGTCGAGCACTGGCCTATCTGGACATCTTCACCAATTTTTTGGACCTTCGAGACGGCGTCATTAAATCCGCACTTCCAGCTACACCCAGTGCTGAGAATCTTGAGAATCTTGCTCGCAGCTATCCTAGCAAACCCCGGGATTCTCGGACGGACGATGATGAGAAGTCGCTGGGGCCGCCCTTGCAGGCGCTGAGCGTTGGTGAAAAGGCATGCAAAGTGGTCTCTCTAGGTGGAGGAGCTGGAGCAGAAATTGTGGCCCTGGCGGGATATAGCCACCACCTACCCTCGTCCTCAGGGTCGGAATATTCAAGAAACGAAGGTAGCCCTACCAACGACCACTCGAATGTACGAAAGCTCGTCCTCACGACAGTGGATATTGCAGACTGGTCACAGGTAGTTCACGACTTGTACCAGGGTGTCACGAAACCCTTACAGCTCTCCCAGTTCGCTTCGTCGGCCGCGAAAGCTGCGAACAAACCGCTAGTCATCCCTGAGAGCTTCTCCTGCGCTTTTCACCAGCGGGATATTCTAGAGCTTAACATCGAAGACCTTAGTCACATACTGGAAGGCGCTACCATGATCACTATAATGTTCACACTCAACGAGCTTTACTCGGTCTCCATGGTGAAGACTACTAATTTTCTCCTTGCACTGACATCCGTGCTGGAGGCCGGGACGCTACTTCTCGTTGTCGATAGTCCAGGTAGCTATTCCACCGTGGCCGTGGGCAGCAGCGGTGCGACCTCAGCTGGCGGTACGGTGAAGAAATATCCGATGCAATGGTTGCTCGATCATACTTTATTGGAGGCTTCATCCGTAGGGAGCAGCAAGAGCGCATCGGAAGGCGGACAGTGGGAGAAATTGCTGTCGGAAGATTCTCGATGGTTCAGAGTACCGGAAGGACTTAAATATCCGGTCAAGTTGGAAGATATGAGATATCAAGTCCATCTTTATCGTCGTCGTCGTCCCAAATGGTCTTGATCTCGCTTTTATCTTCCGACGGGTCAGATATTACGTAGTGGTACATTCAAGAGCAATACGGGGCTTCTGCCTACTAGAAAGTTTCACATATCTGCAATCCTGACAGTAGTAGTCTCTTATGATAACGTAGGTTATTTACCGTACAAGGTGATAATGCAATGGATGATCTTGCCCGGTGAGATGAGGTACCTACCTACGTACCTTATGTGGTAAAGTCGAAGATTTGCCCTCGTGGGCGCTAGGCTCGGCCCGGCGGTCGCTACCAGATCTGCGGGTTTTCGTGGTGGTGGTCGAACTGAGGAATTTGTGGACACTCACTGACACGATTACCCTTGTAGTTGTGGATCACAGTGTGACCTAGAAGCTTCAGGTAAAGAACTCTGAACGGCCGAATCTAATATACCCTCAAGTAAAATCGTATCGCCGCTCGACATCTCTTTCCCGTGCGAAACTGAGATTTCCTGAGCGTCGGTTCATACGGGCACTGCTAAGAAAAAAAGCTGCAACAGCAGCACACTCCATACTCAACAACGCGAATCCTCGTATTCAATGGCCTCCCAGCAGCAGCAGATGCCATCGGCGAATGGCGCCTCGGGCAAACTTTGGGGTGGCAGGTTTACGGGTACAGCACCTCGCTATAGATACAACGCCTTCGAGCTAACATATATTTGCTCCAGGCGCTCTCGACCCATTGATGATGGCCTACAATGAATCTATTCACTTCGACCGTGCCTTTTATGCTCAGGACATCGCTGGCTCGATCGCCTACGCTCGAGCTAATATCGCAACTGGAATCCTTACCAAAGACGAATTCGCGGCGATTGAAAAAGGTCTTCACCAAGTTCTTGAGGAATGGCGGAATAATACATTTGAGATCAGGTCCGGCACTGACGAAGACATCCACACCGCCAATGAGCGTAGGTTGGGAGAGATCATTGGGACGGAGATCGCAGGAAAGCTCCACACGTACGTAGGGTCATGGTTAAGTTGTAGCAGACGTGCGCTGAAGGTTCAAATAGGGGTCGGAGCCGGAATGACCAGGTCGCCACGGATTTACGGCTATGGCTTCGTGATGAGCTGCGGGAGATAGTCAGATACCTTGTTGAGCTGCTCCAAGTGCTCGCTGAGCGAGCGGAGCAAGATATTGACTATCTTATGCCTGGCTATACACACCTTCAACGCGCACAAGTAAGTCGCACAAAGATATCAGGGTTCAGCGCTGACTACTTCCCAGCCTGTACGCTGGAGTCATTGGCTACTCAGTTACGGCATGGCCTTCGTCGCTGACCTGGAGCGGCTTCGTGAGGTCATAAAGCGCGTCAACCAATGTCCTCTTGGCTGCGGCGCACTCGCAGGTAATGCTTTCTCCATTGACCGACTGGCAATGGCAAAGGAGTTGGGTTTCGACGGCCTGGTCCACAACAGCATGGCAGCTGTGGCAGATCGAGACTATATACTGGAGACGATGCAGTGGGGTTCGACTCTAATGCTACATATATCAAGATGGAGCGAAGACCTTATCCTTTACAGCTCTACGGAGTTTGGATTCGTTCGACTAGCAGACGCATACACTACCGGTAGTTCATTGATGCCGCAAAAGAAAAACAGTATCTTTCCCCTTTACTGCTTGATAGCTGGTTACGTTGGCTGACCCCACGGGTTAGGCGATTCTCTAGAACTACTTCGTGGCAAAAGTGGTAGGGTTTTTGGCCACATGGCAGGCCTGATGATGACTATCAAAGGCATCCCGTCAACATATAACAAGGACTTGCAAGAGAGCGTGGAGCCTATGCTGGAGCATGTCAAGACCCTGAAAGACAGTCTCTTGATAGCAACTCGTGTCCTATCGACATTGACGACATTTCCGGACAAGATGCTGGCTGCACTCACGCCCGATATGCTGGCTACTGATCTCGCCGAGTACTTAGTACGGAAAGGTATACTGTCTTACTCTTCCATACCCAGTTCTTAATCCGTCTCTAATTCTTGAACAGGGCTACCCTTCAGAGAAACACACCACATCGCCGGTCGAGTGGTCGCACTAGCAGAGAAGGAAGGAAAACCAATGGACAAATTGACAGTCGAGCAGCTGCAGGGCGTGGATGACAGGTTTGGTAAGGATGTTCTGGACGTGTTCAACTATGAACGCTCCGTGGAGACGAAGTCTGCAAGTGGAGGGACAAGCAGGTCCGCCGTCGAAGAGCAGATCAAGATTCTGAAGGATATTACGAACGCACATTAGCTGTGTCTGAACGGTCAAATACGAAGGAGTGACTATGTTTACTGTACAGTCTGGTCGCTTCTGTAGGGACCATTGCATCGGTGTACTCCGCGCCGCGCTCGGTTCGTCGCCATCACGCTCAAGTGTAAAGGCCGAACATGTACTAATCAACATTCACACTTCTATGCCTAGGATTTCGATGTACACCCTTTACTATCAGAGAGTCTGTCATGATAACTCTATTTCTACGGTTTTCGGCTCTTCGGATGAGCCTTGCTGTAACGAGCAGTTGAAAAATAGATTGGCAAGTCTATGTGTTTTATAGATTGCATACATATTCTACTTTAGGGCGGTGGATAGAGCTAGTATCAGACATTCCAATATCACAAATCGAGTCAGTGGCATGGAAAGATGTCTCTAACAACGAGCTGGTTGTATCAGCACTCTAACTCGTGGCTATGTATCATAGCGCGATACAAGAACTTGCTAGATGCCAACTCAGCACTGCCGTATGCTCTATTCATCATCATCTTCCGCATCATCGTTGACGACGTTGAAGAAACGTAGTTCGTAGACACCCTTCGACGTCGACACCACCCGCAACCAATCGCGGAGCTGCTGCTTCTTGAGGAATTTCTTCGTCCTGCCGTCTCACGGTGATCAGCGCTCTCCTCCGCCACAAGAACCCTCTAGCAATCGAGGCCCACTCACAAGTACTTGAGGTATCGTCCCGAGAACTGGGTGTGCGCAATGACCTCTATCTTTCCATCTCCCTGCTGGGAGATCTGCACAATATCGCCGAGGTTCCCGACCCGTCCGTCAACCTTGATCTTGTCGTGGAGGAACTTCTCGAAGGCGGAGACATCGAAGATTTTGTCACCGGCTGGCTGGGAGGCATTGATGATGAACTATGGAGAGGTACGGTTAGATACCGAAGCAGCAGTCTTGGGAGGAACGGTTTTACCTTTTTGGTTATCTTCTGCTGCTTCCCCTTGGTGGAAGCGCGAGTGGTCTTCTATACGGTACAAATTACACTTAGCCTACTGTTCTCGAGCCTTGTTCCCAGCAACGGGCCGGGCGAACAGCAAAGCGGTGTGATGATGTACATACTGTTGCGGGTGCCATTGTTGTGTTGATTCGGTCGCAAAGAAGTGTGTATCCTGCGCCTGTGTCGTTGTCGATAAACCTCGATGAAGTTGGTGGGCGATGATTTTCACTCACTGGGGCAAGGGCTCGCTAGGTAGCGGCCGCACTTTCGGAATTCTAGCGCGCATTGTTGGCGAAAATACGCGAACGCTCACCTTTGCTTACCCGGCCATGCTCGGGTATATAGTCTCGGTCTCTCCCCCAAAATTTTCTTTTCTTCTTTAGCTCTCTTGTAAGTCGCACACCGCACCCCAACGTTCACAACTCGGCCTTTTGCTAATGGCTTCGACAGTGCCTTTTGGCTTAGATCAAGTGTAGTATCTGTTCTTTTCAGTTTAATCTCTGAAATGTTTCTAAGGAAACAAACATTGATTATACTTATTTTTGTACCTGGCGGGGTGGTCCTCTGTGCTTGCGCATGACCCTCCGCACCGTGTCCTTGGTATTACACTACCTCCAAGTGACGCGAACACTTTTTCATCGTCGCTTTTGGCTTGTCCAGGAGTCTGAAGAAGAAGATGAATCGCTTTCGCTCCGTAAGGATAGAGTTGCTCGTAAGCTGTCGTAGTTATAGAACCCTTACGATCTGACCTCACCCAGAGCTCCGTCGACGAGATTCCTGGCTGGTTCCCTTATATGATTCTTAGGCCCTCTTCCAGGCATCTGACTTGCGAGAATTGTAGTCAACGAATATCGAGGAGCTATCAGTTGTTCTTGAGTTATCTGTGTTAGAGATCTTTAATCCACATGTTGAGAACACCATCGTCTCCGTATACAGTCTCAAACGTATATTGAACTCGTAAGCTTCAGACATGGCAGAATCAGCATCTTTCGGTATGGTCAATCCCGTCATCTTTGAGCACCTACAGGCAAAGATTGATGAGGATGCCCAGGTCCGAGAGGTAGGCATTCATGGATGCGCTTTGAACGACATCCAAGCTAATATCTACACAAAGGAACTCAAATCCATCCTTCAGACACTTGAAAGACAGGGTACGAAGCTCTCTTTCTATGTTGAGGCAGTTGCTGAATCGACCAAGGCAGAGCTACTCAGTCTATCCTTTCAAGAGCTCATTCGACACCATCAGCCCGACGTTGGTCTGCTCCCCTTCAAATCGGATTTCACGTGATTAACTGGGCTACGTAGTGCATGACACAGTCCAGGATGCGGAGGGGTCAATATCAGCACAGGTGGAGAGCATCGCAAAGCTTGCGATGGTAGCGTCGAAGTATCCGTATTACAAGTACAACAGCATGTGGACAAGGGACATCCAAAATGCGGCATGGAACATGATATACAACTATGGAAGGAGCGTTGCTAACTAACGATAGTGTTTTGCGGTTGTTCTCTGCGGATGGCTCGGCGGGTTTACAGCTGAGGGTGAAGTCCAACAGCCGGGGCGGCTCTTGACGATTGAGGAAGTTGGGCAGACCTTAAACGGTATCAGGCCCTTTGAGGGAGATATCAACCGAACCTCTCCTGACTGCTTGACGTCCTTACAGTGCCAGTCAATCTCAAAGATAGTGATGCCTTTCACTTGACTATCGAGGAATACCTCCAGTCACTGATTTCGCTCATTGAAGAACTGGTACGCACATCAGCTACAGAGGGATGTCGAATACGAGCTTACCGGTGTACAGGCGCGTCTGGCAGTCAATTCCGTCACCTTGGGTGATTACCACCGACCGCTGCAGATCAGCCAGTTCGTCAAGGATCTTCACGCGGGTTTCCAGATCTTGAACTTGAAGAACGATTCGCTCCGACGGCGAAGCGATAGCATCAAGTACAACGTAAGTATCCGTAGCGGGTTGTCGAGGTTCTAAGCTTCCATAGCCGGTACTAACGAAGCTTAGGTCAAGAAAATCGAAGACGTGGTATACGATCTTTCACTGAGGAATCTGATTCCGCGGGGCGATGCTTCATAGGGATGACATCGAGAGATATTACATATACTCTTGTGCACCTTTAGCTGGAAGTTGCCTGACGCTCAGATATGGAGACCCACACCTCCTTACTAACTATATCAAAAGAACAATCTACGAGTACCTCATGGCCAGAGCTAGGGCCATCCCAAGCACGATTCAAGATGACATACGGTTTACTTTCCCTTGCAATGTGGTCGCTGCTTGTACTGCAGGTATATATCCGCAATGCTGTGCTAAGGGGACCTTAGGCCTGGAAGCAGTCTCGCGACGGTGACGGGACTAGTGCAGCCATATCGGTCCAGTCAGCTCGACTCGTAAGGTATATGGAAGATACAACAAAACGTCCCTGTTGAAATTATGCTCTTCATGTGTGTCTGTACCTGGCCTTGTGACTTAGTCTATGATTTTCTAAGTTTGAGGGTAATACCGTTTGGATTTTGCTCTATTCAGACCCCATACACCGCACGTTTGGGTGGAAGTCCGCATTCCGGGTGAAGACTTTGAGTGTCTCAGTTGACCACTTAAAGCCGTACGTAGCGCTTTCTGTATAAAATTTATATGGCAGACCCCGTATAGTAGAAGAATCTTTAAAAAGGGGCTTTGGCGGCTCTACGCCGGCATCTGCCGTTATGGAGATCAAAAGGGCTGAACCAGGCAGAGCTTCCAAAATCAAGCAACTATGACTCCAACAGAACCGAAGCCTCACAAGCTTCAGTCCACATCTTTACCAATTGATATCCTGCCCACGGACGCGGCGCGCTTGTACACCCATATACATCCATTCCTGCTCCTAGGGGTGTACTACCTACGTTTCAACGCTCTTGTAGCCGATCCGGTCTCGACACTTCTTACGTCGCTTTTACCATTGAGTGTGCTACAAATCAGCTATGCCGTGACGTGTCTCCCTGCGGCCAAAGGGGCGGCAAAGCAATCTACTCCCACCAAATCACCAAAGCAGGGGCAGCGGAAGAAACCTGCAGCTTCCAGAGTGGACAATGGCCTGAGCAACAAGCTTGTAGTATGTATACAGTACACAGGTGTTCCTAATTATGACTCGGTCTGACTTCTGCCATCAGCCAGCTGCTCTATCTCTTCTGCTCGCCATCATCCTCGGCGCGCCCTTCCTCACGATCTTCCTCATTCTCTTCGGCGCGCCATTGACGACCCATCTCCCGCACACGTTCCTCTGCGCTGCCCATATGTCCCTCCTGGCGATCTCGCCGCTCGTGTATGTACATGGTGTTGATGTTGCTAGATGGAAGGAGGCTGCATCGTTGTATTTGCCGTTCGACGACGTGTTTGGGGAAACGGTTGGGACGCTGCTGGGTGCGTGGTTTGGCGCAGTGCCGATACCGCTGGATTGGTAAGGCGCCGTTCCTCATCGCTGATGTGGGTTTTAATCGGAACGAGCGGTGAGGTTGACAATAGCTTGTTAGGGATCGCGACTGGCAGAAGTGGCCCATTACCATAGTCACAGGTGCGTATATTGGCTATGTGGTGGGTAAATTTGCAGGTGGCTATGTGCTCAAGGGAAAGAGGATTGAATTTGATGAGTGAGAAGTGCAAGAGGTCTTCGAGTTGTGGTTAGGAATGTTTGTTGCTACTCTCTTAAGGTACCCCATGTGGTGGGCGATGTCCGACTCTGCCTATGCATTGGAGAGGACATCCTGCGCAACCTCGGCTTCTTTATGGCCGCAGCGATACCTAGTCCAAAGACGAGTCATAGATATGTCGGTTCAGGAAGGCGAGGGTTACTGCAGTGACATAGGGAGCTACATCTGGAAGCGAACGATGGAGATCCACTGACCCTTAACAGCCTAAAACGGCGCGTACGAAAGAGAGATGTTCAAAGGAACGATAGGGCTAGTCAAGAGACAGACATAATATAGGTAGAATTGTTTCGGCACAACTGAGTTCTCAAAACGCCTCTTGGATCAAGCCGTGCTGCAGTTGCGAGAATGGGTTCAGGTAGCATGCCATTCACTCCAACAATGCTCTATAACGGGAGTGAATGCCAGGATGGCCAACAAGTACCGGTTCTAACACCGCGTTACACCAACCTCAAGTACCTAACGAGCGAGGTCAGCCTTTGACGACCTTTTGAACTCAACGTCATCAGCTTTACTCCCTTGCGTCCTCAAGCTGCAACTGTTTGGGCTCTTTATTCTTCATCATGTCTGTCCAAGACTTACCACATCGTCCGCTCCACATTGAAGTAATACCCGGTCCCGAATGCACCATGCTTGAACCGCCCGAGCATTCAAGCCTTTCTACTCAGCCAACAATACCGCCAACCCGAATGGTCGAGCCTCCTACCTCCGGCGCCTCGTTCCTATCACTGGCTCCAGAGCTTCGGAACCAAGTGTATCGATATCTCTTAACATTACCCGACGACTTCATCTTTATCAGGCGTCCCTGGGAATCTTCCAGGTTCCACACCTCCATTCTTTACATCAATCGACAAATCTCTCAAGAAGCTGCGGCGATCTTCTACGGAGAGAACCGTTTCGTGGCTCTACTCGATTATCAGCAAGACTTCTTCCGCGTGGATGAGGCAGAAGACCCGGTTGTAAAGTGGGCTGTGGATTCTCAGTCGGGAGACACGCAGAAGAAGGGTGACTCCACAACAAGTAGTACTCTCCTAACCGGCTTCATCTACCCTCACGTCTTCTCGCGCATCCGCTACCTCGAGATCGACATCATGTTCAGCTGCTGTTCACGGCGGTACAGGACTGGACCCTGGGATTTCCACCCGGACTGGGTGGCCGCGTCACTGAAGACAGCAGTCGATGCTTTCATACCCGGCACAGCACTTCGTGAACTGTTCGTGGGGTTCGAGTCTCTCGACATGGGCAAGGAGGTTCCAACACGTGCAGACGTGAGGGTGGCATTGGAGCCGTTGCGGGCGTTGAGAGAGGTGCCGAATGTATGGATCGCAGGCGTCGGCATGGGCTGGGATGAGCTCTTCGTTGCCAAGTTGATTTGGGATATGATGGAGTCTGGTGATGGAGAGGCATTAGTTGGCGATAGTGGATCGTGTTCGACGTGCCGATTCCTTCAATAGATCTTCTGTAGCAGGGGATTGGGCAGTTAGAGGTATCAGTGCTGGAGCCTCTGTGGGCTGGGAATAGCTACGGCGTTCACAACATGAATCGAGTCTTGTCATAGTTCAGCACTACGAATGGTGTAATCTGATCGCGAGTGTGGACTCGTTCCTCATATGCTACACACCAGTGACTCTGGATGATATATCGGACTATTAAGGTCTCTGTTGACCAGACAAGCACCTTCCTGACTTCAGATACCCGCCCCAACCTATACCAACAGTCACAAGAAGACTCTCAACCATCTAACCCAACAGTGTCGTGTTTCCCTTCAGTCGCGTGGGCTACCATTTTCCGCTTCGCCAGACGCGGTTGCTCACCGCCCTCTCCAAGACCTTTTTCTTTTCCGCGGACAGATCTTTGTCCTGCTTCCGCTGCTTCCGTCCTAAATTCCGAACTTATTTGCATAGACATAGAAGGCCAGTTATAGAGCCATCTACTAGAGTCAATTCGTCGATAGATACATATGCAGAAGCCTCAGTACGTTGCGCTGTCTGACTCGATCTCCAATTCACAGCGCATGGATATGATGCATCATCTCGATTAATAAAGTATGCGCCGGCTCGGAAGCAATCTGCAAGGGGCCGGATGAGTGACGGAGAAGTCGATGGAAGCGAAAGGTTCCAGCCATCGGTGGCGGTGCCGAAATAAACTTCATTTTGGTAACAAAGCTGCTGACGTTAACGTTACCGTAGTACCTTACTCCGTACCGCAGGCACCTTAAGGTAGTGACTTACCCTAACTTGGACAGGTGCGGTGAGCTGTCCATGACCACCTTACCACTCTTCGCCTCTCTGCTCTTCTGACTTCCTCAACTCTTCAACACTTCACACCACCACCCCAACCGCGAAACAAACATAACAAGCCAGCACCTATCTTAAGTCATTCTATACCATTTCTCCAAACTTCCTATCTCGAACCATATATCCATCCTCCAGCTCCCTCTCGGACGCTACGACTCATACTCGACCTTCCCGTCGCCCACAGCAGCTACCTCACACCCGTCCCACCCTCTCGACTCGCCCACCATGCATCCCTCAAGTCCCACCTCCTCCACATCCCCTCGCGCCTCCTCCGAACCCGAAGAAACCATGCAAATCTTCGTCAAGCTGCTCTCGGGCGAAAGTAAGCAAGCCCCCCCCCTACCTCCCGCTCGCCACCTCCCTCACCCACCACTAACCGCCCCACCGCAGCAATACCACTCACCATCCCCGCCACCACCACGATCTCCACCCTCGCCCAGCTCCTCTCCCTCCGCACCTCCATCCCACCGCGCGACCTGCGCCTCGCCCACGCCGGCAAACACCTCCCCGCGACGCCCTCGTCGACCCTCCTCACGCTCTCGATCCCGCGCGAAGCCACGCTACACCTCACCCTCCCCGTGCGCGGCGGCATGCCGCCCAAGAAGATACGGTGCAACTTCAAGGACTGCAAGGACGCGGCGCAGCGCATCGTGGGCGACTGCGGCTTCTGCCAGGGCCATTTCTGCGGCAAGCATCGGATGCTGGAGGATCATCGGTGCAGCGGGCTCGAGGACTGCAAGAAGGAGAGCCGGGAGCGGAATGCGGATCGGTTGAATTCGGAGAGGACGATGGTTGTCAGGGGGATTTAGTTGGAGGGGTGCGAGGGGTTGGATGTGGGGGAGATGGGGATGATGTTTTAATTGGGAACGGGGAGGGCAGAGGATTCTTCTTCTCCTCGGATTCCGGGCTGTGGAGTCATAATCGACAGGTCTGCTCTTTCGGCGAGCGATGCTAGTTACGATCAATAATATATGCTCTTGCTTCCTTTCTCACCCGGTTCTGACAATCAACGCCTTGTCCACGTCTCCGACAACAGTTTATCCCATGCCCTCCACCACATGACCACACCACGCTGGCGGCCCGGATTTCCCAAGTCACTGAGCTCCCTGATACTTTCCCTACCCTTCATCCCCTCCTCTCGTCTCCTCTCTCTCTCCTCTTCATCAATCTCGCATCTCCATCTTCATTTGGTTTCTTTTTCCGGTTGCGGCGTTTTAAAAAATTCACAGCTCATGTTATATTGTGTCCGGACCGTATCCCAGCCAGGTAGGGACTTGCTGTAGCCAAGCTGCCTAATTTGCCAGTAGCGCTGCTTTGATCTCAGAAAGCAGGAAGAAGACGGGGCGTTTCTGTTGGGTTGCTGGGGTTCGGGAGGGGTTAGAGGTTGCGGGGATGGTGTAGTTTTGTCCGTCTACCTTTCCCGGCACAGGCACAAACAAGCATGGCATGGGATGGAATCGCGTCTTTGTTCTGGGGGACATGGGCGTTGAAGCGACGGTCGAGGCTGGGTATCAGGATCAAGCTTTCTTGCGAATCTCGTCAACAAACGACGCTTGAGAAAGGAACCGGCTAGGTATCTATCTGTTCTCCGAGCTCACTCCCTCCCTCAGCCCGACCGGGATCGTACCTAGCGCCTAAACGCCATTTCATGCCGAAGAATCTCCCCTCCGTTTCCCCTCCCTCCTCCACCCCCCCGCTTCGGAATCCACCAATCCACTCCCCATCTCCATCTCCAGTATCCCATCTCGCCTCAACCCCCACCCTCCTCCCCTCTCCCCTCCCCCTCCCCCTCTCCCCCATCCCCACCGCCACCCCCATCCAAATACCCCTCATCCTCCGCACTCTCATACTCGCCCACCAAATCCATCACCACACTCCTCGCCTCATCGAACTCGCCCAGCCCATCCGCAAACGGCGCCTCCTTCTTATAGCCATCCAGAAACGCGTTCCGCTTTCGCAGTCGATCGTATTGCTGCACGATACGCCGGAACAGCGTCGCCACGGACGTATGATTCGCGAGCATCAGGCCCGACACCCGATGCGTGTTGGGGAGGTAGGGGGATTTTTGCGCGAGCGCGACTTGGATGCTGGCGGGACCCCAGGGGATGAAGGTTGCAAGGCGGCGCTCGCGGATGCGGAGCAGGGATTTGTGGACCTGTGGTTGTTGTTAGTGGCGTGCGGTGGTGGGGATGGGTGGGGAGGGTACTTCGGAGGGATCGGCTTCGCCTTGGATGATGTTGAGGATGCTGATGTAGCAGCTTTTCTTGCTGGGGGTGGTCGAGACCATTCGGTTTTTGGGTTGGAGGAGTCGTCGCATGACGTCCAGGACCGTTGTTTTGCGCACCGTTTTGGCTTGCTCGATGTTGTCGCTGGTGAAGGGCGTGTAGGAGGTCATGAGGAAGTGACAGCGGGGCGTGGGGATGAGGGACGCGAGGATGCCGACGAGGTCGTTGTGCATGTAGCCTGGGTAGCGGAGGGTGGTTGTTGAGGCGGACATGACGGTAGAGACCTGGCAGGTCGTTAACAGATGAGACGATGGGGTACGAAGCATGAATTACAAGTTGGTTCGTTTGCTGGAACGATGGCTCCTGGACATGTAACCTATCTGCGGCAATCCGCGAGAGTGCTCCGTTATCTAGCACTACCTGCTACTATGTTAGCGACATCTAGTTCCGCCGTCGCTGAACACATACCACTGAATCTGCATTCTGCGTCAACCTCCGCATAGCGAGGAGACTATTGTAAGGATTCACAACCACGTCCATTCCATCTGGGAAGACTGAATAAGTCTGTATCAGCTTCTTCGGGAATCGGTCGTTCATCCGTTCTAATATGAAGCTTCCAAGGCCCGATCCAGTACCACCGGCAATCGAATGTAGGAGCATGAAACCCTAACACAGCAACTTTCAGTCTCCAACTTGCCAAACCATCCATACTCCTTCCGTATAAGAACCGCTCCACTTGGGGTGACTTTCTAACCTACCTCGAGACTATCACTCCCATCTGCTTCCCGATCGATCATATCAAACACGTCCTCTTGTACGGTCTCGCCAGCAGCATACCCCGCAGCCCAGTTATTCCCAGCGCCGATCCCCTGCTTGCCGATGTAGAAATTCTCCGGGTTGTAGATATTCTTATAGGCGCCCGTCTGAATGCCATTTATGACCTTAGACATCACAACAGTGTCAGTCCACCGCAGCTAGAAGGAAGGCCTGTGCGCAAGACCGAGGACATACTCGAGGTTCGAGATCAAGCAGGATCGCGCGGGGGATGTAACGCGTGTCGTCGCTCTAGGTCACCATCGTCAGGTCCATGCGTGCTCCGGGGACGGAATGCCGTTGTAGTGAGTGGGGCATACTTGGTAGAAGAAGACGTCTTTCCGGTCCCCGCCCTCCGTCGCAAAGTCTTCTAGGTTCCCGTCTTGGCTGATCCCGTGCTCCTGACATAATTGCTGCCAGAATTGACTGCCGACTGTTCAATCCGCCTGTCAGTATATCGAATCGAGGTGGTGAGCTAGCTTGCTCCGTTGGTGGGTTATGTTATTGTAATACTCGCGACGAGACCACATACCGCTGTTGCCGCATTGGCCGGCTTGAATGGTGATGATTTCTCTGCGATACTTATTAGCAGTCGCAAGAGTCAGTATTATGCAACAATTTACCTAGGCATCTTCGTAGTCTGGGATTATGTGCATCTGTCATATGCTTGAAGTTAGATTGGGGGAGAGACGCGTACTTTAGTCAAGCGTGTTCTGTATCGATTACAGCCCTATGGAGTCGAGGCAAGCTATCCACAAAGGCGTGTCTTGGCACAGTCTACAATACACTATCTTTATCCTACTCACTGCGGCATTGGAATAATATTCTCATGTAGATCGTTATTTCACGCCGACCACGGCATAAATCCAGACTCCAATGTTACCGATGTTTATCAACAGTCCCCCGTGTCCACCGATGATCGATACCCTCCCCAAACTTCCACCAGAACATTATACTGAAAACTGCCACATATAGGTTGATACGTATGATATCGAGGATCTCATACCAACTGAATGCTATCTTCCTGTCTCCTTTGTTCCAATGGTCGCAAACGTCCAGGAACTTCTTGGGGTCGTCTGTGATAACACCATCTACTTCTTTTCGGATGCTCCACTTCATCATGGCCTCCTCATTAACAGTCCAGACATAGACTAGCCTCTTCAGTCTCTTGGCATCGCGCAAGAACTTGGCGCCGAAGGGGCCCATGAGCGACTTTTGGAGCATATTGAAGGATATGTTAGGGACGGAAAGGAACCGACGAGCAAACATGACGGAGAAGCCAATGTATGTGATCGGAAAGGTTGGCAGGTAGTGGTCGCACAGAGGTAGGTATTTCGGCTTTGGGAAGGGGTCAGCTCCCATCCCCCAACTGTCCGAGTCTGAAGGAGACCTACCGCCCAACAGCCAAGCACCACCCGCTGATTCCATGGCTTCTTGTGTGGCGTGACTTGACGAATGGTATGAGAGATTAATCTCATCACATTCTCCGCGTTGTTATCGAGCTACAAACGCTGTTAGCCTTTCATTGGCGGACTTGACTGTTGACTAACCTTTATATCAAGTAATAGCCATATATCCTCTAAGCCGGGCGTGTTGAGGTACTGCAGAAGTTCCAGCAGTCTCGGCATGGGCTCGTGCGGCGCCCTCAGTGTCCGCAGCGTGCTTAGCTGATCCCAGCTGCAATCGATCACCTTATCTTCCTCGCCGAAGCATCGTTTGAGCGTGGCGTCCTACACCAGCATGACGTTCCGTAAATATCCCCGAGTTGCCACAGGTGCAGCCGGTACGAGACTCACATGTGACAACACCACCACGTCGTCGCTGGAGAGATGAATGTCCGTCTCAATAGCGTGGGCTCCTGCCTCTACAGCTCCAATGAACGCACCCATTGTGTTTTCAGGATGCTTGGCCTTGTAGCCCCGATGTGCGATGCTCTGTGGTAATCTTCGACCATGCTTGTCCGTGCGTGCCCGCGTCCAGGTAGCTGTGCGCGCATGGTCAGCCATGAAGACTGAACAGAAGTAGGGAAGCCCGCACGGATAGGGAAAGATGCTGCCGCCTGCAACAACGGTGTGTCTGCAGACTCTTCATTCTTCGCATCGACAGAAGGAGGGGCCATCGTAGCTCCCAGCAACTGATTCTCTTGTCTCATCGGTTTGACTGCGAGTTCAAGTGGCTAAAAGCTCGACTCTGAGATCGAAGCTGTTGGAGATATCAAGGTGTTGTAGGGATGATGGGAAAAAACTACCGTTCGGTAGTCGGAGAGATGGTCAAGGAACAAGGAATACCCAGGTAGGTTACTCTGTTCAAACAGATGAAATATGAGGAAGCTCATCTGGCTGTCGGCATTCAGGAACCTCAGCTTGGAAGATGACACTAAGAAGGACAAGCAAAGAAAGCTTATTGCCTAGTGCAATCAGTAGATGATGGAGAAATTCCTGCAGTCATCCTTTCCATGTATGACGGGATCGATCCCGCTCTGCTTTCCAGAGAAAGTAGGCCGGCTCAGATAAGTTATGGAACGACTTGCGTACGAGTAGACGAAACCGAGGGAAAAGTCAAGTCGTTTGTTAGCTGAGAATACATGTAATGCCCACAGGGAAGGGCATCTCTTCTCACCAACCCATATCAATTATTGCACGGATGTGCCGCATCAGCTCGCCAGGGAAACCATGTACGCTCTAGCATGATCGGCACGATTAGGTGTTTCTAGCGCAACCATCAACACCGAAATGAGACCGGAACGCGGGCGATCCAAACCAGACGGAGGCATTTGGTATGAAAATGCCACGATTACGGTTTGGCACGAGCGAGGAGGATCTTGTTGCATGATCGATGTGCAGAGTACATGTACCGAGTAAGGACAGCAAGACAAGTATATACTTCATGGTGGACTGGCGCTGAAGAACACGGAAGACTTATCACTGCATGTCTGATCCGTTTGACGGGGGTAGCGAGGACGAGCCGTATCAGGCAACTCCACTGTTCCAATCAATGCACTCAACGGCTGCACTCGTCTCAAATGGGCCACCGCTGATTGCCTAAAACAGGTCATGTTACATGCGCTCTTTAAGGCTCTGCGCCTCGCGTATGCAACGGACAAGATATGAAACGTCAAATAACGCACGGTGCTACAGTTGTGTAGGGATCACATCCTCGTGCAGTACTGCGCTGGACCGGGCTACATCACGAGAATCCATGTGGAGCATGTTCGACATTTTCTATTCCGGGTCGACTTTTGCCGCTCCATAGACGACTAGATTACAGTCTACAGTATCGAAGAAATCCTATACCTTTCTCATCTCCACCACGCATCGGATACAATCTCCCTGCTTCATCACCTCGAACGCACTGTTGATCTTGTCCAAAGGTTGCCGGTGCGTGATGAATTCGTCGACCTTCAGTTTGCCGGTTAAGTAGTCATCTACGAGATCAGGGAGTTGGCTGCGGCCCTTGATACCTCCAAAAGCGCATCCTTTCCATACACGGCCGGTAACGAGTTGGAATGCTGGTTGTGTTGGATCAGTATATCTGCTGTCGATGATTAAGAAGGATGACTAGCTTACGTCGGGTGGAAATCTCTTGGCCGGCAGCGGCAACACCGATAACAATGCTCTGTCCCCATCCCTTATGGCAAGCCTCCAATGCCGCCCTCATAACGCCGACGTTACCGGTACAATCGAAAGTGTAATCGCACCCACCATCGGTCATCTCGATCAGTTGTTCCTGAATGCTCTTTCCGCCAAGCTTCGTGGGGTTGACAAAGTCCGTCGCTCCGAACTTCTTTCCCCATGCCTCTTTCGAATCGTTTACATCAACGACAATGATCTTGCTCGCGCCGTTTTTTACCGCGCCCTGGATGACAGACAGCCCAACACAACCGGCACCAAAGACCGCAACATTGGAGCCTTTCTCGACGTTCGCTGTGACCACCGCTGCACCGTAGCCCGTGGTAATACCGCAGCCTAACAAGCAAGTCCGGTCCATCGGCGCCTTCGGGGTGATGGCGACGACCGAAATGTCTGCAACGACGGTGTACTGCGAGAAAGTCGATGTTCCCATGAAGTGGAGTAGATTTTTACCCTTGCACTTGAACCGGGAGGTCCCATCTGGCATAACACCTTTGCCTTGGGTCGTTCGAATCTTTCCACAGAGATTGGTCTTTCCAGACTTGCAGAATTTGCACTCCCCGCATTCCGGCGTGCTGTTCGGACACGGCCGCTTAGCCTTTGACGTACTGCGGAGAAGTATACGGATGGCTGATTGACATACTATAGCGCTACGACATGATCGCCTGGCTTCACCGTTGTGACACCCTCGCCTACTGACTCGACGATACCAGCCCCCTCGTGCCCGAGGACAATTGGGAAAGCCCCTTCCGGGTCCTTCCCGGACAGGGTGTATGCATCTATAGCAAATTGAGCAGTTGCCGAGAGTGTAGGACACCCTCAGCATACCTGTGTGACAAACTCCCGTGTAGTAGATTTCTATTCGAACCTCGTGCGCTTTCGGTGGGGCGACCTCGACGTCTTCGATCGAAAGGTCCTTGCCAGCTTCCCAGGCGACGGCAGCCTATATCATGTCAAGTTCTGGCCTGTCCCCAATTTTTTGAATATCTTCGAGCGCACCTTGCAAGTAATGGTCTATTCAATGCATATGATGTCAGCAGACGATCTTGCAATGTACCGCAGACCCCGCAGCATGCTTGCCTTTCCAACAGTATCGGCTGGCATGGTGTTACGACTATAGAAGGAGATTTTCAGGAATATTCAGATCTTATTGACAGGAGACAAGATATGAATGGTGATACAACACTTCAATGGAGAATATAATTACAATGGCAACGGAAGATTTCGGCTGAGGAGTACTGATGGACCGAAGGTGGGGGCTATGGAGAGAAGGGCATATTTTTCCGGGGCAACGCAGCCGCTGGCCGCAAGTGGTAGTCCGTTGTATTTTAGGCTGACTTGGCAATCAAGTCCCTAAGGTACGGACATCTAGGAGGTAAGAGTACGCTTAAAGCGGACCTCAGGACTACTTTACCCAATTGAAGAGCCTCTCAGTAGGTCAATGTGTGGTTTTTGGTGCTTCATGTCTCCGATGACGGAATGACCCTTCCTGCCTCTGCTATTACGGTGGCCGGCATATCTCCACGAATTATTTACGGCATCCTGCAAGAACCGTAGAGCGCAATTGTCATGTTTTCTACCAGAACCGGTACCAACTTCTCTACGACCTCGAGTAGAGATTAAAGTAGTAACTAAGTACATCGATTGAGCCCCATAATGCGGTTTCCCTATACCAAAAATCGTCCGGCTGAGTGAAACACATAGCCCCCTAGCTGAAGGCCGGTTCGACAGCCAAAATTCAACGCCGTTACGCACAAGCGATGCCATGATTTGCTGCTCGGGAAGGTATGGGAGGCGCTTGCTTCTACCGCGACGCCTGTGATTCTTAAGTTCTCATCTGCCCGGCATCTGACCTGACTGCATCATGGCGGCATTCTGCTCTTGGAAACGCTGGCCTAGCCGTTCTGATCCTTTGAGGTACTTGTCGACACACCGCATCACGCAGCCCTCTTCTTTGGTGTGTAATGACTTTGTTGTGAAGTCATTGACGCAGTCATCGAAACATCGCTGGACAAGCCTCGAGTACATCTGGGTTGGCGCGCTGCATCAGCACGTATGTTTGGTGCGATTCGACCAAGACGGCCTCCCGGAGGACTTGGATATGCTTCCAAGTGTGATTGCAGCAGCCATGTTGGCGGGATAGGGTGAAATGAGACTCACGGTCATGAACTCTTTCATTTGCTTCTTCTCCATTCGGGTCTGCAGCTCTCGCTGCTCTGCTGCGTTTAAGCTGGAAGACACCCGAGATCAGTGCCAGCTTGGACCGCATTTGAAAATGCAAATCTCACCCGTCCATTGTCACGGTCCTATCTGGTAAGAAATGATGCTTCCTAGACTCTGCGAGGCTGTGTCCAGAAGCTCAACGGCTTCTGTGATTCTTAGGGAGAGCTTTCATCAGAGCTTGGATTCTTTAATTCTAACCGAACCGCTGGACGGCAAACTCCGGTCGATTATGGCGCCAAGGCTTCCGTCAGAGCACTCAAGGTAGAATATGTGTAGAGTATTCAGAAGTAATACATCATCTTGGAAAAGAATGCTTTGAGTATCAGTAGAATCGGAGTGCAAGGGAATGATATTTTGTGAATGTTCTCACACGCACAAACTTCATTGCACGCTACCTCCTGCGGTAGAGAGTCAAGCTCCGCCTTGCCATCGGTCGCAAGCGAGAAGCGTGACCGGGAGGAGCTCAAGTCTAGCCCCAACCTCGTAAACCTCCATCACTCCAAAGTTTGCTGCTTGGATTGGATGCAGTGTTCTATCTTGAAACGATACCTCTATATCTCGAATCGGTCGAAGCTCGTCCACAGTTCATCAGCAAGGTCATATCGCTAGCCCACTCCGAACAACACCTTAGCGTTATTCAACGTCAGGAGCAGCACCGATTTGCGTCAACCATCCACACAGCCTTCTCGTCCAATCTCGTCCAATCCCTTCGACAATTCTGCATCCTGTTGGTACACACCGAGAAGACTGTGCATAAGCAGCTGATAGTCATCAGCTTGTGGCTGCATTTCTTCAACGGCCGTGCAGCAGCGAGTCCAAGTCCTGCCTGATCGCGTCCGTCGCGTTCTCGATTTCGATGAACAAACCAGCATCAGACACAAATCTTGCGAAAACTTCAGCATCAAAACCGCTCGAGTCTCAGCGGGCAGTGATTATTCTCTCTCGGCCATAATCGATACTCTCCGTGCGTTGATTGCGACAGTCTTGATTACTACAGCGTCTCACTTCAGGCGTCATTGGGAAGGGTGTGCTACTTCGTCAGACCACACATTGGGCTTTGAAGCTGAGGATTTGAAGAGATCACACGACACACATTTCACCAGTCTGAGGGGTGTCAGACTGTTCGTGTTATGGGAACCAGGATCCATTCAACATCGTCTACGGCAGTCCAGCAAGCGCAGATGGCTGCTTCACCTCCGACAAAGCGCGATCTGGCATCATGGTGGAAACAGTTCAAGAAGAATTCTAAGAAGGAAGAAGAGAAGGGTATATCTCCCCCGTTTTCCTTCTCGTACCTTATCGCTCGAGTCCAGTCATTTCCAGTTGAGGAAGTGCAACACTGGTCACCGATCGTCTTCGCGGCACGATCAGTTCGAGTCCAGAGCGACACCTACCTGGTCACCACCCTGTTTTGTCCTGCTTCCTTTCCGTCGCAGAATATCTCATACATCGAGATTTACACTTTGAGTCGAAGCTGCCTCTGCTCTCTTTCCAATATTGCCAGGCCGGGAGAGTGCCGACTGCCCGAGTTCTTGTGGCGGCTCAAGGCGTTGATTTCCACGCTGGAGTCCTGCAACTTGCATAATGGATTCCTCTTCCTCCCTCACACTGTCAAATCTACAGTAAACTCTGTTGAGACACAAATTGAAATACAACGGCTTACCAAGTTCTCTGCAGCAGACAAACCAACTGGGATTTTCGGTGTACCGCTTCAGGTCAGCATAAGGTATGCGCACGTTGCCATATCTCTTACCAACGAGCAAGGAGAGAGCTTCGTCTACGGGTACGTGCCAATAGTTGTTGCCAAGTGTGGAGTATTTCTGAAAGAGAAAGGTATGTGCGCCGCTATTGCTATCTACGTTCGGATCTGGAATCTGCGTATTGAACCTTTATAGCTACCGATGTTGAGGGGATCTTCCGGCTCAGTGGTTCCTCCAAGCGCATCAAGGACCTGCAACAGATATTTGATTCCCCAGACCGCTACGGCAAAGGATTGGACTGGACAGGGTATACCGTCCATGATGCGGCCAACATTCTGCGACGGTATCTTAACCAGCTTCCTGAACCGATAATACCGCTGGAGTTCTACGAGCGTTTTCGGGACCCTCTCCGTAATCATCAGCACCAAGCTGTAGGAGATATGGAGGCGCAAGCGCAAGACGTTGGGGACTTTAACCATGAGGAAGCCATCGCAACCTACCAGAGACTGATCACCGAGATGCCCCCCCTAAATAGGCAGCTCCTGCTATATATCTTGGATCTCCTGGCAGTCTTCTCCTCCAAGTCCGACCTGAATCGCATGACATCACCGAACTTGGCGGCTATCTTTCAGCCGGGAATGTTATCTCACCCGTCTCACGATATGGCGCCGAAGGAATATAGGCTTAGTCAGGATGTCTTGGATTTCTTGATCGAGAACCAGGATAGCTTTTTAATCGGCATGACCGGTACCGCGGCCGACGAGAACACGGTCAGAGAAGTTCAGAGTGGTGCTCCGAGCTCGCAAGCAACGACACCAACTACGAACGGACCAAGGGTCCCGAAAGCGGCCCTCGGCCGGTCCGCCTCCAATGCTAGCGCTGGAGCAGACAGCCTTCGCAAGTTTGGTGGTGTGCGGCGGAACGTATCCGTTTCATCCAAGCACTCGAAGCACTCAACGAACGTGCCCAGCCCGATCACCCCGTCCGGTGGGACGCCCTATACGAACACTAGTACCGGCAGCGGTGTCCACAGGAGCAACACACTTCCATCCAAGAAGTCACCAGGCTTATCATCGGGGGGCCGTTTCATTAAACCTCTAGAGCCTTTAACCCCAACGTCTAGGCTTGCTCCACCCAACTTTATTCCAGAGGATGGTCAAATGTCTTCCATGGACCCGAAATCGGTACAGGCACCTTCTGCGCACCGGTCACTGTCCGCGACATCCTCTATAACACCTACAGCCGAGCAACCTTCGCAGATAGACCCTAATCTGTCCTCCGGTGCCAGTACGAGGGGCAATGAGCGATCGTTTTCTGCGCAAAGATTGCATCTCCCGAACCTACCAGTTGGTGCTGAGGGTCAACCTCCGTCGATTACGCCAACCAAGGAGCGTAAAGTGTCCAATTTCTTCTCGAAATCTCCCACAAGCGATGGCGAACGGAGGGACTCGAGACAACCCAACAAGCTCAAGAAGAAGCGGCTACCAGGCAGTACCCCGAGCGCTCATAGTTCCACTAACTCCCTGCATGCCGGCCCGGTAGCTCCAGACTCTCCGGCGACTCCCCCATTCCACACGCCGATGCCAACCCCGGGAATCGGGATGCAGCCAAGACTGGATCCATTGGCATCGGTCGTTTCGAGTACATCAGATGCTGAGGCAACGCCGACGGTCGAAGTCCCACCGCGAACACTGGATGGGACACGCGAAGCAGAGACTCCACGCTTGGGTGATCCAAACCGTCAACAGCATGTGGATGCAACACTCAAACCAGCCAAATCACCTCCACTCTCAGTGGACTCGCATTCATCTGTGACAGATCAGTCCGACTTTGACCAAATGGACACCTCAGTAACTAAGACTGACAAAAAAGAGAAGCGACATCGTTGGCGTCTATCTTCCTCCCATAAGAGTCATGAACACGTGAACATTGGCCCTGCGGCCAGCGGGTCTGATCTTGGTTCCAACGCTGGCGCGGCATTTAGTTCGAGCTCGATCGGGAGCTCCCATCGGCCACGCAAGAGTATCACCGACGATGCGCAGCAGCTGAGCACGGTACCTTCAAGCACAGGGTTCCCTTCTACTTCGCCAACCTCTGGCATTGATGCTGGGCTCGGAAAGGACAAGGAAGTCTCTCCCGAAAGCGAGAAGAAAGGTCCGATCGGGTGGCTTAAAGCCAAGGTGCAACAAGCCAAAGAGGATCGGAAGGAGCGAGAAGCGGAGAAGGGCAGGGCAAAAAGCCCTCCCAGGAACGGAACGGACAAGGCAGAGAGTCGCGCAAGCCTAACTGCGGTGGCCCAAGAAGGCCTGCCGGTCCGCGGACGTTCTACGGACGCGAAGATGGACGGAATCGTGGCGCAGGGAGGCCAGCCTCCTCTGCCGAACAGCATCCCACCTTCACGGTGAGATGGTCTACTGCATCACTGTCGCCCAAATTTGTAAATGTCCATTATCGACGATCTATCAGCGGGCTGGAGTTGAACCGGACGTTCGGATACCCCATGCACATGAGACCTTTTCGACGCCTATCATGTCTTCAAAGCATTTGTGTTTCCTTAGCTAGTTGATAATATATATCTACATTCTGGATTTCGTGAGACTTTTAGGCGGCCCTAATATATCTGGCCCAACCATTGAACCAACAGACTTTCATGCACTATTGCATATGAGGGGCCTCTCCATGACAGTAAGACGTACTCAGAGCCGCTGCCACCGATTGCATGTGCCATTCATGGGATCTTGAAGACCGGCCGTGTTCACCTTTACAGCCAAGGATCAGTCGAGATACAGCATAAGTACAGTAATGATTATGACTGTACTGACAAGCGACTGCAACCTTGTGATCAGATGTTTCAACTCTGAGCTTGACGTAAGTGGCAGTAGCTTCCACCAATCGTTGTACACAGCAGTGTGTTAGCACGGAACCAAATATAGAACGGAGCCTCACGTGAGGTCATGCTTTACCTTAATTTCCATGAGGTGCCATGCTTACAACCAGAAAAATTCAAAGCTCGGAAACTCAAGAATGATTTAATATAGGGTGCGGGTACGTAACGTCATCGGCAAGTTTTTCCCTTAGATTGCACTAAGAATCCTTGTGTATATTCATAGGTAGTTGTCGAAGGGCAGAGTGCGATTGCAGCTTAGAAGCGCTTCACTCCTGGTTCAGTCGTGATGAGTATGGGGTGCATAACAGCATGCAGTGGATCATGAGGCACACAACCTCGTAATCTACAACGCCAGCCCATCGTCTTTATGTGTACCTTAAGGCAAGCATCGCACTTCGCTCCTAACTCTAGGTATATCAACGAATGAAAGCGTGTCAATAGCGGGGAGCGTCTCCTATTTGGTAAAACTAGTCTAACGTTATCTGGGAGGTGGCTGAATTGACACTTTCTTTGCCCTCTGTTCCTGCTTCTCCGTTCAACTCAAAAATCAACACCTATCATCCTCGTCCCTCAACTCCTCATATCACTGTATTCTTCACTTTCTTTTCCCTAGAGTTGCTAGATCAACAACTTCGTTCATTGACCTGAGCACATCAACCCACTCTTGGCATCTACAAGCGAGGCCGGCCGTCGCATTCGCTTTTCTGAGGTTAGTCTTATCCACATGTCCGCACTTCATAGACAAATGTAGTTCGAATGGCTAATGTTTGGCACGAACAGATAACAGCACTCGTTCGCTCGAAGTAATTTGTGGTTTGCATTGGAGACGCGACGCGCCACGGCCTTGACCTAGTGTCTTTCAGCTCCACAATACTCACCATGCTGTCTATCCGTAACCTCTTCGTTTACTCTCTACTTCTGGCGCGTTTCAACACCTTTGTTACAGCGGAACCCACGTTTGACAATGGTGATGATGCAGCAGAGGCTGCCGAGGACATGGCCGCCTTCCAACAATTGCTGAAAGAGGTGGACGAAAACGCATTGCACGCTGCCTTGCACGACTATTCGCCTACCAAGTTCAAGCATGGTGTGTTTCGTGAGGACCGTACTGCGCTGGAAGCTGTGCACCAAGAGAATGCTGCTATAGCCACGAAATTGGTATCGCTTGCCAGACGGGCGAACGAACCAAACAGTACAACGTCAGTCGAGGCGCCGGCAACGAGCACAGCGATTGTAACTGTGCCACCGTCCAGCTCTGCTGTCAACCCGGTAATGCCCAGTGATAGGAGCACAGACAGGCAAACCCCAGTTCCTATGCCTGAGTCAAGCCAGCCCGCTCCGAGTAGCGCACCTGCAAGCTCGGCACCAGCTTCTTCAGCGCCAGCTTCTCCACCACCAGCAAGTTCAGCACCACCAAATTCGGCCCCTGCAAGCTCGGCACCAGCGAATAGCCCACTCCCACCGACAACAGTTCTGATAACCAGCACTCGACCGGCAAGCACCGTTGGCGCCCCAAGCCAGGCACCGGGTTCCTCGCAGAATCCACCGGCTCAACAAAGCTCCCCAGCCCCAGGTAGCTCACAGGGTCAATCCACCGCAGCTGCCTCGACCGTGGTAGAATCAGCTGCAGGTGGAGTTTCAACAGCTACTGTGGTAGCCACTGCTCCCGGGTCAGTCGTAACCACTACGGATGGATCCGGCGTCACGATTGTCAGCACCGTTGGTGGAGGCTTTGTCACTCTTTCAGCCGAAGCTCCTGGGTCGGTGGTAACCACAACGGATGTATCTGGCGTCACTATCATCAGCACCGTCGATGGAGGCTTTGTTACTCTTTCTCCAGCGTCTCCCAGTGACTCTGCAGCATCGTCCGCTGGGAACTCAGGGGCAGCGACAACAGCCGCACCATCATCTCAGGGTGCATCTTCGCGCTCCATCACCTCAACAGTCCTACACACTACCACTTTGCCGGATGGCAGTCAGAGCACCGTAACGGCCGTCACCGTTGTTCCCGCTCCGTACTCCGCCGCGCCAACGCCCAGCGGAACTGCCGGCGCCAACCCGGCGACTACAACGACGGGACAACCGGGCTTACAATCCGGTGCGGCCGCGGCCAGTATGGGGAGAGAGATAGTTTTGATGCTTGGTGGTGCCATTGCTGTTGCAATGATGATATGATGGCGTGGGGGAAGGTATTACGGACAAAGAGCGCTCGAGTCGTCTTTTGGCGCGTGTGGACATACCATATACGGACCCTTTCGATCACGTTCAGTACACGAATTTACTTGACTAGCGCTTTTAGTTTGCTCAGGAGTCTTGATCTCGATCTTGGTCTTCGAATGAGCGTGATCTGTTCTTGAGATTGGCGAGGAGAAAGAGCAGGGGCAACGGGTTGTAAATTAGTGTCAATAGGATGAACGAAGAAAAGCCCTACCCATGTCCTTGTCCTGATATGTCCACTATCTATCGAGCCCGTCGTGCTCCTGTAGGTGGGCTTGTCAGTAAAGAAAACTCACGCGCGTCTTCAATCTATGCGTACAGTACTGAACAATGTAATCATCACGATCTACCAGCTCGAACACTCCGTCATCCTCCCACCCACCCAACAACATCCCAAAAGAGTCCTTATCCCGGCCCAATCCTCGGCCTATCCACGTCGTCAGCACCATCGCTCCCCTCAACACCCTCACACTCTCAAGAAAGAGAACTCACATATCATGATGTTCACTCAGATTGCTCAAATACCGATTCAGCTCCTCGACCCTCTCCTTATGCGTCTTGACGCCTTCGCGCTTGAGCCTCTCATCGAGCTATCCGATTCCCCTCACATATCAGCATTACTCACTCGCCGTACGGATGCCCCTCCCCCCACCCTCCCGGACTCCCACCATGTCCGGCGTAAGCGCCTAGGCAAGGAAAGTGGTGAGAAGAAGCAGGGCAGGAGGAAACGTACCCTCTTCCGCCGCATCTCCTCGTGCCGCCGCTCCGTGTCCGTCTTGTGCACGTGCGTCGGTTCCTCTCCCCGCCCGTCCCATTCCTCCTGCAGTGGGTTCGCGCGGCGTTCGTTCGGAGTGGCTGTGTCCTCTGACGTCTGATCTTCCAGTCTGTCTGCCGAAGACTTGCTACCTTCATGACCGGGCTGGGGGCTGCCTGCTCGTTGGCCGGGGGAAGGCGAGATGGTGGGTTTGGGCTTTTTCTTCTTCTTCTTGGTGATGCCGGCGTCTTTGGCGCCTTTGAGGCGGAGGGTGCCGCCGGTTGTGGGGGCGAGGTAGTCGTCTTTTGCCATTGTGGTGGGGTTGGGAGGTGGGTGAGGGTGGGAGGGCTGGGAGGTGGAGGGTTGAGCTTGGTGCACGGACGGGTTACGGGGGAAGGTTTATGCGGAGTTTGAGGGCTCTACATTCGTCCACTCACATGTACCTTACCTTCTACTCCATAGCTACTTTCAGAATTTAGGTTGACAAGGTGTAGTTGAGATTGTATGTGTTTGCCATGATTTATTCAAACGTCTTTTGAGTGCTGAAGCTGTTCATCGTTTGAGTCGATCTATAATAGTCCGAAGTTTTCTATTGTGGTGCCACGCACTCTTCTCCTTTTTAGTGCTTTGGCGTCAACAGTCTTTAGTCTAACGCGAAGGTCACTTACGGGTCCTTCACATCATGCATGTCTCTCGCATCGCCAAAGAAACCTCCAGACTTATTGATCCAGTTGTACCCGCGGCCAGATCAACACGACTACAGGCTCGAAAGTTCGCACAATCACTCAGTAACTATGTCGCGAATGGAGTGTCGGTCACTAAGATCGAGGAAGAAGAGGGGGAAAGCAAGGAAGAAGTGAAGAGTTGCGAGGACAGTTCAGAGCTTTCTTCCGCTAGGTCTACCTCCAGTGTCGAGATTGAAAACGTTCCACCATTTTTGACGGGAGCGAGGAAACGGAAACGAGGCGCTGATCTAGCGCCTAAAACTGCCTTGAGTGTTACGACTACCAGCTCTCTTAAAACCCAGCGCACAGCGAACTTAGAGACCATTGTTCAAGACGAGAGGAAGCCACGGAACGCCAGAAAGCAACCGGCAAGGAAAGTCCTCAAGGAGGATGGGCAAGTCGAGATCCACCCGCCGCCTCATTGGAAAGAGATATACGAAGCTGTGAAAGAGATGCGAAAAAAGATCCTGGCTCCAGTTGACACGATGGGCTGCGAAACACTGGCCGAAGATCACGCATCACCCAAAGTATGTTCTCCGATCACCACCATACCAGCCCCAAAGAGCTTCACTAACGTTCAACTCCTATAACAGGATCAACGGTTCCAGACCCTCATTGCGCTCATGCTCTCCTCCCAAACAAAGGACACCGTTACCGCCGTCGCCATGCGCCGCCTGCAAACCGAGCTCCCACCTCCGGGCCTCACGCTCGACTCCATCCTCGCTGTATCGCCAGAGAAACTCAACGAGTTGATCTGGGCCGTCGGTTTCCACAACAACAAGTCCCGCCACATCAAAGCTGCCGCGCTCATCCTGCGCGATGAGTGGGCAGGCGACATCCCTGACACGCCCGAAGGGCTGATGTCCCTGCCGGGCGTCGGGCCGAAGATGGCATACCTTTGCTTGAGTGCCGCGTGGGGACGGACAGAAGGTATAGGCGTCGATGTACATGTGCATAGGATTACGAATTTATGGGGGTGGCACAAGACGCGTACGCCGGAGGAGACGCGAGCGAAACTTGAGGCGTGGCTACCGAGAGACAAGTGGCATGAGATCAATCATTTGTTGGTGGGGTTTGGGCAGACGATCTGTTTGCCGGTGGGGAGGAAGTGCGGGGAATGTGTGTTGAGTGGGATGGGGTTGTGTCCGAGTGCTGTGGTCGAAAGAAAAGTCAGTTCGAGGAAGAGAATTGTGAAGTACGAGGAAAAGGGCAAGGGCGATGGCGTGGATCTTAAGATTGAAGAAGAAAGTCTGGAGACGGCGGAGAGTATGGGTTAAGGGATCATACAGGTATGCTTGCAACGCAACTAAATCCGCCTAGTCGGGGAGTTGGTCAACATCGAGAATCGATGTCTCAGCCTCAACAAAATTCAGATCTAAGACAGGACTCCTAAATCATGAGCAGCGGTTTCGGAACTCGTGGAACACAGCAGTCACCACCATCCGACTACATTTCGCCAAAACAGAGATACCCCAAGTTACCGGAACCGCTCGTCTTCTCCAACACCCAACCACACTTCCTTCCTAGACTCAAGCATGTGGCTGGTTGTCGCATTACAGTTGTGATATGCCGGCGTGAAACCGCGGCAGCTGCTGCCAAGATGAAGAGTTGCTCATGCGTGATCGTTGAGACTTTCTTCGCATCCTTCCTTTCACCATGGGCACAAAATCGAGGTTCCGCTGGAGATACTGATGTCCTTTCACGCGAAGCATCACACCGCCATCGGATGGGATACCCAAGACCGGGGTTCTCCGTTACTCTCTTGATGAGAATGGAAGAGCAGTCTTTAGATGAGGCCGACGCAGATCAATGGAAGGCTGAAACCGCCTTGTGGTGTTGAGGAAGACAAGAATCAACGGAAGCACAGCGTTCGATAGCGGCAAGGACTCCGTGACGCGGTCGACCCATAGACAGAGATGTATCTATCGTGATGAGTACGGAAATGGATCAGCCGTGTCTATTGGTCGGAAAATGGAAATATGGATTCGAACTACTGGGGAGCCTACCCAAGACCTGCCGCAAGAGGTAGATTCTTTCATCCGGCGGAAGCTCATGTTCGTTGCGTAGCCTCAAGAACCAGGTCGTCAATGAATAAGAGATGGAGTAAGGTGATAATGCTTATGTGGCAGCGAAGCGCCCGGATCTTCACTTCTTTGCTCAAGATGGAGATGTTGATGGGTGTCTAGCAGAAGTCACTGCAATTGTGCTGAATAAGTTAAACGGAATGAATGCGTATTGGCCAAAGAACTCAAAAGTGTTAATATGGTTTGACAAAAGCACAGCAGGCGGGAATGTCAACAGCGGGGAAGAAACGCCAAACTGGGAAGATAAAGGTATGGTCAACGCCATCTTTACGGTTTGATCAAGTCGTGCTCACGGCACAGACTTACTCAAGTTCCGTAGCGGCTACAAAGAAGAAGCACGCCTTGCGAAGAACCTCCAGTGTTACGGTCACGCGTGCATTGCGCGCCTGCACTATGTATTCACTTAGGGCCTGACCTTGAGGTCGGGCGGGCGGGCAGTTAGCCTCAGCGGTCTAAGATCCTAGCCTACGGTAGCACCAACCACCAGCGCCAGAAACCTACGTGTCGGCCACCAGACAAAAAATGGCAGCCCGACCGGGTCACAAATGCTGGAAGCTGCGCTGAAAACTGCACTGGAGGTGCTAACTACACCTGAGCCCGCATAGTTTGCGCCCGCAGTCTGTGCCAGCTTGTAGCTCCGATCCTCGCGGGAATGGTGCGCCAGTTCGAGCCTGCATTAGAGCTAATTAGATATCGTGGTTTCACTCGAGGGCGAGCACTTTTTCCACCAAGGCAGGGGCCACCTGTTACTGTCAATATACTTGGACCTGACTGCACGGTCGGGCAGGCCTTTTGCCTTAGTGGTCTAGGATCCGAACAGAAATATTGGACCTTTCTACCAAAACTTTCTAGCATTCCATGATCCCACCGAAGCTGGCGAGAAGGGTGGATGCTGTTGGGAGCAATCGGCTCTGGTGGATCTTGATATGATTATTATATACCATCTGTATCGAACGGAAAGGAGATGTTTCAATTTGCCGGTCTGCGTGGATGATGGTGTTTGGTTTGGGGGTATACACTCTGGCGTTCTTTGGCCTTTTCCAACGTCCCTGATTTTCTACGGCTTACTTGGTTATATATTGGGAGGGAGGTTGGGACGGACATGGAAATCGAACTGGATACGGGTGAGGACGAGGATGGAACCAACTTGACTACACAGAGGAGCGGTGTGGAATTCGTAGGAGAATTAGAACCAAGGGGGAAGCCCTTGCGACGTACTATGCTTGCATGAGGCATTCTGACTAAGATCTTAAAAGTTATTCTGCTGTCTACCGCAAGAGTCAGGCATGAGTCTTTACATGTGCCCACACCCCGTCTCTATGTCTAATGCACTCCATCCCCTCAACAGATCCGATGCTCCGGCCGTCTCCACGGCACCCCCAGAATCTCAAAGATCCTCCTCTCACTCCTCCCCTCCACCAGTGTCCCCTGCGTGACCCGTTCCCTGTTCGCGCCCCGAATGACATCGCGCCATAACCCGCGCTGATTCAGCCGCATGCCCTTCCTGCTCGCCAGCAGCCTAATACTCCGATTAAAGATATCGTTCCCCGTGAAATAAATCAGCGCAGCGCCCATTTCGTCCCAAGGCACGAGGAGGAAATCGATGCGCCGCCAGGTCGACGAGCCGGGGAGGGCGGAGGCGCCGTGCCATTTCGTGCCGGTTGCGGGCGAGGTGCTGGCGAGGGCGGCTTTGAGGAAGTGCTGGGCGAAGAGTTGCGGGATGACGGTATCGAGGAGGACGGCGCGGACGTAGTGGATGGGGGTGTCGGGTTTGGTGATGATGAGGTCGATGTCGCCGGTGTCGGTGGCGCCGCGGCGGTAGGAGCCCATGATGGTGACTTGGATGTCCTTGTCGACTTTGTGTACTGCTGCGCGGACGATGGCGCCGTGGGTTTCGACTTCGTTGCGGGGGATGCGGCTTAGGAAGTCGTCGTAGTGGGCGATGCCGATCTTTTGGTTGTCGCTGAGGTGGGCTTTGGCCAGGAGATCGTCGAGCGTCTGGTGCCCTTGGCTGACCCATTTGGATGCTTGCGAGAAGCCGGCGCCGTAGATGTTTAGGAACTTTTGGAGTATCTCATCGCGTGGCTCGAGACGGGTGTTGTCAAGCCGGCGGAGTCGGTTCGTCCACACTATTTCTTCGATTTTGAGAGCAAGCCGTTCGCCGATGAATGTGATGGCAAATGCCTCTTCTTTTGTGGTAATCTTCTTTGGCTGTTTACGGAGAGCGGCGATTGCTTTCCGATAGGCTGTGGTACGCCAATGGTCATTGACTTGATCATAGTAATTTGCCATTTCTTGCAGAACCTCGATCGTCCGGGCATTTGGATTTTCGCTCTTGTTCTCCCCATCATGCTTTTGCATGCAGCTGAAATTGTCCTGCCATGACTTCCCACCAGAAGTTTTCTGCGCCTTCCGACGCTTCTGGCCAGAGTCACTGAGATCAGAGTCCGTGTCCGAATGCGTCATCGTCTTGGTACTTGAATCCTCGTCATCTGAGTCTAGAGGCTACGCACATTATCAGCGGAGCCTATCTCAACTAGACGAGTAGCCTACCAGATGCGCCAACGCCTTTGCCTCTTCGATGACTTGGTCTAAAACGTCTTCTGAAGCTTGTCTGGAAGGCCCCGGAACCGCTGCTCCAATAGCATGGTTAGAAGACTCTTCGGACATTCTCTTAAACTCTTCTGGTCCAGGTCGGTCTGACACACTGTCCTCAGCACGAGACGGTGTTTCTGGTGGCTTAACAAAGGCGCCCTTGTCCGGCTTGAGGGGCAGAGAGCCTCCTGAACTTGGTGCTGCTGACGGTATTGTGTCCTTTACCGCGAGGGCCTCCCGGTAGCCTTCCACTTGATAATGGAATTGATTCGCATCGATAAGAAAGCGGAACATGATACACTCTGCCGGGTAGAGCTCATTGACAATCGTGACATTAACCTGATAATGTTAACAAAAACCGTGTAAGTATATTGCTGCGGGAGGTTTACTGGCAGAGAGGTAAGCTTGAGAAAGGAAAGAACATCTTTGTACTGAATGTCCTTGTCAACGATGATATGAGTAACGTCCTCTCGCCAAAATTGTACCCATAATGCTCCATACTCGCGAGCTTTGGCAATCCGCATTCTCCGAGCCGGGGCAATATCATTGTTGGGCACGAAAACTAGAACACGTTAGAGTAGCTTCATGTAGCTTACAGTAAAAGTCGTACAGAACTGAAGTCCGCGAAATATCTGCTGTGACTCTGGTACCATCTGTAGAGACTTTTCCCGCTTCCTCTTAGCTGGCATCTTGCGAACTTCTTTCGTCACCACTGTGTCTCCGTCTGTTGTCCTTCTCAAATTCTTGATTGGTAGCTTGAGTGCTATTTGACGTTGACGGTTTATTGCCGCTGGTGCGATGATGGCAGGACTGTCCTTGACACGCTCGACTTCTCGGCAGATAGGGCTGTCAATGAGAGGCAAAGGAGCAGACTCTGTCCGTGTTATGTGGATGTGTGTGGAGCCTTTGGTTGGAGCTCTCCTTATAACACCTCCCAGTGCTTCAGGTGTTACGGTAACAAATGTCTCTGCTACGGGTCTTCGACTTTCCCTCAAGATTAGGGCTGCGATGTTGTTCTCTTCATCGTCATCCCGTTCATCCAGCTCGTACAAGCCTTCAAAGAATATTTCCTTCTCCCTTTCTTTCTCCTCCATCTTCTATGACTTATAGGGAAGGTTCGACGGTCCATGGATTGATTGATTGATTCACAGAGTATAGTATACCAAAAGTGTTAGTATCATTGATCCGTGGTTCAATTCTGCGCCAAAGAGACAAAGGCAGAAGTGCCCCACCGAGACCAATTACGCGCTAAGTCACGTTACCATGTGACCAGGACCGCCAGGCTCCAGGACTTGCATGGGTATAGGAAGGAAGAACGAGCTACATTGCGCTGCAATGCTGAAGCCATCATCATTCGGGCTCTCGACCTTCGGTGGCCGAAGTAAGGTGTGTCTATTCTGTCAATACCAGAGTTTTGGGTCCTCAGCACGCCGCAATGCCTCGTCCACACCTCCTCCACCCAAGGTAACAGGAGCACCTTCGACTAGCAATGATGAAGTATTCATACCAAAGCCTTTGAACCGACCCCTTGGTCTTTCAATACCTCCAAGTCCCGGTCAAAATACGGGCATAGACTTGCGAACATGGAAACAGCGTCGAGATGACTTTGTCAACTACGACAAGCATATTGAGCGGCGGAAGCAGCTGTAGGACCCCTCTCTACGTCGTTCTACAGTTATATATCCTGACCGTGTCAAGGACAAAGGCGGTAGCAAAACCGTATTTCCGCGAATGGACCAACATGCGCTATCAGAAAGGCAAAACCTTCATTGCCCCATCGAAGCTCTTCCGCGCTGATAAAGCCCTCTATTTCCCCAACTTGCATGGTGTCACTCTTGCATTGCCCAGAGACCCTCAAGATACTACAGCAGTACTTGAAGATAGAGTCTCCGTGGTCAGTGTGTTCTCGGGCACATGGGCGGAAAGGCAAACGGCAACGTTTGTGAACGAACACGACAACGAAGAGTTGCACAAGACGCTGAAGGAGGGCAAAGGAGTTACGCAACAGGTCCGAATAAATATTGAAGAGAATCCTCTCAAGGCATGGCTTATACAGATGTTCATGTCAGGTCTAAGGAGGCGGATACCAGAGCATTCGCACGGGAAATATTTCGTGATTCGAAAAGGTATTACCGAGGATATCAAAGAAGAGATTGGGCTGCTGAACAGTAAGGTCGGCTATGTATATCTAGTGGATGGGCAATGCAAGATTCGGTGGGCGGGTAGCGGTCAAGCTGAGCCTTCTGAGAAGGAAAGTCTGGTCAGGGGCGTCTCAAGACTCGTAGAGGAGTGGAGAAGAGAAGGAGGCGGGAAAAAAGTTAGCAAGACGAGTTCAAGTCTATCTGCCACGGACTCCGCGCTCGATGCCGCAGGTGTTGTACATTAAATAGCTTCAGATACCCAGTTCCTCAACTCCTTCAACTCCCTGGGCTACCATAACGCTCTAAGAACTCTGAGCAAGAATAAAGTGTACTCATGGCGGAAACGCTACCGGAAATACAGCAGCATCAGGAAACAGAACGCGATGAAGGTGCCGAGTATGATGCCGTCTCTTCTCTTCTTTGCTCCTATCCTTCCGATCAAGCTATTGACCCCTGGGATTTGGCTTGCAGCTCCTGTGATCCTCCTATTGATACTTGCAAGGGTTTCCCTCTGCATTCCAAAGCTCTCGTTAACCGCATACGCTTGACTGAGGACACTGTCCGCCATGTTGTGACTGTTATCTATCCGTCTCCGTTCGTCAAGCATGTATTCAGCCTCTGCGGCTGATGGATTGGAAGATCGGTATGCATCGATGTCGGATCGGACGTTGGAAAGCAGATTCGCGCGATTACGGGCATCCACGATATTGGACCGTAAGCGTGCCAGCTCTCGTCGGTGATCTTGTAGGATCTCTCGGTGTCGGGAAAGGTTGTTCTGTTTAAGCGCGGACGAGGTGAGGGCGGACTCGGAGTCCAGCAGTCGCGAGAGTTGTGAGATGAGGGCTTCGCGCTGTGAGACCGATATCAGTGATGCTCCACCTGAATATCAGCTACATGTTATGGTAGCCTACCCTCTCCAGTATATCTTGTAGCTGTGCTTCTGTTCGTTGTTCTGCTTCTGTCGGCTTCGACGGTATATTCGCCGCAGACGCAAACTGGGAATACGTATGGAACAAGGCTTCAGTCTGGTTATCAAGTTAGGAAACAAGCCATCCATCGGGGAAGTAAAGATTAACTACCTGAGTCTCCAGTGATCGAGCTTGCTGTCGAAGTTGCGCCCAACCGGTTCCAGTGGAGGACGCCATGACTTCTGAGTATCATCTGTTCCCTTAGTCTGTGTATGATAAGATGCTCGACCTATCTCCCCTTTCTTATTTTTATATAGAGGAGAAGGGCTGTAGGGGAATTCAGTACGACTATCTAAACGCGCGGCAAGATCCGCGGACGCCGATGGGATGGATGGTGTCACATGATCGCTTCACTTAGTTTGCGGAAACCCTACGACCCACACAAAATCATCAACTCGCGACGACGACTACACCACGTCTTCGACAACGACAAATAAATACAGTCACGATGGTAGGAAATCTAGCAAGCAAGGATGAGTTAGCCGCTGACAGAGACGGTAGTCGTCCGGTAAAGTCAAGACGGGCCAGCTATGGAAGAAGAATAAGGATGATCTCAAAAAGCAGCTGGATGAGCTGAAGACGGAACTGGGACAACTCCGAACACAGAAGATAGCAGGAGGTGCTGCTTCAAAGCTCACGAAAATGTATGTCGACCTTCCCGTCGGTTTCGACAATCAACATTGGACCGCAGGCACTCAGTCGCAGGAGGCTAACACGATATCTACAATAGCCACGATCTCCGCAAATCGGTCGCCAAAGTCCTTACTGTAATTAACGCCAACCAACGATCACAACTGCGTCTTTTCTACAAGAACAAGAAATACCTACCGTTGGACCTCCGCCCGAAACAGACCCGCGCGATTCGAAGGCGGCTGTCGAAACATGAGGCATCGATAAAATCAGAGAAAGCGAAGAAGAAGCATATGCATTTCCCGCAGCGCAAGTATGCCGTCAAGGTACGTTCAGTTTAACCCATCACAGAGCTGGCCGGTTGTTGGGACTGCCACAAATCCCCCTAGCAACTCTAGGGCACCTCAAAGGTTGTGAAGTAAGCTGACCTACTTCACAGGCCGAGGCGTAAGGGAGATGTGAATTCTGGAGCCGTTACGGTTAGAGAGGATCTGGTTGTGCCCGTCTGCTGTATGTTAGAAACGCTATGGCTGGCAATCGACTTTGATTCTCTTGAGAACTTTGCCACCTTCCCATGTGTCGGGATAGAGGCTACAGGTTCAATTCATTGACTGGGGAAAAACACACGGCCTGGTCCAATTCGCTATGGGACAACCTAACGTCAAGGGCAATTGGCATTACTTCTGACCCCACTACAGATCTCTATCCAGAGCGAGCGAATCTGAACATCCTACAAGCCATAAGCGTTGCGAGCGAGCTGCGCAGCGAAGTCAGTCAGCAATTCCTCAACTATGGGGCAAGCTCTGGATCCTAGGCCTTTCCATATCCACGGTCACTCAACTCTAACGCGCACGTTCTGCAACCTAGTTCCCAAAGTCAATAGCCTCGAATTCCGTATCCAACAAGCGGCCGTCATTCTGTCTGATGTTACCTCAAGTCTCTTATCTCCTTTTTTTCATTCACCACCCGTCCTCCTCTACTAACACAAAAATGACGGGACCATTCACCCCATCTCCACCATTCACATCGCACTTCCAACCAGCTCAAAACCCCCTCACTCATCCCCTCCACTCTCACTCCCCACCACCCTCCACCCTCCATCCACCCAATCAAAGCCTCCACGAACCACACCAAGCACAACACAACACATCCCTACCTTTCAAACCAACCGTCACCCTCCAACCCATACCCTTCTCCTCCACCAATACCTCCAACCCGGCTGCCCCTCCTCAGCCATCAGCCCTCCCCGCCACTACCCATCCGCCCAATCAACATGTCCAAGCCCCCCAGCACCGAACCGGGGCCCCCAGGCTGGGCACCGCACATGGGCGAGGAACTGATCAAAGCGTGGGACCGCGGCGTGCGAGGGCTTGGCACGCTGAAGGAACGATTGGATCATTTCTATCACCTGGAGCCAGATAGCTATACAGTTGAGTTTCTGAGGGGGTTATTGAGGGGCATGGGGAGGAATGCATGATTCCGTTTGCGGGTGGGGAGCGGGCGGGGGGGATTGTGGGAGAGGGAGAAGGGAGGGGGAGGGGAGGTGTGGGTGCTCGGGAGTTGATGTTAGGTGTTGGGTAGAGGTGTTGGGAAATGTGGGTATGAGAATGGGTTGCTGGAAGGGTGTATGATACGGTGTGGTGGGTGCGAGGGAATGGTTGTTGGTCGTGTTTTGCGATGGATGGATTTCTCGGCATTGGTTCTTGGGCTTTGGACGTTCAGGGTGGTTGGTGTTTAGGGTTTAGCTTTTCGAAGCTGCTGGGTGTCGAAGCAATTGCTTTTAAAACTTCCATAGTCTCGATGGTTGATCCTTCAATCACCTTGTTTAATTACCGTGATGCTCAAGAAGACGCTTGGGTGATTCTGTACGCAACCCTTCAGAAGACTCCAACGCCCGCCAATGTGAATTCAGCTTAACCTTCCCAAATTCCAGTTTCAACCTGCAGCCCCGGTGATTTGCTGAGGTTGTGACTGCTGTTGTTGAAGCTGCGCAGCGGCGACTTCCGGCGCTTGTCGGTAGAGCACGATTTCTGACTGCTTGAAGTAGCGGCGGGCATCTGTGAAGACTGTCAGTAGGGAGGTTTTTGGAGGTCAGAATTGAGAATGGTGTATATAGAAAACGTTGTGTTTAGTTGGCGTGGGTAACTAGGTGGGCTAATCTTTCAATGCAAAGTGTTCAAGTACTTGAGCCACAACATGCCATGTAGATAGGGGTGGTTGGGATGGGAGCCTAACGACAGGAGATTCTTACCTTCATCGATCAGAACCAAGCTGAGGTAGTATCGTGTTGAGTATTTTTTGTTGACTTCGCGGAAAGTTGGAGTAAGGTCAAACCCTCCTAGGAAGAGTCGGATGGGTATTGTCTCGCCTACGACAGCCTCAAGTCAGCAGTAGAGCGCGGGGAGAGACAGTGTAGTGATATAGTCCTCAAACAGCGTGGAAGGACTGGCATGGGACGAGAGCATCCGGACAGTGCTGAACGCTACATACCCCTCGAAGGTGAGCCGTCCATAATCTGCCATCATCAGCCTTCAGAGAACGTGAATTTGGCCATGGTTGGATCGTACCTCAAACCGGACTAGGGTTTCGCTTTCATTGTACTGATTTGGCGCCGCACCAGTTGTCTCCCTTCGGATTATGGATAGCTCCATGTGCTTGATCTTCAGCCGCACAAGTAAGAAATATATCCTCCCAACGATAACATCCTTCAAGTGGTATTTCGACTTTGAATATTCAAATTCAATGTGTAGGCAATCCTCGATCCCGACGTCCATCTTAATCGAGCTGTTTGTCTCCGGTGGTATTCGATAAGAGTAAACCCATATATCCTTTTCCCGTATCACATCCGCCATCCGCCGCGATACAGTAACACGTACGAAGTAGCGTAACTTGACGTTGATGCCATTGTAAGACTCGTATTGCTTTTCCACGTTCTTGAAATTGAAATCGAAGGTCTGGGGGTGTTGAAGGTCGCCTGGTGCCGCAAGCTCCTGGCCAAGGGAAAGGAATTCGTAGTGATTGCCCCGGTCAAAGAACATTTCTGCCGTCACGGATCATCAGCGCATTTGTGCGCGTCCAGGGGAGATGCACCGATCCTCACCTATGGTACCGATAAACTGTACTTTGATACCCGTTTGCTCGAGTTTCTTTCCATCTTTCGGACGTACTGTCACAGCTCCCTTCACAGATTCGCCGTCCATATACAAGGGTGCCTTTTCTCGTCGGTTCTTGTCGAGCTTGACATCCACGGTGGACCGGTCATCGGTGTCCTCAAGGACAATGTCAATGTCGACAGGTGTCGAGAAGAAGTATGACATCTCGACCAGCTGTAATGTATACTGATGCAGCTATCTCTGTGTCATTTACTGCGATGAGGGATTTTATACATTCACATTGTTGAGTGTCCTGAGAGCTATCTTACCTGGACCGATTCTCATCCTTGATGCTTACATAATCATGTGAGGCTTTTCCGGGCGCCGATATGGTTCCTTATCTGAAACACATCATCCCATTCATCCTAACTTGGGGTGAAATCCATTTCAATCTGTCAGACTGCTATCAGCATTACGGGACTGAAGAGACGGCGCCCTTACAAGAGGGCCTCCAGAAGGAGACACAATCTTGCCAGCAAATACACAGCGTGGCGCATATCCCGACAGCTCTCTTCTACATGAACGATGTCAACGACGATGAGTATCTCGGCCCAAGCGTCCTGTAGGGTTAATTTAGGCACAAGATGGTTACGGCCAAGTGATAATGGCAACGGCAATGTGTCCTTTGTCTCCTGTCTGGATGCTCCTTCTGTACTATGTGCAGCTTCTACTTTGCATCTGATAGCGGCCGCCGCATAACAACAGAGGTGTCTATACGGAGTGGACTACTGATCCGGGATTCTGGAAGTACAAGGATCAACTCATACTCCGGTACCCTGTAGAACACAATTGTATTGAGGGTTGGAGAAGATGGTCCCAAATTCATAAGTCGGGGTGGGAACATTCCTCAGCCATAAGATCAATAGGCTTGACGTGGAACGCTCAAGCATAGCTGATACCCTCACACGATGGAGTCCCTGCTTCAAAACAAGACCCTCAATGACCACGAGACGTCACCTGTAGCACACGAGTCAAGTTCGCTGTGATACGGGGGCTATGTTCGACCCTACGCGTGTGCGAGAACGATCAACAATACGGACATGCTTGCCACAAGCCCTGCTTCCGGTTTGAAGTAACATACTGGCCGAGAGAAGGTCGGGAGAGTTGCCCAACATAGAGGCCCCGGGGTTGTCCGTAAGGTGTTGGGCTGCCGTAGAAAGAGCTTGGCACAATGGCGGCGGCACATGATGGGGGCCAATGGCAGTGTCTCAGGCCCGAACCGTCGGGTACCTCGCCATCGAGCGCACCTCGCTGGCTGTTGGAGTACCAAGAGGGCGGGTCGTCCGAGCTTCGGGAAAAGAGACACAATAGATCATACAAAAGCGTCCAACGAACGCCAGGCGGGCCGGAAAAGCGGGCCCTTGGGTCACGTTGATCTCCGGCACTGCCCCTCTGATCGGTCACATCCTCTGTTGTGATACTTGGGAGTGTTCAGCACCTTTTACCTACTTAACACTCATACTCAAGTTCATATAACGACAGTTAAGATCTGCAGATGCAGTGCGCCTCACTCATACCTCGGATACGTTTAATAGCGCACTTCTTAGTCAGACTCCATGCACCCCGGATTATCACGGGGAGCTGCTCCGGGAGCACATCGAGCGAGTACTCGTCTGTGGGTATGAGTGAAGAGGCGTTAATCACCGGCAGCTTCGCAAAGAGGTCGCGGGCAAAGACTCGAACGCCATTCGCCAAGCCGCCTGCTCTTCATAACCTACACGGCCCCGGATAGGAAACTTTCCCCAGCGAAGGTCACCGCAACGTTAAGTGTCAACAGCTGCAGGATTGAGAACTGCAAACTACTATTCGCTATCTGCAAAGTCTAGGTACTGTAGAGGCAGCCTCATAGTGCCACCGAGACACCACGTTGCTAGCAAGGTAGAGGGGTAAGGAACCGTGCCGAGGCCGCCCAACGGATCCGGAGAAGATCCTATCGAAACCCCCACGCTACCCGAGGCTTCAACCCCGAAGATATCTAGATCTCCCCACTCTCCGTGCGTTCTCGCGCTCCAGGCCCATCTTCGTGCTACGACACGCTGGTCTGGATAGTCTCCAATAATTGACCGTTTTGCCGTTCGAGATGAGGGATATACAGTAATACGTGTTAAGGCATCCTCTAGGCAGGGATGGCGGCTCGTTATTCCCATTGATCGAATGATGATGTTGTTCTCGTCATAAAGGTAGGAATAGGGGTCACGTCCAGCTGCAGCAGGCTCAATGTGATCGACCATCAGCTCACTAGTCTTAGGCATTCGCAGACGGGAGTCTCCCACGGCCACGTAACATCCAGTGACCCATTAGTGTTTGGTATTATACATACTCCGAACATTCATCTGGCACTCGTATGGCGTCGAGCAATCTGGTACTGGTCCTCTACGGGAATGAAAGGCTACGACTACCCTCTCTTGTTCTTTTCTCGCGAGGTACTGATCCCTTTCTGAGCTGAGATGCTTGACCGGAAAATTCGGGATCTCGGTCGAGCGATGATGATAATACGGGCTCATGGTAATAATACCAACGGGCTAGCAGTACTCGTAGAGAATCGAACCCCCAACGCAGGTATCTCGTGACTTCGTAATGATCATCCCCGCCCTCCTTTCGCCTTATGTATGATTATTATTGATCCCTTCTCTGCGCCTCAAGCGTCAAGGGAACCTGTGGGAAGGTTCCTACTCTTGCCAACCCTCGGTCAAAGGTACGTGCCAAGAATGCCCCTTGAAAATAACTAACTTCTCATATCTCCTTAACTACCTACTGGCTCCCACTCATAACAGGATCGAACAAGGAGTTCGCTACTGGTATTATGATTGCAGCAGTTCGGCCTTCTTCCCGACCTTCACTGGACTCCGGCTGGAGCCCCGCTAGCCTTGCCGCTGATATGGGGGAGATCCCCACCCAGCCTCACCCGGCCTAGACCTCAAGGGTAGAGCATACGATTGCCATGCCAATGCTACGTCAACACTACCACAACGACAAGCATCTCCCTTGGCTTCCCGGTAAGTCGGCCCACGTTTAGGATCTTCCGGTACTCGATATTCTCTGCCCACACGGGATCAGGTACCTGTTTCGTATCTTTCTGCTTTTGCAGACCTGCGTCAGCGCTGTGCCTCATTTTTCACCATTACCCTCACTGGTTGTGCCTCTCGCTCAACGAGAAATTTTGTCGTCAGCTTTCTCTATTTAACTAAGCAATCGCCCTGGGTTTGCTTACTTTTTATCGTCACTTTTTCGTGGATGGGGGCAAGAAACCATAACTCTTTCCGGTTCCTACCTCAGTATTTCCTTCTGTCATAACCGCTGCCCTCAAGCCCCTTTCAATCTCATTGTTCAGTTTAGAACGGAGCCATACCATATCTGATCGACCCCAACTTCCCAACCCACGCTTCGGTACCGGACTTGCATCTTTCCTAGCCTGACCTCTCCGTCGGTACAAATAAACGTTAGCACCGGCAGTCGTGTGCCCCATCAGAATACTGTACTATCAGGCACTTCACTTCGGCGGGTGAAGTTCTTTCACTTAAACATGTTATCCACCGAAGAACGACCCAGCCTTTATGGCTCTACAGTACCAATGCATTACGGAGCGCACCATATGAGTGGAACGAACGGAAACATGCAAACTCCACACCAACACCGCCATATCTGGATCATTACCGGGCCCGCGGGGTGCGGCAAGACCACTGTCGCGCAGTATCTCTCAAAGGAATTATCGCTTCCATACATCGAGGGGGATGATGTAGGTTCTTTTTACCTATCACGTCGCTCATCACTTCTTAATTCCGACATGATGCTAACTCAGATTGACCTCATAGTACCATTCCGAAGCCAACAAGCAGAAGATGGCGCAGAACAAACCCCTGACAGATGCGGACCGCTGGGATTGGCTTGTGCTCCTACGGCAGGCCGCCGTCACGTGCCTCTCCTCGCCAGAGAACCCTGCTCCGCCCAAAGGGGTCGTCGTCACCTGCTCCGCGCTCAAGCGCAAGTACCGGGACGTCATCCGCATTGCCTCGTACAACGACCATCATGTGCTTGTACACTTCATCTACTTGCGGGTGGCGGACGAGAACACGCTGCTGGAGCGGGTGACGGCGCGGCAAGGGCACTATATGAAGAGCTCCATGGTCCACAGTCAGGTCGAGATGTTGGAGGAGCCAGACAAAGAGGAGCAAATGATGGATGTACTCTCGGTGGACTGTGACGGACCCTCGAAGACGGAGGTGCAGCGGACGGCACTCAAGCTCGTGATAAACGTGCTGGCTGATTATGCCGATGCATGACATGAGCGTCATCCCACCTCATCGCTCTATCACTCTATTCCTCATCTCACCTATGGAAAATTTCGGGTTTGTTGCGGCACGGCGACTTTACGAGGAGAGTCGGGGTATCAGGGTACATAGGCGAGAGGAGCTAAGTTGTGTATATCCAGGACTCGGGACTTCTTCGGTGGCGCCATTGTATTTCTGCGTTCCTTTTTGTCTTGTTCCATACCCTTACAAAAAGAATATCCGGCTACCGTTCAGGTTCTTTTCCTTACTTGCCCAATTTACCGTCCAAAGTACATCTAACTCGGGCATCCTCCAGCACAACGTTTTTAGGGGAGGTACACACCAGGGCCTTCACATCTCGCTCTCGCTCTTGTCGAGCACCTCTCATTTTGCAACCTCCTCGTCGCAGGCACATCACACACGTGTAGAGAAAACCGGGACCGACCAAAAAGCAAATTCCTCAACATAGACCCAGCCGGTCTCTCACCTACTCCACCTCTACTTCCGTACTCGTAGCTGTTCCTACTCCATTCTGATCACTAAACTCTCCCCTCTACGCACCGGACGAACAGCCACAGCCAATCCGAGGACGTGACCGCAACCCCACAAAACCGCAATCCGCAGATCGTCGAGTAACAGCCCAGTCCGTTCGTACCTGAACGTGACTCAGCTGAGATGAGCTGGCTCCCAAGCGCCAGGGCCCCCCGTAGAGTACACAAGGTACTGTATCCTTCTGGCAACGGCCCGATGGACGCGAAGGTGGTATGAGTAATGGTGCAGGTAGCCAGCCGCTTCGGGACCCTCGGTCGATGACCGGTCCGCGGAACTCGTTCTGCTATAGTAGGTAGAAACAGGCACTTCTCACCTCACTGTGTACTGTAGTATGTGACGTTTTCCGTGATTGGACTTGGGCCTGACTTGACTTGACTTGACTTTGATTTCTGTTGTTCGGGGTATTGGTGGTGATAGTAGCCTTCTAAACTGCGCGTGGTGAGATTGGGATTGGGATCGGGGAGGGGGGTAGTGGCGGGGGCGGTGTGTGTCGAACTCGTATGGGCATCGCACACAGGTAAAGTGCACGGAAGCCCGTCTGGCCCATCAGAGTAATGCGTGACGGGAGCGAGGGGTCCGGGCAGTGTGCTAGGTAGGTAGAACGGAGCTGAAGCCAGGTCACTTGCTTTCTTTCTTTCTGCCTTCATGAAGTATCTATTTGTCGCTCACACGCACCATCTCTGCTCCTCGTCTCACCCTCTCCCCCCAAATCTCCAACACCAGCCCCACGCTCACCGCCCCCGCACAACCATCCGGGCCGGCTCCTCCAACAGCCCCCTCACGACCTCCGAACACCGCGCTACCGTCGCACCGTCCACAACCCGATGGTCCGCGCTCCAGCTGAAATTGCATACTTCCTTCCTCACCACCCTCATCCCCACTTTTCTCTCTCCCAAACTCCTGCCACCCCCCTCCTCAACCTCCACACCAGCCTCGTCCACAGCAAAACCAGGCACGACCCTCCCCTTCCCAACCCCCAGAATCGCTACCTGCCCCCCGACAATCACTGGCGCGACGACCGTGCCGCCGATACTCCCAATATTGCTGACCGTGAACGTCGCGCCGGACAGGTGCTGCGACGCGAGTTTGCCGGCGCGCGCGAGGGCCGAGAGGTGCGCCAGCTCGGCGGCGATGGTGAGGATGGATTTCGTATTCACGGAGCGCAGGACGGGGACGAGGAGGCCGGTGGGAGTGTCGATTGCGACGCCGATGTTGTGGGTTGGGCGGAGGGTGAGGGTTGGTGGTGGTTGGGGTCCGGTGCTGCTAGTAGGGGAGGTGTTTGGGGAGGAAGGAAGGTCGATGCGGGCGTTGAGGATGGGGAAGTCGGTGAGAGCGAGGGAGACGGCTTTGATGATGAAGGGGAGGGCGGAGAGTTTTGGCGGTGCGGTGGGACTGGGTGCGTAGTGGGGTTGAGTGTTGAGTTTTCGACGGAGCGTGGTCAGGGCGGTTAGGTTGTATTCGTCGGCGTAGAGGAAGTGTGGGATGGAGAGGGAGCGGGTCATGGTTTTGAACATGGAGGTTTGGATTGGGGTGAGCGGAATGGTCGTTTCGCGCTGCGGGATCGTGTCGAGTTTGTTGTCGGCGGGAGGGGCCTGCAGATGCGTAGAGAGAGGGGTGGGCGGTGTTGATGGGGCAACGTCTCGCTGGGCGGCGAATCGGTGCACGTCTTCTTTCAGAACGCGCCCGTCCTTGCCGGTGCCGGTGATGTCGGAGATCTGGACGTCGAGTTCTTTCAGTAGGCCTCGTACTGCAGGAGTCGCCAGTGCTGCGTGCTTCGATGGCGGTTTCGACGTCACAACACTTTCCGCGCCTTCGAGTCTTGCGAGTGTCTCTCGCGGCTGATGCTGCTCGACTGCCTTCTGAGGCTGTTGTGGCTCGGAAGGCGTCCCTGCTTGCTCGGGCGGCGGAGTCACGAGCTGTTCGTCTTCCGGCAGAATGTCGCTCTGTATATCTATATCACACAGCGGCTTCGGACCATCAGCCCATATTCTTGACTTCCGTATCCGTTCGGGAGCAGTATGTATACCTTGCCCACTTGCGCCATGTCCTCTGCCTCATAGTACAGCTTCTTAATGACTCCATCGAACCGGGACGTGATCTACCTTTCCACCGTCAACATCGCGCTCGACTCTCCCGCTTCAGAGCGTGTCTGTCTGACCTCCGTAGCCGCCTTGTCCGACTGCACCTCGCACAGTTTGTCGAATTGCTCGACGCGCGCTTCGGGCTCGACGAACCATTGTATGATCTGCACTTCTTTGATGCCTGGGAAAAATCAGTTTGTACTCCTGAAAGATAGTTATTGCGGATCTACGTACCTTCACCGATATCAGCCAAGATGAATGGCTTGATCACCAACGCGGGGGCTGACGCATGGAAGGGTCGCCGAAGATGCTGTCGAGGTGAGGCGTGGCTTTTGAAGTGTTGACATGGTCTGTGAAATCTCTGTAGGGTTCGGACCAGGCATGGGCTACCTGTGACCATGTTGGGTGTCATCGCTCTGAATACAATGCCGTCATAATAGCTGCGCTGGCGGTGGTCGGTGTTGTTTATCTATCTCGGGAATGAAGGGGTGGGTATGTGAGATGCCGATGCTAAGCGGGCGTGGAGTAGCACGGTTTGGGATTACCACCATGGGGCTACGTCCACTGTGTCTGCTTACTATGACCGGAACCGAGTGTTCTTCATCGAGTTTACTGAAATGTGGTCTCAATAAGCCGACAATCACAAACTATCACGACATGCTGTTCCAGATTTCCGTGGTTCAGAGAGTTCATGATATTTCTCGAGCTTTGACAGCAAGGGATATTGGTATGGTACAAAAGCAAACTAGTCTAGCCCTCGAGCTCTGATTCCAGTCCACAAAGATGATAACCAAACACCCCGTCCTATACACTGGTTCAAACCTGCAATGCACCTTCTCATGATCTTTTCCGCCAGTGCCGCCTGTGACGCATGCTTTCTCTAGACAGCATTGAAGACGTAATGTCACAAAACTCCGCTCAATGACCCGCTTTCGAATTGCAAGGCTATCCGTGACACTTGCAACACCCGTTTTGAACAGAAATACCGCAACCATAATGTAATCGACCTGACACCCTCCTCAAGAACCTTCGGCTCTCACTGCCTGTACTTGTCCATTCATCTTCATCCCACTGTCTTTTATAGCGCTGTCCTTTCCCAAGAGAACGTCGTCAGCCGCTGCAAGTCTCTCGTACATGCTCTTAACCTGACTGCCTGGTGTGCCTGGATTCGGCCAGTACAGCGCAACAAAGTTCCTGCATACCTGATTAGCGTCCGGCAGACCGCACGGAATCATATTTGACAATCTTACCAGACACGTCCTTCCAGAGATCGAAAGTCTTCGTCTTCTTCCAACATGGTCCTGACAAATCCACCGATCTTCACCAACTCGGTCCGTAGAATCTTCGCCCTCTCGTGTTTGTTCTTTACTCCTTCTTTCGTCGCAGTTTGAACACTCTTCAGAGACTCCCTGACGGGCTTGAAGAGCATTTTTAGCACTGGGTCATTTTCCTCAGAAGGGCCGACAACGCTGCTGCTGTGCTCATTGCTGCGACGATGGTGGTGCTGATGCTGCCGCGGTTCTTCGGACACTCGGTGTTTCCGATCAAGCTCGCTGGAATATTTGCGGCGAGCGTCTGACCTAGGCGTATTTCCGTTTTGATCGCCTTGAGAGTTACGGCGCTCGACACTGTATCTATGCTCACTCTGGCTGTGACCTCGGTGGCGATGTTTGTCTGACTCGCGATAACCTTTGCGTATTCCTGATGGTGCAGGGGAAGCCGATACGCTGGGACGGCCATCGGGTCGTCTTGCGAACATGCCATTCTTCTTGTTGTTTCGATGATGGTTCTCGACCGCCCGTTTGGCGGCAAGGTTGGTGCCATTGCTCGTCTTTTCCTTCAACACCGAGAGTAGATAGTCTGCACGTCGAACAAGATGCACGGCTCCAGGTGACTTGGCGCCTTTCTCTTCTCCCTTGATACGCTCTTCCTTCTTATCGACACGATGTTCTTCAAGGAAGAATTTGTCGGCCAAAGCCAGGTCAGGGTCGTCACGAATCTGCGCCCAAGCACCGTACCCATGTCGGACGATGCCGACACACAGCATCCCATCCTCTCGTGCTCCCCAAGGACATGTGTACGTCGCGCCTTTCGAGGCTTCAGGAATCCGGAACGTCTTCGGGTCGGATACAGATTGAGTGACTTCTTTCAGCATGCGCATCTCGGATGGCCTCTCCATCATAGTCTCGGCGTTGATGCGCTTCACACCTTTGTAGTCAAAGAGAACCGCTTTCCTATCTTTTTTCGTGAGGGGACGATTGGCTTCCCGCTCCAGTGCCTCGATTCTCGCTTGCTCCTCTTTTAGCAGCCGATCGCTAGTGTTGATGATATCTTGGAGCGTCCAGCGCAGGAGGTCGCGATCTCGGCCCACAAGGCGAGCCTCCTGCACAAGCTCGTCTCCACGGTCGTCAATGGATCCATACCGTAAGAAGCCTCGAATCAGGTTCCGCACCTCTTTCTCGCTCAGTGGTCTCTTCGGGTCAAGGCCAGGTCTCTGGTCGGACTCTTCGTCAGCCGCTTCGAGCGCCGCTAGATCCCTCGCGCGTTTCTTCGCAGCTCGCTCTTCTCGATCCTCGTCGGCCTGCTTTATTTTCTTCCTTGGGGCGTTTTGTTCAATAACTTCAGCCAGATATTTCTCATCCGCCTTCCGCTTCTCTTCGGCCTTGATCTCCTCAAGTTGTTCCTTGGGAATGATCTCGTCCCATTCGAGGTCGATTTTCACATCCATGTATTCGAAGCTTTTGAGGAACTCTTCACCCCCATCCGCCTGAATCCCTTCCGGTTGTTCGGTCTTGTGTTCCTCCGCGTTCTCAAGGACAGAATCGATATCGAGTTCTTCGAGCTTCTTCTGGTTCCCTGACTGCTCAAACATTTTCTGACCTCGTCGTTTGAGAATACGAGAGATATCTTCTGATGAAGTGGGTTCATTGACGCTGCGGCCAACGCGAGCCATTTTGTCAGTGATCTCCTTTGCGTCCTTGTCGGTGACACCACGTTGTATAGTGATGAACTCAAGCATGAGCTTATTCCGGGCGCGCTCGAGGACCTCTTCTTCCACAGTCTCTTTGGAGACTAGCCTATAGATGCTCACAGGCCTGGTTTGCCCGATGCGATGAGCACGTGCCATAGCTTGAAGATCGGCTTGGGGGTTCCAATCCGAATCGAAGAGAATAACAGTATCCGCAGTCATTAGGTTAATACCCAGTCCGCCGGCTCTCGTAGATAGAAGAAAACAGAAGTCGCTACTGTCTGGCGCATTAAAGTGGTCAATGGCCATACGGCGAGGCCCAGCGGCAATAGTACCGTCAAGGCGCTGAAACTGATGACCCCGGAGCTGAAGGTAGTCCCCAAGGATGTCAAGCATCTTAACCATCTGACTGAAGATCAAGACACGGTGATTATCCTTTTTCAGCTTTGTTAAGAGCTGATCGAGAAGCATCATCTTCCCACTGCTGGTAATCAGGGCCTTCAACAAATCTTCCCTTCGATTGCTGCCAGCCAGTATACGATCTTCAGCATTCGGGAACATGAACGGATGATTGCTCGCTTTCTTAAGTTCCATCATGATATTGAGCAACGACTGCTTTTGCCCCTTGCTGCCTTGGTTCAGAGCCGCGTAGTTTCGTGTTAGGATGTTCTTATAGTATTCGAGCTGGACGTCGGACAACTCAACACGTATGATCTTTTCGGTTTTAGGTGGCAGGTCATTCTCGACCTTGTTCTTCGTCCTTCGAAGCATGTAAGGCTGAATCGCATCCGTCAGCTGAGCGATCTTCGCACCAGCTTCCTCTGATTGGAGGTCCATGTTCTCTTCGATGGTGATCGCACCAGGCATCAGGAAATCCATCAAAGCCGACAGTTCCCCAAGCGTATTCTGCATTGGAGTGCCCGTAATCAGCAGTCGACTAGGCGCTTTGAAGTCCAGCAGCTTAGCATAAAGTTGCGACTCGCGATTCTTAAGCCTGTGAGCTTCATCGATTGCCATGAATTGCCACTTAATCTGTGAAAGAAATGAGGCGTCGGCCAGGATGTACTCGTACGTTGTGAGCAAAACATGGAATTTCGCCCTCCGCGCGTTGCCATCGATCAGTAGCTCATACTGCTTGATAATGTTTCGCGCAGCTTCGTTCCCATTGTACACAACGTAGTTGATGTCCGGCGTCCAGTTGTCCAATGTTTCAGCCCAAGAAGGCATTGTAGATAGGGGCACAACAACAATGAAAGGGCCTTGTTGGTGTCTGTCATGTCGGAGCCAATTCATGAACGCGACGGTTTGAACCGTTTTGCCCAAGCCCATCTCGTCTGCCAAGATGACATTGTTGCTCTTGCACCAGTTGTAGGCCAAGAAATTCAGGCCAGTGATCTGAAATTCCCTAAGCACACCATGTTTGATGTACGATGGCTGCTCCCGTATCCGTTCGAATTTCCGTCGCGTGGCTGGGTTGGATTCTGTTTTGTTCGAGACAGGGAGTTGCGATGTCCGATCAAGATAGCGGTCGATCTCATTCTGGGCAATATCGCTGATCAATGACGCCGTTTCCCAGGTGCAAGAGTCGTAATACAGTCCCTTCCCTGCATTGTGGTCAACTAACTGCAGGGAGTCGGTGCATTGGCTTGCCTACACTTCACGAAGTATTCTGTATCCTCCTCACCCTCCCGACTTCCAATGACACGCTCTACCTTCATGTAGTCATTAATGGCGTCTGCATCCCGCTCTCGATCAAGACTCCACTTCTCTTTCTCTTCCGGTGGGACATCAGACTCGTGCAACATGCGGATGTCTTCGGCTACTATCTTGCGGAAGTAGTTCTCAAGTCTTCGAATACCACGGCAACTCGAAAGTGATGCACTCGTCTCCCATGTAGCATGGTAATGAGCTTTCCCTTGCCATTTGATCTGTGAGCGTCGGTCAGCTATGCCACCAAGTTGGGATGCCGTTCAGTTGTAACGTACGAAGAACTCAAAGTTTTCTCGGCCGGGATCTGGCTTTGATTTGCCTATGACAGATGATCAGCAACTGAAAGTCTTAGTATTAAAGGGCTATGTACTTATGTCATCTTTCAGTCGATGATTGAGTACTGCATCTATGGCGGGTACGTTCTCGTCCGCTCCAACAGCCCAGTAGTTCGGTGTCATCATATCAGTTTCGTCCTCACTGAACATATCATCGTCGTCTTCGTTGTAGTTGGATACCTTGGCCGCTTTCCTTGTGGAAAAGCGGACCTCTGCATGTGTAGGGGGAGTTAAACCGGCAGCGGATTGCAAGAGCCGCCGGCGTTGCTTTTTGCTCACGGCGCGATTGCGGGCGCCTCCATAGACGTCTGACTCGGACTCGGACTCCGATGGCGACTGAGCTGCGGGAGTAGGGTGTTTAGAAGCTACGGTGGTTGATATGTCAGCACTTCCCGAATTCTCGAGAGCCTCGCAAGCAGCTGGGAGCAGGAAATACATTTCTGAGAGGCATCCCGTTTCCGCCTCTTTCGAGGACCTCCCATTACATCCGACGCGGATCCATGATCTTCTGAGCTGCTCTCAATCTAATTCAACTATCAGTGAAGGCTCTCAATGCTCAGCGGAGTCGATTACACACAATGCGCCGCGATGGTCGAGCACGGCCCTAATATGTTCATTAATCCACGATCGGTTGGCTATTGATGGGCGACTCACACTTCTCCTCAACCCGTAAAGCTCTGGATTGTTCATGATATGTTCATCGTCTTCCAGTCCTGCTTTTCGCTTTGCAGGTCGACGAGAGTCTTGCGACAATGAGCGCTCTTCCCGGCTATCACCTGCCTCCAGTTGTGGCGGCGTTTCCATGTCATAATCAGCATCTTCTGAGCCAGCTGCATCATCATTGTTCGACGACTCTGTCTCCATATCATTTGTGCCATCGTTTCCTGCCAGCCCTAACGCTCCGTTTGAGGTTGACAAAGGGTGGGTGTGATGCGAGTCGATTATTTCGGAGAGGTCACTGTCGCTTTCTGATGCCACAGCCTCAGCGTTGATTACATTGTTGGCGAGGGGAGATAGGTGTCCATTGGAAGTAGGAAGAGAAGAGCTCGGGTTCATCGTTAATGGGAGCACCAGGCTACCCGCTGCAAGGACAGTTAGCATTGAGTGACCCAGAAGTTGCGGGCACATTTGCGAGTGGTAAAACAAGGATGATGAGCACAGGCGACCATGGAATTAGGCCCCAAAGTCCGAAGAGAGCAGCAGGAGAGGATCTCTTCCTCCTTCGAGATGGAATGAGATGGTTTGTTGATGGACGAGATGACCAGCCACCAGCTAGCCAACAAGTCACCGGATGGAAAGAGGCAACGTCCGAAGAGTGAGACTGATTGACGGCGACTCTAAAAGCTCGTTCAAACTATACCAAGCAGTGCGGAGAAATAATGAACGTTCCTGAAGAGATATAGATGCGGTTTCGATGGACATGTACAGTGCGGCGGAGCACCGGAGACTTGGGCGTTCACAGGCAGAAGTTACCAGCGAACGTAGGAAAGCAGCACCACTTACAAGCCATAGCTCGAAAGAAGCCAACGAAGGTCTGTCTAAGGTATCGCCGTCGTTGTGGTTGAGTTGTGTTGGAGCCTGGTCAAAAGAGGGTACGAATTCATGGGCTTTGAGTGGAGAGTAAGTAAGTGACATGAGAGTCCACCACAGATGGGATCGCTTACCTGTGCCCGGCCATTCTAAAGTCTAACCTCTTAAGGCTGGTTTCAATACCGCTAGCGGCTAAATGTCCAATCATGAATAAGTCAATACAGATTGTTACCACAATGTTCGTCACTTTAACCCTCAACACACAATACGAAAGCCGCCTCTCAATAGATAGCCAGATCAACGACCTCAGTTTCTAGAGGCGCAAACCAGGTGATTCCGTCAATAGGGACTCATCACTGTCAATAAGGACTCGTACTCTTCAGTGAAACCACGGTAGCCCTCTTACAGAACCAAAAGGCGCGCATCGAAGCCCCTCCTCTGCTTTCGCCGCCGCAAGGTCTGTCCCCGATTCAAGATGTCGGACAAGCTCACTCGGTATGTTCTCCGATCTTACAAGTCTAGAATGTTTTCACTGACTTGTGCTCTCCCGCAGTATCGCCATCGTCAACAATGACAAGGTGGGAAACTAGAACCCCACTACCCCACGCAGTGTAGGGCAAATCTATGGCATACGGCTAACGAGCAATTTTGATGGACAGTGCAAACCAAAGGTAAGAGATGTCTTCGTAACTCATGGGTTCATGGTCTGACGGGAGCTCGTCAGAAATGCCGGCAAGAATGCAAGAAGTCTTGTCCCGTTGTTCGAACGGGCAAGCTCTGCATCGAAGTTACTCCGGAATCGAAAATTGCCTTCATTTCAGAACGGCTGTGCATAGGATGTGGTATCTGCGTCAAGAAGTGCCCATTCAATGCCATCAACATCATCAATCTACCCACGAACCTTGAATCGCAGGTCACGCATCGGTACTCGGCCAACAGCTTCAAACTTCACCGACTGCCCATGCCGAGGCCTGGACAAGTTCTCGGATTGGTCGGAACAAACGGTATTGGGAAGAGCACGGCACTTAAGATCCTCAGTGGGAAGTTGAAGCCCAATTTGGGAAGATATGACAACCCGCCTGATTGGGAAGAAATCCTTAAATACTTTCGAGGATCTGAGCTACAGAGTATGTGCATTCGGCTCATAGATACAACCTAGGCTTATCGTCCGGCAGACTATTTCACAAAAGTTCTCGAAGATGACCTCAAGGCTGTCGTAAAGCCTCAGTATGTGGACCAAATTCCGAAGGCCGTCAAAGGAGCGGATCGGACTGTGGAGACCTTACTCACAGCACGCTCGCAAATGGATAACTTGGACAAGATCAAACAAGTTTTAGGTAGGTGTCGTACCTTGGAACAATGCTGCATGAACCTAACACCACAGCAGAGTTGGAGCAAGTACTCGACCGAGACATCAATTTGTTATCGGGCGGAGAGTTGCAAAGATTTGCGATTGGTATCGTCTGTGTCCAACAAGCCGACGTGTAAGTACCCTGGCCGATGTATCAAGTTCATCGCGAGAGATGGCTACTAAACAGTCTGCAGGTATATGTTCGACGAGCCATCTTCGTATCTCGACGTCAAGCAGCGTCTGAACGCAGCCCGAACGATCCGTGATCTCCTACGTCCTGATGATTATGTGATCGTTGTGGAACACGACTTGTCCGTACTGGATTACCTCTCTGACTTCATCTGCGTCCTCTACGGCAAGCCTGCAGTCTATGGTGTCGTTACTCTCCCAGCTTCTGTCCGAGAAGGCATCAACATATTTCTGGATGGAAACATCCCAACCGAAAACCTCCGCTTTCGGGAAGAGTCACTCACTTTCCGCATCGCCGAAGCCGGGGACGAATATATGGTCGATAAAGCTCGTGCTTTCACCTACCCAGCTATGACCAAGACGCTGGGTGGCTTTCACTTGAAGGTTGAGGGTGGTCAGTTCACGGACTCCGAGATCATCGTGATGATGGGAGAGAACGGCACGGGAAAGACCACGTTCTGTAAAATGCTTGCGGGAGCCGAGAAACCCGACGGTAACAAATCTGTACCGCAGATGAACATCAGCATGAAGCCGCAGAAAATCACGCCCAAGTTCCAGGGCACCGTACGCCAGCTATTCTTCAAGAAAATCAAGGCCGCGTTCTTGAGTCCGCAGTTCCAGACGGACGTCTACAAGCCTCTGAAGCTTGACGACTTCATCGACCAAGAAGTCCAGAATTTGTCTGGGGGTGAACTTCAACGTGTCGCCATCGTGCTGGCCTTGGGCATCCCGGCAGATATCTATCTCATCGACGAACCCAGCGCTTACCTGGATTCCGAGCAGCGCATTATCGCCGCACGCGTCATCAAGCGTTTCATCATGCACTCCAAGAAGACGGCTTTCATCGTCGAGCACGATTTCATCATGGCTACCTATCTTGCAGATCGAGTCATTGTCTTCGACGGCCAACCGTCCGTGAAAGCTCGAGCCAATGCACCGGAAGGACTGTTGAGTGGCTGCAATAAGTTCTTGAAGAATCTAGACGTGACATTCCGCCGTGATCCCAACAGCTTCCGACCACGCATCAACAAATATAACAGTCAGTTAGACCAAGAGCAGAAATTGAGCGGGAATTTCGTAAGCTACATGATATCCGAGCCTTTCTTTATCATGCTGACAGGATCAAATGTAGTTCTTCTTGGAAGATGATAGTTGAAAATGGCGTCCCACGATATGAATCTACGCCTGGTGATTCTGGTCCAGGCGTTATAGCATCTGCCGGCGTTGGTAAAAGCGCGGGTCAACGGCAGGCCGGCCTCCCAGGTGAGGAGGGTGGCTCTGATGAGGACGATGACGATGACGACGTTTCCCTGGCGGTGGCCGCTCACCTCCTGTGGATGACGCATATGCTTCCCGACTTTCGTATGCTCCAGGCATCTGAAGGCCGGAATGGCAGAATACGTCAGGACGGGTCGAGTTAGGTGACGGCGGTCAGAATACATCCAGCACGAAGGATGAGGACTTGATTACATAAAGATCTGACTATATAAGCATCTAATGTACGATTGCGCACGATCTGGGTAGCCAGGGCAACGGCCAACGAAGCAAGCAAACACTTGCTAGCAGAAAGGGAGAGGGGCAGCGTCGTATCAGATTTAGGTTCAAATTAGTGCATCAACATACCACAGGATCCAAGAGCTTTTTCAGAGGTACACCAGCCTGCACGCATTTTCAACGCTCCCCCCCCCCACGGCGAGGTTTCCCCGGGGTCGTGAATAATTGCCCTGCCGGTCACAGTAGCCATCGCCAGCCGGTACTGACCTTGGAGCACTCAATCCTCCTCCACCATCTCCCCTTCCTCGCTCCCAGAGTGCACTGCGGGTTCTTCCTTGACTGGCGCTGGCGGAGTCCTAGATTTACGGCGCAAGGGAGGGGAACGCTCACGAGGTGTTCTGTCCCTTCGCGACTTCTGTAACAGGTTGTCAGTGTCTGTCTCCATTATTGACACGGAGGAAGGGAATGACGACGAACCTTGCTCTCCCGCCTCCCACTCCCCACGCTCTCGCCATCACTGTCTGGGCCCCGCCGTCGCCTGACGCTTCCCGTACTACCGCCCATCCGACTGTCGCCGTAGTCCAACTCATCTCGACTTCCCCTCGGATCCCCTCTCGTCCTATACAGTTTCTCCCTCTCCTCCTCTCTCTCCCTCCTCTCGCGATCGTAATGACTGGGCGGCCCATGCCGACTCGAATGCCTATCGTGTCGGTCGCCTCGCCCCCGATGGTCCGGCGGCGGAGGCGACAGGCCCGTCGCGCTAGACTTGCGGTACTGACGCTCGCGGTCCGCCTGCGCCTTACGGCGATCGGCCTCGTAAGCGTCCGGCTCAGGAGTGCGGCTCGTGCGGGCCGCATGGCGGCCGCTGGCTGAGCGGTGCGAGATGTGTCCGTTGCGTGGATCGCGGTGAGAACTGTCGCGGTGGTCGCGCTTGCTGCGCTCTTTCTCCTTCTCGCGCTCCTTCTCCGCGTCTTCTTCTTTCTCCTTGAGGCGGCGGATGACCTTGTCGAATGCGGAGCGGCGCAGCTCGTCGGAGTCGAGGGCCTTGTATTCTTCGAGGTTCTGCACACGACTACGGACTTGGTCCCAGGTGTCGGTGACGAGGATGGGAGGGTCGAGGTGTTTGATTTTGGAGCGGAGAGCGTCGATTGCGCGACGTTGATGACGCTCGGCTTGGTGCTTGTCGTCCTCGGTGCGGCGGAGGACTTTTTCGTAGAGCCGGTCGAAGATCAGAGAGAGTGTGTCGCGGTCAATGGAGACTGTACGGCGATCAGTGTGCATCACAGCTAGAAAGTCTTCGAAGGTGGTCTTCTGTGTAATTTCGTAGCGTTTGTCCTGTAGGAGAGCAGCTTAGCAGTGCGTGATGTATGGGTTGAATTGAGGGAGCTTTACTTCTAACACGTCGTAGACCTCATTCCTTCGGACTCGCAACGCCCGCTCTTCTTCCTCAACCATATCCCAGAACAAGTCGAGGGGGGTTGAACCAGATTGGCCTAACATTGCAGTGTACCGATCATCTTCCTCTATCATGGGCAATATCTGCATCCACTTAGTTCCTGCTCTAATCTTCCCACCTGCCTTCAGCTCATTTAACAAAGCCAAGAATCGATCCCTGTTCTGTCTCTCCCTCCTCGCCTTGAGGTTCTTCTCCCGCTGGCGTGCATCGTTGAAGGTGCGTTCAAGTGACTTGATGTGGTTCTCAAAAGCAGTCAAAATGTCTGATTTGCTAAGGGTTTTGAACTTGTCATCACCTTGAAAGCGATCATTCGACTGGATAACCCCTTGTGCTTCCGACCACCTTGTGTAGGGCTCCAGGTTCAAAGCCTTCAATATGCCGACGAGTTCATCCATTGCAGCTTTGCGTGTAGTCACTTCGCGCTCGACGTTGGCCTTCTTGAGCTCGATAATGTACTCTTCAAACAGCTGCCGTCTTTCATTATCATCGTTTGTGGATCGGAATATTGTCTCTCCCTCTATTATCGGCCTTGCCGTCTTCCAGCGAGTATAATGCTTGATCTCTGGATGACTCTTCAGCATAGTACCAAAGTCAGCTCGAAGCTTAGCAAGTCTCTCCTTGGCGCGATCCTTCTCTTGCAAGCGAACCTCTACCGCATATTTCTCGAAGGCAGCTTTACGGTCCTTGGGATCCTTCAAGGCTCGGTATTGGGGATCTTTAATCGTGGCACGCATCGTCTGTTCCCAAGTCCAATCCGGCTGCACGTTTGCGCGACGTAGAAGCTTTATGAAGGCAGCCTCCCCTTCCTCAAACGTCGAGTAGTCCGGCTCCATCTGTTGTGAACTGACATGGGAGCTTCGAGCGCCATTCGCATCTCCATGTCCATATCCAATCTGGCGGTCTGGTCCCACACGCTCCGAGTAGTCATCTCGATCCCGCTGTTGCGCATATGGTGGAAAGGAGCTTGTACCGCCAGCCACAAATTGCTGGGCTCTGAGCAATGTCAGTGTCAGAAAAGGACCCTAGTTTGAGACAGGAACATACGGTGCGGCAGTTCGCGCAGGCGCCGTCTGGGCCAGGGCACTCTTGTACACCTCTGGCATCTCCCAGGAGCTCTGCTTCGTCTCCGTGTTGAACCAGTACTTCCGCCCTCCTTCTGCGGTATACTCTTTCCATGGCTGATTTGCTAACGCTCGCTGCGAACATTGATTAGCTCATCCAGTCATCCTCAACTCTTTATGATACACCTTACCTCTGCCGGTGACATAAGCTCTATTGGCTTGGTCCATTGCGTCGCCTTAGTTTGGGTGTTGTAGTAGTAGACACGGCCATCCGTGTTGCGCGCTTCTTGCCAAAGGCCCGGAGGTCCAACGATGCCGTTGACGCCGTTCATACTGGCGGTAGACACGTACTTCTGCACCAAATTTGTGGAGTAAATGTAAAGTAGAGTTGAGCGCCGAAGACTGAATGGTCAATTGCGAAGAGGTTTGTTCGCGCTAGTAGTGAGAGTGTACGGAGTAGTTACAGTACCTAGGTACTTGTACCTTACCTTGCAAGGGTACGGCTACAGGGGTAAGTTACTTCTTTAGGACCCACGCGAAATTCAGTTCTCCATTCTTGTCAGTCTTGAATGTTAGGACGTTGACAGTTCGGGGCCTTCTCACTGAGTAGCAGAATCAAGTCGTTACGTTAAATCGAGATCGGCGCCGGGTCTGCTGTCTGAACAGGTCTTACGCAGTTGTTTTACGGCGCTGGCAATCAAGAATGGCTCGGACACCCTGAAGCTTGAGTTTGACCTTTGTTAGAGCTGGAAGTCGCAGGAGAAATGTTTTCTATAAATGAACAAGATTTCGTCGACAAGTCAATATGTGATATAATAGTTCCTGAGGCTTCTGAGGCCGACCTGGAGGCTGCTTTGGGGACATCAGATGCCAACGGAGAAGGGGAGCAACGTTCCTTGGTGCCTTCAATTGCGCAAAGGCAAACCTTGTTCTTTGGTAAGCTTCCTGGGATCAGTGTGTACAGCTCATAGGTCTTACTCATTCCAGATCTGTAGATGAAACCACCAACCTCTATGTGGTGGTACGGACCTCGCATGTGGAAGAAGAAGCTCTCAAACACTATCTCTCGCGTCTAGCAATCCGAGTTGAGGCACATGTTCTTAGCCTTCAGTCCCAGTCCAGGCAGGATGGACCTGCCACTCAGACTAGGGATTTGATATTCTCAGATACCGTGAAAGAATCCGAAGATCCAATAACAGTTGTTCAAGGATCTGATGACAGTTCAAGTGAAGAAAATACTGGCGACCTCTTTATCTTTTGGAAGCTCAAGGCTTTCCTGAGTATGGACATACTCCTCTTGCACTTGCACTGTCTAGACTAATGGAAGAACAAGGTCACCCAAGAGCACGAATACCGTCTCCGGCCATTGTTTTCACTGTGCTTGCGTCATTGCGCCCAGCTACACCAGGGAATGGAAGCACTGGTCAAGATCAATATCTCCCGAGTGCTGTACCAGCGCAATTCAACCTCTTTGAATCTTTGCAAGATGATCGCAGCCTTGGAGGAGCAGCTCCGTACTTGTCAGCGTCAAGACTGTCTCGATTTACCCCCGCTACAAATGCAGCTAAAGGGAGTCTACGGCCTCTTCGACAACATGTCAAACACATATTCACCGCGGTACATGCTGCCAGTGCTCGCCTACGATACTCAAGACTAAAAAACTACGAGGTGAAGCCGACCGTGCTTGCGTCACTAGAGTTTGAAGTGGCCCCAACTGTGCGTTGCAACTTGAGTCTGCAGAAGGTCAATCTGAAGTTAACGCGAGGCATTGTTGAACCGCTGACGACCGACTCAAGCCTAATGATGCCGCTCATGTGTCGGCCTAGAGACCAAATCGTCCTCCTCTATAAGTTCACACCTGATGAAGACCTAGAGACGAATACCGCAAACACTCCGCATACAAAGGCACTGGAGATCTCTATCGGTGCCATTGCGTTAGTCTCTGAAGATTGTCAGCCACAGATCTTGATGAGATGGAGGACCAGTGTGGACTTTTCCACGCCACTCAACCCCAGCTATGGCGGACCCAGTCAACTCCTACAGCGCCCGCATCGCCCTTCAAGCTTACCTGTTCCAGCCGCGTTAGGTCCTGCATCTGCTGTGAGTGTGATGTCATCAAGCGCCCAGGCGTCACTCAGCGGCCCGGAGTCAAGATCCTCATCAGGTCTAGATTCGAGCCTGTTCCGAGCTGATCCAGTCGATGGAGTCAGAGTAACAATGACATTCTCAGGGCCACAATACGTTCATGTGGGCGAGGCCTTCAAGTGGGACGTTTTTGTGGTCAATCGATCGGCTAAGATCCGAATGTTGGCATTGTTGGCTTTGCCCAAATCAAGAACAGGGCCGAGGAGACATATTTCCAAATCCTCCTCTTCTTCGGTTGGTGTCCGAGACGACGACGACGCGGCTGATGTGGTGGTAGACGAAAACGTCTTATATGCGATGCAGAAGAACGCCGTCATTGAGCCGGCAGGGCTTGTCAACTTGAGTACTGATGATTTAAGGGTTGGGTAAGTCTCGAATCAATCTTAGATCAAAGAGTGGCCTGCTGACATATATCCGTGAAGCCCATTGCATCCAGGGGCGTGCTTCAACGCCGAGCTAAAGTTTGTAGCCTTGGAGCCTGGTGCCCTACCTGTAGATGGTGTCCGGGTTGTTGATGTTGGGACCAATGAGACAGTATATGTCAGAGACCTGCCTGACATCGTAGCATTACCCAAATCTACTGACTGAAAACCTCTACATATACTGGCACTTTGTAGATGTGCGTGAGCCTTTCGCACTCCTTACCTCGTAGGACACCAATCCTCTTTGATCAGGCGCTTAAATCTGCCGATCGTACCGATACCTAGCCAAGCGAAACCAATTACCAGGCGGTGCTACTCGAACCACATAAGCCTTACGAACGTTCAACTACCACCACCTTTCAATAGAACCTCTTGCAGCTTCAGACACTGTTGTCAACATATTGCACTCTCAGCATCGTCGCAAGACATAGGAGTAGCCTCAGCCATCTCCGCATCAAGGATCCAACCGGTGCTCGCCCTTTCGCCACTCCCCCTACGATCGGTGAACAAAGCATCATATCTCGACGTTGACGTTACTCTGGTCTTCAATCATGATCGAAAATGCACGAAGACGAGTCCTGGGGTCACTGAATAGCAGATACATATACGGCAAAGTGGTGAGTGTCCACCGTCATTACACGATGACTTCGCGAGAGCATGCGCAATCGGCTAGCGTATCGAGAACATTGACAAGACTAACCTTCGATTCTTTCCTACCATCACAGCCCCTACTACATGCAATCATATTTCTATTCGAGATGGCTATCACTTCAAGATTGGTTGCCAAATACAACTCCTATTATACGGAAAGACCAGGTAAGTTAAAAACCCGAGCATGTAAGAGATCGCGACATGCCGCTGACATTTACTAGTATTGACTATCATGATCACGAATGCCGTACGTTCCGTCCCTGCAGACGCTGCAATACTACTTTGTGTGTGCCTGCATGGCTATCGCTCACCCATGATGTTTCTCCTTAGATACTCGGAGGCATCGCAGACACCGTCGCCCAATCCCTTACCGCGATCAGACAGAAAGCCGTACGACAGCCCGGTGGAGTTGGCAAAGACAACTACGTCGCTATCGAGATACACGAGCTAGACAAGAAACTTCCTTACTCAGCTGGCGAACTGATACCTTCGTCCAAATACCTGCCACCGCCTTTTGACTTTGAGAGGTTGACGCGTTTCATGTCGTATGGATTCATAATGGCACCAGTGCAGTTTCATTGGTTTGGATTTCTCTCCAGAGCCTTCCCTATCACCAAGGTCGCCGGTCTTGCTCCAGCTCTGAAGCGTGTCGCCTTTGATCAGTTGATCTTTGCCCCCGTCGGTACGTTTCTCAGGTTCAGAGAGTCGTACTAGGCACCTGTACGAGCAATATCTGACTCGACACAGGTCTGGCATGCTTTTTCACTTTTATGACGGTCGCAGAAGGAGGAGGGAAGCGTGCCATAACTCGGAAGTTTCAAGACGTCTACCTGCCGGCCTTGAAGGCGAACTATATCATCTGGCCAGCGGTGCAGATGCTGAATTTCCGTGTCCTACCTATTCAATTCCAGATCGTAAGTTATCACGAACTCCCAGGGCCGTGCTTGTCGTACTGACGAACCTTTCAGCCTTTTGTCTCCACTGTCGGAATCGCTTGGACCGCTTACCTTTCACTTACGAACTCCTCCGAAGAGGCTTAGACGCCGTGGACTCCTCCTTCCCTGACGCGCCGGGTACGGGATGTTATTCGTGTCGGGCTATCGTGGTGGGATTGCGCATACTGTGTTCGGAGCTAGAGTTCTGTTTCCAAGCGGATTGTCGGTAGCAGCGGGCGCAACGGCATCTGTCCGTGTGCTGGCACCACGGCGTGTTTTGAGGCGCTCGGTCTTGGTACGAATTAGTCCTTGGCGTCGCCCTGATTGGTGATCCTCGCATTGCATAGCAAAATAGATAACCTAAATCATTCTACATCTTCAACCAGTCCAGCACACAGGCAGATCTTACTAGGCACTACTCTTCAAGTCAAAGTTGCCCGGAGCTGAAACCGTTTCCGAATTTGATTAGTTGGTATAGACATGACTTCTCGTTTCAGCAGGCGAGCGTCCTGAAAAAATAACTAAATAACAGCCTTGTTGTACAAAATAGTCCTTTCTAGTAAAACCGACAAGGCCTGGATGGAAGACATGATCTCATGATTGTTTATTTCATGTCTACGAGGTAGCGGAGAAACCACCTAGATAATTTTGCGTCAAGCCCAAAACTCCGACGGTGCCCCTCCAATGCCCCTCCATCATCCAACCACAATCTGCCTCCACACATTGTCGACTTCTTAATCAAGATCTCAGACCAAATCACAGAAGACCACACGTTTACCTACAACTTCTTTGTGCTCAGCTGAAGGAAGAGATGTCTCTCTCCAACAAGCTCGCAATCACCGATGTCGACCTCAAGGGCAAAAGGGTTCTAATCCGGGTATAGTGGGGCCCTGACAATCAACCCCAAACCTTTGCTCAGTTTTCTTTACCTACAGGTCGACTTCAATGTACCACTGGACTCCGATAAGAAGATCACCAATAATCAACGCATTGTCGGCGCTCTCCCAACCATTCAGTACGCCGAGAAGCATGGCGCCAAAGCCATTATCCTCATGTCCCACCTCGGTCGGCCTGACGGCAAGAGAGTCGAAAAGTACTCTCTGAAACCCATCGTACCAGAGCTGGAGAAGCTACTGGGCAAGAAAGTCACCTTCGTCGACGACTGTGTTGGCAAAGAGGTCGAAGACACTGTGAACAAAGCCAGCAATGGGCAGGTCATCCTACTGGAGAATCTGCGGTTCCACCCGGAAGAGGAGGGTAGCAGCAAAGATGCGGAAGGGAAGAAAGTCAAGGCGGATAAGGAGAAGGTGCAGGAGTTCAGGAAAGGGTTGACTGCCCTTGGGGACATCTATATCAGTAAGCATAGCCTGGACGGTTCACGTTGGATCGTCAGGGCTAATGTGGCTCAAAAGACGACGCCTTCGGTACCGCCCATCGTGCTCACAGCTCCATGGTCGGCTGTGACCTTCCCCAGAAGGCATCCGGCTTCCTCATGAAGAAAGAGCTAGACTATTTCGCCAAAGCTCTTGAGAATCCTAAACGGCCGTTCCTTGCCATCCTCGGCGGCGCCAAAGTTTCCGATAAGATCCAGCTGATTGAAAACCTTCTCTCGAAAGTAAACAGCTTGATCATCTGCGGCGGCATGGCGTTCACGTTCAAGAAAACATTGGAGAATGTAAAGATCGGCAACAGTTTGTTTGACGAAGCGGGGAGTAAGACAGTCGGCGACCTGGTGGAGAAAGCGAAGAAAAATAATGTTGAAATCGTTCTGCCGTGCGACTACATAACAGGGGACAAGTTCGACAAGGATGCCAAGACAGGATACGCGACTGACGAACAGGGCATTCCAGATGGTTGGATTGGGATGGACTGTGGTGAGAAGAGTATTGAGCTATTCAAGAAAACGATCGGAGAGGCAAATACAATCCTGTGGAACGGCCCACCAGGCGTCTTCGAGTTCGATGCGTTCTCCAAGGCAACAAAAGCCACAATGGACGCCGCTGTCCAGGCGGCACAGAATGGCAAGATCGTCATCATTGGCGGCGGTGACACGGCGACTGTTGCTGCCAAGTACGGTGTAGAGGATAAGCTGAGCCATGTCTCGACCGGTGGTGGTGCGTCGTTGGAGCTTCTGGAAGGAAAGGATCTTCCAGGAGTCTCTGCATTGTCTAGTAAGTAGGAGGTGGCATTGTCTAACTTTGCCTGACCTGACGAGGTGAAGGACACACGTCAAGGCTGTGATTGTAGCAATCAGAAAGATCTTTGTGTACTGAAGACAACTAGGGCCCACATATAGACAGAGCTTCACCCTTTTAGAATGGCTGACCAGGTGACTAAAAACCTATTGCATAATGTGGGATCATATCCGTCAGCTGCCAGCTATGCCCTCGATCCATTGCCCGCGAAAGCCCAGTGCGGTACTCCTTCTCCTCTAACTGTAAAGAAACAGACCGTCTTCAGGCCATGGTGTCAGCCTCTCTTGCTCGCCTCAACCTTTTTCAGCTCCTCCCTGAGTAAAGCGAGTCAGCGCTGCACAATCTCCCACGCGTCCACGATGATATGTTCGCTCACTTCAACTGCTTTGAAAAGTCCTCACTCGTATCGTCATCGTCCCAGCTTTCCTCCCACAGATGTGTGTTACCCCCGGGCACCTCCGCGTCTTCTTGTGGCCAATCTACAGCGTTTCTCAGCATGCCGGGCCCTTCAGGAGTAATTCGTAACAAGCTCTTCATGCAGTCTCTGCGCTTGGGATTTGTTTACCGACCTTCTACCGGGAAATCTTCGAACTCATCATCCTCTTCCAGCGCTGCTGCGGGCTTCTGCTGTTCTTTGGATGTTTCGGCGGGCTTGCTGTCGTCGACGGTGGCTTTGGCTGTGGCGGAAGAGCCCCCTGCTGCGGCCATGGTGGTCGCTACGCTCGCAGAAGACTGTGCCCACTGTAATCGACCGAAAAATCTAGATTGCAATGGAGATCTGGGCTTGTTGACTTTCTGTTGTGTCAGTTCTGGGATTAAGATGTTTTCGCTTCGCGCTCGGAGATCGCTTTCGGGCAATGATGATCTACGACAAGGATCCCCTACCAGCAATCGATCTGACAGATGGTACACACGACATTTCGAAATCTCCGAGCCAAGCATACCTACAACACTGGCGGTCTATATATATTCTATCGTGACTATGCCTTGCGCCGCTTTCTGCTCTATATAAAGCAACCCACACCCTTTGTGTCCATTGTCCTCGGCATTCAAGCTTCTTGAAGTTGACCATCTCCACGCATATCGCACGATGTTCAGGGCTGCGTCATGGCTACAGGCAAAGAAGAGCAATGCGAATGCATCCACGCACTCGCTGGATTCTCTGGCCGAGCCACAAAACTGTATGAGACCTCCAGCTCCTTTAGGTACTCATTTGCTGATGCCCTTTCTAGTAGAGTCAGCTATGCGAGGTACAACTTCAGCTCTTGGCATCATATCAACAACTTTCGGAGACTGATTAGAAACCTGAGATAGCTGCGATCAACATTATGAATGATGATGTCGATGCTGCCGAAGCCGGATTGAGTGAAGGAAATTCATCGTTCCATAAGGTGCGTAGACAGAGCGCGTCGCACGCGGCACACGGAAATCTCCAGTCGCGCTGCTTTCGAGAAAGAGTAAGAAGAGTGGCAAGCTGATCGATTGTCTATAGCTTGGCAAAGGCGTTGTAACGTTCCTGAAGGCTACACTAGGCTTCGAACAGAACATTATGCGCGAAGGTGGATACGTTCCTTCTCGCTGGCATACTGCTACTAACACCAATGCCTGCTACAGCTTCTCAGCGTCTAGCAGACGCAGAAGCAAGCGCATCTGCTGACCACCGCCGCGCTCAACGCGAACCTCATGCATACCACTCTTCCATATACCCACCAGGATCCGAGTTCGCCTTGTGTCATGCCCAGTCGCAACTCATGAGTGCAGTAGTAGGGGTGCTCAACGAGAGCTTGACGGAAAGCTTGAAGGGCTTTTACAAGCTTCGGAAAGCGTACATGACACTGGATGTGATGCTGCAAGCCGAGGTCAGGTATATGAGAGGGAGAAACGGGGGAAGCATGGATAGCACACGGAGGAACTCGGTAGACTCGCTGCGATCAAATAGATCCGCGAGATCAATGAAGGGTATGCCAGGCGGCTTTGGTAACGAGACGACAGAAGACCCGGTATCATCACAGCATCCGACGCGCACGTTGGTAGATCCGGTTACGAATCAGATGAAAGCTGTCGACGACACAGCCAGTCAAACAGGAGATAAAGAAGCAGGTGAGTATGAAGAAGACGAGTTCTTTGACGCCGATGAAGTTCATGAAGCACCGGAGACATTGCCGCATTATCTGGGTCACGTCGACGAGGAGGGCATGAATGAGAAGATATCAAATATGTCCATACAAGCCAATGGAACCTCGATGGAGACTAGGCGTCCAATAACAGGAAGGCAGTTCACAACAGCGGAGCTACTTGACCACGATCCAGGGTCGGATGTATTTGCCAATCCTATCGACACATTCATTCACTCCGGCTCTAACCTTTGCTTTGGCTTACTGCTTCTTATGATCTCCCTAATCCCCCCAGCATTCGGCAAACTCTTGTTCATAATCGGCTTCCGCGGCGACAGGGAGAGGGGCTTGAAGATGCTCTGGCAGTCTAGCAAGTTTCAGAACATCAACGGCGCAATGGCAGGCCTGATTCTGCTTGGGTACTATAACGGTTTCGTCGGATTCTGTGACATCCTTCCCGATGATAAAGAAGGTGAGGAGAATCTTGAAGGCTATCCCAAACGAAGATGTGAGACTCTTCTAGCGGAGATGAGATCGCGCTATCCAAGGAGCCATCTATGGTTATTGGAAGAAGCACGCATGGCAGCGGCCAACAAACGCCTCGACGATGCGATTCTACTCCTGAGCAGAGACACCAAGAGCCCGCTGAAGCAAGTCGAAGCACTATCCATGTTCGAAAAGAGCCTCAACGCAATGTACTCGCATCGCTACGAGCTATGCGCCGAGTCCTTCCTAGAGGTAAGTCTTCCCTCTCCTCCAACCCAGAATGAAAGCATCCGGCTAACCGCAACCCCATACACACAGTGCTGCAAGCTCAACAACTGGTCCCACGCCCTCTACCTCTACATCGCCGGCTCCGCGCACATCGCCCTGTACCGACAGCACAAACCGCACTCCCCCACCACCGCCCGGCACCACGCCACCAAAGCCACCACCTACCTCCGCCAGGTGACCCAGCACACGGGCAAGAAACGCTTCATGGCGCGCCAACTCCCCTTCGACGCCTTCGTCGGCCGCAAGCTGGCCAAATGGGAAGCCCGCGCCAAGGACTGGCACTGCGACCTCGTCGACGCCGTCGGCATCGACCCCATCGAGGAAATGATCTACCTCTGGAACGGCCACAAGCGCATGAGCGACGCCCAACTCACCGCGTCCATGGCCGCGCTCGCCTGGTCCGAGGACCCGGCGTCAAACCCGCATTGGCGCCGCGAAGGCCTGGACGAGCACGCTATCCTCGCCGTGCTGAGGGCCGCGGTGTTGCGGAATCTGAGAAGGTTCGAGGACGCGAGGGGGGTGTTGAGGGCGGCGGTGTTGGGACGCGACAGGGCGGAGTTTAAGGGCGGATTGAAGGACGATTGGACGTGTCCGGCCGCGCATTATGAGATGGGCGCGGTGTGCTGGATGGAGAGCGATGGTGGGTCCGGGGATCAGGAGAGGGTGCGGGAGTGTGCGGAGTGGTTGCAGAAGGTGGCGAGGTGGGAGAGTTATGGGCTTGATGCGCGGATTGGGTTGAAGGTTACGACGGGGTTGGATACGGTGAGGAAATATGGGGCCGGTGGTGCTGCTGTTGTGTAGGGTGAGGTCGGTGGGTTTGTATTGGCCAAGGATGAGTTCGTGTTGGGTTTCGGGGGTTATTAGAGCGGCGTACGTCGATTCAAGGACGGGTAGTTGGTATACTATAAACGGCGAGATTTGGGAAAGGGGGATTAAAATACGTGGGTCTGGGAGATGGCGCCACTCTCGCCACGGAAACGGAAACGGGAACGACCGAGCTAGGTAGTCACATGATGTACATATCTCAACTCACCCAGAACCAAAGTGCAACGAACGAGTCGTGCCGCTCGCTCCATTAAAACCACTCTCCCACAAACGCATTGCAATGCATTGAAAAAATTTCTGAGCTCGCCCGCTCGAAAACCGGCCCCTGCTCCCAATCTAAATGTGAAGTACTACAAAACATCCATCTCCGCCCCATCCCCCACAAAGGCAAACCGCCCACTCTCAAGCGCGGCCACGCGGTCCAGTTCGGCCTGATACTCGCCCCGGACATCATCCAGCGTCACCACCCTCCTCTTCGTCCCCTCTTCGCCACCTGTGTCCGCCAAGATCCACGCCTGGCTCTTTTCCACGCACGCCAACACGTTGATGAGCGCGAGGTAGGCGTTCAGCACGGGCTGCGTCTGGGCGCATGCAGAGGAAGAGTCGACGTCTAGCGTAGCGGACGTGTTGGTGTTGGCCTTGGAGATGGCATTGGACGTAGAAGACGCCTGCAGCCTCTGCAGCCGCTGATGCAATACGGCAGCGGCGCCGCGGAAGTCGTTGCGCGCGAGACGCCAGGCGTAGAGGGCGGTGTGGTAGGGGGGGCCGTGTTCGAGGTCGATTGTCTTGGCGGCGAGGGAGGCGAGGGTGGCGTCGAGGTGGTGGTGGAGGGCAGGGTTGTTGGCGAAGGGGAGGCGGAGGAGGTGCGGGGTCTGCGAGGCGGCGATCATGGTGGTGAGGAGGGTCGTGAGGGCCGAGTGCTGGAGGGCGGTGTCGGTGTAGCGGGATAGGGCGTCGTAGGCTTCGTCGTAGCGCGACGTTTGGATGCTGGCGTGGAAGAGGCGGGAGAGGAGGTCTGTGCGGAGGGCCTGGTGGGTGTTGGGTTCGGGTTAGTTGAGGGCGGTGTGGGAGGGGTTGGGGGAATACGCACTGGGGGGTCGCTTGGGCGGACGACTTGCAGGGCTAGTCGGGCGAAGTCGGCGACGTAGGAAAAGACTTTACGTTTCTCGAAAAGGCCGATGATGTGGGAATAGTAGTTTGGAAGGCCGTTGCCGAAGTGTGCTGCGTCGATAGGGTTCAACAGACCGGATGACATGCCCGGTAAGTCGTCAAGTGCTATGGTTTGCGCTGAGGTTTGTAAGTCTATGGATACTGCTGGGTTGGGTGGGGAAACCTACCAAGAACGAAGGCAGCTTTCTTGAAATGAATAGCTGCCACGCTGTATTCTGCACGACTGAGATATAATCGTCCCTTGATGTACGTCGACCAAGCGGTAGTAGGTAGGTAGCGAAGGAACTCCCAGGCGAGCTCAATATTCTCGTTGACAAGGAGATTGCACTGAATATAGACCAGTGCATTGTCAAGCAGCACACCTCGAACGCGCGTTACCCATGACACCACCTGCCTGATATTGTAAGTGATAACAGCGGTTTGAGGATGTTCTGATGTAGTTAAAGGCCTTGGATCGCCAGCAAATAGGTCTTCCAAGATTGTGGACACCTTTCTCTCACTGACAGATCCTAACGTAGCCATTTTTGAGGTGAGAGAGCTGGCGCCCTCTTCGCGCTCCTTGCTGGATTTCGCCCGCGTAGTTCTACCAAGCCATCTCATCATCTCGTACTCCTTCAGCAAGCTTATAAGAACACTGTAAGTCTTTGGGGCATCAAAACCGTCGGTGAGCTCGCCTTCTTGGCCTGCCTCAATTTCAACGAACACGACCAGCATGAGCAGATCAAATAGCATTTGTGCTCCCATCTCGATTGTCTCTTGTGCACCTTTAACCAAGATTTTCAAGCCAAACTGTGTCGAAAGGAGATCCGATTGATCCTTTGGAAACACCAGTGGGAGGGTCTCGATTACAGCATCGAAGAGATGTCGGTCTAAAGCCTCAAAGCCACCCAGATCGGCCAAAGATGTAACCAGACTGTTGTAGTCATCGTCCCCAATCAGTTCAGCAAAGCCGCAACGATCGTAAAACGACCGTATCCGCACAGACAATGAGGACGACGGATCCTGCCATAACTCCGTGTTTAGAGTTACCTTGCATGAAAGCAGCAAAGACTGCGAGAAGCGCTTTCGAAACGAGGTAGCGGCATGTATAAGACTCGCTAAGTCCCCCGGGAGCTTCTCACACTGTTGACCTAGACTTCGAGCTTGCAAACCAGCTTCGATCAAGTGCATCTGCGTATCCAAGATCCCGCCGTCATTGTGTGCTACAATCTCGGTGTCGCTGCACTCTCGAATCGCAGCACATCCATCCGCAGCAACAACCCACGGACTGCCACCAAACGTATCGTAGCTTATTGACATTGCTTCCCATCTTTGCTTATCTATGTCCCTGGCAAGCATCCAGAAGCGACTCCACTGGGCGTTTGTGTCCTTGCGAAATCGCTCGTAGTCCACCCCACCCTCAGGAAGTCGTTGGAGACTTACAGTAGATTCGACCGCCGCACAAATACGCTCTCTCAGTGCTTTCTTACTGCTCGACTCCAGCTTTGCTGGCTTGATGCCAAGAGCGTGCTGGTAAATCGACAGGGATGTCGCCAGAACCGAAGCCGTGTATCTGCCAGGGTAGAAGAGGAAATTGAGCCAAGCATCGGTTGCGTCTGTTGATTCAAGATCCGCCACCCTTGGTTCGGGCATTTCGTAAAGCGTTTCAGCAGCGGTTGTAACCCATCTACCATCCCAAGCAGCAGGCAGCTGAAGGAGGTCGAACGTAAGGGTATACACTCTATAAGCGTGGTTCTGTTTCAGCAGGACCCAGAGCTCCATCCCTATCCCTTCGTCACCACTCTTCACGTCGAAATCGGTTACGGTCCATATTGCGCCAGAAGATGGGTCCGGATCTGGAGGCTGTAGATGGCCTCCAGGAAAGAGATCTTGTATGCCAGCCCGAGAATCTTCGGCGTCGCTCACAGCCCAGAACTTAAATTCACCGGCGTCGTGGGGAGAAAAGGTCAGAACATAATATCTATCACCATCTCTTGCACGCTCGGCGTTGAACGTCCTGACAAGCTGCGACTCTGACGGACTGATGAGAACCTGAGAGACTTCCTGCGGTTGCCGCTCCTTATCGAGAAGGTCCCTTGTGAAATCGACCGCGCCAGTCTGAATGTTCCAAGCTTTGAGGGTGTGGTTCAGGCAGACGGTGAACAGGTGGTTACCGTCAGGCGAGTGCGCCAGCGATAATGCCGTACATTGCTCTAAATTTTGGCCCTCATAGCGGACCGTGTTGTTCCCTTGCCATCGAATAAGGCCTCGGAGGGAGGACCCCCAAGCTCCGTCCGCGTAGGTAGTCTCGCGCCAAAGTGAACCTGTAATCCACAACTGTCAGCTCTAACTCTGATGGTTGATTGGTACACATACCGTCATCTCCAGCGTTCCTTGTAAGCCTGAGTAACCTGCCGTCGTGTAGCGAAATCCATAACTCATTAGGGCCACATGCGAGCAGACGGTGGGGTTTGCTGATGCTGAAAGATGCCGGCACGAAGCTCTTGCACCAATTCTGGGCATTCCCTTCGGTGGCTGCCTTGCGACAGAACGCGTCTGGACGTAATGTGAGGGTATATAGCTCATTGCGCTTCGTCAACACGAACACACTCAGCGCATCGTGATCCTCCCTGTCCGACAGCACCACGCCACCGTTTCTGATCGGGTTGGCGAAAGCCAGTCGAAGAGTCAAGGTCGCCTCATGTCTGTCATGCTCGCTCTTCGTCAAATCGATCGACCGGAGCTCGAGGATCTTGTGGTCTTCCAGAACCCGCCATAAAAAGCTTCTTGGGTAGTTCCTGTTCTGACGGAAATAAACCGAACCTGAATTCGCGAGGTGTCTTCTGGCGAAAGCATCCTCATCCTCGGGAGCACCGACCTTGCCTTCGGGACGCGGTTGTTGAGTTAACCATGAGCTGCGATGTGATTGGCCGTGAGCTGGTATCTGAATGGGAACCGTTGACCCTGGCGAGGACGGGTCTAAGTCGATTCGTGTTTCTTTGAAGAGGGCGAATGTTAAAGTGCTTGCCATAGTCGATCCATCAAGACCTCATCCTTTGTGGGTGAGGATTCCTGTTTCCGCGCCTTAGAAATCGCTATGTTATCTGTTGACGCGCATCGGTTCGCGGTCAAGAGCTTCAAATTCGGCAAACAGCGCTAAACCTTACAGGGTCGATGGAAATTCTTACTGAAAGATGATCCGCTGATGCCATCAATTATTCATTTGATACAATAGGTCAATTACTCCCTTTGCACTACGATCGCTTTACCACACAGTACCAGCTTGGACCGCAGGGCCGACTACGTACGAAGTACTTGCAATGGAGCTTGCCCTATGAAAGAACAGATGCAGCTCTCTTAAAAGCAGGGATCCGTAACATCCCCATGCTACTGGTATGAGCATTGAAGCTCAGTGATAGTGGCTTGCTGACGAGATGTTCTCGTGCATCAACCAAGAACATAAGCACAGAACCAGTGGAGTGAGAGTGAGATTCCCCAATGTAGACGTCGCTGCATGGTACAAATGTGGACGGATATTATTGGATCAGCAATCGTGCTATGCCCCCGATATTCTACCACTCACCAGCCATCAGAGGGTATATCAGAACGAAGAATGTGATACACGACGAGGCTCCCGCCAAAAATCCGGATGTTGCAACCAGAACCACCAGACATTGGCCCCAAAAACATTAGATAACACCATATACCGCCGCGATCAGGTCAACCAGTTGGCTTGACATAGACACTAAGAGTGAGAGGAAACAAACGCGTCCATCACACCACCGACCACATTGTCGATATTGCTATTGCATGTACCCCTCCCCATTTTATAGGTTCGCAATCTTCTTGAACCAGCTTCCCCTCTTTCCCGCCCCGGCACCGGCCAGCCGCCCATCGAAGGTCCTCACAGGTCCTCCGTTCTCATACCCCGCATAATCACTCTTTCTTCTCGTATATCTGTCCCCTTCACTGCCCTCACTGCTTCTGATACCGTCCCTCTCTGTACGTCTGGAGTCTCTCCGCCTGCGACGGTCATCCCCTCCATCGGGCGTGACGGACGTGTACTTCGAATGACGGTGCGCTCTTCGCGTTTCCCTTCGCACGTCTTTATTGTCATCTAGTTCTTCGTGCTTACGACCGCTGCCGGTGGGAGGAGGTTCGATGACGGTATGTTCGACAGGAGGAGGCGCTGGGGGTTCGATGATCTGAGAATTGACCCACGATGAGGTAGGATCATTCGCGCCGTTAAGGTAAGGGTCAGCATGAGTTGGCAGCGGAGCGGGAGCGCTATAAACAGGCACGTCTGGCATAACATCATTCGGTCGAATACCCCGGGAGCCGTTGCGGGGATCGAAATAGTCTTCGACAGGTGGCGCCGACTTCCGGCGATTGAGATCTTCTCGAGCTCTACGTGCTTCCCGCCGGACGCGACGGTCAGTTTCCTCATCTGCACCGGACCTTGGCACGGGCTTGTCAGTATGGGAACGTCTTCGGTCAGATTTGCGAGGCCTTGGACTACGTTCGTCCACCATGGGCGATGGGGCGCCGCTTGAAAAACCTTTGTCTCGATGTCTCCTGCGGTGCTCGCCGTTTCTGATACCCGTCCCGCCATCAGGTGATGTCTTCGCGGCATATCTGTCTTCCCTAGCTGCTCTCCGTATCTTCTTCTCTTCTCGCCTCCTAGCTTCGTCTTCCTCCTCTTCTCTCACGCGCTTTTCCCGTGCTTCCCTAGCCTTCGCCCTTCTGATTTCTTCTTCCGCCTTCTCTGCCTCTCGTCTTCTTGCTCGCCGCTCCTCTGCAGCTCTGGCCTCGGCCTCCCTGGTCCTCTTCGTTGGACTATCTCTGGACACTCTGGTGGATCTTCGATCGTCTTTCCTCGCTCCTTGCTCGTCTGGTTCCGTGGATGCGCCGCCGCCAGGAAGAACATCCGCGTTGAATACCTCAGCATCATTTTCATCCTTCCCTGGTCGACGGACCTTTCGATCTTCCCTCCTCAGGCGTTTAGTGTCGTCGTCCCCATATACGGCTTTACTCTTCGGGCGTTCGAAGGTTTCCGAAGCGCCACGACTTTTCCGGAAAGAACCAAACAGCCCCATAAGCTTCTCCGGCTTCTTTGCGCTCGACATCGAACGCTTGAGCGGAGCTGGTTTTCGAGGCGGCAGGACAAAAGCGAGATCATCAGAGCCAGTTGTGACTTCGGGGCCATCGTTTGAGGGGCCGCCTTCAACCATGACGATATCGTCCGTAGCAGCAGTCGCTCCGCCAAACTGTTTAGGCTTCGACTTCCCGTTAGCTTTCACAGGTTCAGAATAATGCCTTCTGCGGCCAGGTCTTTCCGGAAATACCGTGGAAGGTGCCAGTGGCGGGGGATTAGGTCCATCCGAGGGTGCGGGACCTACCAATTTCTTTGCTCTGGTTTCTGGGTCTTTGTTCTTTGATAAGGACGCCTTGACAGGAACATCGTCTACTAGCGGATCATCATCGCCATTAACCATAATCAGATCATCGTCGTCGTCGATGGCGTAAGGGTCAGGTACAACTCCTATGGAAAGGTCAGCCAAGCATGTCATTGGACACGCATGCCAACCAGGGCCGTTACCTGGTGCTTTCTGTTTGCCCTTGGTTGAAGGCCGCCTGTCCATTTTCCCAGACCCCATTCCCATGAGCTTTGCCGCTTTGGCGGAAACTTCGGGCTGGTCGTCCGGTGGAGGCGACATCAAACCGACCGCACCGACATCCACTGACTGACGTCGAGAGCTAGTCTTTGGTACCGCATTGCTGGATCTCCGAGTTGACTTTGTTCTAGCGGGCGACGGCCCTCCCATAAAAAGCTGCGAGAAACTCATCCCTCGTGACTTTGATGGCTTTGCCTCCGGCTTGGTAGCTTTGTCAGATCCGGAAGACTTGGACGAACTCTTTTCAGTTTCCTTAGCAGTTTTAGTAGATTTAGACCGAACCATTACCGGAGGTGACGCCTTTGCTTTTGTCGGTGCCGGAGGCGACCCCCCATCGACGTCATCTTTTACAGCTTTCTCTTTCTTGACTTCTTTCTTGGGCGCAGCGCCCCAAAAACCCCAACTGGATGCTCCTTCTCCTCTTACAACTCTTGCGCGTTCTTTCTTGACAGGCCTCGCCGCTGTGGGCTCAGGTGGTGGAGTGGGGGGCGCCGGGGGAGTTGGAGGCGAAGGGGGAGCAGGAACGTCGACAATCATGGGGTCCATCTTAGCTTTCTCTGCGCCTTTCTTGGCTTTCTTGGTCACCTTTTTATCTATCGGGCCTAGGTCAATCACGTCTATAATGTCGTCGTCCGCGCCCTCAGATGGAAAGCTGCCAGGAACCGATTCCTTGGAAGCTTTGTCTTTTGCGGGATCAGGTGAGAGGTCCTTTTTCTTTGACGCAGCAGCACCCTTAGTTGCAGTTACAGGCTTCGCCTTTGCGAGACTGTTTGACTTTTTGGGTGGCGTATCGGCTTTTGGCGGTGCTTCTGGTTCGGGCGGGGGTGGAGGTGGGATGGGTTCAGTCTTCTCTTTTTCCTTCTCGAGTGCTTTGATCTTCTCAGACACGGAAAGTTTACCTGCAACTTTGGATCTAGCAGAGATGGACTTATTCATCGCTGTTGCGGTGGAAGGCGGTGGTGGTGGAGGTGGTAGTGGTTGGTCAGCTACAGGAACTTCTGGCTCATTCGGAGGCTTGCCTAGCGCAGCCTTCTGATTGGTCGAGGCTTGTTTTCCAATCTCCTTTTTGGGTTCATCAGCTTTCTTGCCAGTTGGCTTCTTCGATGAACCCCAGAAGCTCCAGGCATCAGCTTTCTTATCGTCTTTCTTATCAAGTGAGTCTGCTAATTCTGCTAACTCATCTTCGTTGAGTTCCGGATCCCCATCCATCAAGTCAATTAGCGCGTCAATATCATCGCCTTTGGGATCATCGACCTTGCCACTTTTGTCGCTACCTTTACTTTCGACTTTACCCAATTTATTATCTTTTTTGTTTTTGGAACCCTTTTTGTCCGTACGATCCACAACCTCCAAGATCGGGTCGCTCTTGATTTCTTCCTGTGCCTGTACCTTGCTTTTCTCTTCCTCTTTCTCTTTTGCCTTCTCCTTTTCCTTCTCCTTGGCAGTTTTTGGCTTCGACGTTGCAGTGGAGCCAAAGCTGCCCCAGAAGCCCCTCACCGCCTTTGCAGGGGTTTCTTCTTTAGGTGACTCTCTCTTCACCTCAGCGGCAGGTTTGTCCTCATCAGTGCCGTCTAAGTCGTCAAAATAGTCGTCCACTGGCTCTTTTGCGCCTTTCTTATCAGATTTGGTATCTTCAACCTTTGCCCCCTTCGATGTGGATGTCGTCCGAGGCGGAGGGTCTTTCTTAATGTCCTTCTTGCCTTTCGTCTTCACTGGTGCGAAAGCACCCCAGTCACCCTCTTCTGGGTCATCGAGTGCTGGAAAAGGTGGCGATGGAGGCTCAGGCGTCAGACCCTGAGCCGGTGGAGTAGGCGCAGGAGGGGGAGCTTCAAGCACATGGTCCCTTTTGCCGGCCTTCTTCTTGTCCTTTTTCGAGCCAGTTCCCCATATACCCCATGTGTCGGTCTCAGCAGGTGCATCCAAATCGACGATAGCATCGGGGAAGGCGCCCGACATTGTCATTGGATCCTCAACTACCTCGATAGAAGTGTCTTGCCCCAAGCCCTTTGCCTTCTCCTTCTCTCTCTTCTTCTTGTCCTTGCTAGATAGGCCCCAAGTGCCCCAGCTATCTTCTACCCCAGTCACATCAGGCTCGTCCACAACCGCCACAAGAGGCTCAGGAACTGGAACAATTGGCGCGGGCTCCGACACTTTGCCTTTTTTGCCTTTCTTGTCTTTGTTTTGCTTTGAAGTGCCAAATGATCCCCAGTCCTCGGTCTTGGAACCTTCCAGAGCGCTCGGAACCACAGGGGGCGGAGGTGGCGGTGGCAAGGGTTCGTCAGCCTTGGGTTCGGCGATTGCGCCCTTTTTGCCTTTCTTATCCTTTTTCTTGCCGGTGCCCCAGTTCATCCAGTCGTCATCAGCCACAGGGCTGACTTCCTCAACAGCAGGCGTAGGCTCGTTCGCGGTAGTGGGAACGTCGATAACCTCCGTGATGCCTTTTTTCTTGCTCTTCTTGTCGTTCTTAGTCGCACCGCCCCAGCCGCCCCAGCCGATGTCAACAGTCGACTCTTGCTCTGGAACATCCACGATTCCAGGGTCTTCTGCTTGAATAGGCTCTTCGAACGCACCGTTCTTTCCCTTCTTCTTATTATTCTTTGCACCAAAGGTACCCCACTCGTCGCTCATAAAAGTTGGCGGTGGATCTGGGACGGCGACAATGGGGGGATTCTCAACCTGAGATATTTCTTCAACAGCACCCTTCTTTCCCTTCTTTTTCTCCTTTTTCGAACCAAATGATGACCACAAATCGTCCGTGGCCGGGGCTGCTGTTTCCGGTTCGGGCACTGTAACTATCGGCTCTTCAACTTTGGTGATTTCTTCCACGACGCCCTTCTTCCCTTTCTTCTTGTCTTTCTTGGTGGTGAAAGATCCCCAAGTATCATCTGCTGCGGTCGTGGTCGGTTCTGGTACTACCTCCGGAACAACGACTGCAGCAGGGTCCTCAACCTTGGTGATATCTTCCATTGCCCCCTTTTTGCCTTTCTTTTTATCTTTCTTAGACCCGAAAGAGCTCCAGTTGTCGGGTGCGGTAGCTGAGCCCGCCTCGGGCTCGTACTCCGGATACTCGTTTGCTTCTGCATGTGGTTCTGGCAAAACAGCAACAACGGGCTCCTCGACTTTACTGACTTGCTCCACAGCGCCCTTCTTTCCCTTTTTCTTGTTCTTCGTACCAAAAGTTCCCCATTCCTCCTCCACAGCTGCTACAGGTTCCGGTGGGGCAGGCGGCGGAGGCGGCGGAAGAGGCTCTTGCTCCCCCTTCTTTCCCTTTTTCTTGTCTTTCTTAGATCCCCATGCACCCCAAGAGTCATCGGCTGCCGTCTCAGGTTCCGGCACTACAACGACCGCAGGTTCTTCGACGGGTACCTCTTCAATGACGCCTTTCTTCCCTTTCTTTTTATCCTTCTTAGAGGATGCCGTTCCCCAGCCACCCCAGCTGTCACCGTTGGCCGTTTCGGCTTCCGGCACCACCACCACCGCCGGTTCTTCTTCGGGTAGCGCTTCGGGAACGGCTTTCTTACCTTTCTTCTTGTCCTTCTTGCCTATTGATGTAAAGCCTCCGAAGTCATCCTCCTCCTTTTCAACACCATTGCTCTTTGGTTCCTCCTCTTGCGTCTCACCGACACTACCCAAGTCGGCAAAGTCGAAACCCGAAGAAAAAGTGCTTTTCTTATCCTTCTTCTTCCCAAAGGACCACGGATTGTTATCGGCAAGATCAGCTTTGCTCTCCTTCGCGTCCTCGGGTGGCGCTGTCGCACCGGCGTCTGCACTGCTGAAGTCCCACTTGCTACCTGTATTCCAACTGTTTCCCCACCCGCCAAATCCAAAACTACTTCCAGTTTCTTTGGTGGTGGAGCCGCCGAAGTCAAGATCCAGCTTTGGTACGCCATCATTCAGATTGACATCATCAAACGTTCCGATGGATGGAGGGTCTGTAGACCCAGCAGGTGCGGATGGCGCGGGTGGTGGTGGAGGTGGACCAGGGACAGAGTCTGCTGCCTGAGATAGACTTAGCCAAGATAAGAAACCCCTCGATGATAAGGCTCACTTTGCCCTTCTTGCCCTTCTTCCCTTTCTTCGCCGTCGTGGTGAAGCCACCCCATTCGTCGTCCGGGTTTGCGTTCGCGTCGCCTACGCTGTCAGCCCAGCTGAGTGGGTTGTTCCCATTGCCGATATCCTCCTCTTCCTGCTTCGCCTTTTCCTCCTCTTCCTTCCTTTTCTTCTCTTCTTCCTCCTCTTCCTGCTTCGCCTTTTCCTCCTCTTCCTTCCTTTTCTTCTCTTCTTCCTCTTTCTTCTTCTTCTCCTCCTCGTCGACGCCACCCTTCCCCTTCTTTCCCTTTTCCTTCTTGCCCGTATCCCACCAATCATCACCATCATCCCCTCCCGCCCCACCGTCGCCGTTGTTGCTCCCGCCAGCGCCTCCAGCATTGTCATTCGCCTCGCCACCCTCTTTATTGCCCCCTTCGTCATCCGAGTTTGCCCATTTGGCTTGATTGGCTTGCTTCGCCGCTTGCTTCTTCTTTTTGGCAGCGCCGTGCGTCACGAAGCCCGAGGTGTCGCCCAAATCCACGGCGCGCGGTGACATCGGGTCCTCAAGCAGCGACGCTACCTTTTGCTCTCGCCAGCGAGAGTCTTGGTGTGCTGGTGAGGCAGGTCGCTCATCGGTGTCGGCTTTAGCTAGGTCGTCGGTAGTGGTGTAGTCTGGCGGCGCGTCGGCAACGGCGTCCCAGTAGGATGGCGGTGAGTTGCCGTAAGGTGGGGGAGTCGAAGGGCTGACGTCAAGGACCTTTCCGCTTTGTGTGTAGTGTTCCGAGCGCGCACTATCAAGGCGGATCGGCTGCGAAAGTCAGGTCTCCAAGAAGAGCTAAGACCAGAGTGGCCGAAAGAGCAAGTCGGAACTCCGACAAGTGCAGACAGCGAAATGACGGATACAAAACAATCGAGGCAGAAGAAAAGCGATATGGGGTAGATACCCAGCAAAACCGTGCAAGTATACGCGTTGGCACCTGGCAGCGCGGCGCCGGCTCCATGCGACAGCCATCACACCGCCTCGTTGCGGCCCACGGCATATAATCGGCCTCGACTCCTCCTCCCCACTCGCAATCATCCAAACCAATCTTCCATGGCCGCATCTTTCGATCGGACAATCCGCGTTCGTGGCGAGCAACGAAGCACGATGTGGCACGAGCTGCTGCCATCCTGCTGGAGCTTGGGGCGTATGGTGTAGGGTGATGCACTCATCGAAACAGTGTATAGGTAGTTGCACGCTAAGTAGATGGCAAGTCAAAACAAGCCAGCAGGGAATTGCGATTCTTGGAGGAAGGACGGGCGACAAGATCCTCCCCGACGGAACTGCGCTGGGATATTCCAGCGATTACAGCAACGTAGACAGTAACGGAAAGAATGTCGTGTTTGTTGTTATTTCTCTCTCACAAGAGAGGAGAGTCGAGATGGTGTCCCTGTCCCTTTCCCTCTCGAGGTCACAAGCTCCTTCCACTCTCGCTCGCTCGCCAAAGACGAACAACCCCCCTGTCACTGTGTATCGTAAGTTACTAGTTTTCCCCGTCCCGCTGCTTTCCCTTATCCTCAGCGAACAGTCCCAATCGATAAGTTCAATCAAGTTAAATCACGACGCCGCCTTTAGTTTCCCCCGACGGTGCGCCGGGGAGAGAATTGATGATTTGCGTCCACCACCACTACCCAATAATAAACCTACCTAGATAGATCGACTCATCTCCAATATTGCCAATATCCATACACGTACCATAGTATCCAGAGAAGGAAGAAAGAAAGAAAATTTCTTCAATACATGTACGACGGCTTCAACATGTCGTTGTCATTGGCGCTTATAGCGAGACCATCCAGGCAGGGCCAACGCAACGCAGTGCAACGGTTGGCTCCTCCCTGACCCGCACACATCAGGTATCTGTACCTACACATAGGACACCAAAACCGACTGCGCCTGCGGTTGGCGGCCCCTGGAGGTTGTGCATGGCCAATTGTGGGCTTGGTTTATTACACTACTTGACCGCATTTATGGCGAAAGCGTGGCTAGAGGAGTACTCGTATGCTTGCTTCTACCTCACCGTGATGAGAGCTGAATCGGTATAGGGGAGGGGGGGCCGAATCGGGTCTTTGATCTCCAATATTGAAGGCCTCTGATTCCGTTAGACGACAGTTTATTGGAAGTTGTCCGGTACCTTGAATGGATGAATTCCAGTAATTGGGATGAGCGGAGTCTGTGATGGTGGTGGACGGCATACCGTGATTTGCCGGTGGGGAAGGGACCCTTTTCTTCGCTGACAGAGCTGGTCCAGTCATCACCGTGTGGGTTAATCTCCAGATCATTCAGGAGTATTTCTCTGCTCCTCTGCGGAGATTACTGGATGTTACTCGAATACAATAAGCTTAGGAAATATTGCATTTCATCGTATATCCTCACCTGCCTCCTCCATCATGTTTGCACGCCTACATTATTGAATTCGTTGAACTCTGATTGATCATAACTTCGTAGATTGCTATCGTCCTCTAAGACAAGGAATCTCCACATCCGGCAAACATGCATTGTCCCAGTTTCATCATCATCGCCACTCATCATAGAACTTCGTATAACTGATAGATCGCCATCGTAGTTCTGTCAGAGAAATGAACCCTCCGGCAAAATGCACTACTTCAAGAGAAACCACCCTCATTCCAACCCTCAGCTTCCTTGCATGTCCAAGGGGTAGGACGTTGCCAAGTGTTCTAGTAGCCAACTAATATCACCACACCCACTTTGTCCCTAAGGACATCACTGTTTCCGCCAGAAGCTTAATATCGAGCGGGCGGTGCGCCCATCGGGGGTGGCGGTAAAGCACCGGCAGCATATGGATTGCCGTCTTGATACATCGGTCCACCGCCACCGTATCCATTGCTGTGACCATTTTGGTAACCAGCGTACAGGTTAGGAGCCGAGTTCCGATAGCTGGGCTGACTACCTCCATAGCCGGGTCTGCCGTTCCTACTGCCATTCCGGCTCCGGAGCTTCTTCTTCTTTTCCTCCCTCTTCTTGATGAACTCATGGCACTGTTCCCGCGACTCCTTCACTTCTTTCCACTCCTTCACTGCTCCCTTGATACCGAGCGCGGCGAGGCCCACAGCAGCCGCGTCCTGAACGATAGCTTTAGACTGCATCATACGCGCTTCCTGTTTCGATATCGTCCCTTTCCTGACGGCTTTGTGACGCTTCTGTGCCTTTTCGTAACTTTCGAAGAGTTCATGTCCGGCGTTGATGGTGGCGGCGGTAGCAAGTCCTGCGGTGAGGAACTCTTTGCCGCGCAGCTTCTTTCTCCTGCGGGCCTCTTCAGAGGAAGATATGTCTTCGTCGCTGCTACTGCCGCTGCTTCCACCCTTCCCTTCACCCCCGCCACCTCGCATTCTCGCAACTTCCTCTCGAGGCATGCTTCTGGGCTGAGAGTAGCCATCATCATAGCCCCCAGAGCGGCGAGACCCTTGCCGATCCCTATCGTCGTCGCTATCTCGTTTGCCATCAGTAAGACCCAAGGCGGCAAGACCCTTGTCGACACCCAAAGCGGCGAGACCCTTATCGACGTATCCGACAAGGCTCTTGCTTCGTCGACTACGGTTCTGTGGCCGGCGACGAGGCGGGCTGCGACTGTCGTCGCTATAACTGCTGCTGTACGACCGACGCCGACCTCGGGACTTGGAACGGTTGCGATTGTCGAGGAAAGCTTTGCCTGCAGCAGCCGCCAAGCCACCAGCCGCCAGATCTTTGAGCCCACTGCCACCTCCCCCACGGCCGCGTGAGCGTGAACGAGATCGTGGACCGTTCGCGAGGCGATTGGCGGCTAAACCGCCAACAACAGCTTCGACCGTATGGCGCGTACTTTTCTTATTTGGATCACGGTCGATCAACTTGTCGACCCCACCGGCGCCAATTGCTGCCGTCAACACACGTTTTCCCTTTTCTCCCGTCCAGGGGCCTGGTGCCTTACGAGTCCGGAAAGCTTCGACGGCACCTGCCGTAAGTGCCGCCTGGACGGCTTGTTGGATCTTCGCGGACCGCTCGGGAGTGCGAGATCGCGAGGAAGAAGAGCTATATGAACGGGCACGCCTACGCCGACCACCGCGGCTTCGGCTCCGACTCCGGCTCCGACCTCCGCCGGCCTTGGACCCACCCACAGCACCTGCGAGCTCACCGAGACCGAGAGCAGCAAGAGCCGTCTCACCGAGAGACTTGCGACGTTGATTCTTACGCCGTGGCGGACTCTCGAAATCGGAGCTTGAGTAGTCATCGTATCGGCGTCCTCCACCTTTGCACGATGTCAGCCTAGCTGAGGTGAAGTAACAGGACATAAGAACTGACCTCTGCGATCTCTACGGCCGTCACGTGAATCTCCGCGATAATAGTAGTCATCATTGTAGCGACCACGGTCAGCAGAACGAGCACGTCTCTGATCGCGAGGTTGACCTCTTCGCTGATAATATGCACCATCGCCGGGAGGGAAATCTCGTCGAACTTCTTCAATGTAGTCATCGCTGTCATCGCGAGTTCGACGGATTAGCTCCATATGACCTGAGGGAGGTCCTTCCCGTTGCTCCACATACGTAGTCTCCCGATACTCTGGCGGATCTCGACGGGAACGCCGGTCACGATGACGCTCCGATCGATGGCGACGTGGAACGTCCTGCGTATCGTACGAAGCGTACGACATGTTTGCTGTCGCTGTTACCTATGATTCAAACTGTGTAGGACTGTAATACTCTATATGAAGGTGAGGCGAAGCCCGTGTCAGTTTCGGTATTTCTTGGAAGAAGCTTGGTTGAGGCAGTTCAAGGCGTAAGCTTCTCGGTTGTGGGCTGGGTAAAGGTAGGTACGGAAGAGTTTGATGATGCTTTTCCGCGTTGGCAATCCCGTGGAATTGAGTGAATTGCGAGGGAAATGAAGAATGAGATGAGATGTTCATAAAGTTGTACAACTTGCGGAATCAAAACTTGAAGCCATCGATGGGGGCGGATGATGACTGCGCCTTAACTGGTACTATCATATACTCAAGTATGGCTGGCAAAGGTGAAACTAAATTTCCCATGCGGGACTCAAATTCAGGGCCGAGTCCGTCTGTCTGGTCTCTGAAGTTGGGAAGAGGCTGGGGCGGGGGGGTTGCGTGGCAGTCAGCATTCAGTGCCAAGAAAAAGTGGGCCAACACGTCACTCCGCATGGTTAGTGGTTTAGTGTGGATTTGGTGTAACATTCGGGTGCAGGCATGTTCTGATATTACTTTAGGGCTTCAATAAGGTACACTCGGGAGTTGAGTGGAGTTGAGATATTAATATTCGTATACGAATACGAGTTCGAAAAGTCCGATAGTATTTGATCGATCAAGTGATCCCGTCAAGATGCAAGATGCAAGATTTTAAAGATGACCGGAGAGTACCTACCGTACCGTAGGTACGTTCTAACTGACAGGGCCGGCAGCTAAGCTCTGTTTGATCTTAACTTATTCTACCATGGTTGAAGCTCGGCCAGTACGGAGTAGCTATCTTACACCAAAACAGTTGGCTCTAAAGATGTCATCACCTAATCTTGAACACTCATTTCTACTGTATTCACAATTGAGTTAGACGGGTCCGAGACAATGATGGAAACGAGAAACAATCGCCAACGACCAAGTATGTCCACTTGTCGAATCGTAGGGACAGTCACTTATATCCAATTATTTGGCTGAAACAACCCCCAAACCATCAATGTCTTCCTACACCAACACCGACATCCTCGTCGTAAGCTCCCTCAACTCAACAGATCCAAAGCACCAAGCAAAGACAATACTGACTTCCTCAGGCCGACGCATTCGCCGCCTTCGCCGTCGACCTCCTCATCTACCCGCTCGACACGATCAGAACCCGCATCCAATTCCCCAACTACGCGCGCACCTACCTGAACACCACCAACACCAGCAACAGAGCCCTCCTCTCCCGCGGCGTCTACCAAGGCATCGGCAGCGTCGTCATCGCACCGTTTCCAGCCTGTACAGTCTTCCCCAATTACGTACGGGAGGAAGAAGTACAGTCACTAACGCCTCAGCGAGCAGGAGCCTTCTTCACGACCTACGAAGCCCTCAAAGCCCTCCTGACCCGCCTGAACCCCCCCTCCTCCTCTCGCCACGGCAGTAACCCACTCATCCCTGTCCCCCTCCTCCACAGCCTCGCCGCACGCAACCTGCCCTTCACGGCCATGCAGTTCCCGCTCTTCGAGCACTTGAGAGCGCGGATGCACGCCTATCGAAGCAACGCGGTGTCGCGACGGGGACGCTAGCCGAGAACGGTGTCGTGACCGCGGTCAGTGCGGGGTCGGCGGGGTAGATTGCGGCGGCGATTACCACGCCGATCGATGTGGTGAAGACGCGCGTCATGCTGGGTGCTGGGACGGGGGAATGACGGACATGCGGGTGACGAGAAGGAGAGAGAGGCGAGGGGGGGGCAGGGGATAGCAAAAGACGTGGGAGGGGGGCGGTGGCGGTTGGGCGCGAGGTGTTGCGGACGAGGGCTGTTTTGGGGTGGGGCGTTGAGGGCGGTGTGGACGGCGGTTGGGGATGGGGTTGTATTTGGGGGTTTATGAGAGTGGGAGGCAGTGGCTGGAGGGGCGGAGGGAGAGGGGGAGGAGGCGTCGAGGGTGATACAACCGGTGGACGGATCGATAGACTACGTGGATAGAAACTCACAGCCTATGTAGTGTGAAGTGATATATGTAGAGCATCTTTCAGGTCGGTGTCTAGAGGCGTGATGATCGGGGTTGATGAAAGTCGTACGTGTGTGGATGTCCGTGTGTGTGCGTGAGGCCTGGTATGGCTTCCTCATCAGGCCCATACTTCCACGATACGCCACAACACCCTGCTTTCGATTCCTTGGTGATATCAGCTAGGTATGTACGTGTACGAAACCGATAAGACCCCACAGCATCCCCATTCTCCACGCCCTTTTCCCTCCCTCTAACATGCTCTACCTTCCATTGCTATACCCCTCCCTCAGTCCACCCACCGCCGTGCCCACTCAACAATCCCATACAACTCAGTCAGTCAGTCACCGCCTCAGACCCTAGCCCCCAACACACCGTAATCAAACCCAATCCTCACCTCACACTTCTCGATCCCAAGCCTAACACTCACTTTCTTGCACAGGAAGTAAATACCATTCTCATCTCCAAGTACGATTCCTTTAGACCAAAACCAGGCCCCTGTCTAACGCTCGACCAAAACCACGCAAGAAGAACCCGCCCTTCCGCAAAGGTAACCTTCCTTCCTTCCCTTCCCTCCCTTCCATCGCGTTCATTTCCCACATATTCAGACCAGCCGTGGGGATATTTTCAGGAAAGAAAGTCGGCTCACTCGTATGGATACAGAACAAACAAGTCTGTGCCCTAAAGAAGAAGAAAAAGTCCCTTCTAAATCTAGTTCTCCTCGCTCGTAACCGTACTCGCACGCGTCCCTCCACTCGTGCTCGCACTCTCCTTACTTCTCCTCCGCCTATCAATCTCCAGGCCTTGCGGAGTAGTGGGATTCGGGTATCCGGCGAACCATTTCCCGCTATCGCTCTCCATACCGTTGCCAGTATCCCTACCCGCACCCGCACCCGTCTCTAGACCCGTAACCGGCGCTCCCGCTCCCGATCTCGAGCCAGCGTGTCCCCTCTCACCACTCCTCCGACTCCTCGCCCTCCTCCTCCGATCCAGCTCCTTCTCCTCCCGCTCCCGCTCGCCGCCCACAAGACTGATACTCCTGACGTCCAGCGGCCTGCGTCCTCTCGACGGCAGAGACCCACTGATCCGCTCGTTCTCCACCATCACGACCATCCAGACCCCGACGCGGTCGTCCGAGCCGAAGAGAGGCGTGCACGAGATCCAGCGCGGCCGACCTCCTTCCTCGGACGGGCCGGGGAGCGCATCGTCGGAGTCGTCCGTGTGAGGCGGCTTGCTTGCGTCTTCTCTGTTGTGGTGGTTCGAGCTGCCGTCGTTGTGATGGTGGGGCCGGGCGCGAGGGAGCCATGAGATTTTGGCGGTGACGGCGACGCCGGCGGCGAGAGCGTCGCAGAGGCCGTCGCGGACGTGCGCAGGACCGCCAATGTGTGCGGGGAGTGAGGATTGGAGGAGGCCGGGGATGCGGAGGGCGGGCGAGACGAAGATGATGCGGAGGGAGGGGGAGGGCCGGACGAGGAGGTACTGGGATTGAATGGTCAGTGATGCGCGTCACGGGCGGGAGAAGTTGCGGGCTTCGGAGTTGGAGAGGCATACGTTCTGATAGACACCTGGAAGTTTGCCAGATGGTCCAAGCGAAGACAGAGCCCAAATGTTGCTGTCTTCATCGTCTCCTAGGACCCTCCTCGTGGGTCTTGCGGTGTGATCCTGTCCACCACGAATCGAACGATGCGTACTCGAAGTATCTTCCCGCAGGCTGTTGCTACGACTGTGACTCTGCACTACTGCACCTTCTTCTAAACAGAACAACTGGCTCAGTTCCTTGAGCTTCTTCAATGACTTTTTACCTTCGTCCGACGACCGCAGACTATCCCGCGCTCGCTCTTCGCTGAGTAAGGTTTCGAAAGATTCAAGGCCTCGGCCCCCTTCGATGAGTCCAGACACATCGACCTGAGCGCCGATGAAGTACCGCACCTCGCCTCGATCGTCGTGCAATGGAGCGCACATCAGTAGATTCAAGAATGGCGAGCCGTCTCTCCGGCTGTAGTTTCAGAGTGCAACATGTCAGCGTTAAGAAGTCTTCTTGACAACTCAGGGGCGGGAGGCAGCAAGGCATACTAATTCAATACAGTCTCGCAGACCTCTTGACCCTGCTGCAGGGCCTGAGATAGTCGAGCGACGGATTGTCGCTCAGTCTGAGGTCCCTGGAGAAACCGACAATTGCGGCCTATGACATAGTCTCGGCCGTACTGCGTGGTGCGATAAAACTCTAGATCATGCAACAGCAACATCAACCTCTCGCTCATCATCAAACTTCGCTGTCGACATATGGACTATAGCAACCTGCGTACCTTCGCTTGCGTAGACAATCGGGTTGTCCTTTAAGCCCGGGTCCGTAAGGCAAAAGACCTCCGCAACGCCGCCTACCAGTTCACGCATCACCGGAATCGTCACGCCCGTGATCGTTTTGACCATGATCTCTGTGACCACATTGACCAGTGTGTGGGTAATATATGCTGGTAGCGCATCCCTGACCAAGCTCTCGAATGCCCTTCTGTTTCTTGTCTCGAAACGCACATCAACGAGCGCAGCGGCACAGGGGATCAACGACGAGTGCTCCCCGGGCAACGGTTGTATTGTTTCGGCGATTGCATTCGCGTACTCGACTGCCTTTATGGCTTTCTGCGTTTCCAAATAACGAATCAAGACGGGAGCGGTGTGCGGTTTGTAGCGGTTAAGGAATTGGGTGAAGTTGAGGAAAAGTGCGGCATCGCCCAAAATGAGTCGCAGATGCTTTGGGGAAAAGAGCAACTCGGCTAAGCCGTCAAGGGTGCTGATGGGTCGGTTTGGAGGTGGAGGTGCGAGGTCGAAGTCCCGTATTCTGTCTGAGGTGGAGGATCGGGTGGTGGTGTGGGAACTACCGTTGCTTGGTTCGGAGGGTGGTGGAGTCTCCTTGCTGGGACGTGCGCTAGGTGGGAGGGGAGGTTCGACATTGTAGGGTGGTCCGCCGGCCGGTGGAGGCGGCAGGTCAAGTTCGTTGGCGATGAGAAGTAAATTCTTGCTATTGTAAGGGCGAATGGTTGGGCTACTCTTCTTGCCCGAGAGTGTTGGCATCATGCGTCGGGTAGCATTTTCATCATCGCCATCGGAGTATCTTCTGAATCCCATATGATTGCGCCTGTTGGTGGACCTTGCTCTGAGGTGGCTTCTGACGCGCTGGATATCGAAATTCTCGAGCATCTGTAGATATAACGCAGGATTGACATGTGGGGACGTTGCTGGCAATCTTACTGGTATACTATGTAGAGTAGGAATATGATACAAAACAGACTTGACAGCAGTGAAAGAACTGTGGTTGCTCAAGAATATTAGACTTTGAAGCTTGACAAGTTCTTATTATGCGCTACGGGATAGCACCGATCAGTGAGTGGGATTTGACAGAGTTGACAGATCCAACAAGGAATCGACAAAAGGTAATCCCAGCTACCTAGGAACGAGATTGTGAAATGTGACTGAAATGTGACCTAAGAGAAAGATAGATCGAGATGTCGGGAACATCTGAAGTGTGATCTACCGATAACGAGTTGTGTAGTTGTAGTGCCAGTCTATGGTTTCCACGCCGAACAGGAGGGACAGACTGTGGTCGAAGCCCAAACGGAGGCGGTTCCGTTAAGGACGTTACATTGACTTTGCCCTAAAAGAGTAGCTGAGAAGAGCCTAATGCAGGGCAAATGATCCCTTCAGCTACCAGAGCCGATGGAGGGAGTAAAAAAGGAGATGAGCGACCTCTAGCGTGCCTAGTCAGGTCCTCAAAATCTCGATAAGTCCCTGCATGACTACCTTATGCTTTAAGATCTGGGACGGGATGAACTGAGATGGACCGAAGATAGCCCTGCGGCGCAACACGTCCGGCATCTTTCGATGAAACCCTGGGAAACGATGAGAAGAACGATACGTCCACTGCCATTGAATTCGCATCATATTTCGCAAGCCATGGTAATCGAGTACTCGGACAGCACCGTCAACGTCTGGCTCCATCAGAGATACGGAGTAGCAATCACAAGCTGAGAGACTGAAGGTAGCCTGGAACGTTGTGGGTACCTGCACCGACAGCAGTTGATGTATGTCTGACTATTGTGGCGTAGACTAGGAACGACAGCGCTGCAGCCGGCCAGGGACATGGCAAGGATGACATGCTGAGGATATAGTGCACTGATCAACAATCGAGAGTTGCTTCGATCGATCCTCACTCCAGCGAACTCTGTTTGATTACAACCAAGGCAGGTCTTGCAGAGCACAACGTCGTTGAAAAAGAGTATTCAGATGATAAGGTAAGTTACGTGGTGATTTTTTAGATCTTTCTCTTTTTGACTTGTCTTAATTTCTATATCCATGGATGAAGTCACGGGCTCGAGAGCACACGTCGAAGTTCCTCTGCCGTGTTTCAGTCGCAGTCGGAAACGGCTCGAAATTGCGCGTGGTAGGTATGAGGTGTGAGAGTGACTTGCAGCCGAGATAATGCGTCTCAGAGATCGAAGATAAGCGAAAACAAGGGATAGTTGCAATCAGGGGCTACTGCACAGACACCATGCTCGAGTCACGATCGGTTTTGGGGCTATATATACTCTTGTGAAATAGTCACGGCTCCGGGTAGTGACCCATTGCCGGTCCTAAGCTTGCATGTCGGCACGTCATATTCTAGCGTAAGGGGAAGGATTGATTGTGAGCACCTCTATTTCTTCGAGTATATTGCATCTATCTGAACCAAAATCCCCACCGCTGAATGGTATACGCTCAAGTGCCAAAAAAGTACAAGGGATGTCTAATCCCACCAAATGGATGAATAGATGGATAAAGGAGCAAATTCGTAAACCCGAGGTCAACCGAAATATGTGCAGGAAAAGAGCTGTAGCCCAGTAGATCAGAATGATAATGATAATGATAATGATACCATAGCTCATCGAAGAGCGTCTTCGTCAACCTCTCCACTCAAGACTCTCCTGGCGGCGTCCAGGCGCCGCCGCCACACTCTCCTTCCGTACTCACTCGCTTCCTCCTTGTCCTCACGGAGCTGGAGGCAGACTTTGCCAAGGCTTTCCAATAATCTTTCCACAAGGTCGCCGTCTTCTTTGCTCAGTTCCAATGCAGGTCTGGTCGTCCCGTCGTCCGGCCGCACCTGCGCCAAAAGTGCCGAGACGAGCGCAGAGGGCGGTTGGGGCGAAGGTGACGGGGTGAGATGCTTGGGTTTGTTCACTAACGGAAACGACCTTGTGGCCGGAGAAGTGGACGTCCCAGTTGGTGAGCCTGGAGTGAGGTGTCCGTTTACCCTGATCGCAGAGTCTGCTCGTGTGGCCACGTGCGACCTGCTCGCCCAGGTCTCTGGTCGGTTAGCTGCGGTTTGGTGGCTGAAGTAATCCTGGTTCCACGTCCCAGCCATTGGATACTGGCGTCGATGTTGCTCCCATTCCTCCTCGTCTGTATCTGAGCCTGCGTCTGACCCTCTTCCCTCTGTCGCCGTTGCAAAGGTTGCAAACGTTGAAATGGAGTCCACGCTGTTGTTTCGATAATGTCCCTTGTGCCCTATATTGTTTATTTGGCTCGTCTGGCTGGCTCCGTTGGGTCGCGTGGGTGTCATCTCCTCACTAGCTGAATTATCCATGACGGTCGGGCCTTTGGTGGTCTCGACAGAGTCTGTCGAGTCATGGCTATTCTTCCGTCGATGATTGGTTCGTCCATAACTTCCCAGATCACTGCGAAGGAAGAAGTGCTCATAATCGAATGCGTCCGCCCGGTCCTCGTGCCGCTCACCCATAGGTGATGGTGATGACTCGTAAAAGTCCTGGTCGTCCAATATGCTGTCCTCTTCGAATTCATCCCCAACGTCGCTATTGTGTAGATGGTGCCCATTAGGCTGGTCAGTCGAAGGTGACTGCTCATCATCCAACAATGTACCATTTTCGCCTTCGGCTTGTTCCAGTGCATTTTCGTAATGGCTTGGGACGACCGAATGAGCATCCTCGGTACCCTGTTGAACCTCTACGTCCTCTCGATCGCCACAGTGCAAAGATTCATCCGCGGCTTCCGGTCTTCTCTTTTCATCAAACTCAAGCGGAGAGGGCAGTCCATCAGGTTCAAAGCCAGTATCGGTCATTCGCCGTCCTCCACGATAGAGTTGGGCTCCAGTGTGCCAGTTATCGGCTGCAGTAAACGGACTTGGTGTTTTTAGACTTTGCAAGCTTCTTCTTCGTAGGTTGTCTCTCCGCGCGCGCTCTTTGAGCGTTGATATTTTGCCTTTCAGGTCCTGCATCTGCTCACGAAGGTCGCGCATTTGCATTGATGACCGCGACCGGGTAAGAGTGTTGTTCGTGGGAAAGTTCGACTCAAGTGCCGATAAACTTGATACGTGCTGGCTTGCTTCTTTCTTTGCGCTTGTAGACAAGGCTTCGGTAGGTGGAACGGACGCCGAAGATGACTCTTCTTCATTGAGAGGCTGCAGGGTGTTTTGACGCCGGCTAGACAGACTTGCGTTACGGACGACCATATCATCACGGTTTCGATCCGTGGCCACGAACGAGTTGAACCCGTACTGGTCCCTAAGCCTGGGAGTCATACCAACCGAACCCATGGCGCTTGATGCACGTTGCCCTTCTGAACCATGCCTCAGAGATGGTGGCGTGGTATGTAACGATGATGGAACTGAGGTCTCACTAAATACTCTTGAGTGTCCGGGACTACCGTTAAAGGATGAAATTGTTGAGGGCAGTTGACGATGCTTGGTCGGTGTCATAGTCCACTCCATTATGCCCGACAAGTGCTGCGGGACTTCTCGTGCAGCGTCAACGCCTTCGCTGGATGACAGAGATGATGATGTCGGCGATACCATAAGAGAGTGGCGGGCCCGGCTGAGATTGCCCTCCATGCTCTGCAGTACCAATATATGAGTACAACTCTCACTAGTCTAACAACAACCTGGACTTACTGTAAGCCTTTTCTTAGCATTAGCTAAAATCCTCTCCGCCCTCTTACTCAAAGCTGCAGACGAGAGAGCTTCTTCCCGCCGCCGAATCATAGCAGCAACCTCAGTGTTCGCTTCACCAGCTCGATCCGTGGGTCGATAGCCATCTTCTGTATTCGGAGGACCATTATCATCCTCCTCTTCATCTTGATAGATACTTTCACCGTCAACGCTAGCCGCTCCGTCGACGCCATCCCACTGCCCAAAATCAAAATCCTCGCTCGCACCCGAACTTGAACAATTGCTAAGCCTCTTCGAGTATGTGTCGACAGTAACTTGTGCGTCGTCTTCCCTGCTCGGAAAGTTTGAAGGAAACGGCCGTGGACTCTGACTTCCGGAACTGTTTCGTCTCGAGCGTCCTATTTTCGGAGTCGTCTCTATCTCCTCGATATCTGGGAGCATTGTCCCATATGAGCCCAATGGCGGTGAGTTTCTCGGTGTAATACTTCTCCAGCCTGGCTTGGTTCCCACCCCGTTCTGATTATAGAATCGATGTGCTTTCTCTGTACCGATCGCTTCGAGTGGAGAAATGGGTCGTGTAGCTCGCAGTGGAGGAGACGGTGTTGGATTGCGCGGTTCAGCGGTATACGGTAGTATCATGTCAGGGTTCGTGAGAGTAGGAGATGGTGGGCCGTCTGCATGTTTGACTGAAGATTGTAGCACCATTCTTTAGTCAGATCCGGTGGCTTGTCGCCGCGTAGTTGTCTCGGTGAGCTATCGGATGGCTGCGTCTAGGTGCAGCGGGTCGCAAGAAGATCAGTCATGTAGTGGGCCGCCCGTCTTTGTGGCCATGCTTTAGGCTGCACGGGAAGAAGCTGGGGAACCAATTGAGCGCCTGAAAATAATACGGTGGAAAAAGAAAGTCATCATATCAAATGATGAGAAGCAACAACGCAGATAAGGAGTTACTGGAAGCAAATATTGCAGCTGTTAATAAGAGAAGGTCCTTGCTACTGGCAGACTTTCACTTTCCCCTGTAAAATTGAGTTTATAGGAACCAACAGGGCCTTAAGCTTCAATTGGTCTAAGCGAGATGGCCCCAACCAAAGGGTTACCTAGACAGGCTGTGTCAACGCCTTCCGCTGTGAACGGTATCCAATCCTTTGGACCTTTTGACTCTTTGATCAGGCATCATTGCTTTCATCCCACATGAGGTACTTCCTTCCTCAGCCGCGGTCTTCCGATTCTGTTCGAGCTGCCCCACATGTTCACTGAATGCGGTTGCTAAGTCATGGAAGCTGCAAGTTCCACGTGGCCGTATAAACTCCACGTGCTCTATTTACGACGATAGAGAAGAGACGATAAATGATCCGGCCCAAGTCACCCACATGCTCTACGAATAAGATGAACAAAGAGCTAGATGTAGATGCGGGCTTTGCCCTCTTTACGAATACGAACTCATCTCAAAGCGAAGAATCAGGGTTGACCATATGCTTTGTGAGCGTCGGTACAAAGGACTCGGACATAATACCATATGAAATCGTCGACCATCTCAGTCAAGCATCGTCAGAGCGTGATGAATATCTGCGCGAAAGCAGATCAATGATGGATACCTTAGCTTCTTCTTATTCGAGCATCAACTTTTTAGAGGATGGGGCCAGGGTAAGTTGATATCAGGATTTTGTGTTTATGGTCAATTCAGCCGATCATGGAGCTGGCAGAGCAGTAAGTCGTCCTTTTGCAAGATTTATATATACCTACCTATACCCAATTCTGCCACCTTCAGCATCCCTCGATTAAATTCTGAAATATGCCCAGTTCAATGTGCTTTTGTCGCTACTGAGCTATACTATTGTAACTTCTGTAGTATCAACTTCGTGCCCTTGTTCCCCGCTTCGCCGCCACGCTTCTTGCACTTCTTCTCTCCGCTCTGAGCCTTCTCAGTATCGTCCCGCTCCTCAACGGCCTTTGACTCTGTCTTCTGCATCGCAGCTTGCTCTAAGACCTTATTGTTCTCCGTTAGAATCCTGACAAGTGCATCCCTATGCGAAAATCCCTCCGCCTCTAGGAGGCCCACTATGACAAAGGAGTTGGCTCCGGTAGCCCACTGTATGACTTGCGGATCGATCTGGGAAAAAAGCATGTCATGGAAGAGTAAGGGCGGTTCGATGAGGTCAACGGTTCTGGTCTTCTCGTTGAACCGCCCACCAAATACCAATGTTTTCAGCATGCGGCCTGCAGCGGGGGCAAACGCCTCCGGATTGCTTTTGGCGAGGCTCGCAATTGCATTCAGTGCCTCGTTCTTATCTCCCTCCGCACCAAGTAGTACTTCTGTGATGAATTGACATCCAAAGCTCGTCGATACCAAGTTCTCCGTTTGTGTCGCAACGGTTGCCAACAAGGGCGCTGAGAGCGCCTTAGCAAGCTCTTTTCTTCGGATCTCCGGCTCCTTTTTCGACGTCGTCGTCCTGATGCCGCGTATTTCGTCCAGTAAACTTCTGTCGTCGTCCGGTAATAGCCACTTCGCGTTTCCGGCGAGAAGATAAAGCAAAGGTATACGACCGGTCAGATGTAGGGCGCACGCAATGATATTCTCGTGTTGTGACTCAGGAGTACTATCATTTCCGATGAGTTCTGGGAATATAGCTTTCGAGGTGAGTACCGTGTCATCGATGAGATCGAAAGCTGCCAGGAGAACTTTATGCCCGTTAGTATCGTACGCCAAAGTCTGAATGGTCTCTTTGTACGTCTTCAGGATATGTTTACGATCCTTTGCATTGCCGTAAGCCAGCGCGAGACAAACGAGACGAGCTCCAGACTTGGTGAAAGCGAGATTTTTGAGAAGATCACCGGCCTCGTCTCCTTTCAAGAGCTCCATAAAGTCTGTCGCTTCCTCGCTGCCCGGCTTCGTGGCTAGGAAGTACTGCAACATGGCATCATGGAGCATCGTAAAGCCGGTGGTTTTCTTTTGCACAAGCTGATTGAGCAGCTCGTGTAGGGAACGCATAATCGGCGTTCTCTTCTCAGGATTTTGAGCGAGGATATGGACAAGATCTGAGGTAACCCGGGCGCTTTCGTCGCTCTTGAAGATCGCAAACTCGGCGCCATACCATTCACGCAGCATTATAGCTTTCTGCTGGGGTGTTGCAATGCCACGGTAAATGTCATCCAGGATCCAGGAAGCTTCTGCATGCTTAATCATGCGCCGAACCTGACCATAGAATTCAGGAACGATCATGTCTCTGATCTCCGCATCCCCATGGACCAACATCTTCCCTATCAGAAACTTGGCATATCGGCTCTCCGCAAGCCCTTTGTAATCACCCTTGAGCTCTTTAGCAATCATCTTCCGCTGATCAAGGTTCGCATATTTGAGGGCCGTCTGAATGACTCGGACGGAGTCGTGCTTGAAAACAAAGTCCTTTACTCGGCCGGTAAGGATGTCAAATAGCTCCGTGACAAGCTCTTTGCGCTCCGCCCGGGGTACATGGGATTTGCGTCGCAGACGCTCCCATATCTTCTTGGTCCTTGCGATGAAGTCCGCGTTGGGCTTGGAGGCTTTGCGTTCCTGTGCGAGAACCTTCTGTTTGGCGTGAGCTTCCCTAGATGAGGTTGCTAAGTGGAATGTTAGCAAGAAGTGTAGGTACCAAGATAGTGGGTATATGATTTCCATACAATTGCTGGCTCCATTGGTGGCAGCGTCCGGCTTGACCGCCCCCGTTGCTCCATTCGCGGGCTTCAGTTTGCGAACCCCTGCGTCACCATCATCCGCGTCCGTGTCCTCCGTACCACTGCTGCCAGCATCTGGTCCCTCCGAGAATCCACCAAAGTCGTCGTCCTCAGTAGTGTCCGACTCTTCAAGGTCATCCGATTCCGCACTCGGCTTTGAAGATTTCTTCACCGGTTTAGATCCAACTTTCAGCTTCTTAGCTGCATTGTCTCCGCTCAGCTTACTGCTCCTTGGTGTTTCTTTCCGCTTTATTCCTGCCATGATTATTTGGTATGGAGTGCTGAAGTAGCGTTAACGATCTTGGTCTTGGACTGTTACCTTATGGTTGCACACCAAAGTTTTGGCTAGCGTTGTTTTTCGCTTCTGCTCCGGTCGAGGGTCTTGCTGGGAGTATGATCGGCGTTTAAGCCCAACATTTACTTCCATCACTTCCAGTGGGCTATCTACTATATCCACAACCTATCGGACATTGAAATGTTGACCTTCCCATTATGATTTCTTGTTATAATTGTTCATCATACTGACTGTCCTAGCCAATCGGACATGTGAGCATTAAGGGCTTCGCAGCCATGTATGTAGCGATAGTAAAGGCGCTAGCCCAACCGACGTCGCCCAGTAAGAGATGCATTACCACCAGAACGCCCAGCCGCTGCCCGCTACCCAACCGGCGGTGACCCTCGTATTAATGCTGTAGTCCTGCGATGGCGACCCCGTCCAAAAACCAAACCGCCATGAGTGCTAAGAACTCGAATTACCTGATTACCCCACCGTCGCCTCCATCCGTCGTCGGCCTGTCGATATTACCTAGCTCGGCGCCCTGCCCACTGGCACCCCTCTTCCTTCCCGGTAAATGGAAGCCATAGTGACTCGAATTCGGCCGACTGCCATCAGCGGAGACCGGACTCTCAGGCGCGTCATTAGTAAAGCGCGAAAACAGCCCCTTCTTCTTCGGCTTGACTTCGTCATTCAATCCCACGTCCTCGAAGCCCTCCTCGTCCGTCGGTTGGGGTTTGGCGAACCGGCCGGACCCGTTGACGGCCGAGCGCGGATATCGAGAGGGGCGAGAGTCGAAGCTCTGGCGCGGGGGCCCCGTCTCCGATTGAGCAACGGGCGAGCGGGCTGAGATGTCCTGGCGCGAGTGGTCAATACCATGCATTTCTGGAAATTTGTGCAATGCCTTACGAAGGATCGCCGGTAGGAATCGAATGACTCGCGAGATATAGAAAAGGGCTCGTTTTCGCTGAGCACGCTCCGATTCCTGGAGCTTGTTGTGGTGGAGCTTGGGCTTCGTTGCCAGAAGCTCTTCTTCTCCGGTGGTGAAGGCTAGAACACCATCTTTCAGCAACCATCATTCACAATCGAGATGCACGTTCCCCATACTGGAAGGTAGACACCGCTGTCATTCACAACTGCCAAGACCTCGTCAGCATTCAATTGCGATATGGTGCGTCTGGTGCGCGCAAGTCGTGTGGGACGAACATACCGCTCAATTTGTACTCATTCTGCTCGTCCTTATTACTCTTGATACTCAGAGCTGACGTAGGTTTGGTTCCGAGGAGGCCAGGTCGCGGAGCGTCTTTCTCAGCTCCATTGCGAGATGTGGGTCGGGCGTTTTCGTCGCAGGCCGTCTCGGGACCGTTTGTGACACCGGTTTTCCGAGAAAAGTAATTCCGGAACGGAGGCATTGTGACGAAAGATGCAGCGTAAGGATGTCTAGATGACGCCTAAAGAGAGATGCTTGCCATTAAGCTATGTTTACTGAGATGTTGGTCGTGTACAATTGTTGATAATGTATCGGTGACACCATCATAGACTCGGCTCTCTCGGCAGCCGTTCCTTCTCGGGCTACGAGTATTTGGCTTTGACAAAAGAGACGCCGCTGAGTAAGCACGGCTCGGGCGTCGTTTCCCTGATCGGTGAAGAATTAGATGGCATAAGTAGTCAAATTCGATCATCATATGAGCCCTTTTTGTACAACCTCATCTCTCCTGAACCAAACAGCGGGGCACATGGAGCGAGTCCACGCCTCACCACCTGCAGACGGCCCAAGTATATGATTCAATCAGCTTCCAAAGCATTCAGGACAGCGCATTGAGATCAGAGATCTTTTCACCAGCGTTATGGCTCGTAATACCCTTCAAGCCATGGAAAAAGAAACTCCTCAAATGATCCACTCACACCTCGTCTACCGTGCCTTGATCCCATGCATTCTCGAACCCATGGCCTGGGTCCTCGTATATATAAATCATCAGGCAACCAAAGAGTCATCGAGGGACTACGAGTGCCATCGTAACGAAGGGTGAATCTTGAGATGTACCATAGTATTTTTTGACTTCAACCTCGAGATGATCTGGTGGGTCGTCCATTATTTGCTTTGAGGCACGTTCCACAGGCCGAGGGCGCATCGAGACGTGTTCCGCAGTTTATACGGAGTGTAAGCATCCCGAAACCGGCCGTTGCCAAAATATACGACACCTTCGTGCCGGACAATCGCTTTCGAAGAAGAAGAACAAAGCTAAGCCACACTGCTGCTCTCTTCCAGACGAGCTGCTCCGGCCCCCAACTCCAACCCGTTACCTAATCCTTCAAAATGCTCGCGACGTACTCCGTACAGTAAAGGTAGTCCGGTTTCTCCAGGTAGGAGTTCTGTTATACAGTATCGGTCGGTAAGTGTTTATCCATTTTACCCTACCCAGGGGGGGATAAACACTTAGTTGTACCGCCTAGTACTGTAACTTAGCGCACTTACTGGACCCCAACCGAACTTTGGCTTTCGGAGATCCCTGCTAACACGAACCATCGGGGGCGCCACACCCGGAGCCTGGAACACCGACCCAGTTTCTGTTTTTGCTTTTGACACCGATGCTGTTGCGATAATAAGGTATAGGTAAGGTACGAGTACGAGTACGAGCGCTTCAGGGCACCGCACGTAAGACGCGTCAGAATTATCGTGCATGACAGAGGATTCCTTGACCCTGTCGAATTCTATGTTGAACTACCTAACCTTATGTACCGTATTCGGGCTGCTCCTGTGAGACGGGCGTTGCACGATCCGAGAGCCCATCCCGTGCCTTGGCAACGTCATGAGTAGTCGACCATGCCGTGTTCGCAGTCCTAGAGACCTGTGATGGCAGTGGAGCACAACGACTTCCAGATATTGCGTCCAGGAGTGACGGTATGCTGGTGCTCTGTTGAGACCCCGATCCCACTGTGTTCCACCGGAGCGAAGCGGCGTGTACTTGTACATTGCATGACAGGACCGGACATGGCCAACACGCTGTTCCACAATCCCACTGGATGAGACATCGGCTATGCTCGATGCGCCCCGAACATGTTCGCTGGATACGGGACGTCCGAATGGCGGAAACAACGTGCGAGGAAGAAGGATTTCCCTGGCGGCAGCATCTGCTCCAAACCATAGGAGCGCCTGGCTTCCCTACCCACGCACCGACTTCAGCGTCAGTCTCGATCGGTTTCAATTGACTGTTAATTGGCGGAGATTGGCTGCCTTATGGGTTACCTCTTTCTCAGAATTCTTTTTTTTTGGTCAACTACTCATCACTGTTCGGGGAGGTGCATACAGCCCCTGACCGAGGACAGCATAGATCTGCTGCACGGTTGCTCTTCCAATTACCAACTTCCAACATTACCGTACCGGAGCCCACAGCCTCAGATCTCACCGTCTTCAGCTCGGGACAGATTTTTCTCGCCAAGTAGATTTTTGTCTCTCGAACTTGTGATAATAGATAATGTCAGTGAAGCGATATTCACGTTGATGATCCACGGATTTTGATATTCACTGGGCTCAAGCTAAGATCCCCCACCATCGACGGAACAAGGGGCCCATGCACGGGAATATGATCGTCATCTAAGCCCTTACTCTCGTAAGCTTTCCGGAGAGGGAAACCTCGCGATAACACACGCATGTTTGGGCATCGAGGGCTGGCACCTTCGTATTTACGACAATTTTCTGAGGAAATACAGTCCTTTACCTACATCTTTAATCATCAAATCCGTCTCTCCATTACAACATCCTCCCTTCCGTTGTCTACGACCACGTTAACCTGAGCCTCCTTTCACTCGTCCACCTCGTCGATACCGTTGGATAGGGACGCAAAATGGGCAACGCATTCTGGGAACCGTGGGCTCTGTGGGCGAAAATGTGCTTTGTGAGTAGTGTACGATGATTCAGTCCGAATGAGCACTAACACCGGCGTCAATATTGTAGGTGCTTGGTTGTGCTATCGTATGCTGCCTCGTTCATGACTCCCAAGTCCTTTCTGCCGAACTGACGTTCGCAGGTGTTGACCATCCTCTTGGGTTGCCTGAAACTCCTCTACACTCGCTACAGACTCCGCAAATACACCGCGATCGCCGATAAAAGGCAAGCACAGCTTCGAGACCCCGAGCAAGGTGGGGAGGTGATGCAGCAAAGAGTCAACGATGTCCCGTTCGGTATTCGTGCCATTCAGAGTGGGATTCAAGTGGACGGAGTATGGATATCCGGCTCGAACACGCCCGTTCCAAGCACTCCAATCAGTGTAGCGGCTCCTTCGATAGACGAACCCAGTCCGCCGAGGGATAAGAGACAGTCAGCTCAGGTGTCTTCCTCTTCGTCAAACATACCTCGTGTTGAAATTCCCCAGCCCGTGCGGCCACATTCACGAACTAGCCCCGGCAAACGCAACCCTCCCTTGGGTTTACATAGTTATGAGCCCAACCGAGGTTCGTTTCCTGGAACGACGTCAGGTAGACCCGATTCTCCGACCACTGAGCCCGGCTTCGGTAGCCGGCGAACGTACCAGCCGCGTCACTCGTCCCATCTGAGATATAGCAACCCTAACCTATTGCGACACTCAAGCACACTGGATACTTTGGAAGGTCACGTACGCAACATCAGCGGATCGGCGAGAGCTTCAGACGGTATGTCCTATCTAACACCCGAATAGTACTCTGAGCAAGGTGGCCCGATCACCAAGCATTCTGGTCAGCGAAGAGATGATCGATGCTGACATGTTGTTATTTGAACACAGGCTCCGAAGAAGAGCGTAGGACGAACCGAAGCTCAGACTCATCTAATGAATCCGGGAGCAGTCAAGGTCACTACATACCGAAACGACCAGGCCATGTCAGATTTCAAAGGTCCATGTCCAGTCCGTTCGAGGCCGTCCATCTTACACCTATCGACTCACTTCCATTCACTGAAGGCGGTCACGGCGAACTAAAGTCACTCACAAATCATCGACTCTCCCACGCGGCGGAGACAGGGCAGCTCCTTCCACGTGTACGTCGTACTGGGCTTAGCGGAGATTGGACTACGTCGAGTCGGCCCCCTAGCCAGCCTCAAGATACCGGAGAATATGTCCGCTCTTATCGGCCCCGATCTGCGAACGAGTCTCGGGATCCATTCGCCACCCCTCGTGTTTCGGTAGCCCCGGATGAAGTCATCTACGAACCACCGTCATTCCAAGACTTTGTCGAGAACACTTCTACCACAGTCCAGCAACCATATCCACTGCTGCAAGCTGCGGAGTTGCGTGATAGGCATGAACAGAGGCACATACTCCAAGCCGCCGATACAAACCAACTATTGCAGCCCTCGAGGATTGTCCGCAAGGTGAACTCGGGGTTTGAGGTACTACCATCCGGTACGTTTGATGCACAGCGACAGAGCAGAGAATCACCAGAACAAAGAAATCAGATATCAGAGTATGGAGATAGGAGGCAGTCAAACAGGTTGCAGAAGAAAAGAAGAGACTCGAGTTCAGCATAAGCGAAAAGCAGTTTGCGTGCATTGAGAGGCGTTCATAGGGAAAAAGTGCGTATGGATCCTGTCCTTGACTGCAGCGGAGCGTTTCATAGCCCTGGGCGGGTTTAAAAAGAACTTTCAGATGAGCATCAGCGGTACGATCCTTCTCTTCAAGAAGGGCGAGCGAGGACATAACAATCGTCCAAAGTATCGCATATGTGACATAAAGGCGACACGTTGGCGATTTAACGGGACTAATCAGGCGTTTGCGAATTGTATCGGTCGAAAGCGTTACCGTGGCCCTGGGTGCGAATTCCAGTTGCGGTGCTTGAGCGTACTGGGATTTATATGGCTTCAGTATGATATGATGAGTTGTGAAAAGAGACTTTAGTGAGCGGTTTTGCTAGCATATGCTCACTCGGTCACTACCATAATAGGACATCTGTTTGTACTCTAAGGGGCTTGACTGTCTTTCGAGCCCTGGCCGGGTGGTTGTTATGCCTCTCTAGAACAGAGGGGGGTTTCGGACTGGGGCTTCTGACGCCAACGAGATCGAGTATTCATGAAGACCGGTTGTGGGTAGTTTCTTAGGTGTACCTTATATATGTAGTAGTGTATCAATAACTCTTGTGGACAGCGCTGAGTAGATAAGTCCGAAGGGGCAACCCCTTCCATAACCCAGGAGCAAGCGATACAACCAAGTCATGGACGTCACGTGATACCGTGCTCAACTACGTCGCGTAGTTCGCGTGCTGATTTTGTACACAAACCTAATCTTGCCACCTACGAATGATCTTCGCCAATCTCTACGCCTTGAGTCCTACGCTCACCTAGTCCCTCACCGAACTGTCAGTATGAGCGCTGAGGAGGCCGATCATTCGCAGGGCCATGACGACGGCGGGGCAGGCGGGCCAGGAGCACCAACGCCACTTTCGGCTCTCGAGGTAACCACAATGTGCCAGAGAAAAGAAGTGAGGCTGAGAAGTGAGATATAGGGTGTTGCCGGTCTGTCCGCTCGGGACATCAAGCTCATTGTCGATGCGGGCTTTAATACCGTCGAGGCGGTTGCTTATACGTGAGGGGTCCTCTAGCATTACCGCATGGGCCAATAGAGTACCACTATTCACACCAGGACAGGCCGAGACGGACACTGGAGCAGATCAAGGGGATATCAGAGCAGAAGGCGACCAAAATTCTGGCGGAAGGCACGCACTGAACTCACTGTTCTAGCGAAACCCAACTGACGCGGCGTGCATCCAGCCACCAAACTAGTCCCCATGGGCTTCACGACCGCCACCGAAATGCACCAACGGCGCAGCGAGCTCATCTCCATCACGACGGGCTCCAAGCAACTCGACACGCTTCTCGCCGGCGGTGTGGAAACGGGCAGCATCACGGAGATCTTCGGCGAGTTCCGCACGGGCAAGAGCCAGATCTGCCACACGCTGGCGGTGACGTGCCAGCTGCCCTTCGACATGGGCGGGGGCGAGGGCAAGTGCCTGTACATCGACACCGAAGGCACCTTCCGGCCGGTGCGCCTCCTCGCCGTCGCCAACCGCTACGGCCTCTCGGGCGAAGAGGTGCTCGACAACGTCGCCTACGCCCGCGCCTACAACTCGGACCACCAGCTGCAGCTGCTGAACCAGGCGTCGGCCATGATGTGCGAGACGCGCTTCTCCCTGCTCGTCGTCGACTCGGCCACGTCGCTGTACCGCACCGACTTCATCGGCCGCGGCGAGCTCTCCTCGCGCCAGACCCATCTGGCCAAGTTCATGCGCACGCTGCAGCGCCTGGCCGACGAGTTTGGCATCGCCGTCGTCATCACGAATCAGGTCGTTGCCCAGGTCGATGGTGGGCCCAGCGCCATGTTCAATCCGGACCCGAAGAAGCCGATCGGTGGGAATATCATCGCGCATGCTAGCACGACGCGGTTGAGTTTGAAGAAGGGGAGGGGCGAGACGCGGATCTGTAAGATTTATGATAGTCCGTGCTTGCCGGAGAGTGATTGTTTGTTTGCGATCAATGAGGATGGGATCGGGGATCCGAGTCCGAAGGATTTGGAGAAGGATTAGAGGTGGAGGGGCATGAGTTGTGGGTGCTCATGTTGGCGAGCGCGGGGAACACAGGGCTTGGAGGCTTGGAGGGATGATTCATGGGCGGCGTGGTTGGGCTGTTGCTGTTGCATTGCGTTTGGCGTCTACGAGCTTCACGGGCTGGATTTGTAGATATGTGATGGGGGCGTACCCATATGATGGCCTGCGCTGGTATTCTGTACATGACGATCTGGGTGAATGTATGTTTTGCGAAGGCTCCAACAGATAATAGAGCGAGCCAAGGTACTTGTTCTGAGCACTGAACTGGGGCTCGCCTCTTTTGCGACAATGTAGGAAGGCAAAGCTGTTGGTCGATTGTTTGGACTCAATCCACAGTCACGCTGCATGTCAAGTTGACCTAGGGAAACAATTTTCTGTCTGGGCTACTGAGAGCAAGCTCGCGTTACTGAACTAGCAACATAAACTGATCCCGATCGTATTTAATACTCGTACAGTCTTCTGCATCCGCTATAAAAGCGCAGCTTCACTTGCGTGCGCTGAAGCAGAACCGCTAGACTATCCCCCCAACCACGCGCGTACCACACGTCCCACTCACACAACCGCATCCCCTCACCCTTCCACCCCATCCCACCTCGCTGCACGCTACGCGCCCACTCTACAGCCCCTTCCCCGCCTTCCTCTTATCCGCCTCCGCATTCTTGAACGGAAACCCACTCGTCCGCTTATCCGCCCCCGTCTTCCTGCTGATCCGGCCGGAGCTGCTCGCAAACAGGATACACCAGAGGCCCATGGCCGACAGGAAGCCGTAGCCGGCCACGCCCACGGTCAGCGCGGTCTGGCCGGTGCGCACGTACTGCGTGTAGGCGAGGAAGGCGCAGGCGGTGTGGAAGACGACGGTCAGGGTGAGGGTGGGGACGGCGTAGGGGGCTTTGGGGTCGGAGGGGTCGGTTGTCACGCCGGGGCCGCTGGCTGTGGGGTTCCGTTAGTTCGGTTGTGGGCCCGTGTAGCTGTCAATTGATTGGGCTGCGGGGTAGGGGGACTTACATTCGGCGAAGGTGGATTGCAGTGGGACGGAGCCGGTGAGGAGGATGGTGAGGACGCCGATGGCGATCAGGGCGAAGCCGAGGGTGCGGCAGAAGTAGTCTTCGAGGACTAGACGCCCGGGCAAGAGTGGTCAGGTTTCAATGGCTGGGTGTGGGATGCGGAGGAGGACGGAGGGCTTACTCGTCACTTCGCGGATCTCGGGCGATAGGATCGTGGAGATCATGTGTGGAGAGATGAGTAGCGGAACGGCTTGTATGCCGAGCCATGCCGCCGTGGCGTAGTTGTAGTAGTAGAAGACGTCCATGACGGTGCGGAAGTGAGTCTGTTTTGACAATTGAAGGTTGAAGGTTGGGATTACGTAGCTAGGTCGTTGCCATGAAAAAGGTACTGGAAAGTTCTCGGATGGGTGGTTGGAGGCTGGCGAATGCTTGTTTCGCAAATCTGACGTCAAAAAAGTGCGGCTAATCTTAGACCACGCTAGTTACTAAGCAGCAGCGATCATCCATAGGGCTTCAAATAGCGTATCTTGAATCCTGTTCGTTAGTTCAAGTTTAGCTTCGGCTTAGGGCTATACCTCATCCAATTCAGAGCCTCTGTCCATTTTGCGTGTGTCTTATATGTTTCTCTGCCCTTGTTTGAAGCACGGACGAGGTTTTACGGTCGCAGCAAAGGCTTTATAAAGAATATACCGTCTGACTTACTGATTCTTTGACATTACTCTTGCTGTACATCAGGCAATATTGCTGTTCAAGGCCGCACTGTTTCCCCTGACTCCACAGCCCCTTACCAAATCCGGGATGTCCTGGTCCGTCCTGTTCCTCTGGCATCGCACCTAGGATCCGACGCGGCTGAATCTAAGCCGGAGCGCTGGGATCCCGTCGAGGCCAGTGCACGGACGCCGGCGCTGTTTGGTGGCGGACCATGTGCAGGTGTGGGGTGGTAGAGAGCGCAGGTAGATGCTTCATCTGTCGTTGTTAGCTTGTTGGGGAAGTGGAGGGAGGAGAATCTGCCGATAGCGAGGAACACGGTTCGGTGAGTGCTGCGTTGGGCTGATGGAGTTACATGCCAATAGGGAATAGGGAGCGGTGTCTGGCAACTTGGTGGCTATTCGGTGCTCTGAGCTACTCAGAGGCCAAGGCAACGCGGGTCCAGTGATAGGCTGCTAAGAACACGCAGTACAAGTTGTGGGTAGGTAAAATATTCCTGCTGTATAACCTAATATGAGGATTTCGATTAGGTCATGTCCTCAAGATCGTAGAACCCGAGATATTAAGATGGCTTAGGGAGGGAATACTGTACTGTATCGTAGCCTCCGCGTGAACAGCACGGTGTCAAGGCAAAAATACGGTCACAAGTGCTTGATTGGACTCTCTGTACCGCTGACAGCTCGATAGCCCTATATCTGGACGAAAAGTAGCTGCTTGGGGATGTTGAAGATTCTTACGCAGGCACAAGAAAGTAAACTGAGACATGGCAAAAACGCAAAACATACAACAGCGGGTATTCGCTGGTCGTCACCGACCCAACTACTAATCCGCCGATCTAAGGCTTATGTATGGCAGAGCGGACGGGATGCCCAGTATCCCTTAGTCTGTGGTCGTATGTATTAGGTTGGTGTCAAATGAAAACTTTACCACCAAATGAGTGGGATGGACTCCTATGCAAGGGAAGAGGGTCAATCTGTAAGTAGATTTCAATGACTAAACTTATTCTACCCCGTACTCTTGCAACTATAGGACCAGTCACGGTTGGGCAATACTAGTAGAAGCTAAGAAAGACATTTCCTGATAGGGAACGTTTAGAAGAAAGAACCCTCTCCATTGCTATGCAACGGAATTTAGGTAGTTGAGCATATCATGAGGCAGCTGTATTAAATCGAAGCAGATGAGTAATAGATACTGGAGCTAGCAATAGGAGAATGGCCAGACGTGGCTGCCCATAACATCCATGCCTACACATGTCTCTGTATCCATTCATCCATGTCTGGCTAGCCTCAAATCGCTCCACGTGTGCTCTAGCGTCGTGAGGCTTGCGGAACTGGATTGTTCAATCAAAATCCGTCCCAAGAACGTCGCGGCCAGACCAGCAACGGCCGCTCGGAGTTCGGTATGACTGAAGATGCCCTGTAACTCCGTTAATTTGATTCAGCCGCTTAATCTAGCAGATTCGATCCTCTCCGCCTAGCTCCTACGAGCTTACCTAAGTTCAGGGCTCCCGACTCCAGCATCTCGAAGTACTTCGGTTCATCAGTTCCAAAGCTTTCCAGATGGAGGCATTTCTGCATGGAGCGATAAACTGCCTCCCACTGCTCCCCTTCAATGCTGACGAAAGTTAGCTCGACGTGCTTCAGGCTCCCTTGATGACGATGAAAGAATTCCATTAGATCCTTGGGATCAACGAGGAGAGCTGCGAGAGCGAAGTATTCGAGGCGAAGCCATGTTGTCGATTCGCCGAAGAGTAGGGTAAACGGGTAGAGGCGGCAACCAGCACCGCAAGAATCAAACCGGAGCTCTAGTCTTTCGAGGTTAACCGCTGCTGAGAATATTCTGGCAACATTTCCAGCCATGAAAAGAGACTCCCCTAATGCCTTGTCTTCGTACGTGCAAAGCGGCAAGCTGATCCGTCGTAAGTGCTGGAACATATTTATCGTGTGCTGTAGGTCCGCCTGCGCCAAGTCGAGATTATGGAGCGGCCAGCCGACCCTCCGTGCCTGGGCACGATACTTTAACATCTGGATCTTGTGACCCCCAGTAGAGAAAGATCGGATGAGCGCCAGGAATATTCGGTGAGAACGAACTCTGATCGCTGGGGAGGGGTCCTCTCCCGCCTCGCCTGTCCATTGCGGTCGTAGAATTGATGGATTACACATCCGTGATAACGGTCCCGCAACGCCATGGAGCGGTCCAGGTCCGTCACCGTATTCATCATCCCAATAATCTATCACGACAACGCTCTTGATATTGGGCATCAACCTTAGTCCAGTGGAAAGGTGCACAAAGTCCTCCTCCGACTTGATCAACTTCTCTTGATCCATGGCAAGCTGGTGGTAGATGCGATAATCAGAATCTGGCACATGGCACGAAGGTGTGTACATAAGGGTAATGCCTAATGTTGTCAAGAGTTGATACCGTTGTTTGTCCATAGTATGGTCGAAGTGGGTTGCGTCGTAGACTAACTCTTTGACATGCTTTGCGAGATGCGGACTCTGTGAGATATTCCGAAACAGTGCAAGGTTCAGATATTGAGGAGAGATGCAAATCTTGTCAAACAAAAACGAAATGATCAGATCGTTGAACACGCGGCCAACAAATCGTAGAGGTTTCAGATCAGCCTTCTGGAGGTAAGAGAATATCATGAGAAAGACTTCCGGAAGAAGGGTGGGACCCATGCTGTCCTCTCGTCTCTGAAGCGACATGACCAGAACTCAAGGGAAGTTCAACTTGACTAGCTCTTGCGTAGCTCGCAAAGTGCGGTACTGATAAAGTATAGACGGTTGAGGTCAGTCGAACAGAAGACCCGATTTGAGAGGCGTAGCAGGTGGTGAAGTATTGGAGGTGGTAGTAGCTGTGTATTCAACATAGGAAGAGAGGAATGAGATTAAGTTGTGATCGAGCTTCATTGAGACTGCAGCAGAGTCATGACTTGACAGATGAAACCTTCGAGAAGATAGAAACACGCCATCCAAAAGCAGTGAATCAAGACACCGGTCCTTATCTGACGACTAGAACTGCATCACACCCTGTCTTGAATCTGAGTCAGAGAATTTTTCCTCAATGCATTGTCGTCTACTACAGTACCTGGTCATGATCTGCGAAGAAGATCAAGTATTGACATCGAAGTGGAAAGATCCCAAACAGCCCTAGAGCATCTGGCGATCAGGGTTAGCGTTCGGTTACGGCAACGGCTTTCGCTTACCTATGGGTACGTTACAGCCTGCCCTCGGGCAGACCTCCGTTGACGACGTCACTCTTCAGCACGATTGTGCATATGGTTGCAAACAACCTCGACGTTTGCTTTCTAGACTAACGATTATAGATTATTTTACTTACCATCAGTTACGTCAACCTCAGAACAAACTTCTATCTCAACAATGGAAGGAACCTGTCTCTGCGGCGCCATAACCGTCAAGGTCTCTGATCCCGAACTCTACACGAGACCGCGGGGCCATCTCTGTCATTGCGCGAATTGTCGCAAGACGTCTGGCTCGGCGTACGGCGCGAACTTGATCATTGAAACTGAGAAAGTCACAATTACGGGCGAGGACAAGCTGAAGGAGTACAAGGATTCGAACACGCTGAGCGGGAATATCATTTCTCGGTTTTTCTGCTCTAACTGCGGGAAGTAAGTGTTGTAATCTCTGCTTCACTGGAGAAAGTCCGGTGCGCTCGATTCTTGATGTGGCCATCCCAGTTGGCAGCTGGGAGTGCGAATTCGTCCAGGTCTCCTACGGCAGGTCGACGGCAACCCTTCAAGGATTCAAATGAAGCATAGACTGACATGCTGCTTGCTGGACTAGTCCCATCAAATCGATCTTATCGGGCGCTCCTGGAAAGACCGTACTCAAGTGTGGCCTCTTCCCACAGATTCCGCAGCCGGAAGTGGAAAGCTTTGCGGGAGAGCGGATGAAGTGGGAGAAACCACATGAGGGGGTACGGCTGTATAAGGCGGGGCCGTTCAAGTCGGAAAAGCTTGAGGGGTGATATCCAGCCTGAGTGAGGGGCAGATCAGCGTGGCGGATGCAGGGTCTTGAATTTGAACTTGAATTTGAAATATAGGGCGTGGCAGCGGAGGCGGTTAAGCTACATAGGGCAAGGTCATGGAGCGGTCAGGGTAAACCTGACCACTACAGATTGTATATAGTATGACCGTGGAAGTGTGAACTGCACATAGAGTATTATTGATATGAGATGTGTTATACCTACGAGTAGTGTGCTCAGAATCGTCGCGACTGTTTGGAGAATTGGTTACCCAGCAATGAAAGACTAACAGGAGGGAACTGCGCCAACGCCATAACCCAGGTGCCTACCTTATACAAGGTAGGCTGAATGCTATCAACATTCTGGATGAATCTTTGGCCGGACCCTGCATCCGGACCCTGACAATGTATCGGCACTTGTTGATTTACTTTTGCACCGCTGCCAGCGAAGAGTACGGTAATAGTATCGTAATATTGAATGTGTATCTTTCAAGCGGGGTGGCAATGTTCCAGATCGATCTCATGCATGACAGTAATAGGCAGGGTCCCGTGCAGGGTCTTATTGTCGCCACCATGACCGTAGCGGAGCAACCTCCGCCAATGAGAAGCAACGAGTGAGCATTTGCTGACTGGGCAGAACAGCCACCGTCGGTCCAGCCATATTGCTCATTTGAGGTTCGACAACGGCGTCATCTTGACTCAATCATCATCACCACCTCACTCAAACTTATTCGACACCTACCCTACCTTGTGCAATTAAGATTTCTAAAATTGTTTGGGTGCGCTGCCCTACGCTGGCGAGACGCGGATTACTGATGTGGAGTTGCTTCGCTGCCAAGCGTCTTATGCGTCAATGCTTCGGTCCAAGAATGGGGTTGTTGTACGCTTGGCACGCCATCGATTGGATCTGCGGAGATCGGATGACAGATCCGTCATTATCGTCGTCGAAGTTTTGTGGCATCAATGGCTCTCACGCCACCTCTGACCAGGTCAACCACGGCAAACAATTTCGGGTCGCGAATCGCAAAGTTTGCGCAAAGATCGGCCTTCTCTTGCCTAATCTGTCTGAAGCTAAGGAGCCATCTCCGCTGCCGCTTACGGTACTCCTTACCAAACAACAAAATCCCTAGTGCCGCAAAAAGGAACCCTGAATGACTACCCGCCATTTAGCGTGAACCCCAAAAACAGGGCTTTAAATGACCGTGTAAGGTATCCTGTGTTGGTAATATACGAAAGGACCCCACTTTCATTGCTTCTTTTTCATACATTTCCAAATGACAGTGCACCAAGGAGGCGCCGCTCCGAAGCTGAAGGATGTTGTTAACGAATTGCTCTGCTTAGAGATTGAGGTATTTACCAAGTGATGAGTGCTCTTTAGGGGCGCGGAAGGTTATGAAGAGTTCGGGGAGCCCTCCGGTTGACTGCTATTTGGCTCCCAATCTTGATGTATATAGCAAAGGACGATAAAACAGTCAAGGAGTTTTATTCATTCTACCACACTTACTCGTAATTTGGATATTCTCTAATCCATGGATACGTTTCGATACCTACGTCCTTGCCCTTACAATGTGTAGGAGCATTCACAGGGGACGGTGATCTCACCATGGCATTCTGCACCGACATCCACCCCATCGGACAACGAGCACTGCATCAGTCACGGATGGACCGGAAATAATATCATTCACACCAACCGAACAGAAATCAATATCAAACGCAACTTTGTATCAGACCCTTTCAGACGTGGGATATCCAGCAATTCTTTTACATAGACCCATACAAAGCTACCGAAGAAGTCAGTAATTTCGCTTGAAGCAAAAGATGCAGATTTGGACAGATTCCCATCTCTCCTTTTAACCTTTTCGGGATGAGGGATTAACCAAGACCGTCTTTCAGAATTTGCGTCATGGTCAAATATAGTACCTATAAGTAACATGATCCAGGGAAAGCACTCCAGGTGTTCAGACAACGTACCTTACTACCTAGGTAGGTAGCTTCTTTGAAAGGTCTGCCCGAACTACCTTACCTAGGTACTCTACGAGTACGAGTACGTTGCATTCGCTATGGTAAAATTCCATATATATATGTTTATATTACCGTGTACGTACTTCTGTATTATATTTGTACCGAAAGAAGCCCTGTCCCGGAGCTTCTCCCCGTCGGACCTGGTTCCGATGCCCATTTACAACATCGGTTGTCATCAAAACCGGTAAACGGCTCTGCTTTCCCCCTTAAAGTTCAATCCTCCTCTGCAGGCATATGGGCTCTGTAGGAGCGTCTTTCATCAACAAGCCACTTTGATGATTGATTTCTCTCGTCACCCGATCTTTGAGAACGAGTATTTACCAACGCAAATAATTCTCAGTACATACATGCACGACGTCCGGGCTACCCGCGCCCTGCTAACACCGTTTCAGACCGTGACACTCACAGCTTGAGGGAACCAAAGGAACCTTTGCAAGTGCAACGGCGGGTTTTTGGGACATCGTCAAGTCATCCGATGGACGGCAAGAACTCTTCGGGACGAATGGTCTCTCTCCTCAATCATCACCCTCAGTCACAGCTACCCCCCCTCCGCCTGTCGGAGAGCTCCCGAGCTTCGAGCTACTCCAACCAGATATCGCGCGGCAACTCATACTCTTCGCAAACGAGCTTCCGGAACTCGCCAGTGCATTCGCCTACTACACCGCAGTTAATGACGATAGACTCTGGCACATCACACAGTACGATGGAAACACCCTCTCCGATCACACCGACCTACCCATTCGAGCCATTAGAACAACCGAGGAGCCTCGATCCCTACGGCAGATGCTACCCAGCCTCTACATACCCCTTTCCTCACCCAGGCGAGCACGCCGAACGGCCGTATTACCAGCTTTCTCCCAGCAATGACGGCATAGTGGACAGCGGATATGATTGCTTACGCCCAGGCTCTCGGAATGCCGACCTTCGCTCACCCTCGGAAGTAACATCTCCACCAGATATATCAGCAGCGCTGAAGTCCGCACCGAAGAAGAACAAGTACTTGTGTCCGCACGCTCAGCGCTTCAACTGCTCCGACACCTTCACCACATCCGGCCACGCCGCGCGCCACGGCAAGAAACACACCGGCGAGAAAAATATCCTCTGCCCAGACTGTAGCAAGGCGTTCACGCGGAAGGATAATATGAAGCAGCATCAACGCACTCATCAGAGCAGACGGCAGCTGGGCAAAACATCAAAGGAGCGAGAGGAGCATCGTCGGTCCAAGGCCAAAGTCGAGCAGCCAGCGAGGGTGGGAAGGCGTTCGAGTCAGAGTGTTCGTGTAGCGGTCTCGGGTATGAGAGATACGGTAGTCATGGACGGCATCGATGTGGCGACTAGCACGAGGTGCTTACCGTACTCACAAATCGGCTCGGAATTGAAAATCAACACCGGTCCGTCATCGTGGTCCGGGCACATGTTAGCAAGCCTGGAATCTCCATCCGATCGCCTCGATGCTCTGGCCACAGCCGCCAGTGGGATGCCGTTCAGTCCCGGAGGGGCCAGCAGGTACCAAAGCGATGACTGCATGGTCCGTTGAGCCGGAGTGGTCGTTGGTCTTGCTTCTGTTATTCACTTGTCCTTTGACCGTTATTCCGGAGTCAGGCCGGGATCAGCTGGGGGATACCCAAAACTTGGATACTGCTTCTCGCTGGAAGTACCCGAATCTGCATTGCTCAAAGTAGCGATGCGCATCACGATGATATGGGGGGCATTACTCGGAAAAAGGAAGGTTTTGGCGCATATAGACGCTTTGTCGTCCGGGGGCGGAGGCTCGTATTTGATTCCTTACGGTGGGATTTTCTTTTGGGTTGCCACGGTTGTTCGGGTTGATGTGTACTCGTTTGGGATTCCCGTGTACACTGACAGGTTGGCTCGGTAATCTCTTATACCCAGACATAACGTTGGAAAGATTTCAACTACATATTACAATGAACGACCTTTTGGCACTGGCACACCCTTGCTGTCTGTGAATGAACTTTTGACAATTCTAGAGCGTCTACTCCGTACAAGGTTCTGACAGGATGGTCTCTTACATACGGGGTCGATATCGAGAGTGGTGCGCTTTTTTTCGAGGATGCTGTTGAACCTCAGAAACGAAAATCGAAAAATGGATGGCTCACTTTTCATCGGTATCTTGGTGAAACGACTTCCTCAATAGTCTGTGTTCGCGGCTTAGAACTACCGCCCACACAGGAAAGTGCGCATATCGACTTTATCATGCCAACTGCGCATTGTGGGTGGAGGTATCAAAGTCTGTCGATTGTATCCTAAAACGCCATTGTTTCATGTTCTGCTCCTTGTTTCAATGCACGCCGTCAAAGGTTGACATTGTTCTACCTTACACTTCGTCGTCGAAGAATAAGTTCTTTGAGTACCTAACAAGATGCCGTACATCAATTTCAGACGCCGGAAGATCGCGTACTAGACCTAGCAGATCTGATAAGCCACCAACTACGAGACCATGCCTCCAGTCACTCAAGCGTGGCGGAGCAACAAGCTCCTCTCCCTACAAGACATGCGCCTGTCTCCTCCAACTGAAGCATGCCACTTATATAACACAACATAACCAGCCTGTCCTCCGCAATGCATCACGCATCAACAGCACCCTCGCCCGCGCAATCAACTGACCATCCCCTCGCCCCACCCACAAGATACTGACCCCAAACACGCCCAACCATGCGCTCCCACCTCTCCCTCCTCCTCTTCGCTCTCCCCAACCTCGCCCTCTTCCTCGCAGCAACCTCACCGCCCGCCCCGCTCGAACTAAAGCGCTTCAATCTCCCTTACCCATCCGGCGCCACGCCCGCGACCTGCCCGCGCCCGGCCGACCACAGCAACCTCTTCATGCGCAACGGCTTCACCGACGTCATCAGGACGCACCACCGCCCCAACATCTACCCCCCACCCACCACCATCGGCACCAACTTCCACGACTATCCCGATCGCGCCCTCACCCACGTCTGCCAGCAAGTCGCCGGCTTCGCCTTTCCCCCGCTCATGACCACCGTGGTCAAGACGGAGGGAATCCTGCTGCAGCCAGGCAAACAGTACGTCTTCAGCATCGCGGCCGACGTCGTCGTCCAGCGCATCGTGGCCTGGGCCTGGGACACCGCGAACCCCAAGCCTGGCGGGCAGACGCGAGTTTTGGGGATCGCGCAACCGGGGAAAAACCACGGGACGTTGACGCTGCCTGCGGTGGAGAGTGCGGTTAAGGTTTACTTTCTCGTGATTTTTGCGAGGCCGCATGGGCAGGGGGAGGTGGGGTTGTTTGCTATTGGGAGTGGGTGAGTGGGGGGATATCTACCTTGGGAGCAGTCGAGTGGCGAGGAAGAAGGAGGGGGGTAAGGGGGGTGGTAGGAGGGTTTTGGATTGGAGGGATAGGACTGTTCCGCTAGTCTGGGGAGAGTTGGAGGCTTGTCATGGTTGCGCTACGAGGTTGTCGATGTCCTGTTCTTGTCTATCTGTACGAAGGACCCATTTCCGGTCTTAAAAATAGAGACTTACAGTACCCTAAGTGGCAGTCATGTTGACATTGACAACCTACCATTCGCGTCCTGCAACTACTCCACCACTCATCAACTCCCCCGTATACCTTGAACAACACAGTCCCTGAAGCCCCTACCTTCTTCAGCGCGCTTCCACCTCCCCATCCCCTACGAAACTCCACTCCTCCCTCTCCTTCCCTCCCACTACCCACCAGCATCGCAAACATCGCCCACCGCTTCCATCATACCCCGACCCTTCCTCATCCTTCCCACCCCTTCCCACCCCTTACCACCCCTCCCTCAATCTTACCAACCCACCCGGCCCCACCCTCATCCTTCCATACCCCTCGCACCCTCTTCCCTCAATCCTCCCAACAAACCAACACAACCCCCCTCTCCCAATCACCTCACGAGCTCGATGACCTACCTACCTACGTCACCCACATCCTCACCTCGAGCCCCATCGAAAAAAGTACCCAAACGTAACGTAACCGGCAACCGCGTACCGAAATAGGCAGAGAAACCAAACCCCTTGCTCTCGTCTCTAGAAACGAACCCGGCCTCCCTACTCTTAGCTTTCGCTGTCTGTATTTCGCGCTGGGAATGGCGACGGAGCATTCGAGCAGAGCGGGGCACAGCACGACAATAGCACGGCACGCGTGCACATGAGTTCCTCAAATCGTACTTGCGCCCTACCTTACATTATCGTTGTAGGGTAAGGAGGACGATTAGCCATGCATACTCACGGTATGAGCTGTGAGCGAGGGCTTCGGGGGATGTGGTGTGTTTGGGCTCGGGGTAGGTATTATGTCAATTGAAACACGACACGAATGGGAAAGTAGAGAGGCGAAGAACGACGACGGTGTAGTTGCTGAGGTGATCTTGATCATTCTACGATAAGGCCAGACGCTACTCGTAGTCCTGGGGGATGCTTTATAATGCTGGATTAGGGTACATTGTCGAGACTAGCTCGTTGAGGGTAGAAGTACAAGGTACGTAAGGTCCATTTGCGATGGTACAGGATCTCAGATCTGCCTGCTTCGAGTACAGAACGGAAAAGAGAGAACTTCTCGCGCACAATCAAGGAAGGCCTCGGCCCGAATTGACCGCCTTCTGAAGCTGCGACGTGTCCGGACGGTTTTCTGCAAGGAAATCTGTCAGCTACATCTTCGTTTGCCCCTCTCCTCCCCCTTCAACACTCCGCATAACCAGCAGGATGGAAAACACGTACCGGCATATCGCTCATAACTATCCAGATACAACTCGTCCGACGACGTCGTCGCCTTGACCGCCTCGTCGTTCTCCACGGCCTCCAACCACGACCCCCACCGACTCCCCACTTCCGGGTCGGGCCAGCCGCGGTAGGGTTTCAGGACGCGCGAGAGGCGGAGCATCCATGGCGCGAATTGGATGTCGACGAAGGAAATGTGCGGACCGAGGAAGAAGGGCCCATGCGGGTGCGAGGCGTCGACGATCTTGGAGATTTCGGATTTCAACTCTTCGGCGTGTTCGACCTGCTTGTCGAGTTCCTGGGCTTGGAGGTAGCGGTAGAAGGTGGGGACGATGTTGCGGTTGATCTGTTGTAAGTTTGTGAGACTGATTGTTTGGGAGGGGGTGAGGAGGAGAGTTACTGACGTGATCGGACCATAAGCGGCAATGTGCTCTGCCTTGGGCGTCGTTTGGTGGCAACAGAGGCGCTCCTGTGTTGAGATCTTCGAGCTGCATTATTATAGGTTAGTAGCTTGCATCTGCATACGAGGCTCGAAAACGCACGTATTCCATCAAGACGGTACTCTCGTAACAACCCCAATCGCCATGGCGTAAAGCCGGCACTAACCCGCGAGGGTTGACCTCGAGAAGTGCCTCTGGTTTCTTGTAGGGATCCACCTCGATATATTGGTAGTTCAAGCCCTTTACTTCCAGGGCAATCCACACTCGCTGCACAAATGGACTGCAAAGCATATGTAAGCGATAAGATAAGATAAGATTGTGATAACAAATCGCTTGACGTCAGGTTAGTTGACCCACCAAAAGCAGCTTCCAAACAGCTTCAGTTCATTCTCTTTTGAACGTTTCTTAACAGTGTTCAATGCTTGTCCCGTCGCTTTCTTGTGATAGGTTTTCTGTTCGTTTTTGTTCTTGTCAGACATGGTGACCAAGGGCCGTTTCGTACGAAGGACTGTTCCTCTGAACGAGCCGCTTCGAGTACCACAAAGTTCAGACGTGCGCGGAGAAAAGAAAGAGCTTCGAAGTAGGGTTTGATTCAGGTAAGAAATTGATGATGTGCTCCTGAAAATACAACGTGAGATTGCAGTGTTCATCAATGCCAGGGATGTTCTGAAGCCAAGAGCAAGCGGGGAGCGTTAGCAACGCATATGTTATATATGCAAAACCTCAAGACAGGAACATGGGTAGCGGCTACGGCACCACCCCCAATACCCGAAATAAGGATTGCGCTGGGTTTGTTACAAAGCCAACACTGATTCTTAGTCTCTCGTTGACATCGATGACGTAGCCCAAGCATAAGAGACGGCGCGCCCGATGATCTTCCTCGCTTGTGAAACTGCCTTCTCTCCGACACAACTTCCCCACTTACCTGGATCTTCTTCCTCTCCTTTTCCTCCTTAACCATATACCGTTGCACACTATTTCTCTTCACTCGGTCGCTCTCCTCCAATGTGTGCTTGTGTGGTCCAGCGACTCCATCCCCCTTTCCATTTCCACCATTGCCATTGACCCGTTGTATCGTATAATACCGTTGACCTGCCACACCAACAGGACCCATTGGAAGACCAACGCTCGGTGCCAGCAGACCAAATGGCTGTGACTGGGATTGCTGCAACCCTATCCCTCCAGGTTGACCTGGCGCAAAGAAGTTGTTGGTGTTGTTGACGTCAACAGGTCGCGGCCCGCCTGAAGACCCAAGTTCTTGCGCCATCATCGCACCTGGGAAGTATTCTGTAACCTTAATCTTAACATCACAGAGGTCACGCTGGCGAGCGGTCCGCTTGCGCTTCTTCTTAGTTGGATCTTCCGACTTGGGAGTACCGGGAGGTCGGCCTTTTAGGCGGCAGTCCCAGTAATGCGAAACGAAGGGCTTGCGCTTATACCGCTGCGTGGATCGATGCGAATAAATGTTGTCGACATGAGGAAAGTAGACCTGAAATCTAGAGGGTAGTGATGGCACGTTAGCAGGCACAATCCAAGCCCAGGGCGAGAACTCACTCCTCTTCCGTAAGAGTAATTGTCTCGTTCACGTTGAACAGCTTCTCCCTCCACTCCTCGAGATTCGGAGGATGTGGGACAACCTTGAGGTCACGGAAGTGTCCATCGCCTTTGCCACCACCTTGTTCGGGTGTCTGGAAGAATTCTTGTTCCTGCTGCAGGCGACCAATGGAGCTGTGCTGTGCTTGCAGCTGGCTTGGTAAAGGAGCTTGCGGCGTGAGTACCCCAAATTGACCGCCATGATGCTGTTGGAAAGTATGCCGTGGGCGTTGCTGAGGAGTCTGTGGTTGACCATTTGCGTGCGCCGCGTAATGTCGAGGGTGATTACTGTGCTCGAATGCATTGGTTGACTGCGAGTTGTTGGTATTTGACGGTCCTCCTAGATCAGGTTGGAAATGTTGCGACAATGCATTTGCATCTGCAGTATCGAAACCAGGTATCTCTTGGCCAATTTGAGATGGGAGAGTAGGGATATTATGGTGCGTCTGTGGATGGTGGAGAGCTTGCAGTGCGGCAGGTTGCAGATTCCTGAGCGTAGGAGGGAGTGGCTGTTGAAGAGCGACCTCCGACCCTTCCATGTTTTGTTTATTCCTATCGCGACCGACTACCGATAACGCGGGCGTTGAAGCGGCGTGAGGTTGGTGATGGAAAAGCAGCGACGTTGCTTTGCCGATCATTTTGTGGGGTGACCTGTTGAGCCTCATTTACGCTAATATTCTTTGGGCTTAGAAGGAAATACTTTCGGCATCCGCACTGTTATCTGAAGGTATCGTAGATCAGATATGTCTTTGCAAATGCATCATATATGCAAGGCTGAAGGTATTGTAAACTCGGATCATCGCCCAGGAAACTGCTTTCGCTGCTGTAACCCAGGAGAGCAACAGATCTACTCTTCCAGACACTGCGCCACAACGCCGTATGTGCCTCAGGTCATGACCTAAGATGCCTTAGAACAGACACGTCCCCAAGTCCGATCACTGCTGCACCTCTCCCGGCAAAAGATTGCTTTTTACAGCGAACATCTTCCCACTCACGCTTGCCGTAAATCCATCTACCTGCCTGGCGTATTGCTCCACCTGTCTAGAATTCAGTAACACCTCTAGTCGACTGGGTTCCTGTGGCAGCTTGAAAAGCCTCGTCCACTCATCCTCCGGAAGGGGCGTTTGCTTGGCAGCTACTCTAGCCGCATTCTCTGCTTTCCTCTTCTGCTGCCAGGCGGTAATCTTGGCCTGCTCGCGTCCCAACTGGCGCTGGTAGTACTGGTGGTTGTTGAGTTCCGTGTGATGGGTTTCTATGCTGTCAAGGAGCAGGTCGCAGGTCTTCTCGAGAAAAGGATCGATCGAGAGTTCAAGTGCATCAAAGTTAGGATAAAGCGGTGCGTGCGGTGTATTCGGGTCTTTTGACAAGGCTGCAAGATTCGAGGGGAAACTGAGCTCTTCCGATGGTGGCGGTGCAGGTAATTGGTGGAGGAACGAGGTAAGGAGATGGGAGTTGTGAATCGTCAGAGGCAGCTCGATAAGGATATCTTGATATCTGAAATTGCTCTTCTGCAAGCTGTTCAAAGGACGTTAGTGCTGGTAGTGATATTTCCATACACGATTGATCTTACCTCTCGGTGGTAAACTTGCCCTCCTTGTATGCTGCCATGAAAGCCGTAGAGAGCCTGAAAGCTCTCAAGCTCAGGCTACCCTGCGAGCTCCTGCTAACATCGTGCACTATCGCCACAGTCCGCTCATTCAACTCCTTCTGGTAGTAGTATTGGTTTTCGATCATATTCGCGTTGATGAAGTTGCCCATGTTCGCACTCGTATACCAGCCGACATTATTGGCATCGACATTAACTTCCCGGAGATTCCTTATCATTTCGGCTTGATAGGTCGTATTGGCTTTCGCTCTGGGAGCAGCAGCTGCGTAGTTCGAGGCCGCATTGTTATCATGATAAGAGTCCGTCGCAGGGAGGTCGACCGTAGGGAAAGGGAAAGTATTGGTGACCTGAAGGGTGCCATTTACATCCATGCCAACCAAGGAACCTGTCGCCACGGTCGGGAAAGCCTGGGAGCAGTGCTTGATGATCTTCATAACCACCTGCAGGCATGTCAGCCGGTGCGTCGAAATTGTTTCGCCGCTAGGGAAGCCCTACCAATGCTTCAACTTGCACCGACTTGAGTGGCGCGTCCTTACTGAGAAATGTCAGTACCTAGCATCCTGAGAAGTAAGAAGTCCTTACAGTAGAGGATCAGCCATCCTGGGATTGCGTACCCAGATTGGGTTGCCTTGTGTTTGTGAGTCGAAGAGATCAAAATTTGAGTTGCTCTTGTTTGTGCGCCGCATGTCGATCGAGTAGATGAGCGCTAGCCGTGATAGGATAGTGTGCCAAGACAGTCAAGGCCGAGCGGCGTCGAAGAACCTCCGGGTAGATTCAGCTCTTAGGTCTTTTATGATAAACCTCACAGCAGGCTGGTAACGGTACTCTGAGATCTAATCGCGCGTATGGGTAACATGCTATCCGTGTGTCATGCTGATGAAGGCACAGTAACACCGGTGACATGTCCACAAGCCGGCCGGAAGTACAGAGTGGAGTCAAAGAGATGTTAAAGGGCGCCTCCCATATGTGGCATTTATTCACTCAGTGCCATGCAGGCATATGACCTCTTATTGCGAGTATATAAATGTGTACTATTCTGTTTCCAACAGCTGATGACAGCTTCTACTTCGTCTCATTTCCTGGTCAGATAGTACTTCTCTGAGGACTCGGGTGTCTTGACTGACTACAGCACTGTTTTACAGGCGGGAAGCCAATCATCTCAGTATCTCCTCTGGCTTCCTTTGAATCCCAGTCATAGACGCAAAAAGAGAAGTGGTGGTCGCCACATCCAGCACGTACACCAATCCTGATGAGAAGTTCATGGATTACAACAAGACTACATCCTCTGGATTGCTCCGCACAACCGTGACGACCATGTCAAGCTTTGTCTCATCCGGTCAGTATGCGGACCCAAGTCTTCCGACTTTCCTGCTCGCAATGTACCTCAATCAAAGTCCTCTGAGGGCGGAACGTGACTTGGTCTTCGTTCGTCTCCTTGGCAATGCTATGGCACAATTCGCCGAAGCAGCAACACACACAGGAGGACTCGAAGAGCTCCACAAGCTATTGTGGTGAACCTTGCCCCAGTTGCTCCTTTCGCCGTCTGGGCCTTCGTCATTCAACAGCTGTGTAGACACATTGCCGATCTTTTAGGCAAATCTCCGGCCCTACTTTTCACAGCGAAATATTTGTTGACACGGGAGTCTCCGCTTCCCAAGTGGCAGCACAATCCGTCTTGGAACCAATTCTTGTCAGGCTCACACAAGAACGGCAATAATGAGAAGTATATCTCGGTCTTGACGGTTGAATACTCATTCTGCCTTACTACCGCTATCGGTATCTTCCAGGCTTTTGTCAAGCAGGACATTGCAGATGATTGGCTGAGCGAGACTCACAGGAGTGAAAATACCAAGCCTTCGGTATCGGCAGGTACACCACACCTAGCCTCAGGGGATAATCACTTCGCGTTCGGAGATCCGCAAGTGACAATTTTCAATTCGCCAGGTATCTTCATCTTCGAGACTTGTACGTCTGCGATCGAGACCATCTTTTGCTATTATGGATCAATATCCTCAGGCTGCCGACAACCAAGAAGCCATCGCGAAGACTCTTATGGTGACTGGAGCTCTTGATAGATACTCGAGAAGACTCGAGGCGGTCATGGATAGGATGGAGAAAACGGGAAAAGGAGAGTGTAGAGAGGGAACAAGCCAGCTTCGTGCTACCGCACAAGAGTTTTGCCCAGCCGTGAGAGAAGAGAATCCACGGCCGGGATCATCGGTCTTCTCTTCGGCGGTTCATGCCCCTGTTTTTGTGCCTATAGCGTATTCTAGCTCCCTCCCGCTAGCCCTACATATTGATGATTTCGAGATGGTTTACGGACAGAGTTAGTCTTGAATCAACCTCAACTGGATAGATATGAACGGAAGCTATATGCGTCCCTGATATCCTTGTTTATTATTCTTAACCTTGATGTGAAGGCACCTTCGTGTTGATCGCCAAGCTATCGATAGAATGGTGCGCCGGCTAGATTGTAACAACTGCGTGCAATAAACCCGAAGCAATCTCGATATAGCAACCTCGAGAGAGGTTAGCAATCGCATCTAAATATTGATCTTCAGAATGTCTGCCGACGAGGAAGCCCAGTACCCTAAGTTTCTGAACGGTGTTAGATACGCAAATAAAGCGTCCTTGCAAACCGTCGATATATGCCTGCCAAGGCCTACCAGTCGTCACGACTCGTCCAAGTTGTGGGTGATGTATGAGCATCTCCGACTCTTGCTTAACAGTCGTAAAAAGATTTAACATCGAAACCCAGTTACATACACGGTGGAGCATGGAGAGATCCCACCATATCCTCCAAGTCGTTCGACCAAGCTCTATATCTCCTTCTAGATCACCCTATTACCGACTGTACTGCGGGCTTTGCCTCTATCAACTACCGCTTGGCACCTTACCCTTCGCACGCAACTTCTCCGAGCTCGCCCAGCGATGGCTCACGCAACGCACAGCATCCTGATCATATTGAGGATGTGTCAACTGCACTAGCTTTCTTACAAGACGAGTATGGATTTGAGGAAAGATACCTCTTAGTCGGCCACAGCTGCGGCGCTACGCTTGCTTTCCAGGTGACAATGGCAAAATGGCAGACTCAAGATTCCGCACGCTTGGCCATGCCCCAAGGCGTCCTGGGATTAGAAGGCATCTATGATCTTGTGGCTCTGAGGAACTCTCACAAGAATATCCCTGTGTATCAGGAGATTCTCGACAACGCTTTCGGCAGTGAAGATAATTGGGATAGCGCTTCTCCTACGTCTGCGAACTTTAGTAAGAGTTGGATTAATGGCAAGCTGGCAGTGCTGGCACACTCTATCAACGATGAGCTTGTCGATCAAGAACAGCTTGACCGCATGGCCGCGAGACTCAAAGGCTGTACTGGGTCGGGTCGGAGGGACCTCATCCTTTCTCTCAAGGGCAAGCATGATGAAATATGGCGTCAGGGATGGGAGCTGGCGCAAAGTATTGTCACGGCGTTGCAGCATATTTTGAGTGGGAAGAGGTAGTTCTATAATCATCCTCCATCCATTGAACTCTACTGGTCCTCGACGTCAAGGTCCCAGGCAAGATTGGAACATCAAAGTGCAGAAAGCGGTGACCGTATCAGTCTACTCGTGCTTCAGGTCACTTGAAAATCACTAAGGGCTATCCTCAGTCTATGAAGGAGATTGTCTTCCCAAACAAAATGACTGTCAGCGATGTCAAGGTCAGCAGAGGTTGAGAAGGAAAGGTGTCCACAGATCACCTGACACGCGTCACCCACAGTTACCAGATACCGCATGTTGTTGATAAAGAGTTGGACAGATTGTCTATCTGTCACACCTGCATGTCTGTTTCAGAGTACAAGTCACGCGCAGTCTATGACTATTACACAAATACCGAAGTTCCGCGGCGCGAGCCCACGCTCTAAGGTGGCAAATCAAGGCTTCAGTGACTGATCCAATATCCGTCCAAGAGGGGGTTTCAGAAACCCTGCACAACGGCTGCTGGCACTTTTGTGTGATCACGCGGAATGGCCCTTGGACCTCTGGGCTGGAGGACACACAATTGAAGCGGCTGCATAAAGCCTCCCTGCGTAACGAGGCAGTACTGTGCCCCTGGAAGGCTTTATGAGAAGCATGTACCCGCGACTTAGTGGTCTGCGAGCACATTGGCCTTGAGATGAGCCCACATCCTTCTGATAGAGCCGAAGGATCCACAAGCTCAATTTGCGTCCCCACACGAGCATATTATAAGTTGGCCATTACAGATCGAGTTCACTAGAAGGCAGCGCCTATGGCAAGAGATAGTGCATACGGCATCGGCGAGTCTTTATCACATTACCGAGCCCTTGATGGTTGGTTGACATCTGATGTTGAGCCGTCACAAAAATGCGCATGGAAAACAGCTTCAGAGCGTATGACAGACACCAGTATGCGAGTACTGGGATACATAGTAGATATATCGGAAAATCACTTTGGTGTCCGCTGCTTGACCTTTCTACTTTACCTAGCCTCAGGGTGTATATAATGTCAGAAATCCAGGCCTTATCCGGTAGGGATTCTCATAGAGTTTTAAGTCACATTCTCCAGTAGTCTATTTGAACTTAGTGACACACACCACATATCATGTAAATTAATTCTAGATACTCTAAATAATAATGACAACTAATACTATCTGCATGCTTTGATCTTCAAAATTAACAGATTATGAGCTCAGCTTGTGTGTAGAATGCTTGAATGATGAAGAAAATTTTTGTTGTTGTTGATATACAGAATTGCTGTCAATACTCTAAGAAGAAGTGCAAACTCAACATAAAGATGAGCACTCAGCTGTTCAAAAGTGTTATGAACACTCATGCAACATTTACACAGATAAGAATCAAAATAATGATCTTATGAATGTCAAAATCACATTCAAAATCAAAAGATTTGTCTGAAAACACAACAGTTTTCAATTTTGATGATATCATCATACAAATTAAACACAATGTTGTCTACAGATCTATTTTTTTCACAAATTATAAAGTTAAAAGACTCAGCAGATTATTCAGCATGAAAAATATTGATTAAATACATCTTAATAAGCTTCAAACTATAAAATATAGTCAAGAAAATGAATTTAAAATCAGATTTAACAACAACAATTATAATATTAACAGTCTTATCATCAGACAGTACAACAGCTGCAGTGATGCAAATCATAGTTTTTAATTCAGTTTATAATAACTGAATCAATAAAAACAACAAGATCATAATCATCATCATTCTCAATGTCATCTCTGAAATGACAGTCATTATAGACAACATAAGAATTGCAAAAAAAATGTGAAAGCATCTGCATTCAATTTATATTTCTCATGAATTTAATCTTCAATATATTTTCTTCATCAATCTCTACAGTCTCTGTTTAAATCAATTTGCATTAATTAATAATTATATTTTCAAATATAAGAGACTTCTGATCAAAATTGCAGCATTCAGTTTTGTTATTGATAAAATTCTGAAGATCATTTTTTTTCTTATCAATTTAAAATTTTTCTACAATCAATAAGCAACAGCAAAATATTCTGCTGTTTGAATTATACTTTTTTTGCTTGACAGTTTAATTGTGAAGTTCATTGATGAAGAATGACTTAAAGAAGAAAATGAAAATCTGACTTTAATGAAAAAATTCAAAGAAAAAAATAGAAATAAGAATGAAAAGAAAAATAAGAGATTGAAGAACAAGAAAAAGAATGTTGAAAAGAACAAAAAAAAAAATGAAAAATACACACACTATAATAAGAAAGTTCATACAGAACAGAACTGCTGACACAAATATTCTGATAAGATACTAAATAAAATTAAAAAGAAACAGAAAGTTAATAAGAAGAAAGATTTAAATGAAAAATATTGTTTCAATGAAGACTTACTTATTTTAATGACAATCATCATCATTTTTATTGTTAATGAATTATTATAACTAGCTGATTTTGCAGTCACACAGCATATATGCTGTGATTGTTTCACATTTTCAATAATTGAGATGTTTAAAGACAAATTTACAGTATGAGAAGTGACTGAATCAACAAATATTCATGATATTAAAATCATCAAACTATAACTGAAACACAAGAATGACAGTGAATTTCATCAAATTATCTTGATAAACATCTATTTCATGTCAAATATTAATCTCAATCTTTTCTTAAAAGAAACAGCTGAATTGAAAGACATATCTGTTAAAATTCACAAAGAAATACTACAATTAAAGAACAAAATGATGTTACAATCATATTTAGAAAGAAAGAAACTCATGAGTCTGTGATCAAGAATTCACTCAAAGTGTGTACAAAGAGAACTGCTAAACAGCAGTCACATAACAATGCAACAGCTCAACAGCAAGCAGACAAGTCAAGAGCTCAATCTCTCAACATTGAGACATCAAGACATCAAGAATGCTCAATACAGAGACATCAAGCATATTTTATATAGTAGAATCATTTTTCTTATGAAAATAATCATGTTCAACTTAAATAACTATCTAAAAGTTAAAGTTCAGAATCATTTCAGATCAGCTGTTATATCAATAAGCACAAACTCTTAGTTCTACATACTCAAGAAATCTTAGATTAAAATATTACACTTTAAACATTCTTACAATATAATGAGTACAATGTCTGACACACAGAAGAACATCTCAATCTTGTTTTTGAAATAAGTTCAAGCAAACTTATCTTTATCATCTACTTCAAATAAAATGACAGCACAATCAGTGATGTTAATTTAGATGATACAACTATCTGTGAATGCATCAAAGATTCAGATATTCAATATCTTTAATGAAGAATGAAAAAAGCTGCAAGTTTTTGTGACTAAATTTGATCTATATATTGAATTCAATCAATTAAAGTTTCAAATTGATCAAGAGAAGATGTTGTTTGCAACAATCTATCTAGTGAATGCAGTCTTTGATTGAATTGACTTCAAGTTACATGAATTTTTAGAAAAGAGTTACAATGAATGCAATGCTGACATGAAGTTCATGTTTAATGACTTCAACAAGTTCAAGAAAAAACTTAAAAAAATATTCAGAATGATTGATGAAGAGAGAGTAGCAAAGAAATGAGTTTACATTTTATGATAGAGTGAATCAGCAGCAGTATATGTCACAGAGTTTCAGTGATTAGTGACACTTATCAGATGAAATAATGAAGCACTTATCTATCAGTATTATTGTGAATTGAGAAAGTTCATCAAAGACAAGATAGTTCAAGCAGAACAATCAGACAATCTTCAGAAAATGATTAATTTGAGTATTAACATTGATAGTTGTCAATGAGAACAACAAATGAAACAAAAAGAATATCAAATGTCATCTATAATAAAAGATCAAGAAGAAAGCTTTTAACTGTGAATGAAGTGATATATTTTATTGATAAGATATAGAGAGACAAATTCTATGAATCTCAATATGATCAAGAAGCATCATCAGAAATCATAAAAAACTAAATGAGTAAAGTCTGAATGTCAGACAGAGTGATTCACTAAGTTTCAAATAATACTGCAAAATAAAATATAAATATATTACAACTACAGAAAATCTGAACATCTTGTTTAAGAATGCAACAGATCTTGAATGAAAAGAAGAAATATTGCAGCAGTAATGATCAAAATAAAGACAAAGAAATCAAGCATAATGCATGATATTCTGAGTTGAACAGTCTGTTATGATGATATGTGCTGAGCACATATGAGTGCAAAAGACAGAGTCAGATAATATCTTCAGAAATCATGCAAAGACACAAAGAACAGATATGATATGATGAGTCAATCAACTCACAAAAAAAAATTAGCTATTCTTATCAAGAAAGAAACTCTTGATGTTGAGAAAGAAAAAGATGATCTTGAAGATGACATTGAAGAAACTGATGATCATGAATTTCAGATTGATGAATCATGAATATTTCTTGACAGCAATACACTTATGAGAGAAAGTTTGAACAATGTCAAGACAGAGCTCTCAAGAAAGTACTGAACAAAGATCAAAAAGAATTTAAGTGTTCAAAGAAAAAAAACACAACACAAGAATGCAGAGACAAAAAAGACATACAATCAGCTAGAGAAGCTGATGATAGCTGTTAAAGATGAATATTTCAGCAATAACAACACAACATTATTTAAATCTCTTGTTTGAAGAACAAAAAGTCACAAAATTAAGATACATCTACTTGAAGAATATATTATGCAGAATGAAGATAGATGAATCTTCAGTGAAGAGTATATATCACTTGAATTTCTGCAAAGAATAAAAGTCATTGAGAGTTAGTTACAGATGAAGTACAATCAATATGAACTTTAACTACATTCAGAAAGACACATTGAGCAGTATAGTCTAAAATATACAAATCTTATGATCAGAAGAGAACTTAAATAATTTTAAGAACTTTGAAGATGAGCTGAGTGATTAAGTGAGTCAAAAAATGAAGAGCTTTCTCAATGAGACTAAAGAATAAGAAGTTAGTGATGTCTCAAAGAAAAAACAATGATCACTGAATATAAATCAAAATTATGATCAATGAACATCAGATCAATGCATTGATGAATTTTGAAGTGAATAATAACATTATGAGTTGATGAATGATCAATATGTTGAGATTAGTGACATGATGAGTGCATTGTTCAATTAACATATGAATGACAAATGAAGTCATTGAAAGAATTGATGAGAAAATCTGTGTGAAAGTCTCAATTCTTGAAAATTCACAAGAGATAACATTTGATGTTATGAAATTAATTGAATATGATGCAATGCTAAAGATGTCTTGATTACACAAAAAGAATTCACAAATTGATTGAATCACAAAAAGATATGTGCAGTCAAAAATACATATAAGATCTCTGAACAATCAGAGATGAGCTTATTAAAATATAAGTCATGAGATTATGAGATACTGCTATTGAATGAAAAGCAATTTAAGTGAATGTCATTATACTCAATGAGTGAGAATTAACTCAAGAAAGTTAAAACTTATCTTGATGAGAATCTGAAGAGAGAATTCATAAAATCATTAAAGTCATCAGCAAAATATCTGATTCTGTTCATATCAAAGAAAGATGACAAGAAACAATTATGTGTTAATTACAGACAACTCAATAAGATAACTCATTGAAACAGTTATTCTCTATCACTGATAAAAGAGTTGCAGAACTGATTAGAAAAAGCTAAGTGATTTATGAGTTTAAATCTTAAAGATGTTTATTACTGAGTCAGAATGAAAGAAGATGAAGAGTGAAAAATGACATTTTAAACAAGATATAAACATTATAAATATACTGTTATGTCATTTAAGCTGAAAAATGTTTCAGTTATCTTTCAGAGATTGATCAATGACATGTTGAGAGAATATCTTGATGATTTTGTAATCACATATCTCAATGACATTCTGATATATTCAGAAGATCTTGAAGAGTATTGTGAACATGTGTGCAAGATATTGATGAGACTTAATGAGAAAGTTCTGTATATGAAAAAGTTAAAAAGCAAATTTAAGATCAAGAAAGTTAAGTTTCTAAACTATGTGATTTGATCTGAACAGATCAAGAAAAATTTAAAGAAAACAGAAGCAGTCAGAAACTGATTAACACTGAGAAGAATCAAGAAAGTACAAGTCTTTCTAGAATTGATGAACTATTATTGAAAGTTCATATCAAACTATGCAAGAATTGCAAAATCACTAATGCATTTAACACACAAGAATAAAAAATAACATTGAGATAAAAAGCAGAAGAATGTGTTTTATGTATTAAAGAAAAGTTTTAGTGAAACAGCACATCTGAGAATATTCAATTCAGCATGCAAAAAAACACTGAAAACTGATGCTTCAGATTTCACAGTAAACACATATTTATATTAAATTGAGAAAGAGCAGCAAAGACTCATAGCATATCAATTTAAAAAACTATCAGAATTCAAGAAAAAATATGAGATTCATGACAAGAAACTTCTTGCAATAGTGAAAGCACTACAAGATTGAAGATCTTATCTTGCAGAAACAAATAAGTCAATTCAGATCTATACAGATCACAAGAATTTGAGAAACTTTGCAACAACAAAACAACTCAATCAACAACAGATTTATTGAATGAAGCAGTTGACAGATTATGAATTTCAAATTCATTACAAGAAAAATAATAAGAATAATGAAGCAGATGTCTTGAGTAGATGATCTGATCATGAAGATGTATAAACAGTATACATTGAAATTCTGAGTGAAGACAACAACAAAGTTCTCATGAAAGACTTAGCAGCAACATGCAAAATAAAGTTAACTTTCTTGACAGACAAAGAACTCATAAAGATGTGTCACTACAGCAAAGTTGAAGAATATCTAAAAGTTAAATGCACTGAAGATCTAGTGCAAAGAAGACACAATGTTAACAATTTTAGAAATTGAGTCATCAGAATGATTACTGTGTACAATTCATGCTGAAGAAACAGAATCAATCAAGACAAATAATATGATAAAGTAACACAACTAGATGCATCAAACACATCATGAGAGTCAGTTATCATGAACTTCATTATGAAGCTATTACTGTTCAAAGACTCAGCATGAGAAGTGAAGTTTGACAGTATATTGATTATAGTGAATAAATTGATCAAGTACACAATGTTCATTTCATTCAAGAAAATTGCAACAGCATCAATATTGACATATATGATACTAAGAGAATTGATTAACAATCATGAACTATCAAAAGAATTTATCATCAACAGAGACAAACTATTTACAAGCAAGTTCTGAGAAATGTTTACAGCAGAACTCAGAATAAAACACAAAATGTCAATAACATATTACTCACAAACAGATAAACAAAGCAAGTGAATGAATCAGATGATAGAAATGTACTTGAAACACTATGTCAACAAAAGTCAAGATAACTGAATATGACTGTTGTCAACAGCACAGTTTGCATACAACAACACAAGAAATGAAATCATGAAAGAAATATCTTTCTATATGAACTACAGCTACAATCTGAAGATATGATGAGATTTTAAAGAACACAAATTACAGAGTCAAAAAGCAATTTTGAACATTACACAGATGAAAAAACTACATCAAAATCTGATAAAATGAATTGAACAGCAGACAGAATGAATGATAGAAACAAAATCATTCAAAGAAGAAAAGAAAATATATCTAAGAATGAACAACATACAGATAAAGAAAAAAAGCAAGAAGTTAAAGAACAAGAGCATTGAATCATTCAAGATCATATGAAACATCAAGAAATTAAGTTATGAGCTAGATTTACTCAAGAAAATAAGAATACATTCAATATTTCATGCATTCATGCTACAGCACTGCAATCAGTTCATATCACTTTAAATCAACAAAATGTCTGTCAAACTCAACAAAGAATATGAAGTCAAGAACATTTTAGAGAAGAGAATGATTAGTGAGAAAGTTCACTATCTCATCAAGTGAAAAGATTATGATCTCTCAGAGAATATCTGAAAATCAAGAGAGAATCTCAAGAACTGTGCAAGAACACTTCAATATTTTAAAAAAAGAAGTCAATATTAGTTCAGAAGAATGACAACATCAAATTAACAAATTATGACATTGTTTAAGAATCTTCATTCTCAATCTCATCATTATCACTATCAAGTTTAACAGCAAGACAGTCAGTCTTCTGTGCAACATGACAATTTGTTTAATTCAAAGTCTTTTGAAAATGCATCATCTTGACAGCAAGAGCATCAAGAGTTACATTTGCATCACTTATTTTCTTTTGAAGAAAAAGATGAGTTTTGTTGAGAGACTCTCATGAAACTGTGATGCATGAATGATTACAGCAAGTATACTTATCACATTTCAGTCTTTCATCAATCATAACAAAACAATCAAGATCACAAACAATACAGAATTCACAAGAGAACATAATGAGACTATCACTGAGCTGAATTTTCTTTGCAATTCTTAAACAATTGAAATTTTTAGAAAGCATTGTTGCTGATGATGAAGAATTGTTATATACTTTTGCTTAAATAAATTCTAGAGAACTAGCACCTGAAGAAAAAAAATGATGTTATGATTATATTTAGAGAGAAAGAAACTTGTGAGTCTGTGATTAAGAGTTTACTTGAAGCACATACAAAAAGAACTGCTAGACAGCAGTCACATAACAGCACAACAGCTTGACAGTGAGCAAACAAGTCAAGAACTTGACTTCTCAACATTAAGACATCAAAACATCAAGAATGCTCAACACAGAGACATCAAGCACATTCTATATAGTAGAGTCATTTTTTTTATGAAAATGATCATGTTCAACTTAAGTAACTATTTAAGAGTTAAAGTTCAGAATTGTTTCAGACCAGCTGTTATATCAATAAGCACAAACTCTTAACTCTACATACTCAAGAAATCTCAGATTAGAATGTTACAGATGAAAGAAACAGTTAAATATGCATTTAAATTAGACAAGCTGTATTATTTACAGATTCTGACAGATTAACATATTTTCTTTGAGTAAAAGATACTGTCAGTCATTGACAACAATAAGATATCATAAGTCACATAATATTGACACTTTGAGCATCTAAAAAACTTAAATCTCAAGTGTGTATTCAAGAACTTAAACATCAACAACATTAATCTACACAGACTTGCAGATAAGTTATCTCATCTATGTAATATCTGTTTAATGACAAATTAAAAATAACAGTTATTCAAGCTTTCTCAATGATGAGTCACTGAAGTGACTAAACTTGTTCATATTGATATTATTGATTTTATTACACTGAAAGCATTTAACAGATCAGTGTGATATATAGTTTTTATGAATGACTATTTTTACTAACAATATATTTACAACATGAAGATCAAAGATCAGATTAAAGATAAAATTGTATACTTTATTAACATAATCTATACACAGATACATAAAACTGTCAAATACATATAAATTAATAACAGCAAGAAGTTCAGAAGTTAAGCTCTTATTGATTGACTACAAAACAATAGTATAAATTATGAAACTATCATTTCTTATGAATCAGAACAAAATGATGTCATTAAGTAAAGCAACAGTTTACTGACTGAAAAAACTAAAATCATGATAATTAACAGTGAAATATTACACAACTTGTAATCAGAGACAGTCAAGACTGTCTGTTATTTACTGAATTGACTATCAATCTCAGCAATAAAAAACAACAAAATTTCACTTCAGTTACTCTAGAAATCACTTAATAATGATAATATAATTAATTCAATCAATCTTGAATACATATGATTCTTCAGATACATTACATACATGTATATTTTTAAAGAGAAACAACATCAAGATGTTAAATTTGAAACACAAAGCAATAAAAACATACTGATAAACTATAAAAAATGCAATCAGTATAGAATCTGATTACTGAAAAAAGAAAAAAAAAGTAGAGTAATTAGAGTTTAAGATGTTCAATTCAATGAAGAACTTAAAATTTATGACTTAAATATGAACTTCAAACTACTCAATACTTTCAACTCTGAATCTTCTGAGACACAGATTAATGATTTAAACTTTAAAAACTTAATAAACAATACAACAAGTACAAAGCAAGAAAGTATGAACAATAGTACTTTACACTCATTCTGTACACATCATTCTCTTATGCATTAATTATAAGTTTTTTATTTCATGCATTAATCACAAGCTTCTTATCTTGTGCATCAAACACAAGTACTGTTAATATTAATGTGTCTGTTTTTCATGTTCAACATAAAAAGTCTTTCATCTTCATACAAATCACTGTATGCATCTTTGAACAAGATATTTTGATTGAAGAAGTACAATAAAAAGTTTAACAATGAGATGAAGAATGAAAAGAAAAACATAATGTCATAGTTAAACTTTAGGTCTTCACTTACCTGACTGCTTACTTGATCATGTCTATTTACTTAGATCTTATATAACTTTCACACATAGCTAGAGTGAAATAACAACAGACTTCCACTTATACACTTGATTTAGATAGTCACAGCTCTACTTCACATACTAATTACTATATGACATTGAGCTCAATAGATCTCTACTGAGAACTTAACTTCTTGTTGTAAGTATTGCACTCTTGACACATAATGAAGCAACAATCATCAATTAATATGTTAACACTATTAAGATGTTCAGATAGAGAATAAAAAAAGTTTTTAAGATTCAGTTTTAAGATTATTGTTGTTTTGTCTGCAGTTCATGATATATTTTTTGATGCTATCATCATTAATACTATAAAAGAGCATAAACTTAAATTTCAGTTAGACAGCAAATTCAGTATCTATTATAAGACTGTTGTGAGCTTCAGTTTTAAGCACTGAAAATAAATCATGAACAATGAGTTTAAGTTCTTGAAAGTTAATTTGACATGAAATTTAATGATGCTATCTTTGAATTGCTGCACTCTATGTAAAAAGTGAATCTATTGTTATAAATGTGATTCTGATGACATGATCATATGATATAAAACATGATGAGTTGTTAAAGACTTTGAGCAATGTTTCAGCATCAATTACAATGAAACATTTGCTATCATCATCAAGTTCATAATTTACAAGATCATCTTCATCATCATTGCATATTATAACTATAAGTTGAAACAAATGAATATCAAGACAGCATTCTTGCACAGTGATTTGAAAAAGATAATGTACATAATATAATTCACTGAATATAAGAAGAAAAAAAAAGATATGCAGACTGAAGAAAGTCTTATATGAGTTAAAACAGTTTTTTCATCTATAATATGAAATAATGCACAAGATTCTTGCTGACAATAATTATACATGTCTTTACACAAATAATAATGTGTTTTTAATCAACAATCTCATCATCATCATCTATATTAACAACATCTTGATGTGTAGATCAAGCAAGAAAGCAATTTGCAATTTAAAGATTAAATTGAGCAGTCAGTTTGAAATGATAAACTGTGAAGCATGCAAGTACTACTTAAATATACAAATAATACACAATAAAAATCTGCTGAATTCTCACTTTATCACAGAAAATTTATCTTAAGAAAATGTTTATCAAATTTGATCTCAACAACACAAAATCAATTCTGATTTCTATAAATTCTGATATATATTTGTTGAAATTGAAACATTTCTATTACTTAATATTAAATGTCTTTATTATCTAGAAGACTAGAATACACAAAGAATAACTTTTGTGCATAATAACTAAGCAATATCACATGACACAGAAGATTTTGATACTAAATCAGATAAAGTTGAACTTTTAAAGAGTCTTTTAATTTCAACACTTTTTCTTAAATCTAATTGATCTAGATGTTCTAGACAATCTAGATACTTATTCACTAGTCAGTATAGATTCTCTGATTCTATCAAAAGATAAATTTAACAGTGAGATGATAAAGAAGTTATGAAAAAGATTAAGACAATAGTGAGATGAGAAAATGAGAATAAGATGAAAAGAAAAGATGTAGTGAAAACACAAAAAACAAAGCAACAACAAGATCAGAACTCAAACACATGATTAAAAAATCAGTTAATAATTTGAGAAACTGACTTAATTACTATGATGTAAACTATGATCTGTCATACTTCATGAGTAAGTAAGTCAATTATTAAGATCACAACTAGTTGTTGTCTCATTGATTTGATTTATAAAGTCATTACAGCTAGAAGATCTAGCTGACTAAGAAAACAATGAAACTTAATGATGAGTAAAGACTTGATGAGTTCATCAGCTGCTTGTTCAGATATAGAGACAAACTTAAGATTGATGAGACTGCAATTGACAATCTTATGAACAAAGTGATACTAAATATTAATGTGCTTGATGTGAGCATGAAACTCAGAATTTCAAGCTAGATTTATAACATCACAATTGTCAGCACAAATAATGATAAAATTACTGTTATTAAGAAAGTCAATTTTCATAAGAAAACAGTGAAGTCATATGACTTTCTTCATTGCTTGCATTTCAGTCATGTATTCAGACTCAGTGAACAACAAAACAATAATCTGTTGACATTTAAAACATCAATTAATAAAATTTTTGAAGAGAAGAAAGAGATAAGTGTCAGTGAACTTTTAAGTATTATGACATCTGTTTCAATCAGCATCAATATAGTCAATGAGATCTGTATCAGTGATGTCATAGATGACACTTAAGTCTGTAATGTCAGCAAGATATTTAAAGACTTGCTTGACAGCATTGTAGTGTGAGACATTCAGATTCTGATCAAACTGACTGACAGTAAAGACAGTGAAAATAATGTCAGAATGTATCTGTAACATGATGTACATTAGTGATTTTATTGTTTTTTGATAGCATCAAATAGTGATGATGTCAGTCTGAGTAATGAACTTCTTTATGAGTACTGCATCAGAATTCATAAATATGTTAACAGAAACTGTCTGTAACTGTTGAAATGTCTTAAGAATCTTATTGATGTAAACTGTCTAAGTAAGACAAATAGTGTGTTCAGAATGATTACACTCAATCTTTATATTTAAATAATAAAACACAGAGCTGAGATCTGACATCTTAAAGATGTTAGTAAGATGTACTTTGATGTTTTGAATGACTGATTTATTCTCTTTTATAAGAAGAAAATCATTGATGTAAACAGTGATGATAACATCATCATTGATTTAAAAGAAAACACTATGATCAGAATCAAGACAACAAAAATTAAACAAGATAAGATGATTGTATAGAGTCTTATATCAAAGATGAGATGTCTGCTTTAAATCATATAAGATTTTATTGAGCAAGACAATCATGTTAAAAAGCTCATATTCATGAAAAAACTTCATATAGATGATCTGATTGATAAAATCATAAAGAAATGTGATTATCATGTTCATTTGCTCAGTCTCTAGATCAAAATGAATGATTAAGATGAAGAAAGCTTTGTAGATTTGTGACTTGACAACAGACACAAAGATTTGATCATAGTCAACATCAAATTGCTGTTCATAGTTCTTGACTACTCAGTGAGCTTTATAGTGACTAACTTGATCATGAGCATCATGCTTAATCTTATACATTCAGCATTCTTGAAGAACATGCTGACTTAACAGCACAGAAATTATCTTTTATGTGTTGTTTTTCTTTAAAAAGTGTATCTTGTTCTTCATTACTTGCCTTCACTTCTTGCACAGTGACAACTCAATGATTTGTTTATAGATAGAAGATTTAACAATATTGCTTGAAGAAATTGTGACATATACATATGAAAAGTGTGCATCAAAGTCATCAAAGAATTCAGAAAGTTAAGAATTCTGAGATGAAGAGAACAAAGATGAGAATTCAAAATGAAGAGAAGAATAGTCAATCATAATGTTAAATAATGTTGATGAGAAAGATGAGTGAGCTTCAATGACTGAATACTGTATGAATGATGTCAAGTCTTGATTTCTCATGTTGAACATGCTAAATCAAGATGTGTTCAATGAACAAAAGTTATTTGAATTGACATCTTAAAGATCTTAAAAACACTGTAACAGCAAAGATTATAACAGTAATGTAGCTGATCTGAAAACTCTCTCTGAAGAGAAAGAAGATCATGACAACAAAGATATGAATAAGAATGAGAAATTGAAAGAAAGATTGACAGTATTAAATGTTTCTTTCTTGCTGTAGATCTCTAAATTAATCATGTTTTTATAGATGTTAATATCTTTTTTCACAAAACAGTTATGAATAATGAGAACACATTCTAATTCTGAGTCTCAAACACAGTAGATAAAGTTACTGTTCATGTTTAAATAGTGATATTTGAGACTGTGATCATCAAATTTGACTTTTTGCTGACATCATTTCTTAGAAATATGTGTTCAAGCAGTAATATTGAAGATACAAAGACTTGAAAGATCAGAAACATTGTCTGTTTATGTTTTATAGAGTATTGTATTGAGTGCACAAGTAAAAGACTGATTCTTTAAATAGATTACAGTTTGAATGACTTTCAATCAGAAATAAAACTTCAGATCAAAGTCTTTGAGCATAGTTTTAACAGACTTGTAAATAGTGTGATTCAGTCACTCAAAAACATCATTTTCTTCAGATGAGTAAGATGTAGTAGATTTTCATGTAATGTCATTAATAATGAATCAGTTCTTCAAAATAAGATATTTGCACTTAAGATCAGTGTAAAGATGTTTTAAAGAATAGTTAGAATGATTTGTCTTCATTAAAGTGATGAAGTTCTTGATATGTTTGACTGTTTTGATCTTGAACTTCATGAAAAACATTCATGTAAATTTAGTGAAGTTGTTGATGAAGATAACAAATCACTTTGAACTGTCATAAGTGATGAGTGTAATAGATTCAATGATGTCTGAATGAACAAGATCTAGTGATTAAGTTGCTCACTTAATGAAAGCATTGTAGAAATAATGCATTTGTCTGATCTTAATATATGACTTACAGATGTCTTGATGTTTAGAAAGATTCTTGAGATCAATATCATTGATGATCTTGATCAGTCACTCAATATTGACATAATTTAAGTGATTTAGTCAACAGTGTCACATTTTAAAAGATATCTTGAATCTTCTATTAGTTGCAAAGACATGAGACTGAGATGTATCATTGAGTTATAGTTAAAATAAGTCATCAACTTCAGATGCATATTCAATGATTTTGTCATTATAATGTAAGATGCAATTCTTCATGTTGAACATAATGTCTTCAACTCACATACAGATATTGAAAATGAGATTTGCAAAAATGATAAGAAAGTGCATAATATTATTGAAAATAATCTCTTATATATCTCTGTCAGAACAAACTAAATATAGAGAAACTTAATTTTTTTTTATGATCTTAACTGCTTCATTAGCTGTAAGAAAAGATTTATTGATAGACTTATAAATAATAAAAAACTTACATGTCAAGCACAAGTGATCAGAGACTGCAGTGTTGACAGTTTATATGTTTATAATACAAGATTCAATGATATAAGTATGAAATTGAAGCTCAACAACATCATAAACTTCAAAATGAAGCTCAGAAACATGAGCTTCAGAATAAAGCTTGATGACATGAGCATCAGAATGAAGTTTGTTGATGTGAGTCATAAAGTTAAGAATTGTAATATTGTTATTACTAGACTTGAATGAAGTGAATGACTTAGTCACTTTGTCTTTGTTCTTTTGCTTAACAAACTTAATCACATTAAATTTCTTCTTCTTATGAGAATATTTGAGAAAACAGTTATGCTTCTCATGATCAGTTTTCTTGCAGTGAGTGCAAAGAAGTGACAACATTAAATTTAAAGTTTAATCTAAAAATCAAGTTCAAGTTCTTGTTCTGAAAGATCATAATCACTGAGATCTTGTTATTCTTCATTTTAGTCTCATCAATGAGTTTAGTGATGAGAGCATTAAAGATAGAAGTAATAACTCAAATAGATTGATGTTTAGTCATGACAAAAACATTGAAAGTAGATTTCAGATTGTTAAGAAGAACTGTGAGTATAATTCAGTCTGAAAAGATAGAATTCATCTCTTTCAAATATCATGATGAAGTTTTAAACTGATCAACATAGTTTTTAATGAATTTGAAAGTGTCATAATGATGATCAAGAAGCATAGTGAACATGAGATATCTGATATTAAATTCTTAAATCTTATACAACTTCTTCAGTTTTAATCACATCTGATGAGTAAATAGATCTTAAATAAAATTTTTAGAGCTGTTCTAACAAGAGAGAACTATAATAGCACATGCTCTATTGTTTTTTCTACTTCAGATAATGTATTTTGACAAGAACTTTAAGTTCTGATTGTTGATCACTTCAGATACAATGATGAGTTTAGAGAAAGTGTCAAAAATAACAGCTCATAGATTTTTGTTTATAAGAACAAACTTGACATTAATAGCTCATAAGACATAGTTATCAGCATCAGCAAGACAAGAAAAGTTGAAAGTGCTGTTCAAGAAAGTCATAATTATGTGAATCATTTCTGCAGAATGAACATTAAAATGTGTAGACTATTGAAAAGACAAAAAAGAAGAACATCATTCAAGAATATTGAGACAACAAAAGAATCATTCAAGAAAGCACTCAGATAGACTATTGAAACAAGAAAAGATGCTGTCAAAATGATGACAGCAAGATTAATTGAAGATAAGAAAACATTTTAGATAAGATGAAAAGTTGAACTCATAATCTGTTGAAATTGAAACATTTTTATTGCTTAATATTAAATGTCTTTATTATCTAAAAGACTAGAATACACAAAGAATAACTTTTGTGTGTGATGACTAAGTGATATCACATGACATGAAAGATTTTAACACTAGATCAAATAGAGTTGAACTTCTAAAGAGCCTTCTAATTTCAATAATATTTGATATAGATTAAGAAACTTTTTACTTTACAGTTAATACAGTAATATCAGTGTACTATAGATTTTCTTATGTATGCAATGATTCAGATGTGTTTTGATATCATCTTTGTGATATTGATATTCAGTCAGTTTTCACACAATTCTGATAAGATGCATTGAAAGATCTTGAAGTGAGTATTTCACTATATATGTGACATTCTCAATATCACTGTTAAATACAAACTGAACTCAAATTATCTTCAACTTCTAAAATATTTGAACTTAAACTGAGACAGAGATTTCAAAATAAGAAAATCTACAATGAACTACATATTTCAGTTAACAAATGAATCAGTTTTCTGATGTTTAAGACATCAGAAGATAGTTATTCTGTTTTTTATAAAGATAGAATACATAACTGTGACAAAAACAATGAAGAAAGCTGTTTAAATGTTAAAACTATTATAAGAAATAAGACTTAAAGAATTTAACATGATGTTTATTTAAATAAATAATACAGAAACTATGATCTTGATCAAGAACTCTGAGTTTCACATCTATATGAAGTATATTGACATATGTCATCATTATGTACAGAAAGTTAAATTGCAAAATCTTATTCATCTTAACTATGTTCTCATCAACAACATAATCATTAACAGACTTATTAAGTCACTTTTTATCATCAAATTCACATACTCTATTGATCTTATCAATCTTATCTGTCACTAAAGATTCTGTGATTTATATAAGAGAATATTGAGTTGTTATTTGATGAACTTCAATAAAGTGCATTCAAATTGTGTCAGAATCAGTTGAATCTTTGTGATAAACTGAGTGATTTATTGTAAAAATTCATCTCTTTTGTCATCTATCTCACTGTTGTCAAAACAGTCTGAGAAGATGTGTTAGAAATTCAGATCTTATTTGATAGAGATTCTCATAAAGTTTTAAGTCATGTTCTTCAGTAGTCTATTTGGGTTTAGTGGTGCACACCACATATCATGTAAATTAATTCTAGATACTCTAGATAATAATGACAACTAATACTACCTGCATGCTTTGACCTTCAAGATTGACATATAAAGCCTAGTGCCTCGAGGGAAGCAACAACTTGAGGAAAGTGCTAGCACAACTTGATGAAACTTTGGCCTCATAGGAATCCCGTCTTCCTTACAACTCACAAAACCCGGGTCATCATACCCTCCATATCAATTGTATTAGATGTCAGACTCTTCACTTTTTCGTTGGTACATGCTGAAGCCCTTCATAGAATAAGTAAGATGTTACTTTATTGTTTTGGTAACTGAGGTGCTCCAAAGTACTCCGGTAAAAGTCTGGTACTGTTTTTAGTTTTCAAGACCGAAAAATGATATTTTACAGAGTTCAACCAAGTCTACTACCTATCATGGGTCATCGAGAGTTCACTAGGACTATCGCTATGGCTCATTCACAATGAAGACGTGTGACAGATTGCTCTGGAGGTCTAGCTGGTTGATCCAGTTCTCTAGCAGACTGACGCAGCACACAGCCTTGAGACGCCAGTGGAGATGTTGCGCTGCTGGCGTGAATGTCTATAGATGTCTAGCATGCTATATGGGCACTTAATGTGTGGAGATCGTGGGCTATGACGACACTGTAGTTTTTGCTGCCGTTGTACGGAGTAGCCTTTCGTCATTGTGTCGCCGTTACAACTCTCACCACTTTCGCTGCCTTTACCATGTTAGCGTTTCAGACCTTGACTCTAAGACACCAACTGACTGCTACAGCTCTATAGCAGAACGGGTTGAACATTTGTGTGCTTGCTGATTCCTCGACACAGGCCAAGAAGAGGCACCACCCTTATTCCTTCTCAGAAAGTAATGGACTAACAGCTCTGAAGACCAGAACACCACCATCGACCTTCCCCTCATGTCTCGTGATGAACCTTGGAGATCTTGAATCCACCAGGCACCATCGTCTGAAAGACACCTTCAGGGTCGTACTTTTGCGCCGCAGCTCGGATTTTCTCAACGTTTTCCTTGCCGTAGCTCTCGAGCGGCTTCTGGTCCGGGGAAGCGTAGGGCAGATATTTGTAGGGATTCCCCTTGCCAATGCTCAGGGCGAAGATGTCCAGCTTACTGATCAGCCGTTTGCCGATGCTCTGGAAGAGGTCGTCCTGCTCTTTGCCGTTCCAGGCGAGGTAGAGTAGAAACACTAGGGTTTGCCACGGGTTAGTATATCATCTGTGGTGTTTGACAAGAGGGTGGTACTCACAAACAAGGCTTTCGCTCGAGCGGTCAAGACCCAGGACATTACCACCCCTTTCGACACTGTGCTTGGCGAACACAGGTGGTAGGGGCTGAAACATGATCTGCATGGTCCAGTCACCCGAGGCGCTACCCAGCTCGCCGATTGCAATGCTTTGCAACTCAATGGCCTTCTGAAGGATACGTGGATCGTTTTCAAACGTAAGGGTCATGAAAACGACACTGTGCTTGGTGTCAGTGTGCATTAGGATCAGATGTGGCCAACACATACCGGTAACCGGCATCCTGCTCCAACTCAAGGGTGATGTTTGTCATGCTGGTGATTCGCATGGTGTTACTGATCTGGCCAGAGATAGCGAAGAATTCATCAAAGACGGCAGGCTTCTCGATGGGCTTGGTGTACTCGTAGGCATTGATGACGATAGTCGAGCTGGTCAATGTTGAGTACCGCCAGATGCTGATAACTGAGCCGTATGGGTCCTCCTGAATTCTCTTGTTGAAGTTCACCAAAGCCTGGAGCTGCTGGGGCGCTGTGCTATTGGGGTACGTCACGACACCACCCCACAGATTGCCCCCTTCAAAAGTAGCCAGATCGAACCTTGTCACGATGCCAAAGTTGTTTGAGCCGCCTTTCAATGCCCGAAAGAGGTCGCTGTTCGTTTTGTTATTCGCATAGATGATCTCACCACTGCCGGTAACGACCTTCACTTAGGTTTATTGGGAGCACCATTGAAAGTCATAGTGCAGAAGCTGACCTCGAATTGGACAACATTGTCGCATACCATCCCTTTTCTAGCAGCATAGAACGAATTACCACCTCCAAGCGCAAGACCACCTACCCCAACACTGGGAGCCCGACCACCGGCTACAGCAACTTGGAGTGGGTCAAGTACTTCGTACACTGACCCCCATCGCGCACCGGGAAGGACTGTGGCAGTGTTGTTTTCAGCGTGGTACGTTGTTGAGTTCATCATGCCCAAGTCAATAGTCACACCCTCCTCTATGTTGGCTGCGCCAGCCCAGGTGGTGTGCCCACCGCTGCGGACAGCGAACTGGCATGATTGCGTCTTGTTGGCCTTGACAAGAGCAGTGACAGCTTTTGCTACCTCGGCGGCACTGTATGGTTGGATGATGCACCAAGGATTGACCTGAGCCGCTTTCGACCAGTACGATTTCACGCTGTCTTCATAGCGAGCTTCTCCAGGATACAGGACCGTGAGACCGCCTTCTGTGAGGGCTGGGCACTGGAGAAGTCAGTTTTGATCATGTGCGTTGGCAGTGGCGGGTCTTACGCAAAGTTGAGGGAAACACAAAAAGTCGCTCAACGCAGCAGGATATTCCATCAGAGTTGTTGCCGTACCCTGGGCGGCATAGGTGCCAGCCACAGCGCAGCCAAGGGCAGCAATCTTGAATCTCATGGTGGTGGCAGTAACCACAAGTAAGTTTGCGAGATAGATGCTTGGCCCTCAACGTTCCGGGAAAACTGGGATGAAAAGGTAGTCAAGAGAGAATATTCCAGAGTAAAAAGCGATGCAAGGACGCATTGTTATTTACAGGGTCAGGACACAGCAGGTGGATAGCCCGAGGCTTCATGTCAGAGGTCACGGCCGCATCAAATGTTACCACTAACGTCAATAATCAAGACCTAGAGGATTCCTAGTAGGTTCCTGATTGGAGCTTCCCTATCTATGGACGCATGGCTTCTCCGGGCCGAGACGTTATCCTACAGGTAGACGCCATCGTGCTGTGAGTGTAAAGATCTGCATTAGTGTGCTCACTAGTCCCGAGTAAGCTCAAGACCCTGTACTCGCGCCGCTCGGAATGGCGCTCGTCACGTGCGGGGATATGGTACGCTTAACTTTTCGAGAGAACAAATTAAGCGTACCATATCCCCGCACGTGACGAGCGCCATTCCGAGCGGCGCGAGTAGTCTGGTCCATCAAAAGACGAAAACCGAACATTTAGAGAAGGGATAACAGTAGATCTTAAGAGTCAATCATGGAAGGGTTAACAACAGCAGTGGTTTCTACTCGTACGCATGTTGGATAGTATTGATTTTACAATTTATTAACCCTGTCTTCGGCTTCCTTGCCGTTGGCCGTTGCGGCTCCATATGCCATACAGAGTATTCTTTCCGCTATCTGTCAATCCTTTTCAGGAAGGTGAAGCTGTTTTCAATATGCAACAGTGAACCCCTTGAGAGCATGTTGCCACCTTCATGGTTTTACAATCTCACAACTCTTGTCAACCTCTTAATACTCTCTCATGTCTTGGTGTCTCCGTCACAGAAGAGCTCTCTTCACACCCACGTTTATCTCAAGTCCACGATACCGAAACTATACTTCTTCCGATTCCTATCAGTGCCAGTATTTGCGCGATGGTAATCACTTCCGGCACGGTGGCTGCTACTACTTCTCCCACTGTGGTAGCCATTATGGCTGCACCGTCGAGCTATGTGCTTGATTTTGAGAACCCGCAAAGGAATGGGCACATTGCAGGCTGCTGGGTCTGTGGAGTTTGCATGTTTCTCAGCTTTGTCACTTTATGTATGTGACTGTATATCAAGGTGTCGGACCCACATGAGTCAAACCTAGTGGAAAGTGCGTCCTATTATCGCGGTATGACTTTGGGCTGACGATTTAAACAGTTTGCTTTTCCTTGCATGGGTGGGAACCTTCCATCACTATGAGGATACAATACTCATTTGGTCGCTATGAGGTGGCCCTTTAGCAACACAGTTCAAGGAATCCTACTCTGTGAGTCAAGCTCAGCTGATCCGAAGGTTCTTCCTCCTGACACACGCAGATTCGTGGCTTGTTAAGGCTCGGCAAGTCCACGCATATGAGATCTCAGTTGGTAGATACAACCGTTCAGCATTGTAGGTTATCGGTTGGCCACTTCCAGATGATCATGAGGGTGTTTGTTCTCTATGTGCCGTGCCTTGACCTTGCGAAATTCTCCATTCTCTCTTTCTATCGTCATCTTTCGCCGTCCAAGCGGTTCAAAGCTTTCGTGGACTTATCACGGCCGTGGTTACTGTAATTGCAGATTGAGTAGTGGCCAAACAATGCACTAAGAATTGGCCATCAATCTATTGTCGCTATCTTTGGAACCTTTTCCGCATCCATGCGCAGGTCCTTGTCACTTCGCGTTCTTTCCTGCATCCTTTACTGGATCATAAGTCGTCGATGATCCTAGCTCCTGAGAGGACCAAGCAACTGACAAAACAGACGTTAGTTTTCAATTATTCATTGGAACATGAATTAAGTACCGGTAGCAGCATGCTTGGTGGATCTATTCTTATTCGTTTTCAGAGCTGTTTTATGTAGCTGATATAACTTCCAACCCGCTAGAGCTTGCAAATCTCCCAAGATCAAATTGTCCTTAGTACATTCATTAATGATTGTGTCCCTAGCTCTTTCTACATCCACTCCCGACCCAAGGTGTTTTGGGATCGAAGTGAAACTGAAACTTGTAAACGTTTTCGCATTTTTGCTATTGAGATGTTAGCCAATTCCCGTAAGTGTGTAGAGATTGGATAGGTGCATACTTCAAATTTTCTGAAGTCCTCATCCTTCTCAGGACCTTGCAGCCCTTGCTTTGATCGGACCTGCACCTTGGTGTCGCCCAGGTTAATATGAGCCATTTTGGACAAGTGGGCAGAGAAGATAGGAGAGTCAAGAGTTATTTCTCTGCACTAAACTTTTAGTAGAGTAGACTACATCAATATAGGAGAGCTCAACCAACCCCCTACATCCATGGTACGTTTGCAGGAATCTGCAAGTCATGCTGGTGCCTGAATAATGCTAAGTTGCATCCATGGGCACCGCATCTGACGGGGCATCAACAGGGTAGACCAAAGGTTGTATTTGGAACCAAGCACCTCTCCATTCTGCCGCACAAGTTCTGTGGCCTCTTTTACCACATGCAATCCCGAATCCAATCATATGCTTTCCGGAGTTCCTCGGATGTTGGACGTCCGACCCCCATCAACCAAAGCTGTATCAAATTGATGATTTTGAGACAAGCAGCTGCAAGTCTACCTTGTTTGCGCAAAAGTACTTTCCCACTCAAACTGAGTCTAAGTTTATATAATGAAATCCTCAATTGAGGTGCTTTAAATCATATATAGCTTATCCATCAACTGAAATTGAATTCAGGAACCCCGAAGAAAGTAGACTATGAGATAGGGAAAAAAATTGATGACAAGAGTGGGACTTGAACCCACGCCACTTTCGTGATCAGGAATTAATGCTAAGGTAGACCTTAACCTTCAAGGTTGTTAGAATTGATCATGTTGGGTATTGAATAGGCAAATCACCTGACGCCATAACCACTGAAACTTTGTAAGCATTTGAGCAGGAATGAGCCGGGAGTATCAACTTACACTCGGCCATCTTGCCTTTTGATAATGGATTTGCGTCTTATTTCATAATAGACTCTGTAAAATATTATGACGGATGGGTCACTTAGGGCCGCGTTTTTCGCAGTCTTAGAAACCAGGAGCAACCAAAAACATTAGAATGTTTTGGTGCTGTTACTAATGCTTAATAGTATATGATGTGTGAAGTTTATCTATACATGTTATCAGTGAGACTCAGACACAAGATTTTATAGGGAGAAGGTCACATGGAGGGTTACTTGTACACCTACTTTTGGAATCAAGGGTAAAGTGACCGCACTTTTGACCAACTCTCTATGGAGCTTCGTGAGTATACCTTAGTATAGTCAATCAAGTGCAACTGTTCTATATGGTGCGTGGTATATATATCCTACTCTTTGGGTCGCTCCCATTACCCGGCCGTGACCTTCATAGGAGGCCTCAAGCTTGTATCTTGTAGATCAACTCGGACTCAGATCGGATCAGGTGAGGTAGCCTTTGCGTAGAACGAGAAAGACTTCGGAGCTTGAGTTCTGGAAATTCTACCAGGTTCGTGAAGTATAGAAATCTTATGGAGCTGTAGGGCGAGAATTTCTACATATAAATCCCTAAGGAGTCCTTCCCGATCTAGTAATCTCTAAGGCTGCCTTCCCAATCTAGCAATCGTCCATGATCCATGACGACTGCGACGCTGTAAAGTAGCCGGGTGGGCCACGTCCGAAGGCCGAGGCCCCTACCTATGATAATTTTCTCTCCTTCAGCAACGCCGACGACCTCCTTGGGCTGGTCAACGGCGTTGAGTGTAGATGGAGTTGAAGTGTAGAAGGCGCACTGGTTCGACTTCGTCGATACGTTAACATGAGTGCGTAGCCCTAACCACCTTGCATCAATTCGTTCACGTCAGCGAGTGCTCTGGGTCGGGCTTAGGATTGTCTAACCCCCGCTATTGCGGAGTTAGGGCAGCATAGAACTCATGAGCGCTTTTATGCATTCATCGATCAATCTACTGTATAAGCTACATACAAAATAAATCTTAACGCCCCTCCTTATCCGCGATTGCACCAGCCAAATAGGAAAGATGTAAGATTTTGTAACTTCCAGAATAACCATTGCTCACACAGTATCGATTGTTGGCAGAACAAGGGGCACAGTATACCTCCTCCGCCATACACAACCCTGTACGTTGATTATAGAGTCCAACATCTCAAGACGGACTTAAGAGTCCAATATCCCTAAGAAGGAGTTAAGGAGTCTGCGACCCTCTTAATTCCACCAGTACTTTATTTCGTTCCTCTTGTTGAGAAGCACACCGAATGCTCCGAAACGTACGCTAACCTGATCTCATATTCATGAGACAGCTCTGTCCAGAATGTTCGCGTGTAGGGCTGTTATGGAGCTACATAAATATGGAGTCTGCTTTCAGGACGACGGTCTTGCAGCACCATTTTTATTTCACCACAGAGGTTTCCCATCCTGCTTGAGCCCGGTCGCTCAAAATGCCCTCAAACCAAACCGCCTGGCTCACCGCAAAGGGAGCCCCTCTCACCATTAAACCCGCGCCCCTCTTGGACCCTAAACCTGATCAGATTCTCATCAAGAATCATGCAGTCGCCATCAATCCAGTTGACTGGGCGTTGCAAGACATGGGACAAGATCTCTTCCCCAACCTCAAGTTTCCTTGCACCCTCGGCTTCGATGTCGCTGGCGAAGTCATCGCACTTGGATCCGCCATCACGCGGGTCAAAGTAGGGGACCGCGTTTTAGGTCTTGCTTCAGGGCGCGGAAGCAGTAATGACGGAGAGCCAGGCGCTTTTCAGGAATATACCCTTCTTGCGGACAATTTGTTCTCGCCCATTCCGGATAGCATGTCCTTCGAAGAAGCGAGTGTCATCCCAGTGGGTCTCTCCACCTCTGCTTGTGGTCTGTTCCAGAAAGACTACCTTGCGCTTCCGCACCCGTCAGTCGGCCCTAAGCCGCTTGGGAAAACCCTTCTCGTTTGGTCTGGAGCGTCAAGTGTCGGCTGCAACGCAATCCAACTCAGTGTCGCGGCCGGATGTGATGTCGTCACAACCTGCTCTCCGAAAAACTATGGGCTGGTAAAGAAACTAGGCGCTAGTCAGGCGTTTGACTACAACAGTGACACGGTCGTTAGTGATATACTCACCTACTTGGAAGATAAGACAATCGCTGGGGCGGTTGCTAGTATGTTCTGTACCCCTTACCCTTACCGCATTGACTTTCCTTCAACTCCCTTCTCCGTTGCCAGAATATGGGTCGTTACTGAAAAAAGTCTCACAGTTGGCAATGTCAATGCCATTCGTGCCGGCCACGGCCTGAATGCCGCCAAGATGGTTCTCGAAATCGTCTCCAAAGCGAAAGGTCACAAATTTGTCGCCATGGCCATCCGCTATGAGGGACCAGTACCGGATGGGGTAGAATCCAAATTCATCTGGGGGGTTACTTTGGCGGAGAACGAGGTCGGTGCCGCGGTTTATGCGGACTACCTGCCGAAAGCGCTGGCTGAGGGGAAGTTTATTGCTGCGCCAGAGCCTTTGGTTGTGGGGGAGGGATTGGAGAGCATCCAGAAGGCCTTCGAAGTGCAGAGGAAGGGGGTCTCTGCGAAGAAGGTGGTTGTTTCATTGTAATGTGCTGTGGTACCTCCGTATGCGTGATCCAATAACTAATTTTATGTCGGGGTGTACAACCATTCCGCATATGAGATATGGTACTATAAAGAATACGTCCCTCGGCCTCCAGCCAAGTAGATGCTCTAGCCACATAAGTTCTCTGGCCGTGTTCTTTGCCTTGAGGCTCAGATTTGGCCCCTTAAAAAAGACGGCAATGCTGACTCATGTTGACAGAACTCTTGAAACCAAAATGGTTCATACGCACATTATTATTGGGGACGGGCTTTTATTTACAGCACCGGAATCGTACGCTGGATCTCCTTACTGTCACCGCAAAGAGTACCTTACTCGAGTACGAGCATTTCAGACGCACAAGACGCGGTCCAACCACCAAACCGGGAACCTAGTCAAGTCCGTTGCGCATCCGCTACATAGCGAAACGTTACACCTGCGTCTTGTCATGCTGTCGAGTTACTGCGTACCCGGTTCCCGTTCGATCTTGGCTTTTGGATCTTGGCTTCATCCCTGACATCACCACGCTCGCTGCCACCTCCTGCTCAGCAACTATGATACACTGGTGGACTAAGCACAACGATTTTGTCCTATAGTTAGCCATGCTCGCATAGAGGGGTTCTCTACTTATATATAAGCAGTCCGCAGGTACTGTACTGTACAGCCTTGTGCCCGATCGAAGGATGTTTGAACACACCACATCTATGATCGGCCCCTAACAACTGCTTATTACCGTTATACTTACGGGCATAATGCTGGGATGGTCAAGTCAAGCATGGCTTTTCTGCCTGCCAGTGGTACAATACAATCGTATAAGTGCGCTTGGCTCACCTCGACAAATCTCTCTCTCATACCCTCCACTCAATTGCCTCCCATCCCCTTTTGATCTTCGTTAAAAAGTCAATGCTGTGCCACCACGTCCTTATTCCTTGTCCCCTTCCTTCTTCGAACATTCTTTCGCTAACTTAACCGACTTTTCTCCACCACCAGATCGGCCTTCTAGCGACGGCGGGGCGCCAAAACCATCGAGGGTGCATCGGATCTCTAAGTTAGCCACAGTGAGGCAAAAGAGGCAAAAGCCAAACGCAGCAGCAAGATTCCCACACTAAATATTAATCCAAGCCAAAGCCAACACACAACTCTGACCCTTTTCTCTCGTAAGATCGAACGGGGGGGACTCCTACAAGCACTCCGTAAGTACCGGTGATTACGTTTGAATCGTACACATATTATCACCTTAGCATTCTCTCCCTTAAATACGTGAGTACTTTTATTGTCACTGTCCGTAATAAATAATCTTATATCCATTCCTCTCGCCTATTCTCCCGCTTCTCCTCGCCTCGCCTCGTCTCGCCTCGTCTCCATCCCTTCCCTGCTTTTCCTCGGTCGGGTTTTCTCGCTACAACAACGACTACAAAGCTTCTATTCCTCGATTCTCTTTTTCGCGACCTCGCTCGCTTGGGTAGCTCTGCTCGTTACTCGGCGCCCGCAGCCCCGTACTTTGAATAATTATAGGTAGTCGAGTTTGGAGAGGTGATGGTGGATTATTCCCCACAGCTATCGACGACGTTGCAGGACCAGGTGAATAGAATTACTGCTGGACAATACATGTCTCAGAGTCACGCCTCACCTCATCTTACACATCTCGAACCTCAAAACTCGGCGGCGTCAACACCGTCGCCGCCGTATCCCCAATACGCTCAGCCGGCGATGTCGCAGCAGAGCAACAATCAATCTCGTCAACCGACCTCGTATCCATCGCCCCATTCTTACCCATCCCCGTCGATGTCGGCCTACGCCTATCCACCACCGAATCAAACACAGACTGTCGAACCGTACCGGGCCTCTCCGACAGGCTCACACGTGTCTCTGCCTTCGCTGAACCTGCCTCCAATCCGATCGATAGATCCAAGACAACAGCAACAGCAACAGCAGCAGCAGCAACCCCAGTCACAAGCACAACAACTGCAACAAGCACAACAGCAGCAGCCGCAACAGGTGGGACAGGCACCGATGGGCTCACCACTACCACCTCCGGTCGCGCAAATGGGCCAATATTATCACAACCAAGGGCAATCGTTACCACCACCACAGCACGCCAATGTCACCTCATCCCCTCATCACTCTGCCATGCGGTACCCTTTACCGGCAGATGGACGGATAATGTCAGGTGGGAGGCACAAGAAGGAGATCAAGCGAAGGACCAAGACAGGGTGCTTGACTTGTCGAAAGCGGCGAATCAAGGTATGTTTGAAGCAGTACTTCACACCAGTCGCCCTTTGCAGTCTGCCACTGTCATTGTTTGGGTTGCGTGTGGTTGTATGAGTGAAGACTTTACCGAGATCTCGTCTTGCGATCGGTTAACTCGCGGCTCAAGCGAGTTGTGATTCGCGTTGATTTCTTGCATTGATGCTGATGGACTTTCACCGAATCATTCACCCAAACACAACTCTTTGGCACTGGTGCTAACACCTTGCCTCGCGTCTATTTAGTGCGACGAAGCACACCCAGCGTGTCGAAATTGTCAGAAGAGTAAACGTGAATGCTTGGGTTACGATCCAATTTTCAAATCACAACCTGGCCCAGCAGCGATCCAGCCGGCACCTAGCTCGGCACCCTCCATGCAAGCTACCTCTACCAGCTCCTCCCCCTACCCTCCTCCACCTCAAGGCTACATGCCAGCAGCAAGTCAAGGATACGCGCCAGCTCTCTCGACCGGTGCAAGCTCGCCAGGATCCTCAGTTGAGCCGTACGATTACGCCGCGGCGATTGATCCAGCTCTCGAAGGTGCCGGGCCGTCACAAATGCCCGTCCCACCCACTTCGTATGACGGGGCTCAGGGCTTTCGGCCAGACCTGAAAGGAGGTCTGGGTGATGCGAGTCCATACTCATCTGGTGCGTCGGAAACACACAACCAAAGAGGTGGCGCTACCCCAGCGCAAAATTCTCTCACCAGAACAGAACCCTTGAATGATGGCACTGAAGGGATGAGAACTTCTCCTGCTTACACTAGTGCTCCAGCAAAGCGGACCAAGATCGATGACCTTCTGCTGATAGGTGGGATCCCACCACCACCAATAACGCGTTCGACCTCTATCGCTCCTTCCACATATGACGAGATCAAGAACATCTATGCAACTGTATACGCGCCAGCCATCGACAAGTTCTTCGAGACACGGTGGTTTCAATTACGTGGGCTACCCAGGGTGTTAAATGACAGCCGGCTGTGCGATCAGTTCGCGTGCTTGGTGGATCGGTTCAACCATCAACGGCTCGACGATCCTCAAGCGACTGCCGTCACGCAGAGCTTGGAAGCTAGTGTCATTTGGGGTTTGATGAACCTCTGTCGCACATCGGCGGTAAGGAACGGTACGAATGGGCAAGGCAATTTTTACGACGTGCACGATGGGGTCGACGACGCGGTAAAGCGGTTGGACATATTCGAGCATTTGGTATCTGGACAGTATATGGATTCGGAGCCTCCATCATCTGACACTCCTCGGAATGGGTCCGTCCTAGAGGATCAGTTGAAAACTAGAGAGCGTGAGTTTTGGCGGTTGATGGGAAAATTCCTCACCCTGAGAGACGACGAAGCCAGCTCGGCCAAGGAGATTGATGACACCTTAGCACTTTGCCGGAATCTTTTGGACAGCCGGGAAGGGCGAGACGTGATGTACTCGATTGCAATCGCTCGACATATCGGACAACGAATGGCGGAATTTCCGGATAATCTATCGCATCCGGTGGGCAATGATGAGCAGGATGCGAGGACGAAGTTGTTTGTCGCCAAGAAATTCATCGAGGATGAGGCGATGGGCAAGGGGACGTCACAAGTTATTCAGAGGCTTTGCGGCATGGCTATGCGGTCCTGGACGATTGCACGCTGAAAGACCATACACTCGAACTTGCGTTGCTGTTCTCATACCCTCGAACAGCATGAAAAACCAATTCTTTCACAATTCAACCTCTCGAGATCGCGACTGCAAGCCTTCTCCCTCCGACTTCCATCCACAACCCTTGCATCACGGTACCGGCAGCTTTCCATTTTCCAAACCCGGATGTCATTATACACCTTGCTAATGGAGTCGCAATCACAAAATCTCAAATGCAGCATGCTCGCTCCACTACTGGGAGCTCACCAGCTCACGTCCGACACTCAGAATGTACTTTTAACCATTTTCTTTCTCTCTCATCTTCCTGGTCACAAGTTCTGTCCCAGTATCACTCTACACGGCATGGCTTGGCAAGTATGGCGTCTCTGCTTCTTGCTATTTCACATTTTACGGGTAGCTCGAGTTCTAGCTCTAAACGGAATCGAATCGACATCTTGATGGTCAATTGGCAATGCTACGTACGGATTAGACAGTTCCTACTCCGTTTGAGGCGTGTATCCTATCTATTCTGGCTGTGCCGGAGCATTCGCAAGCCCAGAACATCCTTACCCATACACGGCCCTTGTCTAAAAATCACACCAACGCCCGACCATGCATGCGCATTGAGCGGAACAAGCATCCTACCCAGTCAAATAGTAGTTCAGCCATCTTCAACACGATTCGATCCGATTCAAATCCCCCCAGCCTTCAGATACCGCGCCAACTTGCCCATCTCCTCCTTCTCCTCCCTCTTCCTTCTCCCCAAATCCGCTCCTCCGTCGCCGCCGTTGCCACCACCACCACTCTCGTCGGCCAGGGCGCGTTTATACCGTTGCGTCAGACCGTCCGCGTTCTCGCCGCGCTTGTCGTCGCCGCCGTTGTCGTTATCCGGATCCGAGGAGTCCGGATCGACGAGTTGGGCGGGCTTTTCTTCCTCCTCTTCTTCTTCTTCGTCGTCGTCGTCGTCGTCCTTGTTGCCGTGGTTTAGATCTCCGGTGTCATTATCGGAAGGAGAGGACTCGATATCGGAAATCGTTTCCGGCTCCCTCTTCACCCTCCCCCTCCCATTCGCCGTCTTCGTCCCCGCCGCCGCTCTCGCTCTCCGCATTCCGTCGGCCGACGCACTCGCACCCGAAGAAGCCGAAACGTTCATATCCGCCATCAACCGTCCCAACTCGCCTTCCCGTCTCACCACCTTCTCTTTCTCCCGTTCGTTTCGCCGTCGCTCGAGTTCGGGCCTGTAATCCCTCTCAAACTCCGCCCTCTTCTCCTCCACCGCGTCAAAAAACTCCTCCACCCCCTGCCCCGTCACCGCACTGACGCCCACGACGCTCAAATGCCGATAAAACTCCTCGAGCATCAAACTCATGCTATTCAGCAAACTGCCCATATACCCACTCCCCCCTCCCCCCTCCCCGTTCTCCCCTGCACTCTCCTCCTCGCGGCGTAGCGCGTCCTGAAAGCTCTCGAAATCCACCATCCACTCGCGCGCGAACGCCGCGTCCCGCACGTCCGTCTTGTTGAAGACCAGGACCATGGGCAGCTTCGTCTTGTACAGGATGCTGCAGGCATAGAGCATGTTGCTCATGAACGTGCTCGTCGAGCTCGTCCGCGGCGTGTCGATGACGTACGCGATCACCGTCGGGAAGGACGAGGCCAGCGCGTCCAGCAGGATGCTGCCCGAGGCGCTCCAGACGAAGACTTCGATCTGCCCGGGCGTGTCGATGAGGATGTGCGAGATGGGCTTCTTCGGGCGGGGCCCGGCTTCGTTCGCGGTCGGAGCGTCCGTCTGCGTCTGCGCGGATGGCGAGGTGCGTTTTTCTAGCAGGGAAATGATCTGGTCGACTTTGGTGGCGAAGAGGTTGAGGGAGGTGAGGATGCCGCCGTTGGGGCCGAGGCGGTATTGCGACATCACCTCTTTGTAATTGATCGAGTCACGGATGTCGATGTTGCAGGCGAAGGGCACGCGCGACACGGCGGGGTCGAGGTTCATGACGTAGGGAGGCGTGTGTCGCGAGTGCAGGTGCGAGTTGATGCGTTGCATGAAGGTTGTTTTGCCGGATCCTGCGGGCGAAGAGAGAGGGAGGTTAGTGTTGTGAGGTGAGCGTGTTGTGGAGGAGAGGATTGGTGTTGGTGTTAGGGGGGCTTTGGGGCTTGGGCTTACCGGCCATGCCGACGCAGACGATGGCTACAGGCTGCGTCGCCATGCTGGTGCAAGGCTTCGGTGTTTCGGTGCGGTGTTAAGAGGTAGAATGGGATGCTGTGGTCTCGAAGTGCTTGAGTATGCGGTTTGGTTCTGCAGTGTACTGCACTTCTTCGTTTACTCGAGCTAAGGTGTTAGTCTTTCTGGTCCGTGCATAAGGCTGAGGGCGATCTCGCTACGTAAGGTTTGATATCGATCATAAGCTCGAAGGAGGCCTCGTTACGAGACTGACTTTCAAAAGGGCAACCAATCCAAAGAACAACACTAGCAGAGCAAGCATACAACGAAGATAGAGTACTCCATGTCATACTTACTACTTTTCAGGTCAGATCATATCACCAGAACAGGACAGTCATTTTACCGTGTAGTACCGATGCGGGCAAAGGGGAGGATATGAGAGTCAGCAGTGTGGACGCGGTGGATTGACGTGGAGGCCTACAACGGGAACCGTGACTTGGAAACCGAGTGTCAAAATGCAGAAATAACTGTCCGAGGACGTTTCGCTTTGCCTATGACTGTCTATCCACCCACCCAGGGTCAAGTATATCGAATCCCGGAGTAGATACATCATAAGGGGATACTTCGTACGAGTTGAATCGAGAAGAGGCCACCTCCCAGTGCTAGGAACACACATCGTCATGCCATATCCTTCTGTTCCGGCACCGGACTGTGCAACTTCCCCGTCTCGATCGCCGATCGGACGTTGTTGATGTTCCACTTCTCCATCTTCGCTTGGGTCTACTGCCGTTAGTATATGGATGACTAATTCCATAGCCCTGGAGTGGATGATGTTGTTGCGAGACTTACTTCCTCCGTCCAAGTCCCCATGTGCGGTAGGAGCATGACTCGCGGGTTGGACATGAGACCGGGATGGATCTTCGGTTCTTCTTCGAAGACGTCGAGGCCGCAGGACAGGATCGTTCCCTTGTCCAGCGCTTTCACAAGAGCGTCCTCGTCCATGATGGCGCCTCGGGCCGTGTTGACGATGACGACGCCCGGTTTCATCTTCTCGAACTCTTTCGTGCTGATGATGTGGCGGGTGTTTTGCTTGCCCGTGTCAGCAAGATGGCAGTTGTCCGAGGGTACGAAAGGACTCACGTTGAGGGGTAGATTCAGCGATATGACGTCCGAACTACTCAGCAGCTCGTCAAAGGAGCAATACTTGGTCCCACCGCTCAATTCCTCGCTCAACTGACTCCGGTTGTGATACTGTACTCGCATGCCGAACGCCTCTGCCTTCTTCTTCAAGTTGCGCCCTATCCCTCCCATGCCAAGTATTCCAAGCACCTTGTTCTGAGGGTCATGACCCAGAGGCGGGGCTGGATCCCCTCGCCATTCGCCCTTGCGCAACGCGAGCATGCTGGTGTTATAGTTCCTTAGGGTACCAAGAATCAAGAACATGGTCGTATCGGCCGTAGCATCGTCCACCGCGGTGGGAACGTTCGAGACATGGATACCGCGGGACGTGCAGACCGGGACATCAACTTGGTCATAGCCAGCACCTAAGAAATGGTTTAGTCGCTGCTCGATTGGGGAGTCTGTCGCTCCGAAGGGGGCTCATATAATTTTCGAAGCGTGATTCAATGGTGACACAAAGTAGAGCATACACAAAAGGTTCAGATAGAGAGATAAGCATCACGCAAACCGGTCTTCCGCCCCTCATAAACATCTCAAGCGCAAGAACAGCAGTAAACCGAGCGTACCGTTATGACAGATAAACTTCAAACTCTCGGGAAGATGCTTGACCAAATCCTCATCGATCCTCCCGGTGATGCTTACAGAAGGAAAGGTCCGGTATGCGGCAACGACGCCGTCAAACTTCCCACTTTCGCATTGCTTGATGAATTCGTCGCGCTCCGTGGCGTCGGTTTCGACCAGGTCCGCGATGCTGCTCAGGTTCTGCCATTCTTCGCGGGCTGACTTGCTTCGAGCGAAATGTCAACGCCTCACGATGCCGTTACCGGAGCCGTGGGGTTCGATGGTGGGGTGTGCGGGTTTGGTGCGGGGACTCACTGATCTATGGTTCCGAGTAGGAGGATTTTGGGCTTTTGAGAAGATGACATGTTGAATAGGTTGAGGAAGAAGCTTAGTGGCAGTACAGAGATGAGCAGTGAGATTGGCGTGGAGAGTGGAAAGGCTCTAGGAAATATTCTACCTTATCAAGTGTATGCCTGAGGTGGGTAGGTGGGTAAGAGAGCTATGATCTCGATTTTATGTCCGTGCTGCGAATGTTTGCTCCGTAACCCGGAGACAGACGACAAATCAACTGAAGACCTTCCCTTCCCACGCCGTTAGGTCCTTGTCCACAACTTCACACAGACCCTGCGTGGGGTTAACGGCAAACCCTTACGTAGCGCGGGGACCGACCGAGGAATGGCGCCGGGATTACTTTCCCTGATGCATCATGCTTATGAGGCCCTGAACTTGTCGCCCACTCACTATTTACGTTGATGTCCACGCTTTACTTCCATGTGATATCCTGCAATCGACGAGGGGCGGTTTCTTCTGAAGTCAGGAAAGTAAACACGTAAGGTAGCCGAGCAGACGACACCGATCTCCTGCATTGCATCAGTTGCACAAGGATGTATCGGAAGACAGATAAGGCACATTCCACGGAACTCATGAATGATCCCAGATCAATCCAAAACTCAGCGACAATATTCTGACTGCCATACACCTTCTGCCTGATACTTCCAAGTCTTTCAATGTGGGCTAGAGGGAATAAACGCTGGGTGTTCCTGTGACAGGTGGTTGTATACATGGGTGTGACACATCTGAAGCGGCTTTCGCAGACCCGGTCTAAGATAGCCTTATGCAAGATTATCGTCAGCGCTTAAATATTTCGCTGGCAACCCAGTTGTCCCGGATGGGATGCTGAGCAAACAACGACTTTGATCCACAGCTCATCCCTCGGTGAGGACTTTGGTCCAGTCGAACTTTCTCCACCGCTTGCGGAACCCATCAAGCCTTCGATCTCCACCTCTCTGCCATCTTCCTTGCCGCTTTATGACATCCGGCTCGACGTCCAGCATCCCACCAAGGACCTCCCTGGCGAACAGATCCCCCTTCGGCCAACGGTTGGCGTCTTCGACGACGTGACCGAGGCCGCCGTCAATCTCAAACCAGACGTGAAAGTACGGCATCTCCTTCACCAGCGAGCGACGGAAGGCAAGTTTTCCGAGGCCTTGCTTGGCGCGAGAGAGGGTGTCGATTAGCTTCTTGTGCTGCGCCCACTCCTCGTCGGCGGAGAGAATGGCCTCCTTGAAAAAGGCTGGAGCGGTCTCTCCTAAACTGTAAGGCAGCGGGACCGCCTCCATGGCGGCGTGCTTCTTCCGCTGAGGCTGCGCGGCGTTCTCGTAGAAGATCACATCCCGGCCTTGGTCGTGGTACATGCGCGTCAGGCACTTCATAAAGTTCTAGATCCTAGTCAGTAATATGAAAAATGCAGTGACTCATATGCATGCTCACTCGGATCTCCTCCCATTCGTCATCATCGCACTCCATCAGGTTTCCCCGGTGTTGGACTGGTACAATGCACGCTCCGCCATCGCTGATTTCAGGTTCGGTGGGGAGAGTCAGATACACTCGAGTCGCCAGAGACACGATTGGCGCTATGGGAGGAGTGCCGGTATCTTCGTGATGGCATAATGGGCAGTTATCTAGGATCCTGTTCATCTTCTGAAAGTCGCTGATCGCCATATTCTTGAGATTGAGCTCGGACCTCTGGACTCGCTTGGCCAACTTATTGGCATTCTCATCCATGTATTCGAGATCGTTCTACAAGTCACGAATCAGTACTGTAGCAGCTAATCGTATAGACGGGACACGAACGTCGAACTTTGCATCCTTGGCAATTCTCTCTGCAAATCTCTGACCATCTCCTCCAGCCTGACCTCTGGTCCTTCTCTCTTCCCTCACCATGTCTTCGATACTCATGTCCTCGTTCTCTTCCACCAACCCTCTTTCTCTACCCCTTCTATTCTCTACCGCCTTGACTTCCGCTTTACGACTACCAGCAAGCATTCGGCTCTCCATGGCTCCTAAGACGACCACTTCAGGCTCCTTCCGATTCGCAAATGCCGACATGGCAATGTTGTAGTCTGCCTCGAGCTGTGCTGCCTCAGATGAACCTCGCAACTTAGCCTTCATCATCTGAGCTTTCAGACGGTTTAAACCCGTTTGGTCGAGCGGCACTGTCTGGGTAGAGGCCGTACCCGTGTCGACGACCTCACCCTGCGGCAACTTCTTGTCCTCTTGTCCGTCGTCGTTCTTCATACGATCTCGTCGTAAGCCCAACTCCATCTTCCGTTCCTGAAACAGCTCCCCACTCGGCTTCTCCTTCCCCACGTAGCCCTGCCCATACGTATCGCGCCTCTCCAGCTCCGTCTGCTCTTCCCTCGCATCGTCAAAGGCCCGTAGATCCCCATACCGCTCCACCGCGATATCATCGACATCCCGACCACTCTCTTCAGCCTCTCTGTAAACCGCCTTGAGCTTCGTCATCCGCCATTGCGCACCGGAGTCGCCAAACGTGTAGTCCACCTCGTGTTGCGCCGGCTCGTCCTCTAGATCCGCAACGTCCTTACCCTCCGCCAGATCTTGTAGGTGATGTTTATTGAGCTCTTTCTCGTGAATCTTCAACTCGAAATCAGGCCGCATCGACTTGGACGTGCTCGGTTCCGGGGCTTTTCGGGAGCCCTTTTGCGTGTAGTCGACGTCCAGCGCGGACGGCGCTTCCATCCACGCATCTCGCTTCAGCTCACCAGAACCCCTGTGTGGCTGGCTGGTGGCCTCTTCGGTCTGATGGATGGACCCGGCGCTCTTCTCCACCCATTCATCTCCCTCCTCCTGCACAGGGTCCGGGGATGCGCTGTGATTCCGGCGTGCATGCCTTCGCCTTGCTTGCTCCCGCTCTTCTCCGTCGTCCTTTTCGGAGTGTCTACTTCGTTTGGACCTATGCTGGTCGTCATCATCACGTTCGTCGTGATGACGTCGCTTTGAACGGTGATGGTGGTGGTGGTGGTGACGGTGGTGTCCTCGTCTCTTCTTAACGGCTAGTTCATCTCCCTCCCCACTCTTCTCTGCCACTTTGTGATCCTGGGCCAGAGATTTTTCAAAGGCTTCGAGGGTCATGTCTGGTAATCTGTCGAGGATGTAAAGTAAACAGTGCGCTACTCCCAGGACTGCGTCAGGGCGTGTCTCTCAGATAGAATAAGGTAGGTAAACTTTAAAAATGCTACGAGTTCAGAAGGTGCAAATAACAACCTTTGGTGTCATTGATTCCCTTTCACAATGCGTAAAACCGTGCTTGGTTTAGAGCCGATTGAGACGCTGATTCAGATTGCATACAAAACCCCCTAATGATCAAGGTGATTTCTAAGATACTGTAACTAGTTCCTTTACCACTCTCGACCCTATCTTACCTCCACCTTCCTAGCGGAGGCTGTTTAAAATACGAGTTGTGGCGTATTACTTGCATCAGTAGCAGTTCTCAAGGAGGGCTCTGCATCACGCACTGACTCGATTCAGCTGAGACGTCCCGGTGGTCTTATTCGTTCATTACGTTCCGTAAAGCGTATGGCACGGGCGAGCACTATATACATACGCAATACGATCAAAGTCTCCACCGGACAGACGGACGGTATGAGATCAGCCCGACGCTCTTCACGTGCCCACTATTGCGGAAATATAGGGCTTGCTCCTCCTCCCTCTTCCGCAGCGCGATTGGCACGTAGGTACAGAAAGGAAGCGGTGAGAAAAAAGGCTACTCAGAGAGTTCGGAAGAAGAAATGGGGAGCAGAGCAGACATTACCGGATGCCGATCAGAAGCGAAGAACGACCGACTCGAAGCTCCCAAGGCGCCTGGCAAAATATCGAAGAAGTGAAGAGAAGTGAGAAAGCGAAGAGGGAGAAGAACGCCGTGAGCTCGGAAGATCAGGTGAATAGGTAGATAGCTGTCCGAAAAGTGTGATGAAAGGATGTGAAATGGAACCGCATGTCGCTTCCACGCCCGTAGATGCAATGCGATGTGAAGTCTCGAAAAGAAGCGAAAATTATAAAGACCAATTCTACAAAAGGAGGTATTCTTCTGATATCGTCCGTGCATATCGTACTTGAAAGACGGCTCAAGAAGGATTCGGACTGGAACCGCCCAAATTCAACCAACTCATATCCTCGTGCACCTCAAGCCTTCCCGGATCCCTCCTCCTACTCTCATAATCCTCTACATCCGTAACCGTAACGCCATCTCCCCGTCTCGGAAACGGTGTGACTGTAACTTCCGGTGGCCACCTCGTCACCGCACTGGCGCGATCTCTCTCCCGCTCTCTCGCGATGGGGAACGGGAAACTTGGGATGCGCGTCTCTCTCGCGTGCGAGTTGTCGGTGTAGACGCTGCTGGGCGGCCGCTGTTCAAAGTCGTGAGTGCCGACGGGCGTCCAGGTCGTCTCCTCCTGGATGCTGGACGAGATGCCGGAAGAGAAGGCGTCTTCGCGCTCGTTGAGTGAGGATAGGCTGCTGGACGAGTTGTGACGGGAGAGGTGGGCGGTCATGCCTTCGCTCAAGGCGAGGCCGGTGCCTCGTGTGTCCGAGGCCGAGTGGCTTAATGTCGGACTGCCTTTGTTCACGTGGCCGAGTGGTTTGCCGCCGAAGCTGAGGGGTGGCACTTCGGCCGATCCGTGAGGGTTGGAGCTCTGGACTCGAGAGTCGCTATAATTGGACTCGGAACTCTGACTCTGTGACAAGTATGTCATTCTGCCAGGCTGAATGTTGACGAGATTCGTCGCGCTGTTGCCCGAGAAATATTTACTCCATCCTGAGTCGGTACGGGGCTCGGTTCTTGCGGCTACGGCGCTTGTTGGTGTCTGTTCAGTACCGCGGGCGAATGAGATATTCCTTGTGCCGGTTGAGTCCTCCGGCCGGAATACGGGTACAAGCGGTCTTTTACCCTTGTTGAAGCGCATGTTGTCGCCCCTGCCCTCCTCCTTGTCAAACAGACCCCTGTTGAGACCTGCTGGCCCGGAAGTGATGGCGTTTGAGCTCCCTGATGGTGTCAAGAATTGGTGATCTCGATTTAAGCCAAAGGAACCACCTGCTTCGCTCATAAAGCTTGCTCCCTGGTCTGCGAAGCTCAACCGATTCTTCTGATCCTCAGGGAATCCTTGTGAGTGCTGTCTGCGTCGCGCCGCCTTCCGTCTCCGAATGCGTCTCAACAGTAGTAGTAAACACACAAGAAGTGCTGCTACGCCAAAGATCGCGCCAAGAGTTGCGCCCAGGATTTTCAGAGTTTGAGTCCTCCTAGCTGCGTCAGCTCCACCAATTTCGCCACCCGCTGATGACGATGCCGCAGGGTTGGCACTGGAACTAGTGGTAGGAGAGGACGTCGAGGTGAATTTGGAGTCTGAGCTTTGCTGCCCCCCAAAGAATGCAGTAACATTCAACCATTGATTATTTCTCTGATCGAAAACGCTCAATGGGTCTTGATCGTTGCCACCTGAAAGTACCACTAAACCCTTGGAATCTTGAGCCAGGGAGTATCCAGTTCTTGTCGTTGTAGGAGCAAGTGTACTATTGTATAACGGCCAATCCGAGAGAGCCAGATTCCGTTTCCGCCTCTTTGATGGGCGCGGATTTGTCGAGGAAGGAGAAGCTGAAGAAGAAGTAGGGTTACCCACCTGCTCGCCCTGCCGAGCTGGCTGACCATTGGCGTTGAGCAACACGGTTCGTGTTACGGTATTCGGCGACGTGGTCGTGTCAAAAGTCTCTAAAACTTTGCTGCCATCATCCCCATTCACCAGAGTGGATTGCACTTTGCTCCGATCCTTGAGGCCGTTGGTCAAATTCACGTTCAGAGCCTGCCATCCGTCGTTGGGTGAAAAAGTGTATATCCTCTTGTTCTGCAAATCACCCCCTACCATCACAGCGTGACTATCATTCCACGGCAATAGCGCCGGTTCCACCAATGGCGGAGCGTCAGAGCTGAAGGCGCGAACGTTATAGGGAGGAATCGTTGAGATGGCGAAGGTCTGTGAAGATGGTAAGGAGTTGCCATCTTGTGAACCCGCATAGATCAGAATAGATGATGAAGCATGCAAATAGGTGGCGGCGTGTTTCTGTCGATTCTTGGTGACCGGGACTACCGGCGTTATGTCACTCCACTTCTGATCTGAGAAAGAGTATCGCTGTAGTCCCGAATATCCGGTTGTCGAGGAGTTTGCCGAACCGCCAACGATGTAAAGAGCTGCCTTTGAAGCATCGCCAGCTGGGAATACCTGAACACAAGCCGCCCCTGCCACGGATGTGCCCATCGCCAGCTGCGTCCATTTCCCACCCTCCTGTAACTGTATCGACTGGAATGCTTGCGGTGAGTAGACATAGAGTGTGTTGTTATTGACGACTGAACAGTGGTCTTTGAGTGGCACTGGTGGCGTAAGGGTAGTAGCCATTTGAACCTCGGCGCCCGAGTCAAAACGGTAGTGGAGCATGAATGGAGGATAGACTAGTCAAGCCTAGGATAGAAGATGGTCGTACCAGATGGCAGAGGATGTTGTGATCGAGAGACTATAGTCGTTGTTGCATAGTGCGCCGCAACCCCCCACCGACGGTCCTCCAGCGAATTGATCTCCTTGCTCCAACCGTCCACTTTTATCAAGTCTCCCTTTCCAAACAGTAACAAGACCCGATGGCTGGTCTGGCGCCACTGGCTATCGCTTTGCTTATGCTGAATGTCTTCTGAGGTCCACAATCTTCAAGGTCACTGAGAATAATGATTCATGGGGTCCAAAGCAGGTTCGGGATGGAATGGGGGGGGGGGGGCCTGAAACACGGAAGTTGACCCTGAGCCGAGCGAAGTGTAAGTCAGAGTTCGTACGAGGTCTCCACAGACATCGAAATAAGAAGACGACTTTATTGGAAGAGTGTAGGTAACGATTCCGAATGAGTGAATGGAAGCTGCCAATTGAGTGCGTGCTATGCGCGAATCGATAATGATTCGAAGTGTAGAAGAGGGAGCTGCACTTGAGTGGAAGCGAAAGGCTCCTGGAGAAATGAAGGTGTTATATTTGTAATGCTTGCTGCAACCTGCCGTGTCTTGTTAACTCGCACAAGTCGAATGCTGTTGACGGTATTGTACCGTATGTCGGATTGTTTTTGAAGGTCGTGGCCTTGCTCGTAAGGAACGGGGGAGATCGAATTAGACCACAATTTTGGTTCAGGCTTCTGGCGTGTTTCCTACCTTGATCTTTGGTACGAAGTACCTGACCAAAGTACGCTACAGCAAACGTTTACCCGCCGGAACGATTGGTCATCTCACATTCTCAATGAGGAGCCGGCAGATCTTGCTCCCTCCCCAGCACTACTGTCAAGTACCTTACCTGCGTGCTTCGTGCGCAATACGAGACTTGACTGCACGTAGATATAGTTCTAGGTCGTATATGATTGCCAACTGCTACACAGTACTCATATGAGGAGTTCTCCCATATTACTTGTATAGCTTTCAACGATTTTGATTTTCGGTTGATATACTGTTCTGAAGCCTTCCTCTGTATGATGAAGATATCTGATTTCATTGTTGATGCTATTAGTCTCTTTGAGTTACTGGAGTGCTCCAGAGTAGGAATTCAGGCATTGGTTTCGATGGAGCACTCCATCGAGACGTATTTTGAGCAAGCCAGCCGTTTTACATGGAGGTCTCCATAACAAACTGTTTAAGGATAAAGGAGTTTATTTGACGAAAAGGGCATAGACTTGCGGAGTACTTCATCCATACGTTGTCTCGATGATGAGCCACGACGGCCCTTTAAATTCAATGTTTGATTGTTGGTAAGCTCGAGCTCGCGATTACAGTCCTCATACAGGTAAGGTACCGACTGCTTACCAAATTTGACCCAGCTGCGACCTCTAGAACCCTATCAAACCGCTTCAGGCTGTCTCGGACGGTAGAACATACGAGTACAACTAGACAGCTGTTAGTCCTGCAGCGCGAAAAACGTTGTGATCTACGGAGTAGGCCAAAGTGTAAAGCCAATATTCTGTGGGCAATTTGAGCGTCTCTCATTTACAAGGTCATGGATATCGAATAGCGAAACTTGAATCATCTATACCTCACAACTATCCTCTATGACTGAGACCTCTCGATGATATCTGCCCTGTCACGGCGGCAATACAATATCACAACGCTACTTTGTAGAAGGAAGTTATTCGCGCTGCTTTTCAGGGGTCGCATGGAACCTACGCTAAGGGACTGAATTGACTTCGGAAGCGAGCCCCCGCATGTCATGTCACCATGTGCATAAAAACGATACATTGTAATTGCCTCCGGGCAAGCAAGAGCGCAGAAGCACCGTCCAGAGGAATTACCTTAGGGTAGAAGATCATTAATCCTTGACTATTCTACCTCACACTTCCCGAGGTCAAGTGAAGGGAAATAAACGGTTCTTGAGAGCTCATGATAATGGTCTATTCTTCAATATGTGCAGTGTCTCAACAAAGTTAGAGTGCCACCTATGGTTTCAGGACATACGTAAATACCGTTATGGCTGATCACCAAGACAATGATGTATAGATGAAGTACCCCACAAGTCTATCTCTTTCTTGTCATATAAAGTCCTTTGATTCTTACAGTTTATCATGGAGACCCCTACGTAACATGGCCAGCTTTTCTTAAGAATCACATTTGGTTGGTGTCTTGATGTGTTGGAGTCCTCCATTGAAGTATTGGCACTCATTATTTACGATCTAGAACAATACAATACTTGCCTTACTCACCTCTGATCGGAATCCTCGCTTCACCTGGGGTCACGAACATGAAGCAATGGCTTTCGGCACATTGATCAGGGAATCGAACTTTGAACAAGGACGCAATCAGTATTCGAATCAGAAACCTCAAAGCCAGTCATGCTGTGCTGCAGCCAGGCACCATGATGAGTTCTGTGTGGCATTGTAGGCGCTGGGGATAATGGATGATTCAATTGAAGTCATCAATTAAACACTTGGGTAGAAGATGAGAAGCACCTGGAGTGAGAGCGGTGACCTTGGTACTCCGTAAGTTTATACATACAACAAGTGACACTTGCCTTGCTGACGCAATGCAATTCAAGATGGACGCAATGGTTCATGGACCTAGAAATGAGCGTAGGGTTCAATGGGGTACTCCAACACAGCAAAAGACCGATGGTATATGATCCTTAAAAGGCTTTCTGTGACACATGGGAGGTCGCCATATTATACTGTATGAATACCACGGATTCTATTTGACAAAAATATGATAGAGTTGAGGAGCACTTCATACAGACAATATTGCCTTGGTGATGAGCCACAACGTCGGTCATTATGAATCTGAAACCCTAGAATAAGGTATACAAGGATTGATTATCTTCCACCTAATTATTGACGTGGGGAGTGTCAGTATCCATCTGGCTAAACGGCAGGCTGTCAGTTGAAGCACCGAGAATTTTAGATATATGTTTGAGAATCAGGTGCAGGTGCGACACTCGGAGATTCATGATCGAGGAACACGTAACCAGGAACATCCCATCGTTGTTGTACGAAAGCGCCGGCCGCTTTATAGTACTAGGTCATAAGTAGAATGCCGATGGAGCACTCCGACACACCAACCAATGTGACTCCCGAAGAAAAGCTGGCTGTGTGTTATGGAGGTTCTCCCTAACAAACTATGAAGAATAAAATACACTTTATTTAAAAGGAAGAAAATGCATACGCTTGCGGAGGACTTCACCATACGTAGTCTTGGTGAAGAGCCACAACGACATTCATTTACGACCAGCAACCATACTGCCTGCTTTGATGGTTCCATTTGGCGAACCGCGCGCGTGAAAAGTCATCCCACCATCAAACAGTGACAAGATCATCGACTAAGTACAATCTCAAGGAATACCATGTTCTCGACCCTGGGCTTGCTTCCATTGGTGGGCCATCTGCAGAAACTTGGACATCTTGGCCGCAGACTCGTTGTCCGCTGGGAACACATAATCCATGTACTCCTCGTAGCTGTCGTCGTCCAGCTTCCTCCACCGCTTGACCCTCTGCGGCATCTGCTTCTCCACTTTCTCGATATCTTCGCGCGAGCCGTGCGTGTTCTCGAAAGACTTCCAGGCGTTTAGAAGGGCGACTCTCTGTCTTCTTGTTAGCGAGTGCGCACAGCTTGCAGATGCACATGGATTGCGTACCTCTTCCTTGAGGTCCTTCTCCTTCATGCTCTTGTACGCTCGCTCGAATACCTTCCGCGCCCGGCGTTTCGCATCCTCGCTGACCGGCTTCTCTTGACTCTCCTCTCCCTCCCCATCCTCCTCCTCGTCACCTTCGGGCACGTTGATCTCGAAATGCGCATAGCTGATCCAAACTTTGACATGATCGGTTTTCTCCAACAGCCGCTCGTAAAGCTCTCTTGTCCTGTCATATTCGCCCTCTTCTTCCTCGAAGTCGATATAGGCCTTCCACAGCAGTTCAGGCATATCCAGAGTGGGTTGTCCTACTGCCAGTTCAAAGATAGCCCTCGTCCGCTCCAGATCGTCCAGTCCTCGCTCGAGCTCCGCAAACTTGATCCATGCTTGACAGTTGGATGGGTTCCACTCAATGTGCTTTTCGTAGAGAGTTCGGCATCTGACAAACTCGAACAGCTGCTTTTCAAGCTCGATGTAGCCTTTGAAAAGCTTATCTTTCGGACACATCCCAATGGCTTGCCCCAATGTCTTTCTCGCGGCTTGGAGCTGCATCTGCCGAACTTCGAACTGAGCTTTCATGATCCATATCTTGGCAAATGTAAACTTCTTGTGTGGTACCAACTTCAAGCATTCCTGATAAATCTGCCGTGCGCGCTCAATATCCTTGTTGTCCATCTCTTCCCACAACGCATAGAATATCCAGAGATATACGTACCGCCGCCAATGTCGCTTTTCCTGCGTTGGAGGTATCTGCGCTATCGCTCGCTCATAGACATCCCTTACTCGATCAACATCTCCCGATGTTTCTTCCAACCGTGCATAGTCGAACCATACATCGTAGTTTTTGGTGTTCTCTTTGATTTGCTCCTCATACTGGACCCGACGCTTCGACAAAATCACATCCTCCACTCCCTCACGATCACCGAACTGTTTCTCAAAGGTAGTGTAGGCCTTGTGTAACGTGTTGGACCTTGAGCGTGGCAACCGATCTAGGGCATACTTGTAGATTGCTCTTGCGCGTTCATACTCCTTCAGTTTTGCTTCAAAACGAGCGTATGCGATGAACAGCCTCTCGTCCATAAAGTCGTCTCCCAATGTCTCGATAGCCATGCCAAAGACCTCTCGTACTAAGTCACTGGTGCCGTTTTCCTCTTCGAATCTTGCCCACTTGATCCAATTCCTGGGTTCGGGATGTACAACAGTAAACCGTTCAAATATGGCTCTTGCTCTTCCGAACTCTTGGTAACGCTTTTCGAGCTTGATGTAGGCACTCCATGCCGCTTCATCGGGCTCCCATGACATCCATCGCTCAAACACCTGCCGTGTTCCAGGAATATTGCCGAGAGTCTCCTCCATGTAAACATACTTATACCATAGCTTGTCGACTCGTGGCAAAATGGTAACCGCGCGATCGAGCAAGTTGCGTGCATGGTTGATATTTCTCGTTTTCATCTCAGCCTCAATGTACCGGATCCATAGTGTAACCGAAGTGGAGTCTACGTCCAAAGCACGTTCGAAGATTGATCGAGCTCTGTAGTAAAGTCAGCACCATCGAGACTCCCAAGCAATCTTGAACCGTACCTCCTGAACTCCTTCTGCTCAAGCTCCCACTGCGCATAACGCATCCAATTGTTCATATTAATCCGGTTTCTGCGTACATAGTCCTCGAACTCCTTCCTCTTCCGCCCCTGGAATTCATGAAGCTCCTCAAGATCAGCGAACCGTTGTGTGGGCGCCTGAAGGCCAGGTTCCTGGCGGTCCACTGCTTCTCTGAGCAGCTGCTCGGCGGAGATCTGTAACTGCGAGGCCTGCTTGTTCTTGACCCTCGGAGGGCCCCGTGACGACTCCATGATTGCCTACACTCTTTTCAGGTTCGCTCAGAGCCGTGGACCAAGCTGTTGTTCGTTCAAAGATGTACTGTTATTAGCTGAGCTGAACCTGGAGAAGTCCGTGCGAATCGAGGTTGACGTGTATTTTGGCGCGTATTACAGAGGATAGCTCGCATGTTGATGTGGCTGATCGGGGATTTCAAGAAGAAGAAAAGAGCATTCACTTCGATGTGACCACAACCAAACGGCATTTGCCGCACCACAGCTTGTAGATGGTTTGAATCAATTTTGGCGCGACAACACGGTACTTTCTACGTCACTTCTTCCTCCGCAATATTACGAAGATGTCTACCCTGGCTGATGAATTACTGAACGATTTTGAAGATTCTGGTTCGGAAGGAGAAGATGAGCAAAAAAGCAGCTTCCTTCACGAGGCCATCTCATCTCCACATGCGGATCTCGTCAACGGTCATGGACGGCAAGCTGGACCAGCAAAGCAAAATGGAAGCATGGAGCTGGACGACGATGAGGAAGATATAGGAGACCAGTATGAGGAGATGCCAAACGGTGACGTACTGAATGGCGGTGATAAGCTCGAAGATGCCGATGATGAAGAAGAGGCGAAAGCAAAGGTAGAGAAGATGCAGCTGGGCGGTATCAGTGATGTGCGGAGTGTGGCGGGCTTGATGAAGACCTTAGAGCCAGTACTACAGGTGGGTACCCCTCCATCCTTCAATTCTACTCTTTCGCTCGAAGTTGGAAGTTTACATCTATTTCGCGGACTTAGCCCTGACGTTCTGTCGGCCCCCTGCAGAATATCGCCCACTATCAGTCTCTACCTCCGGAACAGCAAACAACAACTGTTGGCAATGTCGAAGACAACCCCGAATATCATCTTCTCACACAGTCCAATACATTGTCGACGTCAATTGACAATGAGATCATCCTCGTACACAAATTTATACGGGACCACTACTCCACGAGATTTCCCGAGCTTGAGACGCTTATTACAAATCCGCTCGATTACGCCAAGTCGGTCGCTATCATTGGCAATGGGCCTATGGACGACATCAAAAAGTTGGCTTCTTCAACAGACAACATGGTTGGAGTTCCACTCAAGAGTGTGCTTGATGGGCCCTCTTTAATGGTGGTCACAGTTGAGGGCACAACGACAAGAGGTCGTGAACTTACGGATGGAGAACTCCAGACGGTTATGAGAGCCTGTGAGATGACGCTATCTCTCGACCGTGCCAAGAGGATCCTCACAGCATACGTCCAATCGCGAATGAACCTCTTCGCGCCAAACCTCACAGCTCTGATTGGGTCATTGACAGCGGCTCAGTTGCTCAACTTTGCGGGAGGTCTTACTGGTCTGGCGAAGACTCCTTCTTGTAATCTACCACCACTTGGTTCAAAGAAGCAATCCCAAACCGGGTTTGCGACCAATGTGGGAGTGCGCCAGCAAGGTTTTCTTTACCATTCGCCCATCATCCGAGGAATACCGAACGATCTAAAACGTCAGGCTATGCGCATCGTCTCTGCCAAGGTCATCCTAGCCGCAAGAGTAGACAGAGTACACAATAGTTCAGATGGATCGCTGGGGGAGGAGTTGAAGCAATCATGCCTTGAGCGCCTAGAGAAATTGACGGAGCCGCCGCCCAACAGAGGGGCACGTGCTTTGCCAGCACCGGACGACAAGCCGTCTCGCAAACGTGGTGGTCGTCGAGCCCGCAAAGCCAAGGAGGCTACCGCAATGACAGATCTTCGCAAGGCACAGAATCGCATGGCATTCGGCAAAGAGGAGAAGGAAGTGGGTTATGGCACAGGAGAAGGTACGAAGGGTTTAGGAATGATCGGGCAAGCCAACGAAGGTCGGATACGTAACCTGCAAATCGATCAGCGAACGAAGGCCAAGCTCAGCAAGTCGAACAAAGGATGGGGCGGAGCCACTCCAATTGGAGGCACTGCGTCATCGCTTCGTGGTTTTGGTCAAGGAACCGGGAACTCGACTGTACTTCGTGCACATGGCTTACGCTCCTCTGGTGTCGGATCAACGGCTGGTGCAGGGGCCGGAACGGCGAGTTCGCTGGCCTTCACGCCTGTGCAAGGCTTGGAGCTTGTGGACCCTAAGGTGCAGGCTGAGATGAACAGGAAGAGGAAGGCAGAGGAGGATCGGTGGTTCAAAGGTGGCACCTTCACGCAAGTGGGGACTCAAAGCAGTGTCAATGGCGCAGGGGAGAATGGCGGCTTTAAGGTTCCACAACTCCCCGCACGCAAGAAAGTCGACACGGGAGAAGGGAAAATGGGACCGCCTCCAAGGAACAAGACATAAGGGGACCACCTTCTATCCTCTTTTGCGCTTGTATGTAATATACTTGTATGGATGGGTCATGTGGATGGGGGCGCTCGGGCTACGGCGTCGTAGGGTATCCAGGAGGATCGCGCGGTGCTCTCATATAGTACATATAGAATGTCTATCAACTCTATCAGTTCGCACTCTGCCTGGACTAACCCATTATTCCCCTAGCAGGAGCACTACTCTGGAGAGATGCAGTGGTCTTCTATTTCTGTAGGAGTAGATCGCTCGAATAGGTACAACTCTCTCATTGTTGAACCCCTACCCGTTTTAGTCTGGAACCACATCAACCTGCTATAACGTCTTAGCGATCGAGTTTGCTGGTCATCAGACTTGCGCCGATACTTTGGATTATCTAGATATGAGCCTTCTTATCATCTGAACAACTGAGCAAGTCGTGGCGCAGGCTGCTGGAGCTTGCACTTAGCTTGAGCTTGGTCCGAAAGCCACCGTCCCTGGAAATCTCCTCGGTTTCAAGCAACTTGAATTCTTGCCATACCTTCAAAATGTTGTCCACGAGGCTTTGTGTCGCTATCCTCCTATCTCAGGCCTACAGCCCCACGTTGCGCCCTTTATGTCTAGCGTGGGCGGCCTGCTTGCCCAAGGTTTAGCTACACATGTGCGAACGTGCAGGCTTACTCGTTACACCGCAATGCTGATGTCCTCCTAAAACCTCTGAAACGGCAACCTGAGCGCTGGATCAGTTCGGGTCGCACTGTGGATGAGAAGCGGATCAAGCAAATGAACCGCTGGTGTTAGCGTTTGGGTGTGGGGGCCCGTATGTGTATTGACAGTCAGTATGCTGTTACTAGTCTCGAACCTCGGTGGCCTGTGTAACTGAGATCACAAGTGACGGTGCAATTGGCGCTGCTGAGCCAACCGTTATCGTAATTATCAAGGTGATAGTTGCTACTATATTGACAATGTATGTGGAACAAGGACGCTGCAGTGGAAGGACTTGAGCTGATGATCATCGTATTATACCACTTTGAGAGGTAAAAGGAAATCTTCAGCGGTGCAAATCAATCCAAGGAGATGGTCAGACCAAGTGGGGTACAACAGTGAGGCACACAACATGCACAACTTCCTGAGGGATGTCTGAAATGTGCTGTGCCACGAAGCCGCTTGAATCGAGCTTGATCAGACATGATGAGCTAAGGCAGCTCAGCCCGTGAGTGCTTCGCACCTTGTCACTAATAGGTAAGGCAAATTCTTGTGAAGATGAGAATGGAACGATGCATGCACTTCATACATCCATACAGTTTACAGCAGCCGAGAAGAAACTGAGGCTATGATATTTCTGTAGCCAAGCAATGAAGCGTATATTTCAGGCTGACAGTCAACGCGCGTGTGCATGAAAAAAGCAGGCAGTACCTAGGAGAACACATGTTAAAGTTAACCTACAAATGGGGTATCGGTGTGACTTCAAGTTGCCTGCCTAGGTAGGTAGCTGATAGGCGTTCTCAGGCGGCATCCGTGCTAAGATTAGGCGTAAGGCGAAGCGTACTTACATGGATCCACATGTGGGCATCAGCACTAAGGTATACTTCGCAGCATGCAGTGAAAGATCAGGGATCATTCTGAGACATTTTGGTCTGCGGGTAATAGGGGACAAAGGAGTGTTCTTCACGGTGAGCTGTTGGCTGAATCACCAAGCGCTTGGAACAGCCTGAATACAACTAGATACATCCCTCCGCCTTCAGCTGGCTTGGAACCGTCAATAGATTGACACTTTGATCGGCTTTAGAATATCAGGCCGACCCTGACTCTTCTACAAAGCCTCTTTGCTTGTTACAGATCGTCCCATCACCATGAGATCGGAACAGAGTCTTGGTTCTGTCCTCGTTGTTGGAGGCTGTGGTTTCCTTGGCCATCACATCGTCTCGCACATACACGAGTCCGACACCACCGCGCGCCTGTCTGTATTGGATCTCCAGACTGAGCGAAACCGATTCCCTTCCGTGTCGTACTACAATGGTGACATTTCATCCGTGGCCGAGGTGAAGGCGTTCCTCGAGCAGATCCAGCCTAGTGTCATTTTCCTTACAGCGTCTCCTCATGCAGCCAACGTTCGCGATCCCGCCCTCTTTGAAAGAGTGAATATCAGGGGCACCCGCAATTTGGTTGAGTGCGCTCAAGAGCTAGGCACTGTCAAAGCATTTGTGTTCACGTCTAGCGCTTCGGTCGTCCATGACAACATCAGTGATTTGGTAAACGCCGACGAGTCTCTTCCAATCCTCCACATTCCCGAACAGACAGAGGTCTACTCTCACACCAAAGGCGTTGCCGAAGAAATCGTACTGGCCGCAAATCGCAAAAACAGTAAAATGTTGACGGCCGCAATACGTCCAGCTGGTATCTTCGGAGAAGGCGATCTCGTGACCGTGGCAAGCATGGTGAAGGCTGCTGAGACCGGGAAATACAAGTTCCAGATGGGAACCGGCAAGAATCTGTTCGATTTCACGTACGTCGGCAATCTAGCGCAGGCTCATGTTCTGGCCGCCAAAGCCTTGCTCGAAACGGATGCATCAACTGAGCTCGTCCCAGAGCATCTACAGGTCGACGGTGAAGCCTTCTTTGTGACCAACGACGAACCATACCCTTTCTGGGATTTTGCACGCGCAATCGGAGCTGTGGCAGGTTACCCTGTCGCAAAGGAGGAAATATGGGTTATATCAAAGAGTGTTGGCCTTGCTATTGGAACAATCTCCGAATGGATTGTTTGGCTCGTGTCATTCGGGAAGAAGAAGCCAACATTGTCCAGAAATGCGATCAAGTTCAGTTGTATGACCAGAACATATTGTATTGACAAGGCCAAGCGAAGATTGGGCTACAACCAACCGTCAGCCTGCAGGAAGGGATCAGGAGAAGTGGGGAGAACAAGAGAACTCAATGAAAAGGACGAGTTCGTTTGGGAATGCCTGACAACAACGGTGTTAGGTGAACAACCGTTGTTAGATAGGTCTTTCATTCATCTTCTATTAGCGGTACCATTAATTTCACACTGCGAGATTTGTCTTCCTTCACATCGTTGAATGCCCCACACACCATTAAGGTATCGACAAGGGAATAAATCGAAAGTCATGCTAGAAGAAAGATAACAGGGCTTTCCGAGGGTAGCATTAGCAAAGGCTTTGAGCGCTTGTTACTAGAATATCACCATTGTATATTCAATAAAGGTAGGAAGTCTCTGCAGTTCAACCACTTCCATTCTGCCGATTAAATTACTCGAAGAGGGCACTGATGATGAAATCTTTAGAAAAATACTGTTGCCAATGATATCAGCGCGAATAACTTATCGTCAATACGAAAACGTTGATGATATTCTGACAAAGCTAAGCACACAGTCCTCCCGGTCCTAGCGACTGAGAAAATATTCTTACAAAGTCTGCGGGCCGTAGAAATTTACTCAGTCTCCCATCTCTCCATCTGACATAAGAGATAACAATGCTTGTATTGCGAGCACGCAAGCAAATAATCCATGTTCTAGAGGTTGAGAAGGTTGCTTGATTTTTATCAACGATCGCGCAAATCTAAAGTATTAAGCGAACACTGCAACTTTTGCGCAGCCAAGATTGTAGTACGCGACATTTGCGGTGCAATGAAATCTTGCACCCTGCCTCGGATCCTCGCTATTTACACTGATTAAGCGAGGTTCACTAGCTTAGCGAAATGAGCAAAATGACGTCACTGAATAACTAGGAAAGAAAGCACAAAAAGAGGTCCGGGTCACCGCACCTAAAAGAGAACACGAAAAGAGGTAGGTCCTTAGAGATAGGTCCATAACAACTTGGACCATGTTACCTAGACTATGGTATAATCCATGGTCTGAACACTAGCTCCCTTTGCATGCTCCGGGTGACTTTCAAACCTTGGCCCACGGCAGCAGCATTCATGGCCACCCATGTCTCTCAAGTCAATGGAGTTGTTGTCGTGCAAACGCCTGTGACTGCTGTTTTGGCGGGTGAAACTCGCTTGCCGCGTCTTCGACCTATCTGAAGTGAGATTTCCCTTCAAGGCTTGACTGCGGTTGTGGCTGCTGAAGATATATGAACGGAGGGAATCATAGGTGGCTGTTTTGAAGATTCCACTCTCGTTAATGAAGGCGGGCAGAGCTGGCATGCAAGCCACAGAGATACCGATATTCATCTCAACCACACTGACGTGTATGTATCTATGTTAGTCTTGGACAAAGCACCGCTTCAGTGCGTGTATGGATTGAGTCAAGTACACACGTCAATTGAGAATATAAAGCCGCGTTCCAGAAAACGTCTGGGTCGTGCAAATGTATGATAGCGATGACGAGGCGTATTACGCTAACAATACAAGCGCTGTTCCACCAGTTAGTACCAACAACATCCAATACAGCTGGATCTGACTTACGCTAGTCCAGTCAGAAATATGGCACACAGGCCAATCTTTCGCCGAGTTGGGGTTTGCAGCCTTACGACACGTGCAATCGGCAAGGCTAGAAGGTAGAAATCCGTGGCCACGTTGACGGTGCCTTGAGCGATGACCACTACGCCCGAGGCTTTGCAGAGTTGAATGGATAGGCTCGCTAGGGAAGTGCAAATGGCAAAAGTGCTAACCGCGACACCAAACATGGCTGTGTAGCAGAGCGCTTGAAAGATTATTCCAAAGTAGATGAGCTGTCGGAAAAGCCTGTCCACGTTGAAGATGCGCATATATAGCAATAGAATCGAGAGCTTGACCATAAGAATAACCACAGGGTAAATGATGGATATGGAACCCAGTTGCTAGTACAAGGACTAAGTGTCGTCCTAGGAACGATAAGGATTAGGTCTCTCAACCAATACTCACACGAATTGTGTTAGGGGTCAGCGTGATGGCACGGATGTCCCACAGATGTCGTCCATATCCAAGCCTCAAATCTAGATTCTCGGTGAGTGACTATGCAGACGTCCTCGCGCAAAAGATCGAGCCATACTCAGTATCATGATAATCGTAATGAGGACAGAAGTTAAGGCTGCAAAGATACAAGTATCTAAGGAGTTTGATCAGCCAACACACTCTTAGGGTTGAGAGTCGCAGAGACCACCCACAGTCGTCCCACCATAAGTTATGGGTAAGATGAGCTTTTGAGTAGATTCGAATCCCAACCAGGAGCAGCATGAAAGTGATGAAAACAGCGTTAACTTCGATGAGAGCTGCATTTTGGGTCTCAGGATCATCAAAATTCGATCTGACACCCGGTGGAGGGGGAAAGGCCGGTATATTTTGAAGCATAGAAAGGAAAGACATGTTGAATTTTCACAACGTTTCAAGAATATCTTGTCTGAGGAAAGCAAACAGAGAGGAGAGTAAAGATATAGGTGGATGAGGGCATCTCACAAGGCTTTGGGGAACTGAACTTAGGAACAATTACCGTCTATCTATGGCGGAGTATTCAGTGTGACCCACACCACACAGCTTGCGCATATGTTCAGCCTGCAAGGACGCCTTGAAGCTGAGCTCCAGAGTCCATAATTCTAATCTGGTATTAAATCGGATGCACCAACGGCTGAAATCCAGTATTAGAGCCTGCATTCGCTGAGACATCTCTGCTAGGGTTGTCGTCCGTTACAGAGTACATCATCGCAGCTGACACGGACTTTGACACGATTCCAGCCGTTTGGGGGCGAAATACTTGCATATCGCATATCAGCCCCCGCATGCATTCTGGGGCCACAAATATGTACGCTGCCGGGCCGACAGTGCAAAAAGAGTTACTATAATCATAGTAAGACTTAGAAGACCTAACTAATTATTAATGGCCCTTCTCCCCGGACACAGCGTAGTCAAAGTGCTTACCTGGAATCAAATGATTGGAGTTCGAACAGCTGATTGCCTTGTAGATAGAACTACGCTGTGCGGTTTGACTTTAGGGGCCGAGTTGGGCGGCTCGGCCCGTTGGCGCAAAGCATGCGTTCTGCGACGCCGTCTGGAGTAGGGCTCCACCTTGTTATACCTTCATACGTTAGGTACATGTGCTCTTGTCACATGAGCGTCATGTGACTGCCTCCTAGTCAAAATGACCCTATCGTTAGACCAGGCTCTATCAACTCCAGATCAACTGCCTCATCAGGTTGTACATTGCTTGATCGGGTAGGTGGGGTTGAGTTGAACAGCCAAACCAACAGTTGATAGTGTTCAACTGCCTGATTCAGTTATACCTAACCTGATCAGGCAGATGATCTGGGGAGTTGGTAGAGCGGCAAAACCACTTAACATCGATCTTGATCTGCGATGACCATAATTCAGACATACTCCACAGTGCGGCTCAGAAATTCACAATAAAGAGTATACACGCTAACGCTCTCCCAACACTCAGAACTTGGTAATCTCAGTGTGCGGAACCCTTTCTCAATTGAGGAGAGTCTAGCATCAATCGCTTGCTTGCGTTGTTGTTACATATCTGCCATACACAAGGCAACTGGAACTTCGTGAAGGCGACTTAATCCAGGATTTAGGAAACATGACAAGGCCACAAATCGCAGATCAGGGACTGAACAGCAAGGATTAAGTAGGCCCATACTTACTAGTGGCCCAATTTGCCGTTTCGCCAACCGTAGAGGTTAGCATTGGTTGCCTCGTCGTGTTTGTAATTATCACATCCGGAGCACATTATACTTACATTCTCCTCAACTGCTACATAAGTGTATGCACAACAAGGCCCTTTATGCTAGGCAGGTCGCCAGTGATTTGAATGCCAATCGCCATCTGTGTCCCAACTGTTGCCCTTTCGTAGCAGTCAGGCGAACCACTACCTTGGCAGTATCTAAGGTTACGGCGAACACCAAAGTATGCCTCATCACGTCTCTCAGTAGCTCTGGCTGATCTGTCGTAAGCTCTTTTGTCACTCATGGCTCCAGACAACCACAGCGTCTCGACAACCCCTGTCAGATGGCACGATATTCCCAATGAAATTTTACTGCTCATCTTCATTCGATTGCATAAGGAAGATCTCAAGTCGGTTCGATTGGTTTGCAAGCTTTGGAGCTTCCTTCCGTTGGGGTTTCTGTACGACCGGATCTACTTTTCGCCGCATTCGGTCAACGTGAAGGTCTTCAACAGCATCGCCGCTCACCCTCTCATTAGCAGGTGTATCACGGAACTGGTGTACGATGTTTGTGACTTCAAAGCGGATTTGTCTAGACTCGATTATTTCGATGCTCTTTGCCACCAACTCTATAATCGATGCTCACACTTGCCTCGGTCAGATTTCGATTTCGAGACGCCGGATGATCAACTCAATGAGCTTCTACAGTACGCCAGAGATAAATATGATGATGGAACCCGCGAGGAGGAATTGCGCCACTACCGTGTCGTGGATCGTGGACACCGAGCATATCTGGAAAGCGCAAGGCAACAGCAGGAGTATCATATTGGTGGTGAACTGTTGGCCCATCTTTGCTTAGGGTTGAAGGAATTTCCGGCACTTGACGCTGTTGTTCTCGGTGGAACATGGGGAGACTCCCTCACAGATCGCCGGTTTGATCCCACAAAGCTTTCCCCGATTCACAGCTGCGGGAGCCCCCTTGCTCGGACATGGAACCCGTTGTTTCTCGAACCAAAAGCCATAGGAAGGCGCGCTTACGGGCACGTTGATTTCTTCACGGTGATACGGGCTTTGTCATTAAGCCAAAAGAAAGTCTCTAGGTTCAAGAGCACACGCTGGCTGAACCTCTATCAAAACACATTCGACACTAAAGCCTTGATGTCTCCTTCGCTCTTACATCACACCCTTAATGCTTTGAACAAGCTGGAGAGGTTGACCTTGAGCCGATTGACGTCAGAATACGCCCACGCTACCAACTCTATAGATGCTTTGCCAACTATCTTGCGCTCTATGTCTGCGTTGAAGCACCTACGCCTCGATATGGACAAAATGTCCGGCGACGACAACAATCCGTACACGCTAGTGGAGATATTTGGTTCACATCATGCTTGGTGCCATTTGGTCTCTCTGCGCCTTACATCCTTTGCCGCAGACGAGCCGAATCTTCATGATTTCCTAGTCTCGCTGCAAGCTTTGCGAGTCCTTAATCTGCGAGACGGCGAGCTCACGTGCGGCACCTGGGCAAGTGCCCTTGAACAGTTCCGACGGTCACTCAGACTGAAGACGTTGACTTTAGAGCCACCCCTTACACAGTTTGGAGGGATTGAGATTTGGAGTGAGGGCGACGGGAGAGATTGCCTCAAAGCAGAGATTGAGCACTTTTTTCGTCACGGTGGTGAAAATCCGCTTCTGGTCGATTCTTAAGCTGACGAGAGCGGTGTTCTTCCACCGCAATCGTGATTGGTTGTGTGGTCAAGGCAACGAGAGGCGCTTGAATCTTACGAAATATCTACCTAGTCTTGCATTCCAAACAATCTCTGGCATGTGGAAGACCAGATTATTGCTTAAGTAAACTCGGCAAGAGACGACATTTTCCTACCAATGCAATGGTTTCACTTCTATTTCTGCCTTACTCAATTCTGATCGCGGTCATCCCGTGCGAATAGAAGGTGCAAAAGTCCTTAAACGCTTTACAAGGAAGACTTTTACTTACGCAAAGCCTCGTGAAGGGCAGGCCAATCGCCTGTATCGACTGTTTCAGGTGGGAGAGGATCATGGTTGGATATCACGGCAGCTTGCCGGAAGAAATATGGAATGCGATATTCAATCACTTCGAGAAAAGTCATATGAAAGTCGCCAGAGTTGTTTGCAAGCAGTGGAATCGTCTCGTTACGCCAAGCCTATTTAATGCCATCTTTATTGGCCCGCATCGGAAGGTTCTGGACATTATTACGGTCATATCGCAGCATGAGAGCTATAGCAAGTGCGTTACGGAGCTAGTATACGATGGAAGTCACTTCAATCCCGATCTCACCCTCAACCAATACCGATATCAACTCCTCTCCCACCTGTTTGCCAAGAAAAAGAGTGGATGAGTGAGAATATTACTGACCGAACATTGAGGCGCGGCTATGAGGCTTATATGTAGCTCGCCGAGGAGCAGAAATAGCCTCGCCAGAACAGTGAGAATCTTGTCCATCTGCGTCGTGGTCTGCCGAACATGCCCAGATTGACAAGTGTGACGATACACGATGAATGGATTCGATGGAAACCTCAAAGGAAAGATGGGAGACTCAGATACCCAGCCTGGCGGCTAGACCGAGGCCGAGGACACTTTGTCGCAGCTGGAACCCACTACATCCACACCCGTCGTCGTTAGGCACGAGTTCAGCGACGAACAAACTCAAGGTCTATTTACGATACTGTGCGCTCTCTCTACCCCGAAAAAACAGATCCGGCACTTGGGATTTAAACCCGGAGGGAAAGGACGCTTGAGCAGCATGCCTGCGTCAATGTTTGATTTTACAACCTTTCCACTCGATAATGCGGTCGACGCTCTCCATGATCTGTGCTTTCTCGAGATCTCCATTAATGCTAAAAGGTCGCACCCGAGTGTCCTGAGTGGGCTGTATTCCCTGCTAAAGTCATGCACTAAGCTTGAGCATGTGTGGCTTTCTCTGCGTTCTGACACCCCTACCTTCCAGTTGTTCTTCGAACATCATACATGGCATCAACTCCGGTCGCTCGAACTTGCATCTTTCATGGTGAGGGAGGCCGAGCTCCTGGGATTCATAAGCCACCACTCGGATAGCCTACGCCGGTTGGAGTTAGTTAAGATCCACCTCTGTGAAGGGACCTGGGCCAACTTGCTCGATGCGTTGAAGCCGTTGGGAATTCTGACTGAGTTCAGGATATCTAGGGGTCGGTATAGTCACTACAGTCAAATACTATTGGACAAGCAATTGGCACAATACGTGCTCCATGGTGGGGCCAACCCCTTACGGGAACCGGCACCGTTGGCACTGGACTAGAATGAGGCGGATGATGTAGCCACTAACTTACAAATCGGTGGCTTGCAGTGCATCAGAGGCGTTGCGGCAGGGTCTCTTGCGCCCAATCGAGAAGCTGAAGGCCGGAGCTTAGCTCTGACCGATCGTCCAGGCAGTCCGCCCAGCCGTCGTTGGCATCATCGCCCTACACTTTGCACTACATCATGAAGACAAAGAGCTGACTACATGCATGTCTTCAGAGGCTTTCATTCTGCATTCAGGACGTCTCACAATATCTCATGCAGTGCGAGAACCGTTTTTCGACAGCCACAAAAGCCCTTGACCTCTGTTCGCTCCCACTGTCCAGCATCCGTTCAGCTGTACTGAAGCCTATCACATCGTCAACACAACTGCAAGGCGGCCCTGTTCTTCTCATTCCTTCAGCGATCAGAGTTGGAATTCCAAATACTTCCATTGTTAGCAGTCCACCACTCTCGACCACTCTTCATTACTCACACCACGCAACTCCAAATCCATAATCCCACCAGGATAACAAAACTCACCAACTCCAAGGCGCGAGTGTCGGCAGGAACCACAGCGCCAACCACTCAACTACGCCTTTCATACCACCATCTCCCTCTCTCTTAGTCGCAAAGATCTCATCTCTCTTACCGATCTGAGATCATGCCTTGTCTTTTCGTTCGAGCACAACCCCCGATATTGCGGAACTTTCTCACACACTTTGTTCCCAATATCCTCACTCTCGTCCACGATTCAGATGTCTGCAACGTCTACACATCCGAAAACTCTGTGCGCCCGTCCATAGCAGCTTCGGCGCCGTGCGGCAGCGAGATGGAGGTGTTGGTAGTCGGAGAGGAGAAGGGCGTGTTGGACTGACTTGGTGTTAGTTTACTGTCTGGGTGTTTTATTGATACTTTAGGGTTTTGCGGTAGGTACTTGGTGTTCTAGTGAGGAGTAGATCAAAGCAAATATACCCCTGGTTTTGGGCATTTGGTACTGGGTGTATTAGCGGTCGTCTTGTCCTATTGTGTGAGTGCCATTTAGCATGTCGTTACGACTCTCTAACCTCGGTGGCCTGGGTACCTGAGATCCACAAGTGATGGGTGCAATCGGCAATCTTGATCTGAGCATTGTTGCGGACATCAAGGTGATAGTTACTGTCCTGTTCATGAGTCGGCTCATCACAACTGATGGTGACAACAATGTAAAGCGGACGGATGAATACTCTAGAGGAAGTAGTTCAAAATAAAACCTTTCTCAAGCTAGAAATCAATAGCTCTTATAACTATTTTAGCCTGAAATTCTTTTCTTTTAACTATCATAAGAGGCCCACATGTATGAAATTCTGCCATCTGAGCGTTTCCAGTTATTTTGATATGTCTTCAACTACTTGCAATGCTCGGAATGGGCACAAGTCACGTAGAGGGATATGATACGCTTACCTCTTCAGGATGACCAAGGTAAGCGTACCATATCTTCTAATGCCAGAGCGAGTTTGTCGCCGGACTTTAGTTAGTTGCCTCCATGCCTATGTGGCTTAGGTAACTTATACGTAATAGGGCTAACAGCGAGGCACACAAGAACTTCTACCTACATGTAGTATGATACTACGACTACAATATTCATTCCCACCCCGCAAGCTTGCCTTGTCCGGGTGCGAGGCTTCTCTCAGCCTCACCTTGGCAAGCCCGCAAGCAGTAAAGTACAACGCTAAGATCGTGCAGTTCTCACAGCCCCGTCCTCTTGCTCTGAGACACGCATTTGCCAAGATAACGAATATCCAGGTCGTTCACTGGCGTTTTCATGGATAAATCCAGCCAGGGAGCCTGGAGACTCTTCAGGTCGGCATCTCGCAACAATGGTATTGCCAAGCTCTGTATGATCCTGTCAACACTGGAATACTTCCAGCATCTTAACATAAAGTTAGGGAAGCTTTCTACTGCCCTGAACAAACGCTCCACAGCCTTCCAACGATGTCCGATTCGATGAAAGAGGTCCCTTCAACGAGCGAGGCATCACCATCGCCAACAAGTCCTGCGAAAGTGAAGCGTGCTAGAACAATACACAGCTTTCTTGAACCGGCTCGCCAGATACCACTCGCCTGGATCTCAGCGCTACTCACCTTCTTGCTGTTCATCCTTACTGTTGTATATGCTTCCCAGACCAGTTTCGTATCTGGCATTCGTTTCATTTATGCTTCTAGCAGCCGCCCGATCTTTGTTCTTCGAGTCCTTTCGGAACTGACCAACGTTCTGCTGGCGTGTACGATAGCGGCAGCGTTCGAGCGAGTGCAATGGTTGCTCGTTGCTGGAAAGGATGGACTGCGTTTTACCGATTTCATTTGCCTGCAGGCTGGTACTGGTGCTCCTGGGCTTCTCACTTGTTCTGTGGAGAAAGGGATACGTACGGTGATGACGCGATTATGGAGTACGATCAGACTGGCCTCCATCATCCTAATACCAGTGCTTGGGGTCTTGATCATGAGTATGGTTTATGAATGGTGTCTTTTTGTCTCAGTCAAGGCGACTGACATCAAGCAGGCAATGTGCAAACGAAGCTTGCCTTTCATACCGTTCAACGCTTAGATCCTCCCCTTGGATTCGGTATGAGTTCCTTCAACGCCTCCGTCGCCAAACAGCTTGCACCAGCCACAGACATACTTTTCTCCATGGCTTATGGTCAGTTTCTTACTGATCCCACCCTAGCAGTGGATCTTACACCCACTGCTAGCCGGCCAAAGTCTTGTTCCCAGGGAATCGATACTCATGGCGGACAGACCTGTGAGCGGGTCGTTTTCGTCCCAGGCGGAATTAATCTCATCGCACCACAACTTCTGTCACATGGCGATGTGCCTGAAGCCGATGTATATCTTACCCAGAACCAGCAAGGCTATGTGCTCCGATTTGGAGAAGATAGCAGCAACTGGCGTTCTGAAAATAAGAGCACATGTCGTGTCTATGGCAGTCAGTTTGGGTTCAGGCTGTGTCTCCGCAACTCTGCAAATACTACACTCCACGCCAGTAAGTATCGATTGATTTTTCTACTACCAAGCGTACAAACGCTCTTTGGCTCTTGCTGACTTTATTGACTGCCTAGATATCGTACAATGTCCAATTGAAATCTCTAGAGAGCAACAGTGCTCTGTCAACACCTCATGGCAGTCCTCGCCAGGTTGGTCAACCACTTTGAAGACATCCTTCCGCAACGCGTCCGTAGCATTCAGCCGCCTCAACGGCACGATCCTTTCCCATAGGTTCAATACCGAGAAAGAGACGCCTGCCCCAGTCAATAGTTCTGAGCTCTTCCGCGCCTACGACAGCTTCTTTGGTGACAGCAATGACCCCTCTCAGGAAATCATCAACTTAGTTGCGGGTGGAAGCAACCGCCCCTTCGTCTTCTTTATCTGGTCTATGCTGGACATGTACGAGAAGATTGGGAAAATAAACGCTGCTGCTGTCACGCGCAACGTGAATGGGCTTCAGGAACTGCTGACAATCCCACTGTACTTTTGCCAGTCTGCATCCACCGCAATCGACTCATCCCTCAGCTATCTCACCAACGGTACCTTACCCACTATCATAGCTCCGATGACAAGTACGTCCGTCTCACTGGCGACGCTGAGGTATACGCTCGTTGTCGGCCGTGGTACAGTCATAGCATATATAGTCTTGACAGCCGCCGCTCTTGGCTTGTGTTTCACGGCCTTGCTGGTCGGAAGCGTGGGTGAAGCCGCGAAGAGGATTCCGGACACAACTTTGTTTCCAATAAGAGACTTTTGCGTCAACTGCGACATCATGGACGGACACGGGAAAGAGCTAGAGAGGTGTGAGTTTGATGATCTGGGAAAGTTGAAGGGGAAGGAGCTTTTCCGCAAGATGGACGGCTTGAAAGTGATGCGGAGGCGAATTTCTAATCAGACATGATACCCTGAATACTAAGATGTGATTTCAAAGCAGATGTCTTACCCTGATATTCAAGGGACTCTTCGGCCGCACGAGGTACCTCCCTAATGCAGGGACGGGAGGAGCTGGACGCTGCTTTACGCTCCATGCCGCTCGGCGTAGCTCAGCCTCTGCCTTAAGCCACCAAAAGCCACCAAAGCTTGTCGGTACAGGAGTGAGATGTCAAATCATCCTGTTGTTGTGTTGTTACCATCTGCAACACGCCGCAATTTCCTAATCAGTTTTTAATTCTCGACTAATCAGCTCGTAATAATGAAGACGGAAACGTTACATTCTCTCAGTCTTATGATGCTATACCAACCTGTCCTCCCGCATTCCATTCTTTCATGCCAAGCTATCCACTCAGCTACACTTTCCCCCTTGCAAACCACCGGACTTCCTTGACTTGATCATCGTACAAAAACCCGTTACTCAACTGCACAGATGGATCCAAACGCTTACACCACCCCTTTCCAATTTACCAAGAGCCTGCGCCGTGAGATCTACCCAGCCATCGATCCCAAGAACCCTGAGTTGAAGGCAACTGGTAAAACTATCTTGATCACTGGAGCTACCGGTGGTCTTGGGGGTGTAAGTGATGACCCAATACAGTTCGCTCTGTTTACCGATACTAACTCCAACAACAGGAAATCGCAAGAGCCTGGGCTCAAGCGGGAGCAAAAGGCATCATTCTAGTTGGCCGCAATGAATCGCTGCTCCACGAACCCACCGAAGCCATCCAGTCCATTTCCAAGAGCACTCAAGTCCTTGCCGTGACTGCCGACATCACGTCTGAGTCGAGCGTCGAGTCTCTGTTCAAAAAGGCGGCGTCCACCTTCGGCAAGGTCGATGTCATCGTCAACACTGCGGGGTCGATGAATGGAGCTCCCATCGCAGACTGCCCACCTTCGCAATGGTTCCAAGACTACGTTAGTGACACCATATCGCCCGAGTACACGCATCGATTGCTGACATACCATTGCTAACGCAGGAAGTCAACGTCAAAGGGACCTACATCCTAGCTTACTACTTTATCAAAACGTTCGGTGGCGAAGGAACCCTAATCGACCTCGTCAGCATGGGCGCTTCGTTCACTGCCCCAGGCATCAGCTCCTACTCGAGCAGCAAGCTCGCAACCATCAAGCTTGGCGAGTACCTCGACCTCGGTAAGCTATTTATCGCCCTTGCTTACTGGCACGTATGCAGTCGCTGAACTCTCCCACAGAACAACCAAACCTCCGTGTCTTCAGCGTCCACCCTGGCATCGTCGCCCAGACCGACAGCAAGCGCGGCATGGTCGTCGACGCCTTCACGCCCTTCGCCCACGACAAAGGCATTCAGACCGGTGGAGTCACGCTCTACCTCGCCACCGCAAAGGCGGACTACCTCCGCGGTTCGTTCATCAGCGTCAACTGTACGTTCAAAACAAACTCCTATTCAAGACATGTGTCTATCTCACGTTCGCTCAACTGCTGATCATTACCGCAGGGGATGTGGAAGAGATGGAGACGCACAAGACGGAGATTGTCGATCAGAAGCTGCTCAAGCTCTCTTTCCTCGGTGCGAAGCTCTCGCCGGAAGGACATCCGTGGACCACGTGACTATCTTTGGCGCATAAGGAGGCTGGCGACGTTGGCGCAGCTCCCCACGACCATGTAGCTTTCGAGGATGACGGCCTTGTAGGAGACGGTAGGAGAGTAGAAGAAAACAGGGCGAGAGGCTTGGGACGTTTCATGCATTGGCTGACCACAGTCTGTTCTTAAGGGCAAGCAGGCGTACATCATTTAGATGGGCTTGTTGAACGAATAGCAAAAGTATCTGTGGGGAATGAACCATTTGTGCTTGTCCAATGATTGTGCCATGTGACAATATCCTAGAAAAGCGAAGCCATGTGAGAGATTGAACGTATGATTGTCCGACGCTGTTCAGGAGCGCAATCTAGGTTCTGAAGTTCTAGACCTTGGTGGTGAGTGCAGGAGCGGAGAAACACAATTCCGTAATGCTTTCGCTGAGCCCTATGGCATTGTCCTGGACACTAATTCTAAAAGAACAGTTCATTGCATGCTTAAGTATCGAAAGCAGCATTACGATATTATCCCTTGTATTACAGGAGCCCGTTAAGTATCTTACGACTCCTTCTATCTAGGTCGTCTTGACCTAGGTGCCTTAACTACCCGAGTAAGGCCAGTGTCTGTCTCAACTCCCAGTCCCAGTCCCAGTCCTAGTCGAAAGATCCACCAACGCCATGCATCTCACCCGTTTCTAAGCAACGAAAGCACCCAGAGCACCCTCCCATCTCCTTCACGCCCCGTGACTTCTCTCCGGGCACATATGCACCCCATTCCCACCCCGCCAGCAGTCCAAACAACACAGAATCCCTACGCAGACACAGGATCCGATCCGCTCGTCACGGCGAGCATTCGTACTTCAGCGGCGACGACTGTTTCGACGAGCGCGACCCCGAGATAGTGGTTGACGACGTGGATGCGGATGAGGACGCTGTATTTGATTGCGTTTGGGCTTGTTTATTGTGGACTCTGGCGTGGCGGCGGAGTTGTTCTGTTTTCGGGTGTGTCGGTTTAGTCTAATTGCGATGTATGGACGGAGAGGTGGGAGTAGGATGCATGTGGTCGGGATGGGTATAGTAGAGGAGAGGGGAGAAGAGGAGGGGAGAAGAATTGGGACGGTAGGGTAAGACTGACCTGATCTCTTGAAATCTCTCCCGCAGCCAGGAAAGCGGCAAACGTGTTGGCCTTTTTCTTCGTGTGCTAGTTCAAAGTACCTGTCAGCGCGATTTCTTCTGCCTTGATGAGAATTGGCAATAAACTTACTCTTCTTGTGCTTGGATAGATTCGACGACTGCCGAATGTAAATGTCAGTAAATTGTAGAAGATTGAGTACCGCGGTTGAAGGGAGATGCTACCTCCGCAAACCACTCGTCGCAGAACGGGCACTTCAGCGGCTTCTCGCCGGTATGGTGCCTTTTATGCATTGCTTCACGGATGAGTCAGCTGTGTTGTGATAGTATTAAGTGGATGGCCCTCGACGTACTCAGAGAAGTAGTGGTTGCAAAGGACTTCCCGCAGCCAGGATGATCACAGCTGAAAGGTCTCTCCCCGGTATGTGTGCGCTCATGCTGCTCCTTGGCGGCGAAGGTGGCAAAATTCTGGACGCAGAAGTCGCATCTGAATGGTTTGTCTGTGTAGTAGTGAGCCAGGCCATACAAAGGAACCTTTACGGGCTAATTTCCAAGACAGAAAGAGACCTACAGCCTGTGTGCGTGACGAGGTGTCTTTCGAGCTTGCCTTTCTGAGAAAAGGGCTTGTCGGGTCCTCTCTCGCAACCTTTCCAGCGACAGCTTAAATCGAATTTCGAGGAAACCGCCTTTAGGTGAGCATCTTTCAGATGCTGATGTAACAGTCCCGTGGATTCAAAGCTCATCCCGCACGCTACCTCTCCCGCACTATCTCCTGGCTCTGGCATCCACTGGCAAACATGCTTTCCAGTCACATCGGATCTTACCGATGCTCCAGTATTGCCAGATGTTGGGGCGTTGTCGAGTGATATCGATCCAGGATCCATCAAATGATCCGTCTGCAAATGCAAGCTCAGATCTTTAGGATCGATTGCCGTAGCGCCGCATCGGTCCCACTCGCAATGCAGTTCGTTCGTCGACATATGGCCGGTTTTGAGGTGCCTATCGAGGTCATCGGCATCCTCAAACATAGCGTCGCATCCTTGCCACAGGCAGACATGCTCATTCCCCGTCGGACTGTGTTTTCGTTTAACGTGACTCAGCAGCGCAGATGGGTCAACGTCTTCTTTGCAGTGATTCCACTGACACAGAAGAGAAGTCTGTGGTTTGATATGCTGCTCTTGAACATGATAGTCGAGAGCTCTCCAGCCGTATAGCGTTGTGTCACACTGGGAGCCTCCTTGCACCCATTTACACTGCGCTGGATGACCTTCGGTGGTCTCGACGATTTGGTCATGCTGTGTAGATCCAAAAACGTATTCTTGGGAATTCTGTCCAAGTTCGCTGGAGACTTTTCGCCGCTTTGCAGGCGATTGCAAAGGCTCATTGCTGATTACTGCTCCTTCAGATGTTGAGGTACCTCTCAGAGGAGGATATTGCGGTAGGGCAAAGCTTTGTTCGAGAAGCGGATTCGGCACAGCAGCGTGGGCGATCCATAGCAGGTCATTGAACGGTTGATCTGTCGTAGTTATACCCCACGATGGCGTAAACTCTTGAGGTCTTGCCGAGCTCTGAAATTCTGCGTTTTGAAGTGCTTGTAAGCAGTCCGCATCGAAGCAGGGTGGTGCGGTATCGAGGCAAGCCTCTTCGGCGCAATCGGCATTGGTGCAGAAGTTGTCATCGTCACAGTCCACAAAGCCATCGCAGGAAGGAAGACATTCGGGAGAGCAGTGGTCAGATTCACAGCAGTCGCTGCATGCCGCCTGGCTACATCTGTCCGAGCACGTCGAGGCCTTGTCGTCTTCTATTTCGGGGCTACTTCCTCCGGCAGTAAGAGATGGTGGGGTTGACATGGCGGGGGATATCAGTCTGGCCTTCTGTTGAGGTTGCAGCTTGGTTTGCTGTGCACCTTGGAGCGCTGTATCAGCCTCCAAGTCCATGATGATCTTGTTCTTGAGAAGTCAACCGGGTGGTGGTTGAGCAAAGGATGACCTCTAGCGTAGGTAATGGTGCGATTGTGATCAGTCCCAGTCAGAATGAGGATGTTACTTAGTACGGTTCCTGGATTAGCAGGAGGCTCGAAAGAAGAGCCGCATCAGGTTCGCTGATATGAGGTAGGGCTGAGTTAAAGTCAGTGCGTTGTGGCCCCCAAGGTGCCTGCGATTTTGGCTGCAGCATAATGGTAAAGAAACGAATAGGTAATGGATGCAAAGATTATCCGTCTGCGATAGCCTCGTGACTGGGAGCTTCACTGTGTCATTTCTAACTGGAATCACATTCTATCTATCTTCTTTGAAGTAGTTCACTATCATTACGCCTTGGATCGAGTAAAAGGTCCAGCGACAGAAGCTTCGTAAATGATTCTATTGCCCGGAGTGCATTAGGTTGCATAATCGATTAAAAGTACCCCGCCATGCGATCAATCCGACCCCCCAAACCCACTGCGCCTCGCCCATTGCGCAAACACCCACGCAGATGTCAGTACATATGGATCCAACGTCTCGCAACCCTTCCCACATCACACCAGATCCATAATGGGCAATATCTGCGGCGGCGAATCCAAAGACTCCGACCCCTTCTCCCAGCCCGGCCGCACTCTCGGAAGTGCCCCTCCCCCGCGCTCCGCCAACGCACGGTCGTCCGTGCCTCCGAACGTCAACAGTCAAGGTCGCACACTCGGCGGGCCAACGCGGGGAGAGACAGACGATGCGCGACGGGCGGCGGCGCAGGCGGCTGAGGTGCGTGCCGTTCCACAGCCCATGTCGACTACGATATGGATGTGAAGCTTTTGCGAGGTCATCGAGCGGCGTGCTGATGTGTGCGCGCAGGAACGAGCTTCAAGGTCGAACCAGCCGAAGGGAAAGCTAGGTGCACAACTGGCGAAGGACCGGCAGCAGACAAGGACCGACGTTCTGGGTCAAGTTAGTCGAGAGGAGAGAAGGGCGAGGGATGCCGATGCGAGTGCAGAGGCGAGGACATGGAATTAAGGGGAACAATTTCGCATGGCGAACATTTGCATTATGTAGATTCAGGTATAGACGTTGTAAGCTGGCATTGAGAGCGCTTTTGGGCCTGTTTGTCTACGCGGAAGGTGTGTTCATGATTGTATTGGATGGTGTCAATTTCATCTGGACAATCTCATCTATCAAATCGTGTCTAAACAACATTGTAACGTCCACTAGCCGGTGCCCTGGCATCACTGTCGGCTGCTGCGATGGTGCCTTCCTTGAGCAGCCTCATCAATTCTCTCATCGCATTAGTAACGACCACTTCGGTATCGCCCTCCACAAGGATGTATAATTTGGGATTCTCTCCGGCTTGTGGTTCTTTGCCGGCGGCGTAAAAGCTTCCTTTCGTAGTAATTGACGTGCCAGTTGCCTCCAGGATCTTGGCGACGTTCGTTCGATTGGTGACAGCCCAGCGAGCTTTCTCTGTGGTGTTGTTAGCATACTATCCTCATCTCTCAGCTGGAGCCAATGGGAAACTTACGAGGAAAGTCATTGATCTCCAGAGTGGCATGGAAGGCCCCAGCATCTGGACCCTTGTTATCGATAGGTACGCCAGATCGCATCTGTCCCGTCTTGTTGAGCCGCGAGTGGATATCGGCAACAGCCTGACCCACTCGGTCCAGAGGATTCTTAGATGTACCGACTGCAGTTGCTTCGGTTTTGTGTACTGTGATTTTGCCGTCCAGATCGATGCCCTTCGGTACCCCAACAAGAGGAGCAGGAGCAGAGGCAGCCTGCACAGCCGAAGCGGCTTTGACGACAAGATCCTCCTCTTTGTCTTTCTTGTCTTCCTTGTCTTCATCCTCTCCTTCGTCGCCGGTCTTGTAGGTCTTACGCTCGCGGTTACGAGCTGCGTCTCGTTCTTGGTCAAGACGTTCCAAGCCTTTGCCACCGAAACCGGACCCACTAACCTTCTCTTTCCCTGACTTAACCTGCTCGATGAAGGTGTCGACAAGCTTCTGAACAGGCTCCGGAACCTGTTGCCCACTTTGCCGTAGCGCTTTAGCAATATCTAGTGAATAACGCCCTTGCTCTTCCGTCAGGAAAGTGACTGCTGTGCCGGTATTTCCTGCTCGTCCTGTGCGGCCAGCACGGTGAACATAATCCTCTAGATGATTTGGTGCGTCATAGTTTACCACAAGCTTGAGCTGCTTCACATCGAGACCACGGGCCGCAACAGAAGTAGCAATCAAGATCGGCACAACTCCAGCCTTGAAATCTTCGATAGTTGAGTCTCGGTCAATTTGATCCTTGCTACCATGAATTGACATGCAAGGGTATCCTTTTCTCATGAGGTCGCGTAATAGGCCATCAGCAGACTCCTGGCGGTCTACAAATACCAAGGTCCGGTCATCTTCAGCCTTTTCATCTAGATAGAGGTTTCCGAGCAACTCAAGTAGTCGGAGGAATTTGCTTTCTTCGGACCGGACCTCAACAATCTGCTCGATCTCGGGAGCGACAACACTCCTGCCACCAACGATAATCTCAACTGGCTTCGACAGTGTCTTTCGTGCAAGAGCTTCCATTTGTCGAGGGAAAGTAGCGGAAAAGAGCACGGTTTGTCGATCTGGTCGGATGTTACCAAGAATCTTCATTACTTGAGGCTCAAAGCCCATGTCAAACATCCGATCAGCTTCGTCCAGTACCACGTAAGTAATACGTCGCAGATTCGTGACTCGTCCAGAATTGGCTGCTAGTAGGTCTATCATCCGCCCTGGGGTACAAACAATGATTTCGGCGCCTCTTTTGAGATCAGCGATTTGATCTTTGATCGGAGCTCCCCCATATGCGCACACCGCTCGAAGGTTCAAAGCCTTCAAGAAGGGTTTACACTCCTTGTGGATCTGGGTCGCCAATTCTCGCGTCGGAGTCATGACCAGTCCCACCGGGCCGTCCAATGTATCCAGCGGTCGTTGATCCTTGATGTGCCTAAACATTGGTAGTAAGAACGCTATGGTTTTGCCGGAACCGGTTTTTGCCACGCCAATCACGTCTCGACCAGACATGATGGCGGGTACAGCTTGGCTCTGGATCGATGTTGGTTTGTCGTAGCCGAGTCTTTGAATAACCTCCAAGGATTGGACCCCAAGTCCGCACTGCGACCACTTTTGTACAGGCTTTGGCACATCGACACCTCGGATTTTGATGCCGTCGAGCTCTAATCTCAAGTCGGCTAGTTCTTCCTCGGTCATCTCAGCCAGTTCAGCAGGTTCGTGATAGAAACTCTTCCGAAAAGGTTGATAGTTCATTTTAGCATGGTTGACTGCTGGTAAATCTTTCTTCTTCCTTGACTTACTCGCCATAGCTAGAATATCTTCAGGGTCGGCATCCAGAGTCTTTAGGTCGACATCATCATCTCCAAACATAGCTTCGGGCTCTTGTTTGGTCTTCTTGGAAACTTTGACGCCATTGGTAGCTTTGGGCGCGTTCAGAGGGTCACCAAGTTCTGACATGAACGCGTCCAAGGGATCTGCTTCTTCCTCTTCTTCCGCCGGCTCTACTACACTCTGGTCTTTTGGGGCGTCTGTCATGGGAACGTCATCAGTCAACCCTGCTGGTTCCGAAGCTATGACCGCTGTGTCTTCTGTGACTTCAACGTTTTGATGAGCATGATTTTGATTTTGCAATCGCTCCTCGCGTTTTTCAGCAGCCGCTCGAGCTGCAGCTGCAGTCTCTTCTTCTGTTCCGGCATCTTGCATGTCAACATCATCATCATCATCTTCTCCATCAGCACCGTTAGTGGTGGCTGGAGTCTTATCACTCCCGATATCCTCAAGGGGAGGGGTGGGTAGCTTTTCAAACTTCTTCCTCGTGGCTTCCTCATCCGCCAAGTCCAGTGTGCGCTTCGCGGAAGACTTTTCGACCTCGGCATTCGCCTTACTCCCCAATCCGAAGCCGCTCACATTTCCACTCGCTTTCAAAGGTACTGCAGATGCAACTAAGAAGGCCTTGTTAGCCTCGCCTAATCCCAGTACAAGAACGTTTAATCGCTTACCAGTGGAGGAGCTTGAGCCAGCTGCGGAACTGTCAGCTTTCAGAACCGTAGTCGAAGGACTCAGAGTAGCGGACGTCTTAGCAATTTCAGGAAGCGCAACATCCTTTCCAAGTGTAGTCAGACCAGCGGAGCCCGCCATGGCTCTTTTGGCAATGGCTTTGGGGTCGAATTTTCCCGCATATGGAACAGGTGAAGCATCACCACTTGCTGTTGCGGTTGCGGGTGACTTTGGAGAGACTGGTATGGGCGAGGCCGTGGCTTTTTTGTCGATTTCGTCCAGGAGACTACGGGTACCGCCAGCGGCTTCCAGCTCCCTTTGTTTGCGCGCCCTTTCCGCAGCTTGCTTCTGTTTCCAGGCCTCTACCCTTGCGAGCTTCTCGGCCTTCTTTTCTTCTTCAGTCGGAGCAGCCCGGGCTGAGGCGAGCGGAGGCTGCCGTAGATTGGTATCAGCCCACAAAGTAGAAAGGACCTCGGATAAATATCGTACCTTTACACCATTTGCGCCAGCGCTTTTGTAATCTTTAGTATCTTCCCGCCTGATCCTCCGTTTTGAGTCAGTAGAATCGTCGCGCCGTCTTCGAGCCTGATCACGGGAGTCGCCTCGCCTTTCTCGGTGGTTCCTATCTCCGCTCCTTCGACGATGCTCTCTGCCTAGATCTCGGTCCCTCGATCTTCTCCGGTCACGCGACCTATCCCTCCGACCTGGTCGGTAGATGTCTTCGCTACGCCGGTCATCACGCCTATCGATGGAACGATCGCGACGCCGATGCGGGTCGCGGTCACGATATCGTCTCTGTAGGTTGTTGTGATTAGCACCGAAAGGATTGGGGAGGCGAAAGCAATGCCACTGACTCACATCAGGACTCCGTGACCGACTCCTCCGCCTATGACCTCTTCCGTCGTCACGGCGGCTCTTATCATAGCGATCGTCATCTCGCCTGCTTCGCTTTGAAGAAGAATACGAGCTGCCTACAGGCGATGGTGAGCGAGTATCCCCGTGGCGGGCCATGTTCCCAAGCCAGATCAGTGAGCTTTACAATGACCTGGGCACTGTCAAGGTGAGAGTATGTTGTCTCCTATGGCTTGACTTGAGAACTTGTGGATCGAACTGCTTCCCCACACTGCAATGAAGCAAGACGGCGACGATGTTCAAAGACCAATCGAAGAGTAACGAAACGCAATATTTAGCGCAGCTCAGTTAAAGCGGCTATAATGAGGGATGGTTAGAATGATCACCTTCTCTCTCAAACTCAACGGTAATTTTCAGATTGCGATAACGTTACCCTGGAGCCGCATTTCCAACATGCCCCAAAAGGAATGGTTCGTCTCGCTTCAGGTTGCCAACTCCCTTAAGTTAAGGTAGGCACTACGGAGGGAGCCAGCCATCTGGATTGTTTCAGTGTCACGCGAAAGAGCAAGCTTCCCTCTTTCATTCCTCCCAAGCCCCTCGCATCCGTCTTGACGAGTTGATTCGATTCCAGTACGGTGGACGAAAGATCAGATCACCAATTGTCATGATCGTCAATTCTGGTCGAGCTATTGTTCGACGGTTGGCATGGGGTGGGCCACCGTCGTCAACAGACCGCGTCGCGCAGCTGTCGTACAACCCACTACGCGTTGTAATCAGCTCTCATACAGGATATACTTTACTGACTGGTCAGACATGGAGTTTCAATGGCAATATCATTAGCCAGGGTCGACGTTCACTCGCAGCAAAGCCTGCGTCAAGGCCCAAGGCACACACCGGAAGGACCACGAGTAAACCACGAAAGAAGGCTGCCACAACCACCAAAACTACTAAACCAGCCGCGAGTAAGACGCCCTCGGCGGCGAACGCGAAGCCGAAAGCGAAGCCGAAAGCGAAGCCAAAAGCCAAGCCAAAAGCGAGGACTACTGCAAAAGCAAAACCGAAAACGAGGGCGAAGTCGAAAGCCAAGCCGAAGGTACGAGTGAAGAAGCCCCTGACCGCCGAGCAGGTAGCGGAAGCAAAGGCCAAGAAGGAGAGAGCCCGAATCAGGGAATTGAAGAAGAAAGCCTTGACTGTTCCGAAGGCACTCCCTGCAAACGCATTTACTGTTGTCCTTACCGAACTTGCCAGAGCCAGTCATTCGTTGTCAGGGAAGGAGGCTGCTGCGAAGTACAAAGCCCTGACGCCCGAAGAGCTCGAGGTAACCTCCCACAGCTCCAGCGGGTCAAGCATTACTGATGGTTCTCTACCCCAGCATTACAATCATATCGCCAACACGAATGTGGCGGCCAACAAGGTTGCCTACGACAAGTGGATCTTATCCCATACCCCCGACGAGATTCTGACGGCAAACAATGCACGACGAATTCTCCGAAGACTTCTTAAGAAAACGAAGACATACTCGCCTCTCCATGATGAGAGACTCGTGAAGCGTCCACTCGCCAGTTTCATGCGCTTCCACGCAGAGAGAGTAAACAGTGGAGATTACAAACATATGGCTCCCAACGAGCGGGTCCGGTTAATCGGCAAAGAGTGGAGAGAGCTTGGCGCGAGCGAGAAGAAGGTGAACTTTCCTAGCCAGAGACGATCACGCTAGACAACCCCCTGCTGACTCACGTCCACACTGCAGAAATACTTCGACGCCTTCGTCCAGGATAAGGCACGTTACGAGCAAGAGTGTAAGACGGTTTATAATCGTGACTCGCACCCTGCTACTGCTGCTCCCGGCCCCTGAGACGAGACTGGTGTTCATCTCGACTTCGGAGTGTAGGGTACCGTTTCGGCAGAAAGAGAGGGCAGAGCCGGGTTTTCCAATACAGTAGGCCCTCGAGGGACTTTCTCTGACTTTCATTTGTAACCCGTGTAGCTTGTCACTGAAGATAGCCATCTGTCCACCGCTGCCATCAATATGTTGGTTTTCATAGCTTACTGTTCGGGTGGGCATGTGAGCTCGGTCATTTCATCAAGCCCTCAGTACCCGTTATCCTGTACTCTTAGGTAGCTAGTCCATCCTGAGTGATTAGCACTCTTTTCCTAGTATGATAAACCATGTATATCAAGCTACGAACTATTGATATGGGCACAAGTTCATAGACTCAGCCACAAGGGCTTGTCGGGCAATTGTCTATAACTACAGATTCCCTCGACCCCGAACAAACCGCTGATCATAACAACGAGAGTGTTCTCAACAAGCAGAACCTTCCGCTCCTAACCAAGCCCAACACATCGAATCTTGCAAGATTAGTTTATGGAGACGCATTCTACCCATTGGAAGTTGTCACCCAGAACCCTGGGATAGCTCGGAAAGCTGCATCTACTCCCAGCCACCCATCACGACTCGAAGACAAACGTTATCACGCCCGATATAGTACAAGTACTATCCATAACACAGAGATCATTAGTAGCCTCCGTAAACGATCTCAAGATGTTGCTCCCTCCGCTCTACGATTATAAGGTAGTTGTAGCTGTCAATTTCCTAAGCCCATCCGCTTAAGCAAAGAGGACCTGCATTTGCGTCCGTCAACAAAGCAGGTTTCGGTGCACTGCTAGGTTGCTGATTATTGATCATAGGCCCTTGACCAATAAGGATGAGAGCAGCAAAACCTTGGATCCTTTACCTGCGGGCTGGACTTGTGAAATAATGTCCACCTAAAGTTTGGAATCATGTTGGCTGGGGACGCACCGCATGGGGTCCCCGCCATTCGGGATCCGCTGATTACAGGTCCCTTATTATCGTCACGATATGTATGATGCCGTGTAACCACGCACCACCCCTACACGCGCGACTTCTTCGACGTCGTTTGCCCTTCCTTGGTCTTACGCCGCTCACCGTATACATAGCTAAACATCTATCCTGCGCCCAGCTCGACCTCACCACCACCATTACACTACACGTCGCTCCGCACCGCAACAATGCACTCCCTCGTCCTCGCCTTCGCCCTCGCCCTCCTCGCCTCCACGGCACTCACCCACCCCAATCTCCAACCGCGCCAAAGCGGCCCGGATCTAGCGTACCTCCTCTCTCCTCTCCCTCCCCTCCCCAATCCGCCCCAGACTCCACACCCCACACTAACACTCCTCACCCGCACTCAGCTCCGCCTCCGCGCAATTCTCCTCCGCCGCCGCACAGCTAATATCCCTCTACATCCCGCCGACCCTCGCCGTGCCCTTCGGCATCGCCGTGCAATCCGCCGCCTCCGCCGCCTCGGTCTCCGGCGACATCAACAGCATCGTGGAATCGGCGCTGACGGCCGCCACCCCACCGCCGTTCCTGTCCGCGCTGCCGACCGTCTATTCCTCGAACCTGATCAGCCTGGAAAGCGCCATCAGCGCGCTACGCGGCGCCGCGAGCACGGGCGTGTCGGGCGCGGCGCGGGTGACGACGGGGACGGATGCGAGCGGGGCCACGTTTACGAGTACGGTGCCTGCGCAGACGGGCGGCGCGGTGCTGACGACGACGGATTCGAGGGGGAGTACGGTGGTCAGCACGCAGATGGGAACGGGGTCCGGGGCGGTGCTGGTGCTGACGTTGTCGAATTCGCTGGGCTCGACGTACGTTAGTAGCACGACGGTGGCGGTGCCGACGTCGGTGGCGACGGCGAGTACGACGACGACGGTGGCGGCGGTGCTGGTCACGACGACGGATTCGGCGGGCGCGACGGTCACGAGTACGCAGAGTGCGTCTTCTTCGGCTGTGAGTGTCCCGCAGATGATTGCATGCTTGCAGACTTGCCCTTCTCCTTCTTCTACTCCTCCTCCTCCTCCTCCTCCTCCTCCTCCTCCTCCTCCTCCTCCTCCTCCTCCTGTCCCAACGTGCATGGTATTTAGCTGATGGGATCCAGTCCTCATCTACGCCCCCTCCGTCCTCATCCAGCGCGCCGCCTCCGTCCTCAAGCAGCAAAAGTGCCCTCGCGGCGCCGACACAGGTCCCCCTTGCCGCGGCTGGCGCGGGCGTCCTCGGTCTTGTTGGGTTGTTGGCTGCGCTTTAAAGTCAATGGTTATCGCCTGGCCGGAAGTTGGACTATGGAGTCTTTTCCGGGATCAGGGACCGAAGTGATGTATTTTGGAGAGAGGGGGCTGAGATGGGCGAAGGCAGCGGCCAATCAGTCTCTTCACATATACAATAATATCAGGCGGGCTCTCTATGCGTTGCCTCTTTGTGCGGTTCGGGGTATAGGCCCAGTAATCTCTCGGTATTCCGGGCTACCGTGGTGTGGTTTTCCGAGGCAAATTCCCCAGCGTCATTAAATCAGAGCGAGTTTACCTTTGGTCTATTCTACTATCTCTGGTGCCTCTCAGTGTTCCGAACTGATTGCAGAAGACTGGTCTTGTTTGTTTGTCTAGACACTTCTATCTGCAAGGTAGATAAGCTATACAAACACTCATGTACATCTTGTCCTTCCCTGCTCTCTGGGTAGAGGTCCTGACCCCATACGTCAAAGGATCGTACTTGGCAGAACCATAGCCCTGAAGGACATGTCGCGCTAGCTCGCCATAACGGCCTCACTAGCCTTCAGACTCCCCACGACAGCAAAGCATATGAGCGGTGAGACAGCGTAGGAAATCTACAGGCACGACACACCGTCAGTCCAATTCCCACGGCCTCGACGGTTGTCGAAAACGAAGACGAGGGGAAAACGTACGGTCAAGAACTTAGCAATGGCCATCTTCTCAGATTCCTTGCTGCCGTTTACATCGGCGAGGGCAGTCAGTTTCATGGCGGGCGGGCCGGTCGGCATGAGCATGAGGCAGAACCAGAGCATGGGGTCTTGGGAGAGCCAGTTTGTTTTGGCGGCGACGGCGTAGATGACTGAGATTGAGATGCTGCGTGTCGTCAGCAATTTGTGCTCTACGCTGTAAGCCGACGCGTGGTCCGGGCCCGCACTGCTGTAAGGGAAGGATGAACAGCCGATAGGGAATGACTTACACCGGCCATAAGAGGAACCGGACCACGAGGACGAAGATCATCGGCACCCAAGGCACCTTGCCGCTATCCTCTCCTTTCTTCATCTTCCGCATGCTGGTGCTCAGCTTCACGCCCACCACCACAACCTGTAGCGCCGCGAAGAGATCGCCGATGTTTTGGATGCTGCTCGTCAGCCACGCTTTGAAGATACCGCCTTCCTGCTGCTCATTGAAAAACGCCCGATGCAGAGGTGGTGTGAGCCCGATGATCCCGCCGATTACGGCGCCGATCAGCGGAGCGTTGACGAAGGCGTACATGAAATCGAGGAACTTCTGCGCCCACGGTGGAAGCTTGTCCCAGTATTTCTTCCCGTGGTGATAGCCCTTGCGACCAGCATGTTGGCCGTGACGAACGATCGGGTCGGGTAGGAGGGAGGTTTGTTCATTGACGTTTTCTTCATTGTCGTCGTGGCCAGCGTTTCCGTTCTGCTGCTCAGTAGGTCGCAGCCGGCCTTGCTCCACGTCCTCAGTGCCTTCAACGCCTCCGTCTGCTTCGTCTGCATCATCATCCTCTTCTTCTTTTCCTTCCTCCTGATCCGGCGCCTCCTCGCCGTCCAAGAGCTTCGGCCCGAGCGCAAATGTAAGCGAGTTCCCCACGATCGCGCATACCAAGAAGTATGACTTTGCGCGTTTCACGGCATCCGAAGAGGTGTCGCTATCAGACATGAAAAGCTTGGTGAGGATGCCAGTAGCATCGAGGGACTGAACGAGGAGGAGAGGGAGAGCGGTGGTATTGTTGAAGCATACGGCTGGGGTGGTCCATGACGGCAGCTTGAAGAAGCGCGTGGTAACATATCCCAGGAGCATGGAGGAGAGAGTATAGATGAGAGACCATACTGCCAAAAATATCAGCTCCTCGGCTCAGTTGACACGTTGAAGACAGGGAAAAACTTACTCAGTATCGGCACATATCTCATGGCAGTGTCCAGATGCAATTGGGACCCCATATTCGTAATCAACAGCGCAGGCAAGAACATGCGCACACATAGCTTCGAGATGTCCTTTGCTGAGGAAGCCTTGAGTAAATCGAATTGCGCTGCAATAACGCCATAGCCGATGGTTAGCAAGACGGAGAGGGAAGCCTGCAGAGCTCCCAGGAAAGAAGTGACGAGGCTTCCGGAAGACATTGGAGAAGTCCAAAGTCAATTGGATATAGAGATGATATGAGTAGTGTGGCTCAAGCCATGGTGTTGTGGCAGGAGAAAAATCGTGAAGCCAGGGCAGGGCAAGATAAGTTCCAGGTTATGGGCGATCAAGCTTGGCATAGATTGCAGTACCTTAGTTGTATGCACAGCCTGTCTTGGCTGCGTCATACCTACATACTGTATAATAAGGCAAACACTCCGACTGGATCCGTACCTTACCTTTACGTTGTACAGTTTATGCAGTACCTTAACTACAAATACCTTATACCGAGTAGCACAACATCATCCAGACGACTGTTATTATTATCGTGTCAACGCACGCTTGCATAGTTACATAGCAGATCCACTGTTCCGTCCTCATCGGTTGTATGATGTAGCTACTCAAAGTATACAACATCTCACTCGTTAGCCGTTGTGTGCGAATCGGAATAATATGAGTATAGATGCGCAAGCAAAGGACTTTGCAGCTCCAGTCAGTAGATTTTCCAGTGCTGAAACCTATTCCCTTCCGCAGGCCTTGCGCTTTCAAGACTCTTCCCAACAACCCCACCATGGCTTCTGACAACAAGAAGAAGCTGGTGCAGAGCACCTTGACATCAGCCTTCTTCTCCCCCAAATCGCACGAGGACCCCGAAACACGGTCTCGGTACTTCTCCAAGCCCGACCCTCCCACATCTCCAGACCCCGTACCGCCAAACTCAGCATCGCCCTCCGGAGCCCTTCCACCAGCGTCCTCCCGAACAACAGACACATCTACCGCAACCTCTCCACCTCCTCAACCCACCCAACAACCGACAACATCCTCCTCACCCCGCACCAACACGAAACGCAACCTCCTCCTCGCCCACACCGCCGCCGAAACCAAAGCCCTCCTCCCCGCCCTCCTCCAACTCCTCCCCGCCTGTCCCGCGCATGGCTACCTCTACACGCCCCACAATACCCCGCGCCTGGACCACAAATACTGTCCGCGCTTCACCTCCCCATCCCCATACCCGTCCTCATCCACCTCCGACCCCCAACAACCATCAACCACCACACGCATACCGGGAACCTCCATCCGCGTCCTCAACACCGACACCCTCAACGCCGCCCTCGCCCTCTCCTCTTCCCCACCCCCGTCATCTCCCTCCCCCACCTCCACGCCCACGCCCCGCCCGCGAAAACAAAAACCCGTCCTCATCCTCAACATGGCCAACGCCCACCACCCCGGCGGCGGCTGGCTCCGCGGCGCCCTGGCGCAAGAAGAATCCCTCTGCTACCGCACCTCGCTGTCCTTCAGCCTCAAAAACCGACACTACCCTCTGCCGACCCTGGGCGCCATCTACTCGCCGACGATCGTCGTGCTGCGCGACGACCTCGCGTCGGGCCATGGACTGCTCGATCTGACGCGCCCGGAGACGCTGCCGGTCGTGAGCGTTGTCAGCGTGGCTGCGGTGAGGGATCCCGAGGTGGTGTGGGCTGAGGAGGAGGGGAAGGGGGCGAGGGAGGTGTATAAGTTCGCGGCAGACAGGGAGGCGATGAAGGGGAAGATGCGTGTCGTGTTAAGGGTCGCGGCGCTGAATGGGCATCGGCGCGTGGTGCTGGGGGCGTTGGGGTGTGGGGCGTTTGGGAATCCGAGGGGTGAGGTGGTGAGGTCTTGGAGGGAGGTGCTGGGGGAGGGGGAGTTTGGTGGGGGGTGGTGGGAGAGGGTTGTGTTTGCGGTTATGGATGGTGGTGGGGGAGAGGGCGGAGGAGAAGGAGGAGGAGAGGGTGTGGATGCGGATGTGGGAAAGGATGGAGAGGGGAATTTTGGCGTGTTTTGGCGGGGGTTGGATGGGCTTGTTGTGTGAAGTTGAGGAGTGCGTGGGGTGGGATGGGCGTTGCGGTGTAAACGAGGGCCCTGGCATGTCGCTGGCACCCATAGTTGACATTCATGTAAACGAAGCATATGATATACGACTGAGCCCGCTTGCTTGGATCTCGATCAAGCTGCCATCTCGGTCTGAATGTCCTTGGCGTGAACTGCACGGAATTGACGTCGAGGGCAAGGTCCTTATGCTTTGTCTATAACTCGTACTGTACGCTGACTGACGATCATGTTATGCCACCACCACTACCCTCGCCGCTCCTTCCCGCCTGGATACGCCACGAGACGAGTCAACCAATGCAGCCTCGTATGAGCGGATAGATTCCTTTGGATTGGCCGAAGAGTCTCCCTCGAGCCGGAGAGGTCCGCGTGGCAGGTAACTAGGGATGCCATCACATCGAGGACCTGGAACAGATATACTCCGCCAACATGCAAGCAACAGACCACATGCACATGCAGATAAACCCCATCATCCATCGTCCGTCCCATCTGAAACCCAGCTCAGACCTCCTCAATATCCAGCAACATATAGTGGCGTCCGCACCTCAACCCACCCGCTCATCTAGCTCAAACTCATCAACATCTCAATCCTCCAAACCTCCAAGTCTCTTCCCTTCCTTTACCAGCTAAGACCCTCGAAAAGCGTCAAAACGCTTATACGTATACCCGATAAACGGCAAACTCATCTCGGCCTCGTGCTCCTCGCCCGCGATCTGCGTCTGGGCGCGCAAGGCGGCCGAGTGGTCGCTCTGGTCGATCTCGTCGGTGGGGAAGTAGGAGACGTCGACGTTGGAGTTGAGCTTCGGCTCGAATGGGGCACGGATCTTGCGCAGCTGGTCCCAGATCACGCCGCGGAAGAAGGGGTGGTTTTTGATCTCTTGCGCGCCGCCGGCCCGGCCGAGACGGTTGGAGGAGTCGCAGAGGAGACTGCGTGGGTGGAAGATCAGTCAAGGAAATCTGGATGGTTGATTGAAGAGGTGGAAATCAGGGATGGGGTAGATGTGTGCATGAGCTGGGGCTGGTTTGCGTTCGTGCGTTGGGCAGAAGATTGGGTAAACGTACCTTCGGATCAGATGCTCGGCCTCGGGCCCAAGCTGGATGTCCTCGGGGAAATACAACGTCTCCTGCCACGCGACAATCTTGCGGTACGTATCGTGCGGGTCCTCCGCACAGAACGGGGGCCAACCGATAAGGCACTCGAACATGATGGCGCCCAAAGACCACCAATCGCATTCGTAGGAGTACCCTTGACCGCCAAAGATCTCAGGCGCGATGTAGTCGGGAGTTCCGACCGTCGAGTATGCCATGATGCGTCGGGATTTGCGCCATGTGTTGACCTGAGCGCGGTTGCTCACTGTAAGGTTGATTTGATCAAGGGAGACGGAGTTGCGGTCACGGGGTTTGCTGGATGTGCCTTTAAGTAATTGTTGGTAATATGAATTTTCGTGTTGCTTGTGGAAACCGGTAGAGAGCCCGAAGTCGGTAAGTTTGATATGACCACCGCGGTCAAGCAGGATGTTGTCCGGCTTGATATCACTTTGAGACCGTTAGTAGCCGTCTTTACATTGTATCTAACGTGATAGATCAAGATAACGTAGCGGCAAATTCGAGAAAGAGGCTAGACGCTCGACCACGAACGTCGAAGCTTCGTTAGAATGTAGTGGTAGCAGTTGAGGTCCAAAGGAGAGGTAGTCAGTAGACTAGATAGGGAATATGTAACTTACCGATGAATGTAGCCCAGTTTGTGAACGGCTTCAATCGCCAGGACGATTTCGGCCATATAGAACCTCGTTATATCTTCGGAGAAGATCTCATACTTGATCAACATCGTCATGAGATCACCCCCAGGCAAGAACTCCATCAACATATATAAGAACACCGGGTCCTGAAATGTGGTGTGTAACTTGACCACCCAGGGGCTGTCTGACTCGACCAAGATGTCACGCTCCGAACGCACGTGGGCAAGTTGGTCCTTTTTGAACATCTCTGTCTTCACCAATGACTTGAGCGCATATATCTTGCCATCTGTTTTCCGCTGCACCAGCTTCACTTCGCCGAAAGCTCCTTTACCAATAACCTTGAGAGTACTGAAGTTTCCGGGAACCTCCCTGGTCCGGAGGAAGCGAAGATATTGAGCTTCTCCTTTGCGCATGTTGTCGCGTCTCTGCATCTTTCGAGTCTCAGATTGATTGGGCTCTGCCATCACACGGTCAAAGTCTCGACTCCTGCAAAACCAACCCATCAGTTAGTCGCATGTTTGTGTGGTTCGCTGAGTGAACTTTCACGGCTCTGACAACTATGACGGATACCATGCTTCAACAGCCTGCGATGTGTGGGGCGTACCGGATGTTACGTTCGCGAGCCCGCTGCACATTTTGTTCAAAGAATGACTTGATCATCGCCTCCACTACTTTACCACGTTTTGCAATATTGGCCGAGTACTTTTCGGGGTTCCTCTCCGGAGGTTCTTCATCACTAGCGGAGCGCGAAGTGGAGCCATGGCCGGGCATAGGCGGCGCCAGATGGTTACCAAGCTGCTGTTGTCCCGTCCCACCAGCAGTGTGAGGTCGTTGACTCGGCGAAGGATGTCGACCGTACACGGGGTTCTGACGAGCACTGTTTCCAAGGTTCTGATTGGAGAACTGGTTTACGAGACCGTTGGTCGCATCGGCAGTAGCGTAGCCACCCTGCCGTTGTTGGTAAGATGGCTGTGGGCTCTGGATGTTCTGCTGCTGGTACGGGCTCTGATACTGATTTTGCTGCTGCTGGCCATAGTGAGGTTGATACGGACTATTCATGAAATACCCTGTGCCGCTTGCGTACCCGTTGGGACTTTGTAGCTGAGATCCTCGATATTCTTGACCCATCTGTGCGCCCTGACCTTGTTGACTGCTGAATATCGGCTGTGGAAATGTGGACGGAGTCGTCGGGTAGGTTCGTTCATTCATGGGCGTGTAAGTACGCTCATTGTACCCTCCAAAGTTGAAATTGAGACGGCTGTTTGGATCCATTTTGCTCTCGTGACTTGGGTGTGGACTTGATTGAGCTGGTAAGTCAGTGAAAGGGGCGCGTATTTAGCTGGTGAGCTTACAGAGGGGTATGTTGCGTCAACACAGCCAGACGCGTCCCTCCAAGGGACTGCGAGACTGTATGTTGGATATGGATAGTGCAGGGTAACCGTACGTATGAATAGTCTGAAACTGCAGGAGATGCTCATCAGGTGAAAGAGTCAATATTCGCTTTCCTGCGAGTTATGGCACTCAGCAGTAACTGACCTGAGGCGTTGGTACCCAGAGAGAAAAAGATGCTGCTCGCCTATTTGGGACTAGAGCGGCAGATACTTGAAGAAGATCCCGAATAACGTATATGCGCAAAGTCTCGGATTTCCTAACATCTACTTCGGGCAAGCTGCCATGCGAGGAAAGGAGGATGATGGTGAAGTATCTGGGCGGAAGGGTGGAATTCCCTAAGGGGTCAGATCTAGAGTATTACTAAGCTCAGGGACGAGATTTCAATTGAATGGAGGCGGTCACAGCTAGACAGGGTTACCCCAGCATTCGGGACCTGCAGGGGAGCCACAAGCGTTGAAAGGGGAAAAAGGGAGACGGGAGCAGCACGTGGTAGCGATTAAGTTATCGCAGCCAGATTTCAATTCGATAAGACAGGTAATCAGCAACATGAAAATATATACGTATGAAGTGCTCCGTACCCTACCTACTGAGAATTACCATAGGGTTTTATCTTTGCGCAGGCTTCATAGTTGTGGGTCAGACTGGGAAAAGTACATTGTTCCCTTATAGGGAGGGGACACCACTTGGCCGTTGAAGGTCGGACAATGGGGCGCTTAAATCTTCCGCCTCCACATACAAATGACCAGAGGGTATCCCAACTCTTCCAAAGTTGTACTACTCCGGTACCGTGAAGCCAGCCAGAATTTGGTAAACATCGATTTGTGCTGAGGAATATGTGGTCGGGTTGGAGCCCTGAAGACTGAGGTGACTTGCCTCGATCAGGAAAAGCTTCGTAGAAAGAGTGGTCTAACCTATTCAAGTGTAGACTCATGCAACTCGGATATCAGAACTTTCGAAGCAGAGCCTCATCATAGATGACCTACCTACATGTAGGTATGCATGAAATAAACGTTAAAGGGCATTGAGTATCATACACTCAGGGCTCCCATTGCTTAATAGGTTTGTCGTTTGCGCAGCCCAAGATGAGTCGCTGAAGTTCACTTCGGACTATTACCCATCATGGCCGACAAGGCAGCTCCTGCAGGTGCTCCCCTAAAGACAGCGCAGGATGCGGCCCCCACAGCTTCAAAAGCTGTTCCAAAGCGTAACCCAGCTTTCAGGATGATGGGTACAATACATCTCTCTTGTTATTTCCGACCGCTTGTTAACCCCTACAGGTCTACCAAACTTCCGCTTCAGACTTCCGTCCCGAAACTGGCTGATCTTCCTCTCCATCACCGGCTCCTTCACCTCCGCCCTCCTGTACGACCGGCACCAAAAGAAACTCGCCCAGCGCAAATGGTGCACACTCGTCTCTCACCTCGCTCTCGAGCCTCTACCTGTCGACACGCTGCAAAGGAAATTAACAATCTACTTGTCCGCGCCGCCGGGCGATGGTCTGAGGAGCGCGAGAGAGTACTTTCAGGAATACGTTAAGCCCGTCTTAGTCGCCGCGGCGTTGGATTGGGAGGTTGTTGAGGGCAGGAGAGAAGGCGACGTACGGGCCGGACTGGCAGCGAGGGTCAGGAGGCTGCGGAGGAAACGGGGCGAAGCTGGAGATGTGGAAGTCGGGGAGGATGCCGAGGCTCTGATCGAGCAGACGCGACAAAGGACCGGCATTCGAGACTACGATGGATTAAGGGGTGACATCGTTATCGGTCGACATACGTGGAAGGAGTATATCCGTGGTCTACACGAGGGCTGGCTCGGGCCAATAAATCCACCACCATCACCACCACCGGCCGAGCCATCAGCAGCTTCACCACCCGCAGACTCGGCTCTCCTGGAACCATCGTCAATTAGCACTACCTCCCGCCCACCTGATGACCCTCAACCAACACAAGACGATCTCTCGCCAACATCCCCTCCATCCCAGGACCCTGCACCAGACGACAACGCCGCTGAGACGGAGGAAGCGCAAGAAAGCGCAAAACCCAAACCGACCACCCCAACACCACCCTACATCCCCACAACCGCCTACCCCACCTCCCCCCTCCCACCCACCATCCCGCCAACCTTTTCCCCATCCACGCCCCTCCCCTTCCCACACATCCTCGGCTTCCTCAACACCCCGATCCGAATCTACCGCTTCCTAACCCGCCGCCACCTCGCCGACGCCATCGGCCGCGAAACCGCCGCCGTCGTCCTCGCCGCCCACAGACCCTACCAGCAGAGCTCCTCCTTCGCATCCAGCATCGACCCGGACTCCGACTCTCCCTCCTCAACCGCAACCGCAACCGCGATGACAGCTACTCTCAACACGGAAAACGTCGTCGAGAGCGGAACGGTCTACGAGCAACAGACTGTGCTGCAGCACGAAGAGCGCGAGTGGCATAAGTCGGCACGGAAGCGGAACGAGGGCGAGGGCGAGCGCGTCTGGTTGGATGGCGTGGTGCTGGATCCAAGAGTTGCGGAGCGGATGCGGAGGTTTGAGTTGGCGGGGGTGGAGGAGGAACGCGCGGGGAGGATCGCGGAGGGGAAGGAGGGGCTTTTGGGGCAGGAGATGGTGGTGAAGGGCGAGGAGAGCGTGTTGGGTAGGGTGTTGGCGATGGTGGGGCTGGGTACCGGGAAGGAGGGCCCGAAGCCCGGTTGGGTGCAGGGCCAGGAAGGGGATGATGAGGAAGCGTCTTGACGGAGCATGGCATGAAATTTGCGAATCAGTATGTACGGCGCGAGCCCGAGCGGGGGGTTCTATGTACACGTCACAACGGGAGGCAGCGGTGCTATCCTGCATTTGGCGTCCGGCATCGTATCTCAGCGGTACCTTATCTTTACTGTAACGTATGTAGATCAGACAGACTCCTCAACTCGAACAGAAAAAAGCATATCTAATCCATCCTTTTATGTATCTTATCACAGTACAGTACGTTGAAAACCGACACTCTGTACTTTCCGCCCACGAAAGACAGACCAAGACGTCGCATCAGGGCTATGCAAAAGGATAGGAAAGAACCAGAAACGCTACAAGCTAAGCTGCCTTTCCCACTTCGCTCGCACGTCTCCGTCCTCGGCGTTGACCGTACGGCGCCCGACTTGCGACGTCCCGCCCTGGAAGAAAGTCTTGACGTATCCTACAAACCCGCCTCTAGTGTTCCTCTGGAATGACGATGTCTTCATGTTCGTGTAGGGGTTGCGTTGGCGAGGGAGTCATTTATCCTGCTGAAACGCCGTAGCCTCCGGCCAACGCTGGCGTGCGCGCGTGACGTATTCGTCCAACTGCTTCTTCTCGCTCTTCCAGCTTTTGAGGAGTTCCAGGCCGGCTGTGGTGTCTTGCAGCGAGATGTGGTCGAGGTCGAGGGTGGCGAGGAGGTCTTTTTGGTTCCGCTCAAGGGAGTCTGGCGTTAGTGTTTGCCGGACTTTGACGAACGCTTGGATGTGGGCTGCGCTGTGTTTGTGCTGTACGAGGAAGTCGTTGTTGTACGTCGAGAGATCGGCGTCTCTGGGGAGGAGGGTGGCGAATTCGGAGGTGATGACTTCGGAGAGTTTGGGTGGGAGCGGGGACGGTAGGGAGTCGATAGTTCGGCGGAAGCGGATGGTCTGCTCGTGGAGGGTTGGATCTAAGGGATCGATGGAGTGGGCGGCCAGAAGACAATGTAGGGCAAGAGCGTACTTTTCTGTTCCATGAGTCAGTATATACCACGATGGTTGATTGTGATTCGGGGAACCTACTTCGGCGAACGAACACTTCGAAACCCACGTTCTGTGCCTTGATGTTCTTCGAACTGAACTCTAATAGCGGCCCGAGAAACTTCATTGCATCCTTCAGAGGGTCTACCGTCTGTGCAAGGAGTTTTCCTAATGGATCCTTGTCCTCTTTCTTCTTATCGCCGTTCTGGTCGGTCCCGGTTGTGGTCGGCTTTTTCGCTTCCTTTTTTTCAGCGTCCACTTTCTCTTGCTTCTGCTGATCCCTCTTGGCTTTTTTCATCGCTTTCTTTCTCTCGATCGAGTCCAGCTTGTCCAGGTCGGCAGCACTATGCATCCCATTCGTCAATGGCCCATGCGCCAGTTGCGGGTTGTCGTACAGCGCAATGTACGCCTTGACAGCCGAGACAGCAGCCCGCGAGTAGAAAGGGTGTTGTCGTAAATGGTCCTCCCATCTCACCATGTCTACGTATGCTCTTATCTGCCCTTTTCGTAATGAGAAGCTGTGAAAGTCGAATTGATCCTCTTGCCAGACGTCAAAGATGTTGTAGATTGCAGTGAATCGCTTCAGAGCAAGACCCAGCTTGCCTTGCCGAAGATATGACTCTCCTTCCTCAGTAATGTACCACATACATTGCATATCATGGAGATCGCCTAAAGGTCCACCCAGTGTCTCGTTCCTCGTGAACTTGCTCATCGTCTGAATCGCAGCATCGTTCTCGTCGTTCCGTAATTGGTATTTAGCGGCCTTCGAATTGATGTATCGGTCCTTGTCGTCTAGTGACCTTGCTTTTTCCATTGTTTCTGAGGCTCTCCTCGTATTCCCGTAATGCTTCCATATCCTGGCTTTCGTCATGTGGTAGTCCACCGATTTGCTTGAACGGTCTATGGCCTTGTCTATGTTCTCCATCGCTTTTTGGAGGTTGCGGCTAAGATGGTAATTGTAATGTTGCGCAAGGAAATACAAAGCAGATAACTCGAAGGTTGATATGTCCCCATTGACTTGCGTCTCGGCTGATCCATTAGCCTGATGTGAGTAGTTGCCAGCGCTGTAGCCTTCGACAAGCTGCTCGATTGTGTTTCGTTTCGAGGCATTTGAGTAGAGTGATTTAACGTTTGCGAATGTCGACGGGACGCCCTTGTTCAGCATCCATTGCAAGTACTGGTCAGCTGCTTCTCTGAAACTGTCTCCCTCAAGAAAGTCCAACGGTATCCGTCGGGCAGCGTCTCCGCGTGGGTTCTTCGTTGCGTAGTCGTCGTACAGTGCCTTAAGTGACTTCAGATCTGACTTATCCATATCCAGCGAATTCTGCAGTCCTGCATAGTATGTCTTGTACTCGGCGTTTCGTTCGAGCAATGCTCTGTACGCAGTCTCTGCTTCCTTTTTCCGCCCCAAACTCGATAGATAATCGGCTCTCATCTCCATAACCGCCGTCTTGTCTAAGTTTGCCTTGCCTACAGCTTCTAGGTGGTCCAACGCTCTTTCAGTCTCACCCGTCTCAGCAATAATGGTGTTCTTGTACAGTACGGCTTCCGAGTGCTCGACATCAAGCTTTGATATGGGGCTCTTCAACGTTTCCTCATACGTCGTAAGGACGTTCTCTGCCTCCGCGAGGTTCCCAGCCAGATGATACGCAATTGCAAGTGCAGTCCAGTTTTGCCTCAGTCCTGATCGCGCTTGTAGCATGGCTCTCCGGCTCTGGATATAGCCCTCGTAATCCCTCATCTGAATCTGTAGCAAGGCAAGGTCACGTTGTATCTGCTGCGAATCTGGTTCAAGCTTCAATGCGAACTTGTATGCCTTTATAGCCTCTTCAAAGTTCTTCTCGGATCGCCAGAGGAGTCCGTAAACGTGCCAGCAGACATGCGACTTCATGTCATTTCTAAGGGCCACCTTGGCGAGTGCGAATGCCTCTTCAGTAGAACCTTGCGAGTTGATGATAAGAGCCTTCATGGCCAAGGTGTCTCCATGGTTTGGATTTTTGCGGAGGATCTGATCCGCCGCCTTGAGACCTTTGGTTTAGGGTTAGCTCATGACTGCGAGGCGGTTAGATCTTAGCTTTACCTTTCTTGTACTGCTTGCTTTCATAGCACTTGACGACCTGCCGAAAGAGACTGCCCTCTTTCGAGCTCAATGGCTGCGGCATTCTGTAAGTTCACGGGGCCAGACAGTCAACCGGCTCGCTTGAAAGCGTCAGTTGGAAAGCTCTCGTCTGGTATTACTGAGGCGCTGGCTGGTCGACGGTGGTGTCTGAACCACTCAGCTAGTTGGGAAGAATTGAAGAAGACTATGAGCGTCTGGTCTTCAAGATAGTAACAGTAAAGACCGTGAGGTCGGAGAGGAGGTTATCGGGCCATTGTTCAGTCTGTTGTCGAAAACTGGACGCAGATGTTTTGGATCCATGCACGGCATTAACCGAGTACTACGGTGGACAATAACGAGGTTACCGACACATCAAATTTTTTTCAAATTTTCACAAACACATAGAGAAATGATGATCTGTAAGTAAGTAGTCAACATCATCATCATCATACAAACAAATCAATCACCTACAAGAATGTCCACTTCTATTCCAGTGATCAATGATATAGTGTAAACACAGAACAATGAAGTAAATAATTCTCAATATAGAGACTGATCTGAGAAACTGATCATACAAAGATATATGACAGTGAGTTCTAATTTGACATTACTCAGACACAGATTCTGAAGAAGTGAAAAGATGAGAAGAAAATAGAGCTGTGATCAGAGAAGAATCAGATGATGATCTTAATACTGCAGCAGACTTTCAATATTGAAGCTGTTATCATATAGTTCTGATTCATACAATCTACAGCAATATACTACATTAAACATTACTGACATCTTTTTAGTGAGAAAGAGAACAAGAAGAAATGTAATTCTTTAAATTATAGTAGACTGTTGAGTTAATTCATAGATTCTACAAGCTGTACAGTTTTATTAGATGAATAATAATGAAGTTTTTTGTACAACTGACACTCTGTTTTTTATCTAACTTTATTCTTACTCTCACTTTCAGATTTGTTACTATCACAACTTCAATTACAATCATCATGTAAGTACACAGAAATAGTTTTGATACATTAATATTAACAGATTGTATGATGTAGAACTCTTGTTATATACAATGCAGTCATTACTGCTGCTGCTGTTCAGCAGAATTCTGTTCTTTTAGTAAAACAGTAACAGTTTGCTTTCTTTATTCACAGTTCACAGAATAAAAGACTTCTGACTTTTTCTGAACAATCTGTGAAGTTTATACAAAATGTAATCACTTCACAGCAGATTTCAACACATCATTCTTTGTACATCAATGACATTCTCATTCAGTCTCATGAAAGAATCAAACAAACATGCACACAGTGCATGTCAGTTTTAAGATTCTTTTCAGAATGTTGTTGCATTGCAGAACATTTTGATGAGACATGTAAAAACTGCAAATGATGTAATCATACAGCTCACTGCTCTGTACAAAATGACAATGAGAATGCTGTTGATGAGAATGATGATGATATTGTGATAATTGAAGAGTATCACTTGAGTTTAAATTCTGAATCTGCTGAGCATGAAGATGAATTATCACTGAAGAATGCTATTGTGTTGTGATAAATACATATGAATTTTTTCTAATCTTCTTGTTGATTTTTGTTCTTTGCTTCTCATTTAGTCATATGAGTTGTTATGACATCTGAGCAAGATTTACACTTTTTTGCAGTGCTCAGAACTAATAATCATATTAATGATGAAGTTAAGCAAGTTAGTAGATTAGATTTATAATCAATATAATTGTATTCAATTCATACAATACTGTAGTTCATTGATATTATAGAAAGAAAATCAATTTTCTTGCTTATGTGAGAATATACACAGTCTCAATCACACAAGTTTCAATTTTCTTGCTTATGTAATAATATATACAGTCACAATTACACAAATTTTAATTTTTAAATCATATGAATAGAATTCATTGTTCACAATGTCAGTACAAGCTGTGAATCTTGACTTCTACAAAGACTATGTCATATAGCTGTTTCAAGAAAATCATTTCAGTCAAGATATTAGCAGAAAACTTCAAGATGAGTTGAATATCACTTGCAGTTATTGTATGATTGAGTAAAGATTGTAAGAATAACAAATCTCAAAGAAAATCAAAATCATTGACACTTCTGAACTACAAATTAAGATTGTTGCTTTGTTTTATGAAGTATGTCTCAATAATATTCAAATATTACATGTATTGCAGAAGAAAGAACATGAAATTGAATTGTATAAAATTGTATAATTATGAAAAGAGATGAAAATGATTTGTCAACATTCTCTGTTTAACATTGAAGAAATAAAAGAAAAGATGACACAACTTGTATTGAAAGAGTTGAATACTGATGTCATTGATGAATATGAATGAGAATTGCTTTACACTCACTTTTGTATGAAAGAATTCAACATCTGTTGATATATCATTCTGATTCTATTTCTAATCACTTTCTGACATACTGTATTAGAGATTGTTTGTTTAATATAATCAAATATTTGAATTCTTAAGATCACATTTGTTGTATGAAAGATCTTCAATGTCAGTATGAAGAATATATTGTGCTGAGACTCAATTATCTATGATTTATTGATGATCATAACAAACTATTCTGTTGAGACATCAAGATCTATGCTGAAATTGATGTCTATTTCAGATACTTATCATGAATTTATGTTAATGTATTAAATTGTACAACAGTCAATGTGCTCTGTCAGTATCTGAATGTTATTTACAATCTGAAAGCACATTCTCAAATTTTGTGCTCTGATCAAGACAAGAAAATATTATTATGTGTGAAAGTTCATCATGCACTGAGTTGTACAACTGCAAATGAACATACACAACTGTCAAAGATTTATTTCTTTGATATCAGCACTGCAAATCAACAAATTGAAGCTTGATGAAGTCAGTTGATCAAAAGTTAACTGTTTTGATGATGAATAAGTTATTTTTATGTTAATATTACTTCATACAATTTATTAAGTAACTTGTACAGACATTTTTCAGAGATCTTACACAGCAAAATCTTTAAGATAATACTAGTCTTGCAGACTGCATCACACTAATGACACTGTATATGCTCATCATTTAACAAGAAATTCATGACTATGTGAAATTATAAAATGTTCATCTTGTACAAAAGCAAGTCAATTGATCAAATTCAGTAACAAATAGTTCATAAATGTTATATCATTGTTCAGAAATTATCAACACTGAGAATTATGTGTTGAGAGTGAATAAAGAAGTGATGATGATTATGTGAGCATCATATAATGACTGAAGTAAGTCTTCATCACAATTAATTGTACAATAGATACTGACTAAAAAGATATTGATGAATATCTTTCTGCTGCAACTCTTAAGTGATTTACATCACAATTACAAGCATTGAACATAGTTCTGAAAGATGTAAAAGTGAAAGATGTTCTTGTTGATGATTCATGATGTCATGTTGAGATGTACAAACAATTACATATTATTGTATAATCACATATTGTCTTCAAGATACATTCAATCCTGACAGAATCTGCTAAATTTCATGAAGATTATACATATCAAAACAGAGAACTGATTGAATATAATGAACATCATGAGCTAAGTAAGAATTTTGTATGAAATAATGACAAAGCAAGTTTTGTTGAGAATGAAACATTCATTGATGCTAACTCAGAAAACATGTTGAATGTTTATCTTCAGAAATTGTGATTCTTTTGCTTACAAATCTTCTTTTTTTTTTAGATAATTCAAATTGTATAAAATGATTTCTTTATCATCATAAAATTCACATTGCATTCTTAAAGATGTTGTGCATTCTACTGAATATTTCTCTGCTTAATATAAATACTGTTTTTATGATTGTGATGTTATTAATTCTTATTTTTCTGTCATCATTGATTTGAATACTCTTTCTTTCAGTCATACAACTTAAAACTCTCTCTTTAGACATGAAGAAAATACTTGATATTATGATCATATCTTGATACAGAATAGTGAAACAAAAAATATGTCTGAGTGAGCATAATCTCAAGCATGAAACAACAAAACATCAGATATTTTCTTGTAAGCATGTGTCAGAGAACACATCAGAACACTGAAATACTGAGTGTGTCAGTGTGTCTGTTTCTATATAGTAGAATTGATTCTTTTATGAAATTAATTGTGTTCAACTCATCTAGTTATGCAATACAAAGCTACTGTTTATCTAGAATCTTTGAATCTTTATATCAAAGAGCACAAACTCTAGCTTTATAACTGAGAAATCTCAGTTGAGATGTAACACTTTGAACACTCTTACAATATAAAGAATGTCATTCAAAGAATCAATCTCAGACAGTGTGTCAGAAAGCACTGAATCAACAAAGATAGTCAATATCAATTACAAAGTACTCAAAGTCAAGACTTCAGAGAACTTTACAGAAGATTGATGAAATTTGAGACAATTTCTTGCTCAAATCAACCTGTATGTTGACTTCAATCAGAAAAAGTTTGAAAGCAATGTTGACAGAGTTCTATTTGCAACATTCTACATGAAGAACACAGCATTTGATTGAATCAAATCACAGCTCAACAAGTTCATGATTAAGAGCATTTCTGAACAGAAACAGAATACATTTTGCATAGAGAACTGAATGCAGTTCAAAGAAGAGCTGAGAAGAATCTTTAAGATAGTTGATGAGAAATGTGTGACAAAACAAAGAATTCACACATTACAGCAAGAAGAATCTGCAGTCAAGTATGTGACAGAGTTTCAACAAATTGTGATACTCATGCAATGAAACTCAGATCAATTAGCATCAGCTTATTATTGAGACTTGAAAGAATCTATCAAAAATGAAATTGCACAAAGCAACAGATCAGATGATCTGCAAGAGCTTATTAATAAAATAATCATGATAAATAATCATCAGTAAAAGCAACAGATGAAAAGAAAAGACTACTGACATCAGAAGTGAACTGAGTGAGCTGATAGAAAAAATCAAAGATGATATTACTTGAATTTCATGAATCTCAACACAATAAAGTGAGATCAATCTTCAGCACAAAGACTGAAGAAAGCATCATGAGAAAAGAAACAGTTCTCAAGAGAAAAGTCTTCAAGCTATTGAGAAATGCAGAAGTGCTATAACTGTAATATTACTGAACATCTTGCACAGAATTGCAAGAAACTCAAGAAAGAAAGAAAGAAAGCTACAATCACAACTAAAAAAGTAATGCACAACAATCTTAGCTGAACAACTTACTATGATGACATGTGTTGAACTCACATGAGCAGCAAGAATGAAGTCAGATATTATTCAAAGAAGTTACATCAGAAACAAGAGACTTACAATATCACAGAACAATCTAGATTAAACAATACTGTAAAAAAAAAACTGTGTGTTCTAGAGATCAAGATCAAAGAAATCAATACTTGTGATACTCAGATAGAAGAAGACTACAGTAATAGTATCTGAATTGTCTTGAATTCAGATGCAGATCAAGAAGAAGTCAATAAATGAGAAGTCAACATGAGATTGAAGACAGCATATCAGCATTCTGAGAATCAACAATGAGCATTAAAAGAAAAAAAGCTTCAGTTTGAGAAGCACAAGCTTGAGCAAAAAATACAAGTCTGTGAGCAGAAAGCACAACACAAAAGTACAAAAGAACAAAAGACATACAATCAGCTAAAAGAGCTGATGATAGCTGTTAAAGACAAATGTTTCAACAGCAACAATGCAGTATTGTCAAAATCTCTTGTTTGAAAAACAAAGAGTCACAAGATTGAGATACACTTACTTAAAGAATATATCATGCAAAATAAAGACAGATGAATCTTCAATAGAGAATATATATCATCTGAATTTCTGCAAAGAATAAAAGTCTTTGAAAGTCAATTGCAGATGAAGTACAATCAGTATAAACTCTGACTACACTCAGAAAGACACATTGAGTAATATAGTTTAAAGTATGCAAATCTTATGATCAGAAGAGAATCAAGATGATTTTAAAAACTTTGAAGATGAGTCAAACAACTAGACAAATCAAAAAACAAAAAGCTTTCTCAACAAGACTAGAAGATAAGAAGCTAGTGATGTCTCAAAGACAAGACAATAGTCATTGAATATGAATCAAGATTATGATCAATGAACATCAGATTAACATATTGATGAATTTTGAAGTAAATGATAACATCATGAGCTGATGAATAGTTGAATTGTTGAAATTAAAGACACAATGAGTGTGCTGTTCATTCAACATACATATGACAAATGAAATCATTGAAAGAATTGATGAGAAAATCTGTGTGAAAGTCTCAATTCTTGAAAATTCACAAGAAATAATGTTCAACATTATGAGATCAATCAGATATGACACAGTACTAAAGATGCTCTGATTGTGCAGAAAAAATTCATGAATTGATTGAGTTACAAAAGAGATATGTACAATTGAAGACACATATGAGATCTTTGAACAACTCAAAATGAGCTTATTAGAGTATAGATCATGAGATTATGAGATATCACTATTGAATGAAAAGCAACTCAAATAAATGTCATTATACTCAATGAGCAAGAATCAACTCAGAGAAGTTAGAACTTATCTTGACAAGAATTTTAAGAGAAAATTCATAAAATCATCAAAATCATCAGCAGAATATTCAATTCTGTTTATATTAAAGAAGAATGACAAGAAACAACTATGTATCAACTACAGACAACTCAACAAGATAACTTATAGAGACAGTTATTCTCTACTGTTAATAGAAGAGTTGCAAGACTGATTAAAAAAGACTAAGTGATTTATGAGTTTAGATCTTAAAGATGTCTATTACTGAGTTAAAATGAAAGAAGATGAAGAGTGAAAAACAGCATTTTGAACAAGATACAGACATTATAAATATATCATTATGTCATTTGAGCTGAAAAATGCCTCAGTCATCTTTCAGAGATTGATCAACAACATATTGAGAGAATATCTTGATGATTTTGTGATCACATATCTCAACAATATTCTGATATATTCAGAGAATCTTGAAGAGCATCATGAGTATATACAAAAGATACTGACAAAGCTCAATGAGAGAGTTCTGTATGTGAAAAAGTCAAAAAGTAGATTTAAAATCAAGAAAGTCAAGTTTCTAAACTATGTGATTCAATTTAAACAAATCAAGAAGAATTCAAAGAAGACAGAAGCAGTCAGAAACTGATTAACATCAAAGTGAATTAAGAAAGTACAAGTCTTTCTAGAATTGATGAACTATTATTGAAAGTTTGTATCAAACTATGCAAGAATTGCAAAATCACTAACATGTTTAACACACAAAAGCAAAAAATAGCATTGAGATAAGAAGCAGAAGAATGCATTTCACATATTAAAGAAAAGTTTTAGCAGAACAGCACATCTGAGAATACTCAACTCAGTATACAAAAAGACACTGAAAACTGATGCTTCAGATTTCACAATAAAAGCATGTTTGTATCAGATCAAGAATGAACAGTCAAGACTCATAGTATATCAATTTAAAAAGTTATCAGAACTCAAGAAAAGATATGAGATTCATAATAAGAAACTTCTTGCAATAGTGAAAGCACTGCAAGACTGAAGATCTTATTTCACAAAAACAAACAAATCAATTCAGATCTATACAGATCACAAGAATCTGAGAAACTTTGCAACAACAAAGCAACTCAATCAACAACAGATTCATTGAACAGAGCAGTTAGCAGACTATGAATTTCAAATTCATTACAAGAAAAGTAATGAGAATGATGAAGTGAATGTCTTGAGTAGATGACTCAATCACAAAAACATACAAACAATACATGCTGAAGTTCTGAGCAAAGACAATAGCAAAATTCTCACAAAGAACTTAGCAGCAATGTACAAGATAAAGCAAGCTTTCTTGACAGACAAAGAACTCATTAAGATGTGTCACTACAGCAGAGTCAATGAATATCTAGAAGTTAAGTGCACTGAGAATTTAGTGCAAAGAAAATGCAACATTAGCAATTTCAGAAATTAAATTATCAAAATAATCACTATGTACAATTCATGCTGAAGAAACAGAATCAATTAAGATAAACAATATAATGAAGTAATGTAACTGAACACATCAGATGCATTATGAAAGTTAGTTATCATGAACTTTATTATGAAGCTATCATCATCAAAGAACTCAGCATGAAAAACAAGATTCAACAGTATATTGATCATAGTAAATAGATTGATCAAATACACAATGTTTATTTCATTCAGAGAAATCACAACAGCATTAATATTGACATACACAATACTAAGAGAATTGATTAGCAATCATGAGCTATCAAGAGAATTTATCATCAACAGAGATAAACTGTTCACAAGCAAGTTTTGAGAAATGCTCACAGCAGAACTCAGAATAAAACATAAGATGTTAATGACATATTACTCACAGACAAATGAACAAAGCAAATGAATGAATCAGACAGTAAAGACATACTTAAAACACTATGTCAACAAGAATCAGAATGACTGAGTATGACTGTTGTCAATGACACAGTTCATTTACAACAATGCAAGAAACAAGATCACAGAAGAAACATCTTTCTATGTGAACTACAGTTATAACTCAAAGATATGATGAGATCTTAAAGAACACAGATCACAAAGTCAAAAAGTGATTTTAGACATCACTCAGATGAAGAAACTGCATCAAGATCTAATGAAACAGATTGAACAGCAGACAGAATGAACAACAAAGACAAGATCATTCAAAGAAGAAAAAAAGATATATCTGAGAACAGACAACATACAAATCAAAGAAAGAAGCAAGAAACTGAAGAACAAGAGCATTAAATCATTTAAGATCATCTGAAACATTAAAGAGTTAAGTTATGAGCTAGACTTACTCAAGAAAATGAGAATACACTCAGTATTTCATGCATTCATGCTACAGTATTGCAATCAGTTCATATCACTTCAAATCACTGAAACATCTGTCAAATTCAAAAAAGAATACAAAGTTAAGAACATTCTAGAAAGAAGAATAATTAGTGAGAAAATTCATTATCTCATAAAATGAAAAGATTACAATATCTTGAAAAACATCTGAGAACTCAAGAAGAATCTCAAGAACTGTGCAAGAACACTTCAATATTTTGAGAAAAGAGATCAAGATTAGCTCAGAAGAATGAAGACATTGTATTGATAAGTTGTGACAATGATTGAGAATTTTCATTCTCTGTCTCATCATTATCATCTGTAAGCTCTTCAGTAAGATACTTTGCTTTTGTGTTGATTTGAGCTTCAAACTGTTTTAGAGTTTTCTGCAATCTAGTAATTTTTGCTAAAAGCAAGAAAAGTTGCTCATCAAGAGTCTGAGAGAGCTCATTTTTGGTTTTTGAGTGAACAGACTCTAAGAAATTCAGAAAAAAACTGACACAGAGATGATCTTGATGCATATACTTGACATATTTTGCAAATCAAAACAGATCAGATAATACTGCAGAATCAGAAGACATTACAATGCAAGAAAAACTGATGTTTAGACAATGATCACACAGAACAAATGCAGAATTTTCTTTGCAAAATATAGTATCAGTGAGTCAAAGACAATTTTTGAATTTCAGATGCATTGTTGAAAGATGACAAGCAAATGCTGATATATACTCTTGCTTAAATAGGTTCTAGAGAACTAGTGTCTAGAAAAAAAAAATGATGTTATGATCATATCTTAATACAGAATAGTGAAACAAAAGATATGTCTGAGTGAGCATAATCTCAAGCATGAAACAATGAAACACCAAACATTCTCTCATGAGTATGTGTCAGAAAGCACATCAGAACACTGAAACACTGAGTATGTTAGTGTGTCTGTTTCTATATAGTAGAATTGATTTTCTTATGAAATCAATTGTGTTCAACTCATCTAGTTATGCAATACAAAGCTACTGTTTACCTAGAATCTTTGAATCTTTATATCAAAGAGCACAAACTCTAGCTTTATAATCAAGAAATCTCAGTTGAAATGTAACACTTGACAAGTTGCAAATCATTATGTACTTTAAGCAACTCATGCTGTTGAAAGTCAAAGAACTCATGCTGACACAACAGCTTTGAGCAGTTGTACAACTTCTTCATCAGTGATCATCAATAGTTAAGCTTTTAAACATCACACAATCATCACTCTTGCATGACAAAAGTTCTCATAAACTTCTGATGATGAAAAGAAGTTGAAAAAGTTTGAATTATATAGTGATTTGAATTCTGACATCATCACAATTCATATGAACTTTTTCTAACTCAAATCTTTTGATATTGTACAGAACAATACTGTACATTTTTGTTGAACAATCATTTCATTGATGATCTGTTATCTTTTATATAAAGTAACATTCTTTCAGAAATCAAACATTCTTCAGTTGTACAACATTCTTACAATTTCTTCTGTCTTGCAGTTACATGAAATATCAAGACAGATCTGAAACATATTGAAGACAAAGCAGTCATGAAGATTTTGAATGTCTCAACTCTATTGAGAGATTATTGCATCAAAACAAATCATACATACAAGTTGTGATTGATTGCTCTTGTGAAGAATGAGTTGTACAATTTGAAAAAGATTAAGATGAAGAAGACTGATAAAGATACAAAGATAAAGATCAAGAAGAAAGAACAGAAAAAGAAGTCTTTTTAAAGAATCAAATTGAATATTACTCAATTATTCAACTCATTTTGAGTAAGTTGTACAATTTTATTTCTAGAATTCTCTATTAATTTCTATATCAGAAAGATACATCATTCAAAGATCAATTAACAACTTTAAAAAACTCTACTGCTGCAGAGTTTGATGTTTCTTCAGATGATAGTTTGTTGATGCATTGTATAAGAATTGATGATCACAAGAAATGATTTATGAGCTTGTATTGAGAGATATATAGAATACTTGTGCTAAGAACATACACTGTTGTCATCATTGACTGTGCAGACTGATTAGTTGAACAAGTTAACTGCAATTAACTTGATCTACTCATACAATTCAGACTCTGACACTAAAGATAATTAAAATAATGAAAGCAGCTAGAACACTGCACTTCTTGACAGCTTGTTATCTTGTTATATTAATACATATCTATTTTCTATTTAAAATATTTAACTGATGTTCAAGTCATACAACTCAAACACATTCAAATCATCTACTTCTTCTGCTTCTTCTTTTTCTTCTTTTTTTTGATTTTGTTGATCTTAATATTCACATTGTGATCATATCTGATCATGTGATCATATTAGTGACAGTTGTTACAAACATCTTGAAAATTCTCTGATATAGAAATACATTTCTATACATCATTAATATTGTATGATTTAGATTTCAGAAAGTAATACTTAAAATGAACTGTTCTCTTTATCACAGTCAATACATTTTTTCTTGTTCTCTTTCTCACTAGAAAGATGTCAGTAATGTATAATGTTGTATATTACTGTAGATTGTATGAATCAGAACTGTATAATAATTACTTCAATATATAAAGTTTGCTGCAGCATGCTGATCATGACATGATTCTTTTTTAATTACATTTCAATTTTCATCTCATCTTCTCACTTCTTCAGAATCTGTGTCTGAACATTGTTGAATTGAAACTCACTATCATATATCTTCATACAATCAGTTTTTCAGATCAGTCTTCATACTAAAAAGTATCTACTTTGTCTTTCTGTGCTTGTGTCATATCATTGATGACTGAGATGAAGATGATCATTGTTGTAGTTGATGAGTTTGTTTGTACAATGATGAGAATGTTGATTATCTACTTATAGATCATGATTTCTCTACTACAATCTATAGCTATGTGTTGTTAATGGTGAATATTCATTAACACTTTGCAAAAATTTGAAAAAAATTTGATGTGTCAGTAACCTCATTATTGTCCACCATAGAGTACAGTGTCAAAAAAAACTCTGGTCCATTCAGAATGATTGCAAAAATCACTTTTTTTTGAAAGCTCAAATTTCTCAAAACACACAAATACTGCAACTACTTCACAATCACAGTATATTATTACAAACTGAGTATATAGATTGATGTAAGATATATAGATCTTTCATATTTCAAAATTTGAAGTGTGTAATTGAACAAATGCATGTGTAGTCACTGAAAAAGTGTGTTTTTGAGTGTTTTTGTTGTGAAAAACAGCAATTTTACACTGTATTCAGCATATAACTCAACAATAACAATTTATTACAATAATCTGAGACTACAGTATTAAGATATATATAAATCTCTATCATTGATGAAAGTTCTGAATCAATTGATACATAAATGCTGTTGTTATTGCAATATTCAGTGATTTTTACATATAATTTGCAGCAAAATCAACAAAAACTCATGTTGTGTCACTGTTTTATTGTAAAAACACACTTTTATGATAATTACTCATGCAATTGCTCAAAGATATGTATGAAAATTGAAAGTCTAATAGATCTATATATAATTCATCATTCTATATACTCAGATTGTCTGTATAAGTTGTGATTGTGGAGTAGTTGCAGTATTTGTGTGTTTTGAGAAATAAAAAAAGTGATTTTCACAACCGTTCTGAACGGACCAGAGCTTTTTCCGGCACTGTATGAGGTTCCCACCGATATTTTGGCAACCCAGAGTTTCAGAGTTATAGAAGTCTTGGTTATGTAAATTATCTAAGTTTACTGTTGAATCACCTTCTATTGTTCGCTGATGCCGACTTTCTGACTTTTCCAAATACCTACATAATTGCAATATCAACGTCCCCAATAAGCAAAGACACAAACGTCCCAAGGACTTTTAATCACACCATCACCCTAAAACGGCCAATTGAACTGTCCAGTCCCTCCCAAATCAAGGCCACAAACTCCGTCTTGGGTATCATCGATTGGTTGGTCACCCTTTACTGGTCTTGTACGTCCCTTTAGGAGCGAGTCCAGACCACTGCTTGGAGTTCTTGCTGGCTCCATTGATCCGATATTGGGAACTTCCACGAGATGCCCGAGGCTAACAACGTCCACGGGCTCTGGTGATGTTGTTATCAGCGCTCAGGTGCGAATCCAAGGTTGAGACAACTCCACAATGGTAGTCCTAGTATGCCTGTTCAGATCATCACTCGAGCTTTTTCATTTCCTGATCGACATTGCTGTCGCTCCTAAGCAGAGATCATCAGCAGTACTTGCACTGCGTTCCCTCAGCCATATATCAAACGGTGTTTCTGAGGAGGGAAAACACCCATGATCCTTGCCCTCGATGCTGCAGGTTCCAAGAAGGGTCTCAACATAATTGACCAAGCCCTGACGTCGAATGGAGTTCCCCACGACATCACCAACCCTAACGACACAAATATCCTTAAGTAGACTGAGGGGTTCCAGGACCTTTTGCTTTTCGTCCCAACTTCCATTGCTGACCGTGTCAATCCATGAAATCTCGACTGTGTGCAAGCCGGGAACTTGCAACAGAACTCGGCAGATCTTGATGGCATTGATCCTAATCTGATAGCAGTATCTCTCTAGCCCAAAGGACGGATACTCCTCCAACAATGTACCTTTGAGGACGTAGGTAAGCCGAAACTTTCGCATGTGTGCAAGGTGAGGAGATAGAATGAGTTTGTCCAATCCGGGGTCCGGGCGAAAGTAGGTGAAGTTGTAGCCGACCAGTACATCCCAAGTGTTTTCGCCATAGAAGACCCTCGTAGCTTCGGTAAGGATCTGCTTGTTCGCTCGCAGGATAGTTGAGTGGAACGCATAGGCGGCGGATGTGATTTTGAGACCCTCGAACGGGTTGTACTTCGGTTCCTTGCTCTTCAACTTGCGGTATATCTCGTTTCTTAGCTCGAGGGGAAGCTCGAGGAACCGTGACCGGTTAGGGCCCGACATATCAAGAGGACAGCACGTGGTGAGTCTGTTCTATTGCAGGGATAGCTCGTAAAAGCAATTGTATGGAAGCAGAGTACATGGAATACATGTAGTTAAGATACAAAATCCCTTCTACATGCCCGCTTATACATGTCTCCGAATGTGATTGACATTCCTTGATGAATTGGTGGGGTGATGTCGGTACTTTTTGACCCATCACCGTCGCGAAACCCATTGCCTGCACGCGTAAACTTCGTGATTTCGTCCCAAGACCACCAATATCTATTCGGGCAGTAGCACACCAAAGCGCAAGCCTTATAATAATGTCAACCAAAAGAGCAAGATGATGACCCGAATTTTACCAAGACATGTCCGTGGAACCAAACGCATGTTCAGAAACTGGCTATGTTGCACCGCGTGTAAAGAGAGGCATCCTGACCCACATAACGGCGAATACCCTCAATGTCGGTGACAGTACGACGGGTTCTTCAAAGAAACGGAAACGGATTCCAGTTGCCCTCGAAGATCTCTTGGAAGAACCATTTGTTATAAGGGTAAGTTCTGAGCTCAAATACCAATCGCTCCCTGTCACGGCCTATGCTTACCACAGTTCCCGCCAACAGACACTGTCTTCATCCGCTCCCGGCGAGGTTAAGAAGTTGACGCCGATACTTCTCCTTCCTCGATCTCACCTTCCGCTATCGTTTCTCGATCCTACAAATGTCTCCACCGCGGTTCCAACGGCTCAATTGTTTTCAGCACACGTTCGAGCGTTAGAATATGAAGAGCCTGACTCTCCGCATCAGGCATTGGTAATGGTGGCAGAGCTGGGACCGGAGGGATCTCTATACGCCGTAGAGCGAGTACGATGTCACCTATACGCATTATGCAGACTGGGCGAATGGGTGAATATGGAAGAGCTCCGAGCGGCAGCCTTGGCTGTACGGTACTTTGCAGCACCTAGGTTGGACAAGCCATTGAATGCAACTGGGCCGAAGAGTTGGTGGGAGTGCGCAACAATCAGTCGATTCGATGCAGATGAAGGTCTACGAGTAAAGAGGGCTAAAGCCAACACTTCAGGCTTCCTCCAGCTTAGGATGAGGTCTTCCAGATCTCAGACCTTGACAGAGCCTTTGCAATGTTGGAAGGATGCAGTATTTCCCGAGCCGGAGGCAGTGACGGCTGCGCCGGAGCTGCTCACTTCAGGAACAGTACCATGCGAGCAACAAGGTGGTGTTGAGCTGAGCGCCGAGGGACTTCTCGAGACAGTGAGGTGTCAGTACCTGGAAACGTTGTATCTATCGAAGGTAAACGGGCTATATCTGCAATAGTTCCGAATATGACAGTTGACAAAGCTCACAGACCTCCTTGGCGTACTTTGTCAAAGGACCTCTGTCACGGGTGCGTGCGAATTTCCAGACGGCGCCTTCTGCGCCAATAGCTACCTCGGATCTTGCGGAGTTTCTACGTTCCAGTGTACTCACCCTCGCAGCCTTTGACAAAAAGTATCGGGAAGCCGTGCCACAAATTATACAATCTCTTCCACTAGGTAATGTCTCTAACGACGAAGACAATACGGGATCGCGAGGTGCGAAGAAGCGGAAGAACAGGAGGAAGCGATTGGGCAAAGACGGGCTGTACCCAGAGGAAGACGACTACATCAGAAAATGGTGGAGATTTCGAGAACTGGATTCTCATACTGCAGGTCCCAATGAGGACAGGGCTGAAGAGGCCAAGACGCTCATCTTGGAGTTAAGGACAAGGGAGACTCAGATGCAGCTCGTCCTTGTTTTGGAGGTAATGGCTCTGGAGGCCTCGTTAGCTGAAGCGATTGACCACGCTCAGCTGTGCGAACAAACAACTCACGTACGAGATGACGAGATACCTCAAGCCAAAAAGCGACGACTGAAGGCACGCCAGGATCTGAACTTACTACTTGAACTGCTTATCGACAGACTCACAATTTGGCAGTCGGTAAGTTTGCCAGAAGAGATCTCTAGGCCTTCAACATCAACAGGCCCGAATGATACTCGAAATCATGTCCGGATGGGACATAATGGTGTTCCATCTGCCACGCACGAAAACAACGAGCGACTGCGTGATTTCTGTGTTGAAGTAATCGTGCCCTTGTGAGTATATAGCGTAACTCTTGATCTTTCTCTCTTATTAGGCTGACCATTCAAAGCTATGCTGCACGGCTCCCTGAAACTTGTTCCACCGTCAATCAAAGATTGGGTGGAGTCAAAGTTCCATCTCCGGTAAGGCCGCCGTTGCTGAAGTCTGCGAGCACTTCGCAGGGACAGTTACGCCCCGGAACAGCCATCGACCGCAGTTCAACCTCACAGCCTGGGAAGACAATGGAGCGTAATTTGACTCTCAAGAAGCCGCTTTCTCAGCGACAGCAACCGCCGTCATTGCTCCGTAGTGCGACCGCGCCCGCTTTGCCGGGCCTGAAGAGGGAGTCAAGTGAAGTGTCACTTTCAGACATACCTTTCAAACGCCCTAGCGTTGAGAAGTCGAAGCGTTATAGTCAACGCGAAGTTGATCTGAGCGCAATCTCAAATGCAACAGAAGCAAAACTGAGACGAAAAGCGTCCGTGGAAGAAGAACTGAGAGGTGCCATTGCTACTCTGAAGAAGCCGAACAGAACATTAGCGGTGAGGGAGCTCAATGAGTCCTTTGACCAAAGAGTACCCGGCACCGGTGCAAACTCTCGAAGTAAGATTCTATCCCTCTATAACCTGAAACGCTTCTGACCTGCGACAGAGCCCAAAAACCCGATCCGAAATCCGTTCGGTCAAGGGGTACAAGTCATGGCGACACCGAAGGGTAATCGCAAAAAGAATGCGTTCAGTAACGCACCACTGGTGGCTAGATACCCGTCTCCCGAGATTAGAGAAGCTCCCCGTACCATACCGTCCGTTGAACTTCACATCCCTTCATCTGTTACACGGCCCACAACGATGCGACGAGGGGGCAGCCGCGAGTTCCGTGTACCACAAAATCCGCCCTGCCCGGTGCGGCAAACCCTCCTATCGACGGTCATGCAGACGCCCACCCGAGGACCCTTGAAATCGGTAGACGCGCTGGCAAAAGCACAACCTGATCGGGAGGAAGACGAGCTCTGCCAGGAAATGTCGCCAAGGCCACCGAGGTCAGAGCCTTTTCAGACACCCAACAAAGCTTCAAAGCGTGAACCCAGGAAGTCTTTTACAGCCGCAGCGTTGCCAGGACAGCTCCAAGCAACCCCTCCAGAACCAATTCGGACATCCGCCTTGAAAACATCTCCCTCCACAGGCGTTGCTGCTACGCCTGTCAAGCATGTGAGAAACAGCTCCACTCATTCAGGGGTAGTGAGCAAATATCAGGAAACGTCCCGAGAGTCGTCCACGTTGGAAGGATCCAAAACTATCTATGACACTCTTGGGTGGGACGACGATACCGACGATCTTCTTTGAGTGATGGTGAACGAGGAATGCATCTAGCGTTGGCGTTATAATACGGGAGGGTTTGGTTTACCACGAGCATTGGAACGGCGCCTGCTAGAGCGTAGAACAGTGCCGAGATTGTAGATATTAGACCTGAGTGGCAGCCTCACAAACAGTGACCACAGACGTATTCGAGTCCTCGTCACTTTCATGTCGCTGGCAACTGTCTTCCCCCATTCACGTTTCTCGATGGCAGTTAGGTCACCGATGCTATGACCACACGCGAGCCCACAATTGTAACGCTACCACTCGCAACTACCTAGCTTCCTACCAATGCCTATGAGTATAACGAATTATACTTCCCAATAACCTCTTCAAGCCCCTACTTCTCCCACACACCCACTCTCCTCCCGATAAGCCCTGAAACCCTCACCATGCCTCGGAAGTCCAACATATCCCAAATAACCACCACCGCCGACGAAGGTCCCGGCACGGGCCCAGGCACCGGCGCAGGCACGCCCTCCAAAGAAAAAGAAGGCATCAGTGTCGAAGTCAGTTCTCTCCGCCCACTTCTTTCACACAAAGAAACACACCCCACAAACACTCTCCTCTCAACTTTACAAACCCCCATCTTCGATTCCTGGCTTTTCACCCACAACACCACAGCCAGCGCCAATACAAGCTCACTAACCGCGCAAGTCCTCAAACATGCAGGACCTCAGCCTCCCCCGCACCATGGTCCAACGCCTTGCAAAAGGCGTCCTCCCGCCCAACACCATCATCCAGAAAGACGCCATCACCGCCATGTCCAAAGCCGCGACGGTCTTCGTCAACTATCTGAGTTCGCAGTTCGTCTCCTCCTTTCCCTTTCCCCTTCCCCTCTCTCCTTCCCCCTCCCCCTCTCTCCTCTCCTCCCTTCCCCTTTCCCCTCCCATCCTCCCCCTCCCCCTCCCCCATCCAACTAACCATACCTTCACTTCAACTAACACTCCCGCTTCCCCCCTTCTCACAGCGCAAACGACCACACGCGTCTCTCCTCGCACAAAACCATCACGCCCAAAGACGTCATGGACGCGTTGCGCGAGATCGAGTTCGAGCCGTTCCTGCCCAGGCTCGAGAAGGAGCTGAGTCGGTACAGCGAGGTGCAGACCGACAAGCGGAATTCGTATCGGAGGAAGGCGAGGGAGGAGAAGGCTTTGGGTGCCGGGGGTTCGGCGGTGGGTAAAGAGGGGAAGGAGGTGGGGGAGAGGGCGAGGAAGAGGGTTAGGAGGGGGGCGGGAGGTGCGGGTGGGGATGTTGGAGGGGAGGAGGCGGGCGTGGGCGTGGGTGAGGGTGAGGAGGAGGAGGGGGGGGAGGGGGAAGGGGACAGGGAGGAAGAGGGTGGGATTGAAGGCGATGGGGGCGAAGAGGGTGAGGAGGAGGAAGAAGACGCAGAAGAGGAGGATGAAGGAGAGGGGGAGAAAGGGGTTGATGAGGAGAGGGAGGATGACGAGGTTGAGGTTGAGGCGCAGCTAGATCAGGAGCTCGAAGACGAGGCGTTGGATAATGGCGAGGATAGTGATTGATTGAGCACGATCTCTAGCCTCTTGTTTTCGGATTTAAGGAAGGAAGGGCATGCATTGCAAGGCGTTCGCGGTCCGAGGGCACAGGGCCACAACTGTTTCCTACCAAAAGCACATCCTCTTCACACGTTTCAGCTCTTTGCGGCTTTTCCGAGACCTCGTTCTAGAGCAGCACTAGAGAATCTAATAGTATTGCCCGTGCAAGCCTGAATCCTAATGACGCCCCTACAATCCTAAATAAAACCCAATTCAGATTCACAAGGCTCCAGCACCCTCATTCTTCCCGACTAGCATCCACAGACTTCCACAGAAACACATGCGCTGCATGCTAGTCATCCACGTACTACTCCCCCGCTGCGGCAGCATATCCTCCATATACGCACAGCACCGCGTACAGCGCCGCAAGCGCGCACCACTCGCCACGGGGATCTTCCTGATTGCGTCGACCACATGTTCGCGTCTATACGTATCGGTACGCCGATCATCGCTCAAGCCGAGCCAGCTGTGATCGGCAAAATACAGGGCAGCTGGGTCGATGTCGTTGCGGAGATTGTCGAGGGCGGTGGTCAGCAGGTGCTGAACAACGGGCATCAACACGTCCGGGAGGTCGGCGCCAATGAGCATCTCTTTCTCGAGCCTGGCCCGGTCCGCTTCGCTGGTGCCGGCTTGTTGGTACGCTTTCTTGATCTTGCCCTCGACGTCGGCGAGAATCTTCTCGAACTGTTTGACGCCGAGGGGGCTGCGCTCGATGACATTCTTAAGGCTCTTGAAGGATTGGAGGTTGGGGTTCTCCGCCTGCGCTTGGGAACTCTGGTGGGCCGGGCTGCTGAGGCCGCGAAGGCCACGGCAGTTGTACTTGAGGAATGTGCGGGAGGCGGAAATCATGACGAGAGGTAGGGCAGGGGAGTTGAGATCGCGGACTTGGTTAAGGTTTAGTTGCTGGCGGGAGGGCAGAGGTGAGAGGAAAGGACACACCTTTCTGCTCCACGAAGTCTTTGTCGTCCCAATGGTCTTTGACTAGGTCCACCAGGCTGTAGAGCTCGTCGATGATAAAGTTCATCAGATCGACTGACCATGTGACTATGCCAAGTAAGGATTGAAACACATCTGCCGGCCTCCTGTCAGCTTGATCTCCGCCTATACGGTGTGTTGAGGCGAGAGTAGCTACCAGGCTTAGTAAAGTCATTGTCTCCACCAGAGCCAGAATTCGGCCTGCTAACATTGCTGAACATGAAGGCGAATGTCAGCGAAGCTAGACGTAGATTAAGCGTCGTGGATGCTATTTTCGCAAGCAGAGTCTGATGTTTGTGCACGCCCCTGAAACCAAACGAAGCCTGCACGCTGAGACACCCTCGTATCATTGGGTTTCGAAACAGCCTCTCTTGCTGTGGATCATCGCCAGAGTAGTCGACATTATCAGCAAGGACCCGATAGATCTCGTTAAGAATATCATGCTCAAGAGCTGGTTGGTTAGTTCCTCGCCCGTAAAGATACAGTGATGATGACGTACTTAGCGTCGAACACTGCTGAATGACAGCTAAGACGTCGTCATTGTTGCTGAGGCTGGTGGAGGAGGATGCAAACTGCAAGGCGAAGGCAGCAACAGTAGCTGCAAATGATGCTACGAACATATGAGAACCTGAACTGAGACCGCAAAGTTATGGATGCTTACGATCATCTGTCGTTGTTCCCAACATTCCAGGTCGATGCTGCATCGTTTTCAGTCGCACTCTACCGTCGGACGCCAAAGCAACTGCAAGACATGAATTTGGGGAAGACGCCATATGCAAGCCTGCCTCGACTCAGCATTGGGCCAATTAAAGTCATACAGGAGAGAAGTAGAAGACTAACACGGTTTGTCACTAGCGAAACTGAAGCCTATCTGTTGCAAGCTCGAAACCCTCCCGAAATTGTCATCAGCTTCGATTAGCTTCATCAATGCTCGGTCACGGAATTCGATGGCTCCATTGCTGTACGCGAAAGACAAAACTGTACTCAAGTTCATCTGATTCAGAGATACTACTACCATGTCAATAAACACCTCCTCTAGCCTTACGAGACTCGAAATCTGCTTTGTTGCGGGGTCAGTAAGCTTCGTCTAAGACTCAGTAAGAGGCCTTACGGGAGACTCAGTTATTGAACTCGCGTTGTTTTTCTTAGACGCCAGTTTATCAAAGCTGCTGTGCAGGGTTTGATTTTCAGTGTGTAGTTCCCATCTCGAAACAACACTGAAGGACTCTTGAAGCTGCTGGGAGCTGTTGTTACTATTCTGCACGCAAGAAAAGATGGCCATGATGGTTGGATATGTAGGCTCTCTGTGTCTCGATTCTGGCGCCGAGGGCAGGAGTTCCAGATGAGATAGAAAAGCTTGAGAAAAATTCCTTAGGTCCGCTCCAGTGATCGATCCGTCTTGGTCATTCGGAGAGCGAACAGGCGCACAATGATGCTCTATCTGAACGCGCCGAACTTGTAGTGTGGGGATAGGTGACAGCTGTGTTGGAGGGACTTGCTTTGGATTTGCTGGTAAGTTCCACTTGATATGGATTCGATAGATTCGGAGATGACAGGATAAAGTATGAACCACAAGAAGCAACGAGTTATCTACAACCATTTCAGCGTGTCCACCAGTAAGGCCTCGGATGGCTCAGTACCTTTGTCGGCACACAATGAAGCATGGGTCAACACATCGATGGAGGAGCCGATACTTTCTATCTCGGTGGCTGCTTCGAGCCATCTGCCATCTGGTTGCTGATATACCAATCTCATTGTTCCTCCTCTCGTGATAGCGACCAAGGCGGACTTGTTGAATGGATGGAACGGCCCCATAGGCTTATGAGTGGAAGCTGTATAATTCCATTGACCCTCATGCCTCACCGCGCCCCGATACAGACGACTCTAGCAATGACCCATCAGCGATGGGACGCATTGATGGTAATCAGGACGGTACCGGACGGTCGATGTTCAACCAAGAAAGGCCCACAATTGCACCCAGGTCATCCTCTTGATCCAAGACACAACTCCTTGAGGTTGCGAATCTGTTCATGGCTATGAGAATGGAAAAGATCGATATCCGACCAAACATATCAACAACAGCTAGCTCGGACCCGGTCTGATTCCAAGACAAGTGAACGAAGTTTAGCTGTTCATGGACTGAGGAGCTCTGATTTAAGGCATAATCCCCACTTAATGTCCATTTTCCATCTTCTGCGCTGCACAGCAGATTACGGATATTAACGCCTTGGCCACCTTGGGTGATGTAGGCAATGCAACCAAGCTTCGACCAGGCCACTTTTCTGATCTTTGTTGGTATTTCATGCTTCGGCGATTGCTTGGGAGCTTACCTACTGACAGCAGCCACTCATCCGCGACTCATCTACACGCAGCAATAGGCCCTTGGCAGGGGGGGAGGGAGGTAACTGGAGAGGCGCCGCATCTCCAAACAATTCATCCATATCAAGGCCATCGTCCATGATGAGTGGCATGACGTTCTGCACGTCAGAACGCCAGCAGTGCACGCTTATCAAGCATGCAGCTGTCCAACATTTGGATGCTTGAAGTCATTGAAGGTACCAGTAGATCTTATCGGGATCTAATCTTAGCGCAAGGCTTGTGTCGCTGGTCCGAGCGTCATCCAACCGATGAAGGGGCAAAGCTCGTAGGAGACAGAAGTTCAATACTTGTGCTCTACTCTACGTGAGTTACGGGTATATAAGAGGCTGATGTTTCTATCAAGTTGGGCGATTCGAAAGCTACGAGTCTACCTACGACAGCCCAGGTAGGGCCTAGGGCTACTGTAAGTTCGATCAGGCAAGCCCGCGTGAGATCAAAAGCGGCAGCGCACCGAAACTTATAAGAGTTCAAAAATACCTTATGTATACAATTCACTTCCCAGGACTTCATGATGGATAAGTTGTGACACAAGATCTTTTTGAATGCATATCAGGCTTTTGCGAAGCCCCATCTAGTGGATCGTTCTCGAGGAGACGAACATCTTTCCACGAGGCTCCAGTGTAATTACAGAGAGGTAGACAAAGAGAGCCCAAGATACTCAGCGCTCTTCATTTTCTGTAAGTTCGATGGATCCACAGCTTCCCTGAAGTCAAGGCCGTTCGTTTATCCATCGATATGAATAATACGCCGAAAAGTGGTTGCTTTTGTCGTGGTAAACAAACGAAGTGGGGGACGACAACAATGACTACTCTAGCGCCATTCGACTAATGTGGTCTCTACTCCGTAGGCGAGCTCTCTCTCGCATCTTTACCCGTCGCTGTGTTGAATCCCGAAGTCCCTCGCTCCTTCGTTTCGCACGACCATAATAGAGTCATTCTCAGATCGCTGAATGGTCGGAGAGTTTGCTCGCATTCTCTGGGACTCTGTACCTCCCTCGAATGAACCATTGAAGAGCAGAGCAGTTCAGTCGATCTTCTTGCGCCTGTTGCTGATATCCGACCAGCTCAGCCATTGCGCACAGCACGATGGACGACCTCTCCTCTGACCTGAGCTCGATCGGGTCGCTATCACCTCCTCTATCGCCCTTGCCACAATGCTATCCGTCGCCAGCCTCTTCTCAAGAATTCTTAGCTCCGAGTACGTCGCAACACTCAAGGGGTCCTGCGCCAGATATGGTCGACGTGGACGGGCACCCACCTGCAAAGAAGCGCAGGATAACCGAGCCAAAACCACGCACGACGGAATATCTCGACTTGACTTCACCAGAAGAGCATGCTTCAAGTCAGAAAAAGCAATTGGATCTTCTGCTGAAGGTTTTGCGCAAGAGAAGGAAAATCGTGGTGGTTGCGGGTGCTGGCATTTCGGTGTCGGCTGGCAGTACGTTCGCCGGCTCTGAGTTGATATGGGTCACTCTGATTTACTGCGTAGTACCCGATTTCCGCTCCTCCACCGGTTTGTTCACTACGCTGCGAAGTGAGCACAAGCTCAAAGCTTCAGGGAAGCACCTCTTCGATGCCTCCGTATATAGGAGTGACTCTTCCACCTCCTCGTTTCATGATATGGTCCGCTCGCTTTCTCATCTCGTCACGTCGGCTCACCCTACAGCATTCCACCACCTACTTGCAACTCTTGCACAAGAGGGAAGATTGATGCGCCTGTACACTCAGAACGTTGACGGGATTGATACATCACTTCCTCCGCTCGCAACGTCTGTGCCTCTGAATGTCAAAGGACCCTGGCCGAGGACAGTCCAACTGCATGGCGGTCTTGAGAAGATGGTATGTTCCAAATGTAGCCATCTCTCGGATTTTCGAGCGCCGCTCTTCGAAGGACCGGAACCACCGTCTTGTAGGGTCTGCGAGGAGATGGATTCAGTCCGTACGAACATCGCCGGTAAACGCAGCCATGGGATTGGAAAACTTCGACCTAGAATCGTTCTATATAACGAACACAACCCGGATGAAGAAGCTATTGGAGCCGTCGTGAGTTCGGACTTGCGGACGAGACCAGATGCAATCATCGTGGTGGGCACCAGTATGAAAATACCCGGCGTGAGGCGAATTGTTAGAGAAATGTGTGGAGTGGTCCGTGGGCGAAGGGACGGCGTTGCAGTCTGGATCAACCAAGTACCAGAGCCTCCCGGGAAGGAATTCGAAGACTGCTGGGATCTGATTGTCAAAGGCGATTGTGATGAAGTGGCGAGACACGCGCAGATGAGGAAATGGAACGAGGACGATCCGCGCAGCTTCGAAGAGTGCACAGAGTCGGAAGTCGAGAGGGCCAAGCGAAAAGGCGGTGAGGTGAAAGTGGTGATTGAGACGCCGAAGAAGAACAAGAGCTTCGATAAATTCAAAGGCGTCTTGACTCCCATCGCCAGTCCCAGACTCAAACCTTCGAAAGTCGACAGGAGCATCGTGATAGGAGCCCAACCCCAACCGAAGAAGACTACTAAGACTACGAAGGCAAAGAACTTCAACCCAGCCAGCAAAGGAGTCTCGATATCCGAGATTCTGAATCACCATTCCAAACCTACCACGAAACCGAAGACCAGCAGAAACCCTCCCAAGCGGCGCCCAGCAGCCGCCACGCTCAAGATCAACACCGCTTTCAAGGTCACCAAGTCTGCCAAGACGACGGTCACGAAAGGAAAGGCACCGCCGCGGAGCAAAAATCAGTCAACACTCCCCATGCGCCCGATCTCGCCGCAAGCGGCACGCAACAACGGCCCCAACCAACCGACTCTCCTCTTCCCGAACCTCCCGAAAGCGCAAAAGCCTCTTGGTATCCTCCTCCGTGGCTTGCCGCTCGAGGAGACTCACGCCAGGAAAAGCGGTGACACGATATCGCCGACCGCTCGGTTGCCGCCTAGTCTGGCGATGATTATGAACGAGTGAGAAGTTATACTCGGAGGAATCTAATGCTTGGGCTTTCATTGCTGGGAGTGTTGTTAACCCTCTCTTTGCGTTTGCGGATACCCGCTTCAGATTCTGGCTATTGTGTTTACGTATTTTGGCTGGGATAATGGCTGGGATTGTGTATTGTGCGGGAACCCCCACTGGCTAGTTGAGAGTGAATGAACCGATTGCTACTCTTCACATTATAGATAATGAGCATTGTCTTGTCAAAGTTGACCTGATCCCTGTATGGCGAGATACATTCTAGCATCTACCTTATCTTGGACGTGTATTTGCTGTATTTGACGCGGGATTTGGGGTACGGAACCTTGTAGACCCCAGCCCCGAAGTGGAAGCCTGCTCTCGAAGGCATTCACTCATCTCCCAATCCGGCAATATGTTTTGAGCTTCATAGACGTTCGACGATCATGTTCGAAACCTCTGTGCCCTCATCTTTTTTGAGAATTCACTCATTCTGTGGTCCAGCAGTTTGTCTCGAAGTCTGTAGACGTTCGACGATCATATGCAAAACCCCTATGCCCTCATCCTAGCCTCCTTTTGGAGCAATTCACTAGTTCTGTGGTCCAGCGCTTTGGTTTCAAACTCTGTAGACGTTCGACGATCGAGTCCGAAAACCTTGCTGTGCCCTGACCTTAGGCTGCTCTGGAGGTATTCACTGACCGTGAGGTCTAGTAACCTGGATTGGGCTTTGAGACATTCGACGACTATGTCTAGAAACCTCTCTCTGCCCTCATGCTCGACCTTCTTGGGAGGAATTCACTCACTTTGTGGTCCAGCACTTTTCCTTGGCCTTCAGAGACGTTCGACAAGCAAGTCTGGAAACGTCTCTTTGCCCTCATGCCGAACCTCCTCCTTCTGGAGGCATTCACTCACTTTGTGGTCCAGCAAATCTGAGTTGAAACCTGTAGACGTTCGACGATCATGTTTGAAACCCGCATTGGCCCTGATCAGATAGGCTGTCTGTTTACATTGACGCAGATCAGATAAGAAATGTGGTAGACGTTCGACAAGAAACATGAAGAATCAACATGTCCCATATCTCAATCCGGTAATATGTTTAGAACCTGTAGACGTTCGAAGATCACGGTCGAGAACCCGTTTCTGGGTTAGCTTTCTCTTGTTGTGGTTGAGGTGCATTTCACAGATGAAAATATAGCTTAGTTTTAAGGTTCAGAGTACCTTTGCTGCCGCCATCTTGAGGTGTGGTGTTGAGTATTTGGTGTAGACGTTCAACGATCATGAGAGTAAAGCCCTTTGACCATTGCTCAAGCGGTCCGCACAGGTCTTTGCTATGGTGATGGGCTTCTCCTACATGCATAGAACGTTCTCTATACTTGATAGAGGTTGTTGTCACTATCTTAAGGTATGGTGTTGCGATTTTGGCATAGACGTTTGGAAGGTCGGGTCTCGAAAGGTCTTGAGTGAATTTGGAGTTAGGGCAAGGGATGTTGTAGAGTTGCCACAGCAAATGTCCCAGAAATGCTTAAGGAATATGAAAGGGTCAAATCAATCAGCTCGTTACTTTCAGCATCACTTTCCACGCCGTTTCCCTTGACATTGTGTCACATCATCTCCTGGTGGCTTGACCTCGAAAGCAATAGTTGCTAAGTTGGTCTCTCCAGGCAACTCAACGTGCATCAATGCGCCAATACTGAGTACCTACCTAGGTAGATAACCTAAACTCCACCGATGTAGATAGGTATGTTAGCCGCGCATAAATGTCAAGCAAAGTTACTTGGATAAAGCGCCTTTTCTTCTCTCGACATCTCATCTGAATTGATTTCTTTCATTCTGCATTGTATAGTTTTCTATATGTTTTCGAAACACCGTCATAATAAAGCAACAATGGCTTTGGCCCCTCCTCTCACTATTCGCAACCTTACCTCAACGCCCATTGAGCTCAAGTTACTGGAACGATTTGAAGCGCCAGGCTCTCTGGACTCCGGCTCTGGGTTCTCTAATATCACCAAGAACTTCACGACGCTCATCAACAACGCCTCCAACTCCTCCGTCCCTCAATTGGCCGCCAATGCCCAGCCCTTCACCCACCAAGATGTCAATATCCGAAGCGATGTGTTTCAGACCACGAAAACCGACATTGCTATGACCGAGAGGTCACCCGTCGAAGTGCTACGACTGACTTTCGAGAACAACGGCGAGAGACACCGAGTCGACCTTCCGCCGGCCAGCAATGCATCAACAGAATTGATCCCTCTGACACCAAACCCCCGCTTCCACTACACGGCCATCTTCCTGCCTCAATATTCCCACCTGTCCCTCTTCTCCTCCGCCAACCTCTCCTCCTGGATGGCAAATCTCCGCGACGACACCCCGCTCTCAGCCCTCTCCATCCCCGGCACGCACAACTCCCCCACCTACCACCGCGCCCTCCCCTCCGTGCGCTGCCAAGCCGTCAGCCCGCGCGAACAGCTCGACAACGGCGTCCGCTTCTTCGACATCCGCGTGCAGCCGGAGACGCCCGAGGACCTCACCAAAGACGGCCTCCTCCTCGTGCACAGCGTCTTCCCCATCTCGCTAACCGGCAACAAATACTTCCGCGACCTGGTCAACGACGTCTTCGCTTTCCTCGACGCCCACCCCAGCGAAACGGTCATCATGTCCGTCAAGCGCGAAGGCACGGGAAACGCCACCGACGCCCAGCTGTCCCGCATCCTGCGCGACCACTACGCCGGCGATGTCAACCACTGGTTCACAGCCCCGCGCCTCCCCACCCTCGGCGAAGCCCGGCACAAGATCGTCCTGATTCGGCGCTTCGCCCTCGAGGAGAACCTGAACAAGGAATGGGACGGCGCGGGCTGGTGCATCGACGCCTCGACCTGGGCCGACAACACGCCCAACGCGACCTGTCCCTCCGGCGACATCTGCGTGCAGGACTTCTACGAGGTCATGGACACCGAGAACATCGACAAGAAACTCCAATTCGCCGAAGCGCATCTCGAGCGCGCGGCGGCCTGCGTCTGCGCCCTTCCCGGTGCCGGCGTCGCGGCCCAGTCCGCGCCGGACCAGCCACCGCCGCCACCACCACCGAAACAGCCCTTCTTCATCAATTTCCTGTCCGCGAGCAACTTCTGGAAGGTCGGCTGCTGGCCGGAGAAGATTGCTGCCAAACTCAATCCTGCGGTCGTCGATTTCCTGTGTAGGAGACATAATGAGACGGAGGGGATTGGCGGGTTCGATGGTGGGGAGGGGAGGAAGGAGGTCGGGGACGGGAGTACGGGGATTGTGGTGTGTGATTGGGTTGGGGCTGGTGGGGATTGGGATCTCGTGAGGTGTATTGTGGGCATGAATGCTAAGTTGGAGAGTCGGGAGAGGGGCGTGTAGGTGTTGGTGGATTGAAATTGAGGTTGAGTGGGAGAGGAGTGGATTGGTATGGTTGTGAGGGTAAGGGCCTGGGTTATAGAGACGGTTGGGGGTGATTTTGGGTAGATAGTTTTCGAGCGTATATATTCATGTTTTGGATATATAAACTGCGTTAATCTCTATCCTACAACGTCGGTGATCTCTGACGACGTCTGTCAAATCTTTGAGTCTTGCCTAAGGCTTCAACAGCGCTGAGGCTCATGAATGAAATATGGACATGCTTAGAGACCATAGAATTTACTGAATAACATATATATAAACCACATCCTCACTTCAGCTCTCCTTCGGCTTCTCCTCCAGACCCTTCGCCTCATCCTCCAGCATCCCCCTCCTCCCCTCAACAGTAAAGTACAGACTTCGGCCCGCACTCTCCAGCGTATTCGCAACGCCCGCTCCCACACTCGACAGCATCGCCACAAGTTGCCCTCGCAAACCATCTATCCCGCCTTCAATACCACCTACCCACTTAGTACCCTCCACATCGAAGACCCTGCCCTCGACTCTGGCGCCAAGTAAGAGCAGTTTCTGCAGACCGCTCTGAACAGTCAGGTCATAATATCCGGGATTTATCCGCCTTGATGGAGCGGGGAAAGTCGGCGGGCTTGGGGAAAGAATGGAGAGCACAGCTTTCAGGTGCGGTGGCGAAACGGTCGGGAAAGTGACCGCGACCAGCGGACCCGATAATAGCGGCGAGAGCGGGTGCGCAGACTTCTTGTTCACGACCGCGTCGTGTGCCGCCCGCGACAGCCCATGCGTGTGCCTTGGGTCATCGGGAGACGGCAGCAGATTCGGTAAAGACGTGGAGGATTGTGGAGCATGGCCAGAAGGATGCTGCGACTCCGCATCCGGCTGTAGGTCCGGACGGAAGTATTCCACCACCCGCAGCGCAGCTGCGAAGATGCCCGTCTGGATGATCTGTATCCTTATACCCTCCGCGAGATTCGCATCCCCTCGACCTTCCGCCGCGCGGGCTCCGTCTACCTTTTGCAGTGCCGACGTCAGTTCGCGTCTTATGCCCATCCATTCGGTGGACTTGAGATTGTTGTGTTGGAAGAGCAGCATCAAGGGCGTGGAGCGGAGCAGAGAGGTGTACTGTCGGTGTAGTTGGGACTTGCGGAACTCTGGAGGACGATGAGAGGGCGGCTGTGAGGGCGAGAAACGAGAAAATGGTGGTATGGAGGTGGTCATTTGTTCTATCGAAGGTGCTGGCGTGATGGTTGCCGATGCAGTGGCATATCGACATTTCTGTGAAGGTGCCTCGAGGGAACGGGGTCGGAGGCAGAGATGCGGAGGTAATCGCGGTGGCATGTTGACCTGTATCTTGACGTCAGCATCTGTACTCTCAGACTGGCACTTGACTACATACGAATGTTGCACGGTATCTCGATGGCAGTCTTGGCTGTCGACTTCAAAACCTACAGGGAGCACTCAGAAGCGGTTAGCTTGCTTGCTCTAAGTTAGATTAGTCTGGGCGGTAGCGATTCTGCCCCGGGTTTGTGGAGCCCCATAGGGCTGACGAGGTCTTAGGTCATACCTTAAGCTATAAGTCATAGCTTTTCCTCACAAAGCATAACATATTTTATATGATCACTCAATTGATCGACAATCCTTCCTTCTTGAGAGCAATGGCCCCAGATACGGCGCCGCACATATCAATTGCTCCTCTACTCAAGCAATTTGACTCTCGCTCCTCGAGAGCCAAGCCTTCCGCAGACGAGATTGCGCTGGCGCTCTCTCACATCTTTACAAACAGGCTTTCGCCAATACAGACAGCAGCACTACTCACATTTCTGCATGCGACTGGGAGGGATCGTGAAGGAGATGTCATTGCGAAATGCGCAGAGCGTATGAGAGAAGCTGCGGCGCAAGTGGATAAGAAGGCCTTGAAGGAAATAGTGCGGGAACGGGGGAGGAAAGAGGGGAGTTATAGGGGTGGTTTAGTGGGTCGAGACTGTTTTGCTAGGGTCTACGAGCACTAATTAGCTGTTGTAGTGCGATATTGTGGGTACAGGAGGCGACGGTCACTCGACGTTCAATATATCTACGACTGCCTCGATACTAGGATCGTCGCTTCTTCTATTAAGTAAACACGGAAACAGAGCATCCTCTTCAACGTCCGGCTCGGCAGATCTCTTGGCCTCTGTAACTCCCAAAGCCCCGAATATAGCGGCAGTCAACCATCACAATCTACCGCAAATATATCGCAGAACGAATTATGCGTTCCTTTTTGCCCCAACCTTCCATCCAGGGATGAAATATGTCGCGCCTATACGGAAGGAGTTGGGTTTCCGAACAATCTTCAATATCCTTGGTCCTCTGGCAAATCCAGTGGAGAGTGTCATTGAGGCCAGGGTCGTTGGTGTAGCAAAAGGAGACCTGGGTTACGACTTCGCAGAAGCACTCAAGCTGAGTGGGGCCAAAAAGGCCATGGTGGTATGCGGGGCTGAGGATCTCGATGAGATCAGTTGCGCTGGGAAAACGAATTGCTGGAGGCTGGTCGAACGCCCGAATCCGCAATTTCGAGGCCCGAAAGATGAAGCTGACGAGGATTATACGACGAGTGATGATGATGCCCCACCAAGGAGCCTGGTGAAGATTGAGAAATTCCAGCTCGAACCAGCCGACTTTGGTCTGCCACAACATGCTTTATCACAGGTTTCTCCTGGGAGGCTCCCACACGAGAACGCGGAGATATTGATAAAGCTGCTACGGAATGAGCTACCGAGAGATGATCCGATATTGCACTTCGTGTTGATGAACACCGCTGCTTTATTTGTTATTGCAGGAGTATGCGACGCTAACAAAAGTGACATGGGCCATGGAGACGACGGTAAAGTGACCACAGAGGTGGGACCGGGTGGTGGTAGGTGGAAAGAAGGTGTACGGCGTGCTAGATGGGCTGTTGAGAGTGGAGAAGCTTGGAGATCGTTCAAGGAATTCATAGTTGTTAGCAATAGCTTTGATACCCAATAGATTACTGATGCCGACCCGTGAATGGCAGCATAGACACAACTCCATTACCTTATAATAACCGTATCAGTCCACAGGAAGGCATAGACCTCGACGAATAACGACACTGATTGTGTCTTTGTACAATACCAGACATGGTAAACCTCCCCAATCATAATGACTTTGTTTGGTACACTCTATTTTGTTCGGACCTGATCAAGCCCCTCTCAGCTCGAATCTTCACCGATCAAACTCCAGGCGCCGCTACATGCAAGCCCATCCATATGCGCTCCATGTCAAGTTGTCCCTACCGTCCACCTATCGCCAACCCAACTCTAGGTCACCGCGCCTCGAATTGCACCATCCTAAGAAAACCCTGTCAGAGCTGTTACACGATAGTCCACCCGCTGCGCTCACCTCTTCGTCCTCTCCTTATAGAGCACTCGATGTCCACACTCTTTGCATCGAATGGGATCGCCTCGTTTCAGCGACACCTTCGAGTTGCAGTCCCCGCATAGATACTGGACAGACGACGCCAATGTGTCTAGTGAAGAGGAGCCTCCGTAAGCGGTTGAGCCTTGGCTGGCACCGTATGAGGGCGAGGCTGTGGGGATTTGATATTGCTCGCGAGACATGGTGGGTGCTGGCTGAGCGAGTTCTTGTTGCTAACTCGTGTCTGTGAGCGGTGACTAGAGTATGGTATCTTGAGGATAGAGACGGCCGATTTCTTCGTGCTCGTCAGTTGCGTATGCTCTACGAGGTGTTGTTGGAGAATTTGGTCTTCAAGCCAAGCACATCAAAGATAAAGCTAACGTTTAACACCACCCTAACGCAATGCAGATTCAGCCTTACGAAGCAAGACTTCTCAACATATGTCCCGCTTGTGCAGGTCTTAACGTCAACGAGGAGCTGTTGAAGACACAGCTATGAGAAATAGTCCGGTCTGGAGTATTCATTATAGCATCGAATACGAATATCTGTAATGGGGTAGTAACCCCTTATATACCTGGCAGGAACAATGCTGGACTTATCCATTCCTTATATCAGAAACCCTTCACCTGTCTTTCTTGATATGAGATCTTAGCACTACTCCGTGATAATTTGGTTTACACGGTTTTTGTTCTCTTCTAGAATTCAAGTCGCTCCTCTAATAATCAATCGCGGAAGCGATGCGTGACTGAGGGGTGCCTTCCTTGTTCTGCTCCTTCCTCAAACTATGTCTAGCCGCGCGAGAGACCTTGTTTACTCCTCGCATATTCTCCAAACTCTTTCATACATCACCACCATCATCACGTACATCTTTCTGACCGGTTACTCTCATTTATCACAACGTTCGCTTCTGCCAGGATTCAGTTTGGCTTGTATCCTGTCCAAATATCATTTGATATGCATTGCTACTAACATCGGATGAGACGCCTTTTGAACAAACGGGTTGGCTTATTAGCATTAGCTCTACTCGGTACTCCTTGATGATCGCCAATCTCCAGTCAGACCAGACTACTAGCAAGAGAAAGGTTTGCTTTGACGATGGATGTTCCCATAATCATGTCTGCAGGCCCTTATACAACGTGTCACAATCCAGGCCCTTGGCTAACTCTGATGAGTAGTGTATCAGGACCAGGAGAAACCGAGATGGCCTTCACTGCCCATGCTGAACAAGTCGCAAAAGAGTATTCTCCGCATTGGAAAGATGAGAAAACCGGGTTCTCCATGAGAGGAAATGTGGATGCGGTCAACAAGTCTGCGTGTCGTGCTTCATTTTCAACCGATAACGAGAGCAGTAAAAGGAGGCATAGTTCATGCATTGCTTCGGACCCGGGGAAGCGACTGAAACCTGCTGACTTCCTTCAGCCGCGGAGCGTCTCAATCCAGGATATTAAAAGGTCCAATGCAACGCGGACCCCGAGTTCTGACTTGATCACACGCGAAGAGAATCAAGGGAATCAGTTTGGACTGTCAAACTCGGACAAAGTAAGCATTTCGAAAACAGCCCGTTCGAGCGTAGGTCAAACACCTCCCCATTACTGGTCAGTGTTCACTCGTGAAATCCTCTCCTTGGGCATTAAGCAGAATCAACTGGTCTGTTCAGACACTTTTTCTCGGACACATCTTGCGCCACCTGGATCTTGTCAATATGCGGCAATAGGGAGACGGTGGCATGATCTGGAAGGGTTCACCAAGTCATCAGCAGCTCGGTGTACATCAATAACTGCTACACACGCAACAGGATCCGCTGATTCGAGCCAAAGGAGTCCTACAACCACGCACGCTCAGAAAAGTACAACTGGCAACGGGCTTATAATAAGAAGTGCAAATTTCATGAGTGTGCAATCCGCAGGACTAGGGGGTGGAGGTGACGGCGATGACCCTGACGATCCTGATAAACGGTTCAAGCCACTTCGAGGCCACGAACTAGATACTGCGGATGGGGGAAGGCAGCTTATGCTAGATGTATGTGCTAGATTTCACCAGCAGTCTCACTCACGGCGTTCGGAGGCTTCTGAGTCCAGCATGCGAGAGGATCAAGATAGACCAAGGTATGGTCGAGGAAGAAGTTGCAGCTCTTCGAACCATGCAACTCAGACCTTCACTTTTTGTCTAGTTCAGAGGAGCGAAAGTGCACCAGCTCAGACACAACACCCACAACGGATAGATATGGATGGACCCAACCCTGAGAACAATACTCCGCCTCAGCGTGGTGATCAAGACCTTCAGCAAGAGCTTATATGCCGTTCCCGCATGGTCAGAGCTCCTGATATAACCGGCGAGCCTACCGTCGATGTTCCCTGGGTGCACCATATGCGGCCATCTGCATTGCTTCAACTTCGCAGAGGGGCCGAGGGTTACGGAGGATATGGAGGGTTAGCCAGTCTGCCTGATGCGGACACTTCAGCTTGGGCCGAGAACGAGCGCATCGCACCGGAGACGCTACTGGGAGCTCGTGAATACAATGCGATGGACCCTCAAACCGCATCAAACAGAGACTCATTCAGCTTTATAAGCTCTGCTTCATCCATCGCTCAACACGTGGCCCTCGCCGAAGAGGTGGTGGAAAACCCAGATGCTGGCGGTCTGCCGCATGATCAGCACTCAATTATCTCGCAACATACCGCTCTTGCTGAAGGCCCGCCGGAGGAACTGATCTATACCTATGCGTTACAGAATCGGGGCTTACTCGAAGCCTTGTTAGTACCCACTACAACAGATATGGAGATCTCTGAGCACGTTGAGTGTAGTGAACCTCGCAGACCATCAGTACCGCATATGACTCCGCAGGCACCATCGGACTCATCTTCAGCTGACGAGGAGTCAACTCCCACAAAGTTTCCGACTAGACCACTTCCTCACAGTATCCGTCAAAGATGTAATGAAAGACGGAGGCAAGGATCGTCTTGGTCTGCTGTGCTCTGTTGCCTTGGAAACACCGAGCATGACCGACAATCCTTACCGGAAAATGAACGTTCTTCATCAGAGACACCGCGCTCAAACAACTCCACTTCGCAGCATCGCAATCAGAATCGGAATATATCGGGCAGTCACGCTGAAGGGCGTCAAGGTTCTAGCTCAGGCCAGACGCCCATACTCACCGATGTGGTTCAAGAGGCTTGTGGCAGGGTATTAGATCAGGATTCTGCAGTAAGACAATGGGTCCGCCCGCAACGTTCGACGAGCTCACCGAATCCGAGTCTGATCCCCGGTTAATATGATGCACAGAGGATGTCCTCGCACAAGCGGGTTGGCGAGTAGAACACAAGATTGCGCGACCTGACACCAAATCAACGGGTTATTGGAAGTTCTCTACTTGTGTCATCCGAATCCATAGACAATAGACTATAACGATAGTGCCACCTGTAGGGCTGGTTCATGCAATTCTGGAAAGGCTGAAAGTAGAACGTTCACAGCTTAGGCAGCCAATGGGTTTTCAGGGGTAGAAGTCCAACGCAGCGAGCAGCTGCGAAGATGATTTTACGTGTTTTGTTTTCCTATGACTGCTGGCTGTTGTTGCAGTACGCAACCCTACATTCGTTTATCAGCTTTAGGTTTAGTCTTTCCAGCAAGAACCACACTCGAACTTGCATAACCGCCCGGTGCTGCACAAATTGTGAAGGTATTATGGTGGTTGATAATCAAGAGAGTAAATCCAGAATCCTCGAACAAAAATGAGAGGGCACTCCGTCATCCCCTCCACCTAACCTAATATGGAGGTTTCAGACATTGTCGTCGAATGTCTCTGAAATGGGAGTGCCCCCCTCCTCTGGTTTTTTCATCGAGGATGCCCATTTCTGAGTATGTTTTGCCTCTAGGATTCCTGAAATGAGGTTGTTCTTCCTTCATCACCAGTCAATGACGAAGGCAGTGCATCTAACCAGATTTGGAGGTTTCTAATATTCTTGTTGAACGTCTCTAAGAGAGGAGTGCTCCATCATGCTTCCTCTTCATAAAGGTAATGTTCAGATAACGTCCTCATCAGTCAATCGAAGGAAACGCTCTTACTCCATCCCTAACCAGATTTGGAAAGTTTCGAACAATGCTCGTCGAACATCTCTGAAAGGGAGTGCCCCCGAAACACTCTTTCTCGCGAAGGGTGTTCAGATATACCTTCATCGGTCAGTGATGATGAGTAACAGTAGAAAGAGCCTCACTCAATCACATGCCGTGATCTTAGTTTCTCCGGATTCTGCCAGGCGGTGAAACCACGCCACCTCACATTCGCGAAATAAAAACATATCGTTTGCTTTTTACTTTATTGCTGTAGATAACAACTGCACGTTACCGTCTCAAACAGCTAGAAGGATCTGGATTCAGGTTGGAAGTAGGGTAGTGCATAGGGAATACCAGCTGCGGCCTCTGCCATTTGTGGATCAGAGCTTGAGCCACAATACCATGAGCGCGATTCTATCTGCGGATGATCTCAACGACTTCATTACACCAGGCGTTGCATGCATAAAGCCTGTTGAGACTCTACCTTTGCAAAAACCTTCGGATCCTGCAGTATGATCTGTACAGAAACGCTTGAGGCAAAACAAGAACTAATCTGAAACTCGCCACAGAATCCCTACGAAGTCACCACCGAAGACAAGCTACCTACCGAGAACCATCCGCCTGCACAGATATCTTTGACAGATTGTCTAGCTTGTTCGGGGTGTGTAACGTCTGCCGAAGCGGTATTGGTGTCCTTACAATCGCATGCTGAGGTGTTGAACGCGCTGGATGCGTCGCCGTCGATTAATCCTGGTCAACGACGAGGGGAGTCGACAGAGAAAGTGGGTAATGGTCACGATGAGGATATCGGAAATAATAGAGTGTTTATAGCGAGTGTCAGCCCGCAGGTGAGGGCGAACATAGCAGCCACATACGGAATCAAGGAGCAAGAGGCGGGGTGGATGATAGAGCAGTTATTAAGCGGACCATCCGGTTTAAGATCTGGAGGGAAACATGGCAATGGTTTCACTTGGGTGGTGGACACGAACGTTATGAGGGAGGCTTGTCTTGTCGTTGGGGCAGATGAGGTGATGGAGTCTACCACAACTGCCAGTGACAACAAGGTGGCGGACATTGGAGGTGCGGCCAACACCCGGCCGAAAAGGCCGATCCTAACATCAGCTTGTCCTGGCTGGATATGCTACGCTGAAAAGACACATCCACACATTCTCCCTCATCTGTCGCGTCTGAAGTCCCCTCAGGCGCTGACGGGGATACTACTGAAGACGGTTCTGAGCAAGAAACTAGGCATACCACCAGACAGGATATGGCATGTAGCACTCATGCCATGCTTTGATAAGAAATTAGAAGCAAGCAGAATGGAACTGACGGATGCCTACTGGCAAAACGAACCAAACGGGGGACAGGCAGTTCGAGACGTGGACTGCGTCATCACAGCCAGAGAGCTCCTAATGCTTGCTGACACGCGCGGTATCAGCTTCCCCAACCTCCCACGTACACCCCTCAACCCCACCCATCGAATTGCCTTCCCAGACTCAAAGATCGACCAATTCCTGTTCCCCCAATACCAGCTCGACCGCCGACGAACTCACCGCAACAACCCACCCACCGGCGGTTCTTCCGGCGGTTATCTCTACCACATTCTTCAAACCTACCAAGCCTCCCACCCCGGCAGCCGCATCCGCAGCGAGCGCGGCCGCAACCCGGACGTGGTCGAGTACAGCCTCGTCCGAGACGACGACGAAGTGCTCCTCAAAGCCGCGCGCTACTACGGCTTTCGTAACATCCAGAACCTTGTGCGGAAGCTCAAACCGCCTCGACAGTCCCGAATGCCCGGTGGGAAGATGATAGGGTTGAGTCGCAAACCGGGCCAGCCGAAGGGAGCGGCCACAGCTGCAGTAGGAGCAGGGCAGGCGCCAGGTACCGACTATGCGTACGTTGAGGTCATGGCCTGTCCCGGCGGCTGCACCAACGGCGGCGGGCAGATCAAAATCGACGACCTCGCGCACGTCCAGGGCCTTGTTCCCGCAGCCGCCGCCGAGAAACCGGGCCCAGCGGAGCAGAAGGCTTGGCTGGGAAAGGTCGACGAGGCGTACTTCTCGGCCGATTCGGACAACGAGGCTGTCGACTTTGACACTGGGATGCAAGGTGATGGTGGTACCATGTCTGGTGGCACGGAAACGGAAACACCGGATGTAATAAATGGCATTTCGATCTCGCGTATACGATCTATGTTGGCGCATTGGTCGAAGATCACAGGCATTGAGACTGGGAAGCTGGTTAATACGAGTTATCGGAACGTGGATAGCGATGTGGGGAAGAGTAAAGCGGGAGATGTGGATCGGGTTGTGGAGCTTGCGGGGAGGATCGGTGGCGGGTGGTGATCTAGAATTGGGGTTTGGGTTGTACAACCGGTCAGCGGCCGCCGTGTCTTCCTGTGGGATAGCGTTCGGTGTCCAAGTACTAGGGATGGTAGGCGTGTATATGAGCGTTTAAGCATAGTCTAACATAGCGATAGAACTGTTGCAATGGCAATCGTGATATGGTTAACTTGATGACCATCATCAGCGGTCAATGTCGGAAACGCACGAGTCCTTGCGAAAACAAGATTCATACGTGGATATGCTCTTCTAAGGAAGACCGACTTTGGTTCGGTCGATGCCCACTCCTACAGCCCAGCATCATACCCTCTTCAACGTTTTGGGACACACTTCTGCTTTCCCTCTCTCTAGCCCTTTCACCTCCACAGAACCCATGCATAAGACTTCCGTTGCACGTTCAAGTAACTCCCAACGTTCCCTCCAACCTCAGCGCCTCGAACTGCTATCATGGCTAACTGATGATAAGCATAGTCGTTGGTCATTGGGCAGGGAATCCCTAGTTTTGCATTTGGCACAAATGTCCCAGATCCCTTAACCCAGAACCCTCACGCCGAAGCCCTGTTTCACTCGTCTTCCTCCCATTCTTGATCTCCCGTGCTTCCACACAGACAAAGGGCCACAGCTACAATATCTAGATCGATATCTCGCGCCTAGCATACGTTATGACGATGTCGCCAACACTGGAGCTACCAGTTGCCTCACCTCCTCTAGGCCCGCCAAGAGTCGGGAACGGTCGCGCCCTTTTTGCACGAGTGAAACGGGACCATCACAACTCCCGGAGCGCGTCGTGTTCGGGACGTGGGAGCTCGAGGACAAACGTGCGCTTTCCTCGGTCCTGCCAAACTCATGGGCCATGGCGCAACAATGTTCATGAAGGCCTTCCCCCTCGACTCGCGAATCCAAACCCTCCCCTCCCGCTCCCATCCGGCCCTCTCGGCGCCCGTACAGGCTGTTCTTCCCTCTGCGCCGCCTGCATGTCGGGCGCATCTCGTTTCTGTATAAACACCGAATCCGGCTTGACGGTATACGACGGATCATAAAGCTGGCGCGTCTGCACTTTACTGCTGGCGCTGCTCGACGACGACGGTCTGCCGTCCCCACCCCTGGCACTTCTATTCTTCGCCCTGCTACCCGCTCTCGGAGGCGTGACGGTCCCCGACGGCGACGACGTCCCCGACCCCGCCACTCCTCCCGCCGCCGCCGCCGCCGTCGCCGTGCCGAACAGCCGTTCCCGCACCTCCTCGTATTTGCGCTGCTTCTCCTCTCGCTCGCGCTGCGCTTGCTGTTTGCGCTCTTCGAGCGAGAGGGCCTTTTTCTGCGCGTCGTCTTCAGTCTCGTCGTCGTCGTCGTCTTCGTCGGCGATGGTGAGCTGCGATACGGCGCCGGAGACGGGGTCGTTGCGCGTGACGACTTTGGGCGCGGGCTTGCGGCTTAGGACTTTGACGGCGGGTTTGAAGGCCGTTTTGAGGGGCACGTCGTTGCGCGCGTCGAGGAAGTGGAGGTTTGTGGGCGCTTCGCTGTTTGGGGGGTTGGTTAGATTGGGGAGTAGTAGGTAGGTGTGGTTGGTGTGGAAGAAAAAGATGGGGGAGAGGACGGACGCTTCTTCCCACAGTTTCTTGTTGAGCTCGGCCTGGCGAGCTCGGCGCTCTGCTTTGGTGATTTTGGCGCTTGAGATTGGAGGTTCGGATTGGGGCTCTTCGGTCTGTTTCTGTTTGGGGATTAGCTGGTGGTGGGCGATGGTGCTGTTACTGCCTACATCGGCTTGTGCTTCCCAGTCGTCTTCCCATGCGTCAGGAATGACTGTTTTGGCGCTCATGGTGTTTCGTGTTAGTTTCAGGGGTGTGGAACTCGTAAGATGTGTGTATTGTGGTAAATCTGCAACTTGTTTGTTGGTATAAAGATGTCAGAGTTATTTTGGAAGGCGCAATGCGGATACAGCTTATGAATGTGATACCTACTGCAAGTAATAAGAAAGAACAACCGCCAAGATCTGGAGGGGTGGGGCGGGTAGGGCTGCATTAGCGTGGGCTTGAAAGCCACGGCACCAAACATACCTTAAGCTTCCAATGATAGCAGCATCAGGACTAAACGAATCAAATAACCCGACATCAACATGTCAGGTAAGCTCACAGGCCCGCTTACCAGATTTGTATTATCAAAGCTGAGAACGACCTCTCAAAGACGTCGACGGCGACTCCCAAATGCACTCCTCGCCCTCCTCCGAAGACGAGACCGAAACCATGTTCCCAACCGCCAACGACCCACCCACACCCACCACAAACGCCCACCTAAACCAAGCTTTCAGCTCCGAACTCTCGCCTCCATCCTCGCAAGACCCTCCTACTCGCCACACCGGCGACCCAGCAGAGGACGACATGATGGATTACACGCCTGGCCAGCAGAATGGGAATGCCGCTGCAGCGGGTGAGCAGCCAGTCGCGCGGGAGTCGAGTCGGAAGATGGAGATGGTGGATAAGCCTGGTGCGGCGTGGAATAATCCGAGGGCGCAGGAGGAGTATGCGAGGGCGATGGAGAGTGTGGTGGATCAGAAATTTAATTTGCGTGAGTGGGACATGTGGTGTAGGGGATAAGGAGCGTCATGCTGATTTATACAGGGGAGTTTGGGGATCCTTTCGACGAGAGCGATATGCACGTTTCATAGTGAACTAGGCTGCTTAAGGATGGGTAAAGGCGATACGGCAGAGTTTGCTTGACTGGGTTACAATAATGTCGTTATGACTATAAAACATCCACCCCCAACCAACAAGTGCAGGTCAAGCGTTGCAGAATTGCAAAATGAAAGAATGCGAGTAGCGCCTGGACGTGGCTATTCGGGTTGGACACCATAACCGCCCTCGCCAGTTGGATATCGAAAAGAATCGGATGAAGGCACCACGCCCTTTACAATAGAACGAGTGACCTAGTCGTAATTGATCCAACGACCGAAGCTCCGTGGGTGCGCGATTCCAAGAGAATTCAAGCAACAAATCCAAGCCATGACTGAAATCTTTCCCGAGCGGAGACCGTGCTGGTCTTTTTCGTCTTGGGTTATGCCGATACATCCTTGGGTGAACGCGTACCCTCGTCGACCTGGGAGTTCGGCGACCAAGGCGAGTTTTCTGGTTCACCAAGCCGTTGCTGCCCGAGTTCATTCGTGGTTGGCTTCAAGGCCGTCTCAGCACTGGTAGGATCCCGAGTCCCCGTTTGCATCTCAAAGCTTGCAAACTCGGCGGCTTCGAACTTCGCCTTCCTTTCCCGCGAAGTTTGCCGGTAAGCCTTACACAAGTCGAATTGGTCGCGCTTCCTCCTAAGTCGCTGCAAGAGGCCGTCATACTCCGGTTTCAGCCTGGCCCATTCTGCTTTGATCTCCGTGCGCAGCTGGCTCTCTTCTTGCGTCAAGTCTTGCTTGTCCTGCAACGGTCCGTATTTGCGCTGAAGCTCTAGCATACACACCTGCAGGGCGCTGAACTTGGGGATTTCGATCTGCGCGTCTTTGTTGGGCAGGAATCTGCTCCCTTCCTTGTACATCTCAAGGCCCTCGTTGGTGGCGTGCCGGGGAAGATCGAATTCTTGACACCATTGGAGAATGCGGAGGCTCTCCATGGATTTGTTCGCAGCTGGGTTTGATTCAGTCGTTCTTGTCTCGAGCTGTTCAGGTGCTGGTGGAGACTAACCTGGATTGAGTCCCAAGCAGGGGGAAACTGTACGCTGTAAAGCTGCCCTTGTATTGCTTCCACCTCGATTGGCTAGCACGACGCCGGTGCTAGCAAGGTTTTCGTTCTCCTGGTAGGTCTTCGCAGGCATCTTGTCCGAAACGTGACGTTCGTTGTGCTAGAATTGCTGGATAAGAGATGACTGGCTTTTCGTTGACCGCGAAAGTATAGAAGTCGCGTCAAAGGAATTGAGATGGCGCATCACAGCACATAACAAGCAAACGACTACCTTATTAAAGACTGCCAGATGGAGAAGGTACCTTACGCATGAAATTGTAGATTGGCGAAGAGACGCCACAAGTTCAAGGAAAGCACAATTGGACTGGTGAACGGCGTCCGAGATTGAGAAGGTGCGCCTGACACTACAGAATCGAACAGAAAGGCCATATCCACCAATGGAGAGGCACATGGTACAGTGTTCTTTATGAACATCAGTGCAAGCGTTTATTAGATGTGATTTGTGTATATTACCTATTGTGAAGAGATGAACTTCAATTACAAGTCTCTATCTCCTGGGACCATTGGGTGCCAATCCAGGCACTCCGCTATATCTTTCCTCTCTTTCGGTCTTGAAAAGCACCTGAATCCAGAATTCCTTGTTGTCTTCATCAAACCAAGTCCAGAACCTTCCTTCCCGTCTATCCACCTCTCGCGCCTGTAGCTTAAAGCCACATGTCTCATACGGCTCGGCAGCAACCAACAAGTACTGGAAGTTCTTGTCCGGTGGGTCGTCCACCTTTTGCTCAAATGCACTCATGAATCTGACCCGAGGCACAACACCCGGCGTGATCTCAGGGTACTGAAGTTGAAACAGCAATCCGTGCTGCCTCGTCAGAGGATCCCGGGTCTTCGTAATCTTGTAGCCTGGCCGTCCAATTTTCACCACATTTTTCCTAACCTGGACCCCCATATTTACTCCCATCATGTTAGCATCCTGCGCTCGACCCTCTTTCTGCTCTCTCGCGGCACGCCTCGCCAAGTTGGTCTGATGCTTTCGGCCTTGTGTATGTGCGAGATATGAGCCATCGTTTTGATGAACGGTAAGGCACAGACGGCATTCGAAGGAGCCGACGTGGTTCTTGAAGAAATAAGGGTCTTTGTCAAGGTCGATGGTCTCGAGCGCGAGCTTCCGCAGTCGTTCACGTCTATCGGCATTGGTACTGGAATACGAAGCGACGCCGCCGCCGCCGAATTTGGAGCCAGCACGGTTCTGTAGACGAAGAAGGGTAATCAGCAAGGCAGTTCAACAGGATGATCCAGATTTTGCTTACTTGATAGTCCATGTCTACTCCTGAAATGTCGCTCAAGCTTGTGTTGGGAACGATGATACGTTCTTGATGATACAGAGTGAGTTAAGATAGACGGTTGGAATGAGGATTGTTCCCTGTGTCAATCGCTGTAGGGCTGACGGGAGTTGCCGCCAAAGGCTAGATCGACCTCGAAATATCCATCCTTATGTTGGTAATTGCTCAATGCGCCGCAATGGCTGTTAATTTTTACATCGGTCAAAGGCTCTCTGTCTCAGGCGCGTTATGTACTGTCCGGTATATTGGGACCGTTAAGGGAACGCAAGGAGAATGGCTGGGCGTCGAATGGGATGACCCTACCAGAGGTAAACACGCCGGGGAACATGGAGGGGTGAAGTACTTCGAGTGTAAGATTATACGACTGTGCCAGCCTAGAAGAACACTGTTGGGCTAATTATGCTTTCTATCAGGCAGGTAGACGCAAGGCCACGACAGCAGGCTCCTTCATCAGACCAACCCGCCCTGTTGATCCGCCTGTGGGCTTCCTGGAAGCACTGCACAACAAGTACGCATCGGAATGTTCGAAGTCTACTGGCCTTAGCTCTCATGGTGGGAGCTCAGAGAAGCCTATCGAAATCAGCGGAAAGGTGGTTGAGGAAGTCGGCTTTGAGAAAATCCGCGAACAGCTTGCACGGCTGTATGAGTTACAGATCGTCTTGCTTGACGGGCTGTGTATAGCAGGCGTACTCTCTGATGCCTCAGCACAGGCAGAGGCTCAGTGGCTTCAGGAACTAGAACGTATTAAAGAGACTTGCCCTAAGATTACAGAATTGGATCTGAGCAGGAATCTTATCGGGAACTGGGCTGAAGTCGAAGGAGTGTGTACAGCTTTACCTAGGCTTAAGAGTCTAAGAGTCAAGTGCGTTCATATGGTAGCAAACACTGTTTACACTCGACCTCAGGTCACTAAATAACTTTAGTGGAAACCGCTTCGAAGAGGAAGGCCTGCCAGCAGGTGTAGGTAGTCGGATCCGGCCGTCATACTCGCCTTACCAAGGGATCACAGAGCTGGCTTTGGACGATACGCTACTTGCTTGGGAAGAAGTAAGCCTCATCGTCCATCTCCGATAGCAAAGATAGAGGAATTGATGAGTTCTCTGGTTGTTAGGTTATCGCTGTAGCAGGCCACTTCTCGTCCCTGGCTAGCCTTTCTGCATCTTCCAATGACTTCGGCCGCTTGAACTCTTCTCTATCTTCGGACACTCTGGCTTCATTGACCCTCGAACACAATGCTTTCAAATCACTGAGCTTCCTTTCTCCACTTATCAATCTACCAAATCTCAAATCGCTATTTCTGCGAGATAACATTATCAACAGCGTTCAGGATCGGGATGACACTGCCATTATCGACTCTAGGACTTGCGGGCTTCGATTTTCGAAATCTCTGAATTACGTGGATCTTTCATACAATGCTATCTCGACATGGTCTTTCATCGACGACCTGCAGAATGTCTTTCCCGGTCTTACAGGCCTAAGAATTTCCCACAATCCACTGTACGAAAAGCCCGCTGCAAACGACGGGAAGGTCATGAGTGTCGATGAAGGTTACATGCTCACTCTCGCGAGACTAGGGGCTCTAATGACTCTGAATTTCAGCAATGTGGGTGGTCATCCTCACCTGTAGGGGGATATAAATCAATACAACCTGCTCACGCCAGCTACAGGTTTCAAAACAAGAGCGCACAAATGGCGAAATGTACTATCTTTCCCGCATCGCCAAAGCCATGGCCGACGTCCCAGAAGCGGAAGAAACAAAGATCACCTCCCAACATCCCAGATTCGTAGAACTCTGCGAAATCTACGGCGCGCCAACAGTCACCCGCAAAGCAGCCACGGCCGTCGATCCCAACTCCATCGCTGCCCGTCTCATTGCTTTTACCTTCTATTTTCCGCTTTCCACATCGGAGCACGCATCCGCTGAGCCTGTTACTCGTACGAAGAAGATCCCACGCGCATTCGACATATACCGCCTCAAGGGTATCGTCGGCCGACTATTCGGCAAGAAACCCATGTCATTGAAATTAACCTGGGAGACCGGCGAGTTGGACCCCGTGGCAGGATATGAAGAGGAATGGGACAGTAGCGACGAAGAAGAGGATGCAGAAGCGGGGAGCAACGACCAGTTGCACAAGAGGCGGGAAGATGCGGTGAGCGCGGACGAGCTGGTCAAGACCGGGAAGTGGGTGAGGAGGGAGGTGGAGTTGGTGGATAGTACGCGGGAGGTGGGATTCTGGATTGGTGGCAAGGAGGCCAGGGTTAGGGTTGAGCTAAGGCAGCGATGACTCTGGTATGGATTGTATTTACTGGGAGCTTCTATCGAGAGCATCTTGCGGAGCGATAAAGGCTAGACATTTCTTTTTGCAGACAGTACGCTCATGAGCTGTCGTGCCCTTCACTCATACTCGCTATGGCCATGACGGGCAATCCTATACTCATTTAGGCCGACTTCGACCTGCCTTCTATACTTCGAACACGGAGTTCCCCGATCAATCTCCTCCATGCATGACGACAACTCACACTCAATCCGGTTCAAGGTGATCCCTAAAGCAGATACATTGTTAATACGCAGTGTTCATAAGAATTCGGTTTGGCCGGTGCTCGGACGAGTGGGCGAAACGAAAGGTAAAAGATCACAGAGTAGCACACACCATACCTAGTCGACAGGTCATTCAGACCCTTGCCAGATCATGGAAAGCAGTTAGCTCACGCTTCCTTTCGCAAACTATCTAAGGTAAGGCGGCCTTGAGATCTTGAGCTAGAACATGAGGATGTAGTTGATCAAAACAGAACATCTGAGCGTAGCATCAAGCACCGAAGCTCTTCCCGCAACGCATACCGTGGAACGAGCATCCCACTCCATTCACCACGCCAGAGCCCCGACCACCTAACCGAAATCAAACCAACTCCTCCTTGACATCGTGCGACAACATCCGATACCACGGCGTCTCCCCCTCCATCGACAACATCGGATGCGGCAAGTCGTCTTTCAACCTCAATATCGTCTCCAGCGGCGTGCCCCTCTCCATCGCACTCGCCAACTCAGCTTCCATCACATTCGCCAGCACCAGCTCCTTGGCGTACCACTCCTCCTTCCGCCTCGCCTCCAGCGCCTCCGTCTCTTCGCGCAAGTCGCGCGATTCGTCTTCGGCCCAGTGGATCTGCCGTCGGAGGAGCCGGAACAGCTGGTCCGGTGGGAGCGCAAGTTCTTCGGGGGTAAAGTGGATGTCGTCCGGGTATTCGAAGGGAGGGAGGGGTTGCGGCTCCGAGTCCATGTCTGTGTCCGGGTGGTCGTAGATGGTGTCGTTGTCGTCGTCGACCGCGGAGCCATCGGCGGGCTGCCGTTGCTGGCTCGGCGGCTTGGAGCAGAAGAGCTTGAGGCGTTGCGGCTTCTGCAGCGCGGCGGAGTGGTGTTTGGGGACGGGGTCCGAGGGGCGTAGGGCTTCGGTCTCGTGCACGGTCCGCATGTGTTTGGCCAGCGCATCGGAGCGCGTGAAGGAGCGGTCGCATTCTGGAGGTGGTTGCTGTGTCAGCTTTGCTTTGCTGTGTTTAGAGGTAGTAGTTGAAGGAGATACGGACCAGGTAGAGCACAGTAGAATGGTTTCTCCCGAGTATGGCTCCTCATGTGCGCTCTCAGCGCATACCCGCTTGCGTGAGGCATCCCCTTCCGACTACAGTCCTCCCACTCGCAGGCATACTTCTTCTGCCGGGCCCCGATGTGATCCTTGTGAATGTGTTCGACCAGGGCATCCATATCGCCCAAATCCCCCACCGGACATCCCTCCCATTTGCACACTGTCACTTGCTCGTGGCCCAGAGCCTCCTCGTCTTGGGGCGGCAGAAGCCCGCCCGTAGGTGAGCCGGGAACATCGCCGGAGGTGTCGGAGGAGATGTCGGTTTGATCGTCGAGGTGAGATTCTGGTGTGGTGCGGTGCGAGAAAGGTCCAATCCGTTGGCGTTTGGCTGGAGGCATGATGGGGGCATCGGGCAGGCAGTCTGTGCTTTGGTCGCGGTCTTCGGTTTTGACGTCTTCGGCGAAGTCGTCGGATGAGAGGGAGGAGAGTGGTGAGCCTGGTGAGTCCGCCATTGTGAAAATTTTTGAGTGAATACAATCACTGGGCTTGCTTAGCCGGTTCTACTGCACGTTCTCGATGCGGACTTACTGATGAGAGGCTTGGAGATGGGACGTTGGTGTATGACTAAGCAGACAACATCCACCTACTTTCTGGCTTTTGAAGGGCCCACATTACACCTTGATATCCTTCAATTGCAATCCAATCCACTATTTCTTACGATCACCATGTCTGACTCTTTTGGCTCCGATGTCAAAGCCTACTACGCCGCCAAGGAAAGCTATGAACATCTCCTAAGGGACACTGAAACCGCGAGCGCTACAACCGGAAAGGATGAAGCAATGAAGCAGAAGAAGAAAGAACATGAGCTCCATCCACTTCTGATACCGTCCTTTGGCGAATTCGCTTTCTCGAAAGCAGCCCAACAAGGAGGTAAATCTGCAGGGAAGAAGTCCTCAGAAGCATCTCGAGCCTGTACTTTAAGTACGGCTCGTTAGGCTGAGGGCTGCACGAGCAGGGAAGAAGTAGGGGCTTCCACTTACATTGCAGATTTGGCTGAGACTTTCTCATTTTTGAGGGAAGGGGTGCCGCCGCTTGGGCTCGGGAAGACTCTGTCTTCTCTTACGACTATTGGTGCATTATCAGAACCGTCATCCTGTTAGGCCCATCACCAGTCACTGCGCATTGGTAGAGTATCCCGACCACATGCCTTGAGAAGAGCCGTCAGCGGTAATTACACCGACTGTTAGCTGGCAGTGCCGACTTGTGTGATCACCCTGTCTATCTGGTGAGGTCTGGTTCAGTGGGGCAGCTGCCTGAGCTCTTTGAGTCTTATGTCTGGTAAGTGGCAGTCTATGTTTACCTTAGCAATTTGTATATGATGAACAAGCTCAAGAATTCTGCAATTCGGACGGTTTCCATTCCGCGAAGCCGAAATGTCGACACCTTGAACCTACACTTGATCTGATCTAGTACCCGTTCCCAAGTCATGTACCGAGACCGTAAGTTTATTTGAAGTGGGGTGCTGATGATAGTTCTATAGGAGAAGCCCACTGTACTAGCTAAGCTGCTTCGATTCTGGCTCACCACTTAGCCGTTGCACAAAGCATTCAGAGCACCTGGGTAACGATCTCCAACCACCACCGTCTTACTCAGTATGTCGTCAATCTCCTTCAAGTCCTCCTTCGTAAGGGAGACATCCTTCGAGTTCTCGACAATACGTTGTTCGGTCGTGGCGCCAGGAATTGGGATGATGGTCGGCATGCCTGGCTTCCCATTGAAGCTCTTGACCCACGCCATACCCAACTGACCAGGCTTGCACCCCTTCTTCTTCGCTAGCTTCTCCAATTCCGTCACCAACTCCAAATTCTTCGGAAACACGTCCGGCTGGAATCTCGGGAACCTCCTGCGGCCGTCATCCTTGGCAAGATCATCAAGGGACTTGATCTCCCCAGTCAAGAAACCTCGTCCGAGAGGCGAGTAAGCCACGACCGGAATGCCGAGCTCGGCACAAGTCGCCGCAATACCATTGGACAGGATATCCGTCGCCCACAACGAGAACTCGACCTCGACCGCGCAAATGGGGTGTACTTTATGCGCGCGGCGGATCGTCTCCGCCCTCACCTCTGAGAGCGAAATTCCCTTAATCTTCCCCTCCTTGACGCACGCCGCCAGAGCTTCGATGGTCGTCTCGATCGGCGTCTTCGGATCGACACGCGCACACTCGAAGATATCGAGCGTCTTCTTCCCGCCAAGCAGCTTGATGCAGTTATCCACACTCCTCCGCACTCCCTCCTCGCTGCCATCGGGCATCAAGTTCGCGCCGATGCCGCCTTTGATGCTGATGACCACCTTCTCGGCGTCTTCGGGATACTCGGTGAAATAGCGGTTCAGCAGGTGAAGCGAGTTATACTCCGGTGTACCGTAGATCTCGCCGCCGTTCCAGAAGTTGGCGCCCGTGTTGAGGGCTGCTTTCATCGCCTTGAAGGCCTGCGCTTCGGGCGCGGGTGTCGGACGCCACGTGAGGCCTGTACGGGTATCAGTCTTTGTCGCAAGCGCAGCATTGCGAGGGGATAAGGGAGCCTGCCCATGAGGCCGTAGCCCGTCGACCCGACCTCTTTTCCGAGAAGGGAAGGCATTGCTGTTTGTCGACTTGAAGTATGTTTATCTCGCAATAAACTTGAGTTGTTCGACTCTCTCGATCCGAATCAATCAAGATAGACGTTAAGATCTCCGCAAAATTGGGATTGTATCGCTGTTGATGGATCGTCCACCTCTCCAACGAGCGTCTCAGACTGATCTTTATATCTTCCCCAACAAGCCTAAATGTCCGCGTGTCTGTTCTCTACCTGATCTCACTCAGAATCCTTAAAAACGTCTCAATAAAGCCGTGAGGTATACGAACGTAGGTGCGTGAACGGTTGGTAATCTCGTATATGCATTGAAGAGTAATCAATGACGGACTGTCATCCTGGTAGATGTCGGTCCCAACCTGATATAGTTCTCGTGGGTCGGAGTTTGGGCTCGGGTTTTGGCCTCGGAGTTAAGCGGATGGCTTTTGGTGATAGCTGTGGAATTTTTGGATGCTGCGTAAGCGATACGGTGCCTGGATGTTGCGTACCTTATGAAACGAGGTTGGGTTGTAGCTCGTGTGGTGTAAGAACGATACCGATGCTGCATGTTGAGGCTTACGGTAGTTCAAAACCATGATCACATGTTCATTCGGTTCAATGAAATCAGAAACCTTGCTTCATGTAGAGAATCTACTTCCAGTATCTAACGCAAGACTAATCTACGATATCTACTTGACCGTTGTTGAAATGCCAAGTAACGCCGCCGCTCAGATGGGTATCCCATGCCCCGTTTGTGGAGATGTTGAAGAGATGCCATGCGATGCCGTTGAAGGACCAGAGTACTTTTGTATCATTCATTTCCTCATAAACTCGTGTTGAAAAGATAGCCGCTGACAATGGAAAGCATGGAGGATTATTTAGTATCGGTAGCTATACGATTGACCGTTGTTAGTGCTCATTCACTGGAGCAGATACGAAAATGGGTGAAGTTCTATAGACTTACATGTCGTTCTTGAACGGACCCTCGACGGCAAGACCCAGATAGTCGGCCTGCTTAGGCGACAGTTTCGACAGTTTGGCGTTGACGTGCTCGAGATGGAGGAGAGCGACTTGCTCGTCCAGGATCTTCGGCAGGACGTAGACGCCAATCTCTTTCTTGCCGCTCTTGCCGAACTCGATGTACCGCTTCCCGAACGCCTCGTCTTCAGCTTTGAACAGCATGATCTGGGCCAGGACCTGGTTGGTGAAGGAACATGACATGACGAAGGAGGAATGGCCGGTGGCACATCCGAGGTTAACCAGACGACCTTCGGCTAGCAGGATGATGTGTCGGCCGTTCTTCATCAGGAAACGGTCGACTTGGGGCTTGATGCTTTGGACGCTCTTGGCATTGGCCTTGAGCCAAGCGACATCGATCTCGATGTCAAAGTGGCCGATGTCTGCCATGAATGTCAGCGTTGTTTCATCGGATCCGGAATCCACAGGATGACTTACTACAAACGATGGCATCGTTCTTCATCTGCTCGAAGTGCTCGCCAACGAGAATGTCTCGACATCCTGTTGTCGTGACAAATATCTGTCCCTGCGGTGCGGCCTCTTCCATGGTTGTAACTTGGTATCCGGAGACAGCAGCTTGCAGGGCGTTTATGGGGTCAATCTCGGTGACGATGACTCTTGCACCCATACTATGTAACGCCTGTGCGCAGCCCTTGCCGACATCACCAAAGCCAGCCACCACGGCAACCTTACCCGCAATCATGACATCTGTGGCACGCTTAATACCATCAATGAGAGACTCACGGCACCCGTACAGGTTGTCGAACTTCGATTTAGTGACAGAGTCGTTCACGTTTACCGCCGGTACAAGGAGTCCCTTGCCCTTCAGCATTCGGTACAGGTGGTGGACTCCGGTAGTAGTCTCCTCTGAAACACCATAGCAGTCCTTGAGCATGTCTGGATACTTGTTGTGAACCAATGCTGTGAGATCTCCACCATCGTCAAGAATTAGATTGAGGTGCTTGTCATCCTTGAAGGCGACGAGCTGTTGTTCCAAGCACCAGTTATATTCTTCCTCAGTCTCGCCTTTCCATGCGAATCTAACTCCTGTTAGCTAATACCTCACATGTCCGGGTAAGAGTAGAACGTACACAGGGGTACCTGAAGCTGCAATGGCCGCAGCAGCATGGTCCTGGGTCGAGAAGATGTTACAACTTGACCATGTTACCTCTGCACCGAGAGCGGTGAGTGTCTCGATGAGAACGGCCGTCTGGATAGCTAATTTCAAACATCAGTTAACACCTGATCCTATTCGAGTGCACCTGTGCTGACGTACTCATATGTAAACATCCAGCGATCCGAGCACCCTTCAGTGGTTGATCGTCCGCATACTTCCTTCTTGTTGCCATGAGGCCAGGCATTTCATTTTCCGCAAGGTCAATCTCGCGGCGACCGAAGGCCGCCAATGACTATATGCCAAAATATGTCAGCCATGCTTATCAGTCAGAAGCTTGCGGAGCTCTAAGCGTAGACATACGATATCAGCAACCTTGTGCTTGTGGGCTGGAGCACCGTTCATGTTTGCGGTATTGACGGCGATGAGTTCTATGATTTCTATGAAAGACGGGAGGGAAGGATTGGAAACACTCTAGATGAGTCGATGAACAGTTGACGGATATTTTGGTCGGAGAGTTGGTAGTCAGCCGGTTGCTGAAAAGTCGAAATGCACCGACTTTAGTGCTTGCCCCTCCACTCCAGGGTCCATGGCACGTGATGCGGCTGATCACGTAAGCATTCGAGGTGCAACTTTGACCCAAAACCAACGCGATCTACTCGATTTATGATGAAGGACTCTAGGTACAAGTGCAATGCTACTCCTGATTCAGTAACAGAGATTCTCTTCCGCTCGATCGTGCCATTCCTCTATATCCCAGTTTTTGACATCTTTCCCGATGATTAACCGCAGTCTTTCAAACCTCCATTCGGTATACAAGCCCACAGTTGCTCTCATAGCTCGCCGATGGCCCTCCCCGGCCCCGCCGCGTTTGGCATCTGCTCTCTCCCGCCAGATACCTTCAACTGTCAGGCATTGGTTCCTAGAGTAATGAACATTGTACTTACAGGTCGCAAGGTTTCTTCCAGTATCCGGGTCTGCGGTGCCAAACCAATACCTATATTCCAACATCAAGCGTGAATTCAGGACAAAATCACACCTACCAACAGGAGTTTAGACTCACTTCAGAAGGCCTCCACTTTCCATAGCCTCCTCGTGTGACTTCTCGTCTAGTCTACCGAGATGAGACTTATCCGTGGTCGGTGGCACCTGAGACTTGAACACCACAACATAGAAGGATCTCTCTTCCCACTCGTATTGCTCCTCTTTCATCAGTCTATGCAAGACCTCCGTCATTTCCTTCCAATTGAAAGCTTCCTTATACGGTGCAGTCGCGTAGTCTTCTCGTATCGGCCTCATGGTCGTCAATGCTTTGGCTACCAGCTGGTTTGGCTTGTCGATTGAGTTGAGGTCGAGGAGGTGTGATCGCGACGTGTAAGGTGACACGACGAGGAGATTCTCCGAGATTTCGTTCTTCGCATGCTGGCAGCTGTCAGAGTGCGTGGAGGGCAGCTGGAATGAGGCTGCAGCATTAAACTTCAGGGCGTCGAAAGACGGATTGACCAGGCGATAGTCGAATAGGGAGGACTTGGTGTTTGAGCAGTTTGGAGACGGATGTGTCGGACGACGGTTTAATTTGGTAACCTCAGACATTGGTCGAAAGGAAACCTCGAAAGCAATCTAGAGATCTTGATGAAAGCCACCGGCACGGGAAGCGAAGGAAACACCGTTGCAGACCTCACTCCCTGGAGTGTTGTTGCTTTACGAGAAGAGTAGTGTAAGATTATACATTGAACGTTTGCTGCAGTGAATTTGTAGACAACGCGCAATTCACGGGCAATGATGACAACGAGTGCAGTGATGCCAAGTTCTTGATTGTGTGAGGCGCACAGGCTATCACGCAATCGCCTCATGTGTACTCGAATGGGGATTGAAAGCGACCTCCGGTCAAACATCAACATCCACCATCTTGCATTCACTGAGCCCAGCTCCTCGGTGGCTGAAGATGCATTTCGAAGTCTTTAGTGCGCCATTGGACGCTACCTAACACTGCGTGATCTCTGCATTGCAGCCAGTATCGCATGACATCAAGTTATCATGCGTAACGGCCCAGCGGGTGCATAGCCTGGCGGAGCCTTCATCTGTAGCCCGGCGACTGTGCCCAGTAAGCATAGAATGGAAGCTCTTTCTCTCCTTGCTGGCCTTTATGACCTCCTTCGCAGTAAACACAGACGAAACCGATGAGGTACAATGAACAAGCGGACCGCCTTGTGTCTGACTAAGCAGTCAGAACGAATGACAGATGAACACACGTGTATGCACTGTGATACACTCAAAGCGGGCAATTTCCAGAAGTGGGTATCCCTTCCCGACCCAGTATCTCTGCATGTACTCTTTCCCGAAACTTATTTCGAACGTGGTGCAGCCCATGTGCAGCGAGTGCACAACGAGAAATTCAAGCTCTTCCAGCGGTCACACGGGTAGAGCGTCGCCGTCCGGATGCGGCCTCCTTGTCTTCGGCAGTAGCGTTCTTCTTTCTAGTACTGGCGTTCTTCATACCTTCATCTTTGACTGGCTCAGGCTTGGGTGCGGCCTTACGTTTCTTCGCCGGGGCTTCTGGAGAGTCTTTTGTGTCGATTTCAGCCTCTTTGGTACGGCTTCTCTTCTTGGCCCCAGTCAGGGTCTGGGTTTGAGTCGGCTGGGATTGATCTTCCTTGGCTGCTTTGGAACTAGCCTTGCTTTTCTTCGCAGGTTTTTGTTCTCCCTCTTCCTTGCTAGGACTCATGTCTCCGTCGATATCCTCGCTCTTGACGTCACCAGCAACAGGCCCAGTTTTCTTCTGTAGGCTAGGAACGACTGCACTCGTCCTACCTCCAACGGTGATATGTACAATCTTTTCCCCGTTGGGCAGCTCCTTCTTTTGATCCTTCTTACCTTTGCCCCATCGATGCCTAAAGAGCCACTCTTCCGGAAACTTGCTTGAATCGGCCAGCAAGTCTACGGCCGTCGAACAGATGTGTAGTAGTGATGTATGTAGTTGCTTCAGCTGTGCATCGCTAAGAGTGTTGCTGTACTGTTCCGGATGTATTCGAGAATGGTACAATATCTCATCACTAAAGCCTATCAGTAACCGTCTTGATAGTTTACCGTACCGCCTCTCTTACCCTACCCAATTTCCAATGCCACTGAAGTTGGCCTGATCTAACAAGAGTGCCTTGACCGGTACTTTCTTACTCCTCATCTTGTCCACAAACCACTCTTCGGTGATTACATCCTTATCAATAACAGGGTCAGGACCATTCTCTTTCAGTGGAGTGGTCTGTCTGATGGCGTCTGCGTCGCAATCAAGCAGTCTGATCCTAGCAAATCGGCGAGAGTCAACAAATGCAGCCTCGCACTTCGGCTCTTCGGTTGTTTCCAATACGAATTTCCAGAACTTAGGAGGCCATTCCTTCTCCTCCTCCTGCTCCTCCTTTGCGGGCTTGTAGTAATAAGTATCTTCATTCCGAAATTTGATCCACCCGGTCATTCCTGCAAAAACTAAGTCAGTATGTTGAAAGTCATACTGATAGCATATAAGCCTACCAAAGTGCATGACCGGGTGTGGCGGTGATGACATGACAAGCCTGCGGAACTGTCAGCTGGGAGAGACCAAGACGGGATGCTCTTCTACAGGAGCTGTTCATTGCTCCAGTCAGGCCTCTATAAAGGGACAGCTCTCGAGTAAACACCTCGAAAGATATGACTCTCATACCAAAAGTATTTGCCCTGTTGCCCTGCATCAAGCACCTTCTTCCCCGTCATAGCCTTCTGGAACTCGGCGGCAGTGGTTCCCACCTTGCCGTAGACATTGGCATCGTCCTGAGCCTTAACTGTAGCAAGCGTCTTTCCAACCAATCGCTTTTTAAGATAGTGAACGATCCGCGCAACTGCTTCTGATCAGTACGGTGAGCTATGAACGAGGAAGGCCAACTAACCTTCGCCAATTTCGGGCATTGTGCCAGGACCGCAGTCGTAGATTGATTCTTGAAATGCGGTTGATGAGAGTCAAAGAGAAGTCAAGACGACAGACTGGTACAATGGACTTGGACGTTGTGTGTACGCCAACGGAAACGCGTCACAGAATCGAAGCTCAGGGGGTTCAACAAACGCGACTGCAGTTGCGGGGCGTGACTCCGCAAAGAAGCCGGAGAAAGGAGTAAATGCTTGATTCGGATTAAAGCCACTTTCGCAGAATTGCTCAATCTGAAGCTGGCTGTAGCTATGAGGGTGAGAGCAAATACAAAACAAGATAGCTACGCGCAAGAAACCGTACGGGAGGTTAAAATGATACTCGGATCGCTGACGCGCACTAGCCCTCGCCTGCTCGATGGTGGCTATCTCCGCCTTTAAATCACCACCTTCTGATCTACTCGAACATCCTTATATACTACATATATTGAGTGCCGTGGTTTCGGAACAAGCGCCGTTCGGCTTTTGACAACATCTACCTCACCATCTACCTATCCTACGCAACCCATCGAGGCGAACGGCAAAAGTGGCGGGGTACTTCTGGAGCCGACCACCACCCTCCACCCCGTCGCCACCGGCCGTCACAACACTGGCGATGTCGCAGCCATCCCCGCAACCCCACCTGACGCCGCGCTTCTGCTTCAACGAGACCGCTCTACGAGGTATGCCCTCCCACCCTTTTCCCGTACCAACCCCCTCAGCGCTCCGTTCCCCTCGCTCAGCGTCGCCCTCCTAACCACCACCCTCCACCCACAGACTTCCTCCGCACCTCCCGCAGCGCCATCGACGACTCCATAACGCAGCACCTCAACGCGCTGCTTCTCCCCTCCCGTTCCGGCTTCGACCCGTCCTCCACCGCGACACGCCAACCCCGACCCCCGACCACCCACCGGCAACTCTCCCCCCACTCCTGCGCCGCCTTCAAAGAGCGCGTCCTGTTCCCCTCCTGGCAGACGCGGTCCGACGTGCTGAGCTACTGCGCCGGCGTCGCGACGAGCCCGGACCCGGACGATCCGGATCTGCTGTTGCGGGAAGTGGAGTCGGCGAGGGAGCGGGAGAGGGTGGTGGATGAGCGGTTGGATCCGTATTCGGCGAGGGTGTTTCCGCGGCAGGCGAGGACGGAGGCGTTGATGGGGTTGGTGAGGATGGAGAGGGGGGTGGAGGGGATTGTGCGGGCGAGGACGTGGGGGGTTGTGGGGGAACGGTGTGGGGAGGGGGGTGCTGGTGGGGGGTGGGAGGAGGCGTTGGATAGGTGGCGGGGGGAGAGGAAGTGGGGAGGGTGATTTGTTTATGGCTAGGGTGTGGAAAGTGGGTATTCAGGCTCCTGGGGCTTAGCATTGGCGGCGTAGGAAAACGTTTGACGTTTTATGTAATTCGGATGTTGGAGAGTGCATACTCGTCTGAAGGGAATCCTCCCGGTCTAGTAGCTAAAGATATGCATCACTGGTGGGCGATGATGAGTGAATGCTTTCTTCATAGGTCCAGGGGTGCTCCCAATCCTAAGAAATGCCACAACAATCCCTCAGCCTCTCTCAATCAAGCTAATTAAACTGAATCCATCATCAGTCAACGATGAGGAACAGCCACTTCCTCCAAATGCCGAACAGGAGTGCTCCCAATCTTGTAGATTGCCTTCATCATCAGTCCACAATTGCAGATAATCACTTCCTCCCAAGGTCAAGGGGTGCTCCCGCATCCTGAGACGTTCGACGATGATTGTGAAAACGCTCTAAACCTACCGTATCTCAACTACCTTAACTGACTCATCATCAACCAACAACGAGGAACAAGCTCAAGGACCAAAGGAGCACCAGGAGGCCCTTCCATCTCCTGAGATGTTCGACGACGGTCATTGAAACCCATTGAATCAGGCTAGACTGAGTGAATCCATCACCGGTATGCGATGATGAGTGAATGCTTCCTTCGAGGCCCGAAGGAAACATTGGGAGGGGGCCACTCCCGCCCTGAGACGTTCGACGCTGATTGTTAAAAATCCCTCTAAACTGTCTAGCTGGCCGACCCATCATCGACCAACACTGACGAACGAAAAATTCCGAGGACTGAAGGCTGGGGGGCACTCCTTCCCTGAGACGTTCGACAATGCTCTTCCAAAACCTCTGGATCGGGTTAGAGGGGCTATGGTCTGGTGAATGATATGAAGGTACTCGAGTGAAATCTCACCACAAGAGGATACAAATTGAGGAGCACTGTATGCAGTATTAGATAATGGCGACTGAGTATAAGAACTCTGCTCCATCATCGGTTGGAAGCAGTGAGGCTTTTGGTCAATCACTTTTGATAGCTAGACGAATGATTGAGATTTCAGTTAAGCTCTCTGTTCTACTCATCCTCATCCTTCCACCATACTGAAGCACAAGGTAAAAAGCAAAGCAGAAGAAAGCAAAGCACGTCGCTGTTGTCTGGAACAGTACTTCATTCCTCACAGGTATGACAGTGAAATGATGAAAGTGGAAAGTGGAAAGTGTGCGCCGAACCATTTTGTTACGTTGTAGTATACACTAGAGTACAGCACAGTACTGGAGAAGATCTCAAGTCGTGCCCATTGGCATTGAATGCCCGTCCATGACAAAGACGTCCCTCACAGAAATGTTCCTTCCCTTCCCTTCTATAAAGACACGCTGGAGATCTGATAAGCTCGTTGAGTTCACTCCGCCCAGAAATACCGATTACATTATACACGTCAGTGGGGTTGGGGTGATAGAACTTGCACGAACGAAACGCTAGAGGACGGAAAATCACATAGATCTGAGAGTTCGTACATGTTGGAAATTTGCGAGATAAATTGAGAAATATGTTGTCGTGGGAAAAGAAAAACATGCGTGGAATCGCTGGTATCATGAGGGGTAAACAGTAACAAAGAAACGAGAACGACAGCTGCTGATGTTGGTCGCCCGGATACACACGGGCTTTGGGGACTAGAAGTCATCCGGCGTAGCGTTGGCAAAGATATAGTTCTTCGGCTTGTGTGGCTCTAATTGCTTCGAAATCTGCTGGTGGGCTTCCTTCTGCTCCGGAAACTCGTGAAAGAAGAATTCCGGCACTTTCGGAGCGCTGTCGACCTGGAACTCATGATGACTGCCTCCACCCTGGGCGATTTCGTTCTGGAGCGGGAGCGGGAACGGATGAGGGAACGGATGAGGAAATTGATTCGTTGCGCCGGAGTCTGAATAGTTGATGGGAGATACGTATAATGGCTGTGGCATGTGGATGGTCGGAGGGAATGAGTAGACTTTTGGCGAAGCCATCGGTGCGTCGGACCACATCCCGCACGTCGGAGGGCCGGTCGAAGAAGGAGGCGAGTATTGCGGGAAGGAAGTATAGAAAGCCGGAGCCGATTGAGGAGGTTGTGGAAGTTGCTGTTGTTGCAACACGTGTTGCTGCAATCGAGCTAGCATCTCGGCATTGAGAGGCGTTGCAGGGGGAGAAGCGAGGTTAGAGTCCAACCCTGATGTGTCAGGACCGAAGCAAGCAGAATAGGCGGTGTTGTACACGAAAGGAAGCCCTTGCTGATCCGAGACATAGGGGAGCTGCGGGGTTTTGATATCGGGAGGAGATAAGGGCGTCGGAGGAGCCAGACTTGAACTGGATGGTATGGTCTGTGAGGAAAGGTTGTTCTCACGATTCATCACATTGGCGTCGTTGAAAGCATCGATCTCACCGAAACTCTGAAACTGTAAAGGCGAGCGCTGAGCCGAGCCAGGCATGGGCTTTTGTATTCGGCCATGTGCTACGTTCAGATTGCTGCTCGTGGACTTGATGCGACGAACAGGAGTCGACGGCCCGAGGAAGGAGCCTACAGTGGTAGGTGACATGGACAGCGGTCCGGCACAGGAGCGACTTCGAAGTGCAGTCGCACCGAGGGCTGCAGGTCGCCGCCGGTTCCTCCGGGCAGCAATATCTAGCGGAGGAATTTCAGGCTGCTTGAAAACAACCCCTTGGTGTTGTGACTGTGGCTGTTGGGAGTGGATGTCGATAGTGCCCAGGGTGTTGGCCAACTCCGAAGACACAGAGCTCCGTCGCGTAAAAGCTTCTTCGGGGAAAGCTGGTGGATGTCGCGATGGTTCTGGCAAGCAAAGCTGCTGCTGCGTTTCCGGCTCTTGACGGCTGAGCTGCGAAGGATACGAAGTTATGTGCGGCTGATGCTGTAGTCCGTACGTTTCGAGGGAATTACGGTATACATTACATTCTTGTGATGGAGCGGACGACTGCTGTTGCTGGAGCAGAGGCGGTTGGTGCAAGGCGCCGTTGTAAAATTCGAAAGGATTTTCCAGGTGAGACTGAGATGCTGGCGTCCAAGCATCTGACGATGCTTTACTGCTGCTCCAGTCGGAAAACGCGGAGCCCAACGGCGGGACAGCGGTGTTGGTGTTGATATTTGCACTGGTGGCATACGTGGGGAAGCCGTTGGGATCATGTGTCACTAATTCGGTTTTCCTCTCCTGGAGATCACCCTGAAAGGTGCCCTGAGCGGCTTCGGCAGCAGTAATGGCACGCTGCAAGGATGCATAGCTCGCTTCGGCCGACGACTCGTAATGGTTTTCAGAATTCGAACCTCCCGTCACTGTGCCGAAACCACCAGCTGCTGTTGGCTGTCGAGGAGTGGATGCGAGCTCGGAGGGGTGATACTCTGGAGAAATGTATGAGGTCGGTGTCATTGATTGTCCAAAGCCCCAGTTGGGTGCGGTCTCGACCGTCTGCATGACTTGTTGTTCCAATTTCTTCTGTTGCTTCGCTTTGGCTCTGCGATTTTGAAACCAGTTCTAGATATATCATTAACAATCGTTCCCTTGGATGCGACCTATTTACAAGACGGTGGACTCACAGCTACGCGGGGGAGCGACAAGCCCGTCTGTGTCGCTAATTGCTGCTTGACGCTGCTGTTCGGTTTGTGATAATATTGGAATTGTTGTTCGAGCACGGAGACTTGCTCAGGGTTAAGCCGCGGTCTGGTCGAGGTATCCACTTCCTCTGTCTCTTCGGCGGTGTCAACAATTGGCTCGTCGTCTTGGCCGTCGGACGAGGAGTACAGCTTCAGATCGGCGCCATCGAGCTCCAATCGACCTGGAGATGCAGCAATGGCTGTCGTTTGGAACCTCGCTTGACCGGCAGACTTCGCGCGCTCGTCGGCGTAGATTGGGTCATGAACATGAGCGAAATCCATTGCTACCAGTTAAGGTGCACCTTCCGCGAAAGGATTGGAGCGCTATGCGGTGGATCGCATATATGTAAACCGTATATGTATGTAGGAACCCGCGGCGCGATTGAAGCGTTGCAATGATTTCTCTCCGTAACACAGGCGCGGGAGAGATCGGGGCCAGACGGGTCGGCCGATTTGAATTACGATGCGATTAAATCTAAGATGTGGGAGAGGGCAGCAATGACAGAGTGGCGGGTCTCTGACCGGTTTCTCGAGGAATCAAAGGAATGACTGGAGCGGCAACATGGTGATTTGAGGTCAAGCTTCCTTTGAAAGGAGTTATTTCTACTCCGTCGGTTTGTATGGGTACTGTACTTTTGTTCCTTAAGGTTTGGTACGGTACGGAGTACAAGTACTGTACACGTAGCAAAGGGCACGAAAAGGCTCGGGGAATTTTACGGTAGAGGGGGGGAAGCAGGTAAGGTCGTACCAAATAATGACAAAAGAGACACTCGGTCAGATCATGTCAAGGTCAGGTCAGGCAACCCGTAAACCGTCGTGACTCGAACCTTTTTGCGCGCGGGCCCAATTGGACGTGTACAATTAGGTACAGAGCATCTTTCTCCGTTGTACACTGTGTAGGTATGAGTCTGACCTGGGTAGGCATCCACTAACTTCGAATCTCTTCTCGCGCCAGGGTCAGGTCCCGCAGTACAGGGATCGGGGATCCAATGGCCTTCGATCATGGGCCCTCCATGCAGCCTGCAGGCGTCAGTAAAGTGGGGGTTTGATCCCCGAGGGCGAAGGGTGACCGACCAGCCGCCGGGGTAAGATCTCGAGCATTTGACTTTGAGGGACGATCTCCCCTAGCTCTGGCCTGCCAAGAGCTGACCCGGCGTTTACTTTGAAGCTAAACTACTATGAGCCGTGCAGAATGTTCAGACCAGACTGCATGCAGTCGAGTGGTGGTGCCTAATCAGCCGTGAGAGTGAAATAGGAAAGTGACATGAATCTTGCGAGGGACAACCATGATGATTGAGGCGGGAAAATAAAGTGAAGAACCCGGTAGACAGGTCTTGTACGACCAGACTGCGGGGACATCTGGGTTAACATCCGACATATATATGGTAATGGTAAAGCACTCCACAAGACGACAGGAACAGTGCTTGCAAGTGAACCGTCCAACTCTTCTTCTGGTTGATCTAGAATGATACCGTATCAGTGAGTAGTCGTCATGTCGGTGCCCTCTTCTCCATCATACTCGAATCTATCGGTCAGTGAGTCGGATTCAAGAGTTATGACGGGTACCGACTTTGCGCAACCACGGAAGCGTCAAATCCGGTCCAACATGTGTTCCCAGCCTGACCTTCTTCCATGCATTAAATCCGACCTTACTCCGTAAAACAGAGGAGAAGATCCAACCATTAATATTATTGAACCTTCCTGGTCTGGATGATATACCGACGTACATGTGGAGTGCCCATTGACTGCCTGCTAAGCTCTGTACAGATACTCCTTGCAAGCCTTTGATCTAGAGTACCAGGACTGTTAAAGGAACCATCATGATTCTTATGGCACATGCCGTTGCATGACCCCCAATGAGGACATCGACGTGAACGGCACGGTTTCATTCGCATTGACAGCTACATCACATTTATATGGTCCAATACCTTAGAGAACTCTCGGGCAGGACGATCATCCCGCACTTGCGTCATCCACTGTCAATCGCCATCATCAAAATGATGAGATATCTCAAGTCACGTGTGTGGAAGACGAGAATGAACGCAGCCCCTTTTATTATTAGTAAGAAGCTAAGGTTTCCATGTCGCCAACGCCGACTACTCTAAGCTTTGAGTACTCGGAGGAGGTAGCAAGACATTTTAAGATTACATCTCCTAGGCCGGGAGATCACTCCATTTGTGATGAGTCAGGTAGGGCTTCACAGCCCCTATACCTTGCTTGCCCACCTTACCCTAACAAGATGCCATCCATGATGCCGTGTCAATGAGGACTGACATGACTACGGATGCATCTAACATAAGTCCTGTCGGGCGCTAATGCTGTATAGAAATCTAATTTTTAGTACATTTAAATACCATCACTGTAAGGCCTGAGATTAGTGATACCTTACAGTGGATCTTGCGCCCACAACTGGCACTTGCAGCTATGGAGAAGCCTGATAGGTGCCTATGTCATATTCGGTATCGTAACATAGATTTCCATACTGCATTAGCGCCTGACAGGACTTATGTTAGTTGCCTCCGTAACTTACCCATATACAGAGTTAAATCTGATGTTTGACACAGCATCCGAGTCAGGGGCTTGGCATTTTGAGACATTTTTTGACTGTTTCGAACTCACAAGAGTTGAAGTTGCAATTGTTTGAAACCTTACTATTGTTTTGAACACCCTATTGTCATATCAATAGAAGCTGTTGTTCAAAGACAATGTGTTAGGGTGTAAACCTAAGCTATGTGATGAATTATAATAAAAAGTAATAAGTTGAAGATCAAGGGGTGCGGCTACATGATATACTCGGAGATACTTAGTAAGCATCTTAGTAAGCATGGCGTCATAACGCTGAGCGGCCTTGCCCCAGAGCACAATGATATTGATTTGATGAAGACTATCTCCTGATAGGTTTTCATGTAACAGTTGACAGAATAAATGATCATATAACAGTTGTAAACCATTGATTCAGACCTGCTTTGCCCGCTAAGGATATGGGGACAACGTCATATGCTTAGCATTTCTAGTATGCATTACTGTTGGACTTTTGGTAGCGTCACTGGTATATACCCCGGTTTTATGTGTGCAAGGACTTTTTGAGGGATTGGTCATCCTTGAAATGGCACTCTTTGAGTGATAGGATGTGGACGTGCCTCAAGTGAACGTCCTGTTGCGGTGCGTAATGTACGGAGTAGAAATATTCGCTAATCGGGAACGTGGCTCCTTTCCAGCTCCTCTATGGATCAGCGTAGAGGTGCAGTATAAGGGAGCCGTTTCAGGCTCCCTCAAGTTTAGCTTGACCTGCCCTCATTGTTTTTTGAGGCTTGATTTAGGCCGTGCCTCGGCGTGACATTCTACAGTGCTCGTACCTTTAAAGGTGTTTGGTAGCTCAAGCAGCACAGGTAGCACAGAGCGCCTCCAGCTAGTTGTACTACCTGCAGCGAGTATATCGCCTGGAGGACCACACTACCTATGTAAATCATGGAGTACCTCTCGCTTGCTTGGAGCACCTTGAAGATAGCATGCTGCTTTTATCATATTCTCAGATTGTTTTACAATATTAGTTGTAGAATACTCAGCGACTACATTCAGTCAATTCTGAACTTACATTCCAATTATATTCATTGCTGGCCCTAACCTCCCTAACCTCCCTAACTACCTAGGTAAATACCTAACACTAATCTCTAACCTTAGAATAGTCTGAGTATGTAACGTCTTCCACGGTAAAACGAAAAAGACTAGACAGCGAAAGTTTAAACGGATCAGCCAGTCTTCAGGGTCGTTTTATGGTCGATTTAAGTCAGAAACTGCCTGACCTGATTAGATCTTGCTGTCTGGTCTTTTTCGTTCAACCGTGGAGCATGTAACAGCTTGGGTATTCGGATCTCGGCGAGGTGCTCCGAGGTTTTAGTGCGGCCTAGTGAGCTACGGACCGGCCCGCAGCTGAAACCAGGTTTACCCAAGAGCTAATCTTAGCCCCAAGTGCTTTCAGCTCGCTTTGCTTGAGATCGATCTTGCCGATCGAGTCAACCCTAAGCTACTGCCCTTTCTCCCAATTTGAATATAGCCTGCGTTCATGAAACATGGAGGCATACACATGTGGATGTTGTTGACCTGCCTCCGTGATCCTGCGATGGGCCACCGCTAATAGATGCATTTCTCGTTCCGATCCTAGAATTTATATCAACCACTCAACAAAGTTCTTGTCCCTTCCATCTTTGCTGAGCTTGCTGAAATCCAAGCATTTACTCATGTTTAATGAGGTGGGTGTAGTGTAAGCGCCTTCAGTTGAGCAGGTGGTGTGAGAGCATTTCTTGATTGCTGCCGAAGCCGTTTCAGCTCCACTCAGCCTTCATTGATCCTCCCACAATGAAAGGGCAAAGACACCATGCCTTTGTTGGAGTATTCAGAGCTTTGAGCACGGGGTTTCACATGCAATTCATGCTCTGCTGATACCAAAGATAACAATGTGCAGCCTTGTGCTGTGCATAAATGGGCAGTTTTATAACTGGCTCCTTTCCTCTGCACTTTTCTCTCTCTTCATATGCCATTGACTTAGTGCAGCTAGTGCAAATCTCAGTATCACCTCTCTCAACAATGCATGTTTTGTGAACTTTGTTTGCCTTTCAGCTGTCTTGTTCTGCGGTCAAAGTCTCTAAGTTAAAGGTAATCAGCATTTCAGGCAACCCCGTTAACAAGGAAAATTGTCAGTCTTGAAGGTCAAAGCATGCAGGTAGTATTAGTTGTCATTATTATCTAGAGTATCTAGAATTAATTTACACAATATGTGATGTGCACCACTAAGCTCAAATAGACTACTGAAGAATGTGATCTAAAACTTTATGAAAATCTCTATTAAATAAGATCTGAATTTCTGACACACCTTCTCAGACTGTTTTGATGACAGTGAGATGAATAAAAAGAGAAAAAAGAACAAATCTTTACAATAAATCACTCAGTTTATCACAAAGATCTGATTGATTCTGATGTGATTTGAATACACTTTATTGAAGTTCATTGAACAACAACTCAATATTCTCTCATATAAATCACAGAATCTTTAGTGACAGATAAGATCAATAAGATCAATAAAGTATGTAAATTTGATGATAAAAAGTGACTTAGTAAGTCTGTTAATGATTATGTTGTTGATGAAAATATAGTTAAGATGAATAAAATCTTGTGATTTGACTTTCTGTACATAATGATGACATATATTGATATATTTTGTACAGATATGAAACTCAGAATTTTTGATTAAGATTATAGTTTCTGTATTATTCATTCAAATAAATATTGTGTTGAATTTTTTAAGTTTCATTTCTTATAATAACTCATGCATTCAAACAGCTTTCTTTGTTGTTTCTGTTGCAGTCATGTATTCTGTTTTTGTGAAGAACAAAGTGACTGTTCTTTGATGTTTGAAACATTAAAAAACTAATTTATTTATTAATTGAAACATATAATCTGTTGTAGATCTTCTTGTTTTAAAATCTTCATTTCAATCTGAGTTCAAATACTTTAGAAGTTGAAGATGATCTGAATTCAATTTATATTTGATGATGATGTTGAGAATGTTACATATATAGTGAAACATCTACTTCAAGATCTTTCAATGTATTTCATTTAAGTTGTGCAAGAACTGATTGAGTGTCAATATTGTAAAAATGATGTTGAAACATATTTAAGTCATTGCATACATAAAAGAGTTTATAGCACACTGATATCACTGTATTAACTGTAAAATAAAGAATTTCTTAATCTGTATCAGATGTATATCAGAATTTATAGAAATTAGAACTGATTTTGTGTTATTGAGATTAAATTTGATAAACATCTTCTTAAGATAAGTTTTCTGTGACAGAATGAAAATTTAATGAATTTTATTGTACATTATCTGCATATTTAAGTAGTACTTGTATGTTTCACAGTTTATCATTTCAAACTGACTGCTCAATTTAATCTTTAGATTGTGAATTGCTTTCTTATTTGACTTACACATCAAAATATTGTCAATATATGTTAAGAAGTGCAGTGTTCTAGCTGCTTTCATAGTCTTAGTTGAAACTAGTGTCAGAAATTGCTCATTATTTATATAGTCTGCATGACAGAGCATGTGAATAGACAATCTCTACAATTTACATCAATCACAGTTAAGTTAACAGTGTACATTTCACTAAATAGACAGTTAGTCAGCAGTATAGCACAAGTATTTCTTTTATCTTTCAATAAATTCAATAAATTATAAGTCTGAGTTAGCAAGAAGCTTTTCAGAGAAAGTGCATACTGTTTTAATATCTTGACAGCTTGATACAGAAACTCAAAGATTGAGTAAAACAAACATTACTGATCATCAATACAGAGTTTTAAGATTGAGCAAAATGACATTCTTGACAGCTTGATATGAGATTAAAATAAGCACTCTTGACTGTCAATATAAGACTCAAAGATTGAGCAAAATGACATTCTTAACACTTGATATGAAACTTTAAGGTTGAGCAAAATGAGACTTATTGATAACTTGATATGATGCTCAACAGTTAAGCAAACAAGCACACACACTTCTTCTTTCTTTTATTTACATTATCTTTTTCTGTACATCTTAATACTTCACTTTATTCATTTTTTATACTATGTGCTGACTGCTGTTGAAAGCTACATCATAAATTTTGATGACTCTTTCACAAAACAACAACTCATCTCAATTCTCAGTTGCAAGAACTGCAATCAATAATTTATTCTCATGAGAAAATGACTGATAAATAAAGATCTATGATATGTTGTTAAAATTTCAGTGATTAATACTTCTGTCAATGACTTCTTCTTTTTATTCAGCAATTTTAATTTTGAAAATCAGAAATTTAACACAAAAACTCTGTACTGATTCATCATTTACATCAATGTAGATGATTAAAAGTACATTGCAGACAAAATTAATGCAAAAAATACTTAAAATGTCTTGAAGTTCAAATACAAGAAGAAGTTGCAGATCACTGAAAGACAATATTTAATGAAGTTTATTGAATATAGAATGTTGATAAATGTATTCATTAATGAAGCATAAGCACATCTCAGCAAGCTGAGCAGAAAAATTGCTGCAACTTAGTCTGATATGACTGATCTATTTAAGTCTGAGTAACAATTTCAAACACTTCTTCAAACATTATCTGAGAACTACACAGTGATTCACAATGCAATTAACACTTAAAACATTTCAAACATCAAGAAAAGTCTGCAGAAGCTTCAAGAGAAGAAAATACAATTAAAAACTGTTAAAACTGTCTTATAAGCAGATTAACACAAAGAGAAAAACTCAACACACTTATATCAGCATGATGTGAGATATCATTATTAAAGATTGTCAAGCTTCAACAATGACTGTTCTTCTCAGTGTAAATCAGTTAAATATTTTCTTTGTTGTGACTTTCATTACATCTGAAACTGTGAATATTTTCTTGCTGCTTGCAAAAACATTAAGTTAAGAAAATTATCTGTTTCAATCACAGTTAAATCAGTCAAAAAGTCAGACAAGTTATCTGCAGACAATTCACATTATAAAAACAAGATAAAATTTAAAAACAGAAACAGAAAGCATAGAGTTTTTGATGCTGAGACTGAGAAAAACAATAACTCATTCTCATCTGAGTTTGATGCAGAGAAAGATAATGAGATTGTTACTCTGTTTAAGAAAGCTATCAGTAAGATACTCAGCTCTGAATGAATTGTGAATTTTGAATACTTCATATATATAATTAATCAATGTTAACTCTTCAGTGATTCTTTAATATGCATATGATGTTGAAGAATTAAAGTTGAGAAAAAACACTTATACTCTCACTACTATGAAGTAACTGTGATGCAGAACAAATTCAGAAACTTTGTAAATCTGAGTTTAACATTCTATGTATCTGAACTAAAAGTTAATCTTTTATTAAAAAAGTAAATATGTGAAATAAAATTGCAGAAAAGCTTTGATTAGCACAGTCTTTACATGCAGAATAAGCATGACAATGTCATGATAAAAGTGTCTGAGTGAAACAGTGTCTATATAATTAAATACATTGTGAAAGAACTGAACAAATTTGCTCTATTATCTGTCATACACATGTCATTCAATTTAGAGATGACTCTTTCAGTCACAGTATTAAATGTAAACTCTCAGATGCAGACTAACTCATTAAGCTTTGCTGACACTTCATTCTCTGCTGACACTTCATTTTTAAGTGAAAAGATCAAGATTTACAAGCTATAACACTGATGATTTGCTCATCTTAGTTTTACAAAGCTTCATAATCTTCACAAAGTCATGATTCTTAAGAAGTCAATTTTCATTGCTGAAGACAAGAAGAACATGTGTAAAGTTTGTGCTGTTATTAAGTTTGTCAATCAGCAAGAACACACTGTGAGTGAGTAAAAGATCAACATTCTTGCTCTGATTTTCATTAATATATGTAGTTTTTTATCTCTGTCATTTATTAAACATCAGTACTTTCTGAAGATTGTGAACAACTATTCTTGAAAGACATAAATAATACTACTGAGATGATGCAATAATGTCTCACAGAAACTGCAAGAGTGACAATTAAAGATTGAGCTTCAGATCAGTGTGAGAATGCTTGCTGTATGAAGTGACAATGTCACAAAGTTAAGATCAATTTTGAATGACTAATGCAGATTTTTTAACATTACACTGCAGTACACTGTGTTTTACATGTTTATTCAGAATAATATTGTTGAAAAAGTTATCTGTATCACTGAGAATTCAGTGTATATTATGATTAAGAAAACAGAACTTTTAATAAAGTTCTGAGTGAAAACAGCATAAATAGATGTTTATCTTTGCAATTAAACAGTAACTAATCTTTTAATCAATGACAGACAAATAATTCTGAAGAAGATTTTCATCAATGTGTAGTTGTTCATTAATTACATTTGTGTCTGAGATTGCAAGTACTACTTCTATGTTGACTTCAAGTTATTGTTGAAAAGCAGACAGAACAAGTTCATGAATTAAGAATGAGTGAAAGTCTTCATGAACTATATAAATGAAATCATAAAGCAATATTTGCTTTGAACTTTAGATCTTAAGTAAATCATCAAGAATTATACTGTGAAGTTTGTTGAGAATGAAAAGAAAAACAGTATTGATCTCAAACTGCAAAAATAAATGCTGAACATTCTGTCTGAATGAAAGTCAGTTAAATGATTATGAAAAAATGCAGTCATCATGAATTTCACAGCATCTACAACTCTGTCTACTGTCTCTGAGCAAATTCATAGATTTAGATTTATGAGTTTAAATGATAAAAAAGAATTTAAGTTGACTGCAGACAATCTTGACACATTCTCATCAAATATTCATATAATGAATAAATTAACTGCAGTTAACTCAAACAGATCACAGACAAATAAATAAAGTGAAATTAAATAGTTTTCACATATTGAAGTTTCTGTCAGCAAAGCACTGAATATTTTAACTGAGAAAGTTAAAACATTCTTGTGTGTTGAGATTCTGAAGAAAAAATAAAATGACAATAATGAAGATTTTAATGAACTTATGATTAAGATATTATGAATTATGTTGATGTTTATGATGTTCATTATAGATGATGAGAAAAACACTGAGAACATTAAATCTAACATTTTCACATCTGTCATTTATGCTGAAGCAGTGAGAGACTCAGTTTGAGAAAAGATGTAAAAAAATGTTATTTATACAAAATTAACAGTTCTAACAGTCAACAGAACATGAAAAGAGATTGTATCATCAAAGAATGTAAATATAGTAATCAACAAATGAATATTTAAACTTAAACTGAACACTGATGAATTTCTGAACAAGTTTAAGACAAGAGTTGTGATGAGAGATTTTTCACAAATATATAACATTGATTATAAGAACATCTTCACATCTACAGTTAAGTTTAACACTCTTTGAGTCTTTCTTGTCATTGTTGTTCTTGAGAATTTTAAATGTTATTAAGTAAATGTCAACAATGTCTTCATGAAATTCTTTCTTAAAAAGATCATCTACATAACAGTTTTTTCTGAAGTTCAAGTTACATTTAACTGTGCACTGCATATACTGTGTAGTCTTTATGATCTGAAGTAAGCTGTGCAAGACTGACATGAATGATGTATCACTGATTTGTGCAAGTTAAACTTTCATTAAAGCAATGTTAACTCATGTTTTTGCATCAACAACATTAAAAGAATCATGCTGCTTCTCTATGTGAACAACATGATTGTGATTTCAGTAAGTCTGACATATGTTCTCTGATTTAAGAAAATTCTTGTAAAGATGTTCAAAGTTAAGAACTTGAAGAAGACACAGAAAATTCTTGACATACAAATCACACATAATCACAAGAGAAGAACTCTATGTCTAAATCAGACTCACTATGTAAATAAGATGCTAAAAGATCTTCATATGTAATTTGATAAACACAAGATCACAACAATCTCACTCAATAAATATAATACTCTTTGTCTCATCAGCTTAGCTAATCAAAGAATAGATTAAAGATAGTATCAATATGCAATTAAAAATTTGATGTATATGATGATTCATACTTAACTGAACATTGTCTTTGCTCTAAATCAATTAAGTTAATATTTTAGTGATTCTGCAGAACATTATGAACATGTGTTTAAGAAACTGCTGTAATATGTGAGATCAATCATTAATTTTAATATTGTGTATGAATTCAGTGAGAGTCAAGTCATGCTTAAATACTCTGACTTCAACTATGCATCAGATAAACAAGATTGAAAGTTAATTCTGAGACATATATACATGCTTGAAGACAGATTAATGTCATAAATAAGTCAAAAACAGAAGTCTGTTGTTATTTCAATTATAGAGACTGAATACATAATTATGTCAATATGTGCAAAGACTGAGATCTGACTTACACAGATGCTGTGAGACATGAGTATGAACAAGTATTTTAAAGACAATTCATATTGTGTGAACATCAAGAAGAATGAAGCTCATTAAGCAGTTTTATCTCTTCAGCTCAAGAAAGACAATCAGACTGTCTTAATTTTAATTAAGAATGCACATGTGTATGAGTAATCAAAACACATTAACATTGTCTATCATCATATCTGTGATCTGCACAAGCAAAACTAAATTGATGTGAACTTTGTACTCAGTTAAAACATGATAACTGATGAATTAATCAAGTTCTTATCTAGATGAATTTTTAAGCACTTTGTTGAACAACTGAAATTTACTGTTAGTAAAAGTCAATAGATGCAGCATCACTGAGTAAAAGTGTTGAGAAGTGCAGTGTTCTAGCTGCTTTCATAATCTTAGTTGAAATTAATGTCAAAAATTATTCATTATTCATATAGTCTGCATGACAGAGCATGTGAATAGACAATCTTTACAACTTACATCAATCATGATCAAGTTGATGATGTACATTTCACTAGATAAACAGTTAGTCAGCAGTATAGCACAAGTATCTCTTTTATCTTTCAATAAATTCAATAATATAGACAGCAATGATGAGATTGCTGATTAGAAATACACTATTATCTGTATAAAGATGTGTATAGTCATTGTCAACAAGAAACTTGTGCATTATCTCATATCATAGACAAGAAAACTGTTTTAACTCATATAAGACTTTCTTCAGTTTGCACATCTTTTTTTCTTCTTCTTGTATTCAGTGAATTGTATTATGTACATCATCTTTTTCAAATCACTGTGCAAGAATGTCATCTTGATATTCATTTGTTTCAACTCATAGTTGTAGTATGCAGCAATGATGAAGATGATCTTGTAGATTATGAATTTGATGATGATAATGAATATTTTGTTGTAATTAATGTTAAAACATTGTTTAAAGTCTTTGATAACTCACTGTGCTTTATGTTGTATAATTGTGCTGTCAAAATTATATTTATAATGATAAATTTACTTTTTATGTAGAGTGCAGCAATTCAGAAATAATGTCATTAGATTTTATGTCAAATTAACTTTCAAGAACTTAATCTCATTGTTTATAATATATTTTCAGTGCTTGAAACTGAAGCTTGCAATAGTTTTATAATAAATATTGAATTTGCTGTCTGATTGAACTTTAAGTTCATGCTTTTCTGTAATGTTGACAATAATAATATTGAGAAATACATCATGAACAGTGAACAAAACAACAATGATCTCAAGACTGAATCTTAAAAACTTTTTTTGTTCTCTGTTTGAGCATTTTAACAGTGTTGACATATTGATTAATGATTGTTGCTTTGTTATGTTCTTCTTCTTGTTTTTCATCTTGTTGTTGAACTTCTTGTTGTATTTCTTTGATTGAGATGTCTTGTTTAAAGATGTGTATGATGATTTGTATGAAGATGAAAGACTTTTTATGCTGAACATGAAAAACAAATACATCAATATCAACAGTATTTATGTCTAATGCACAAGATGAAAAGCTTGTGATTGATGTATGAGAGAATAATGTGTATAAAATGAGTGCAAAATACTATTGTTCATGTTTTCTTGCTCTATACTCATTGCATTATTTATTGAATTTCTATAGTCAGAATCATCAGTTTGTGTCACATGAGATTCAAAGTTGAAAGCATTGAGTAGCTTAAGATTCAAATTCAGATCATAAATTCTGAATTTTTTGTCAAATTAAACATTTTAAGCTCTAATCACTCTACTTTCTTTTTTTTTCTTTGATAATTAGATTCTATACTGATTGCATTTTTTATAGTTTATTAGTATGTTTTTGTTGCTTTATGTCTCAAATTTAATGTCTTAATGTTGTTTCTCTTTAAAAATATACATGTATGTAATGCATTTGAAGAATTGTATATGTCTGAAATTGATTAAATTAATTATACTGTCATTGTTAAGCAATTTATAGAGTAGCTGAAGTGAAACTTTGTTATTCTTTATTGCTGAGATTGATAGCTAATTCAGTAGATAACAGACAGTCTTAACTGTCTTTGATCACAAGTTGTGTAATACTTCACTGTTAATTATTATAATTTTAATCTTTTTAGTCAGTAGATTATTGCTTTGTTCAGTGACATCATTTTGTTTTGATTCATAAGAAACAATAGTTTCATAACTTATACTGTTGTTTCATAGTCAGTCAATAAGAGCTTGATCTTCAAACTTCTTATCATTGTCAATTTATATACATTTGATGATTCTATGTATCTGTGTATAAATTATGTTAACAAAGTATACAATTTCATCTTTGATCTGATCTTTGATTTTTATGTTGCAAATATATTGTTAATGAGAATAATCATTCATAAAAATTATATATCATGCTGATCCATCAAATGCTTTTGATGTAATGAGATCAACAATGTTAATATAAACAAGTTTGATCACTTCAGTAACTCATCATTGAAAAGTTTAAACAACTGTTGTTTCTGATTTGTCATCAGACAGATGTTGCATAGATAAGATAATTTATCTGTAAATTTATGTAAATTAATGCTGTTGATGTCTGAGTTCTTGAACACATGCTTAAAATTTAAATTTTTTAGATGCTCAAAGCATTAATGTTATGTGATCTGTGATATCTTGTTGTTGTCAATAACTAACAGTATTTCTTACTTAAAGAAAGTATGCTTATCTGTCAAAATCTGTAGATAATACAACTTGTTTAATTTAAATGCATATTTAACTGTTTCTTTTATCTTGTTCTTTAGTTGTAGTATTTCTTTGTGAATTTCAACAAATATGTCTTTCAATTTGACTGTTTCTATCAAGAAGAGATTGAGACTGATATTTGACATGAAGTAGATGTTTATCAAGATGATTTAATGAAATTCACTGTCATTTTTATGTTTCAGTTGTAGTTTGACAATTTTGATACTGTGAACATTTGTTGATTCAGTCACTTTTTGTATTGTTGATCTGTCTTTGAGCATCTTGATTGTTGAAAATGTAGAATGATCACAGTATATATGCTGTGTAGTTGTGAAATCAATCAGTTATAACAATTTGTTGACAACAAAAACAGTGATAATTGCTGTCAGAATGAGTGAGTCTTCATTGAAATGATGTTCTTCATTTGAATTCAATTTCTTTTTCTTATTGACTTTTTATTTCTTTTTAATTTCATTCAATATTTTATCAAAGTATTTATGTCAGCAGTTCTGCTCTGCATGAACTTTCTTATTACAGTGTATATATTTTTTGTTCTTTTCTTTGTTCTTTTCAGCATTCTTCTTCTTGTTCTTTAACTTTTTATTCTTTTTTTCATTCTTATTTCTATTCTTTTCTTTGAACTTTCTCATTAAAGTCAGATTTTTGTTTTCTTCTTTGAGCTGTTCTTTGTTGATGAGTTTTACAATTAAACTGTTGAGCAAAAAAAGTATGATTTAAACAGCAAAATATTTTGCTGTTATTCATTAATTATAAAAAAATTTTAAATTAATAAGAAAGAGAATGATCTTCAGAATTTCATTAATAACAAAATTAAATATTACAATTTTGATCAGAAGTTTCTTATATTTGAGAATATAGTTATTAACTGATGCAAATTGATTTAGATAAAGATTGTAGAGATTAATGAAGAAAATATACTGAAAATTAAATTCATAAGAAATATAAACTGAATGCAGATGCTTTCACATTTCTTTTGTAGTTCTTATGTTGTTTATAATGACTGTTACTTTGAAGATAACATTGAAAATGATGATGATTATGATTTTAAATTTATTTTTTTAATTATATTTCATAGTCTGAAGCTTATCAAGATGTATTTGATTGATGTTTTTCATGCTGAATAGTCTGTTGAGTCTTTCAGCTTTGCAATTTATGAAAAGAACAGATCTGTAGATGATATCATTAAAATTGAAAACTGTTGTGTTTTCAGACAAATTTTTCAATTTTGAATGTGATTTTGACATTCATAAGATTGTTATTTTGATTCTTATCTGTGTGAATATTGTATGAATGTTCATAACACTTTTGAACAGCTGAGTGTTCATCTTTATGTTGAGTTCACACTTTCTCTTAGAATATTGATGACAATTTCATATATTGACAACAATGAGATCTTTCTTCATCATTTAAGCATTCTACACACAAGCTGAACTCATAATCTGTCAGTCTTGAAGATTAAAGCATGTGAGTAGTATTAGTTGTCATTATTATCTAGAGTATCTAGAATTAATTTACACAATATGTGATGTGTGTCACTAAGTTCAAATAGGCTACTGGAGAATGTGACCTAAAACTCTATGAGAATTCCTATCAGATAAGGCCTGGATTTCTGACAAAAATTATCCAGTCTTTAGCCTTGAAAATGCTCTCGACATGTCTTACAGTTCTACCTCTGAGAACCGCGATGATATCACTGTCTTTTCTAATGCTTGCGGTAACGGTAACCAAGATTGCACGGCCACTTGCAAGGATCCCAGACAGATGTTCGGAGACCTGAAAACCTTGCATAATTGTTGGGCTTACCAAACCATCTCCGATCACTGGGCCGAGGATAATCTACATGCCGACAGTGTTAGCACCGTGAAAGATCTCGGCTTCAAGAACAGCAAAGAGAATTCATATTTGCCTTCCCATATATTCACCACAATCCTAACATGTTTGCGCGACACCTGCGGAGACAACACACATTGTACCAAGAAGCTTCAAAGGTATCCGACTGAGATTTGTCGCTTTTTCCCAGGCCAGGTTGTTGCAGACATGGGTGGTATAGGGGTAACATAAAGTCCATCGCCTTTCTAGAATGCCCACTCATTATCGAAACAGGTATATATATCCTACGCCATGCAGATGGGGTTAGCATTGCTCACATTTATTTTCGCTGTCCCCTGGATGTCAATCACGTACGCTGTCTACAACATATATCGTACTTGCCTCGACGTTCTATCAATGCGATACAAATCAAGCATAGCAAAAGAGCGGTTTCAAAAATCACCCATCCAGAAACCTTACCCCGAAGCGCTCACAACCGCACTGGTTGATTTCCAGAAAGCGCAGTGCTTCTTCATGTTAGCAACAAATATTGCAGGATTAATCGTGCAAAAGAAAGGCGGCCTCGAACCCAAAAGCTTCCAACAACTTTATAACACATACTTCTTCATCAAGGTCATTGCTGTTGGTGGATTTCTCCCGATCACACTCACCCTACTTACCTTGCACATGGTACACAAACTATCATGGTACCTCCTCACCCTATCCGTGGCAACTATGGGAGTCGCAGCAGCCTCACTAATAACAAATGGCGACAACTTCCGGCCAGACTCCCAAGATCTCCACGATATTGTAGATGTCGCTCATACCGGCGGACCAGCCACTTGCGATAACCAGAACCTACCTGCAGTTTGTTACACTCCCAGAACAGGCTTCGGTCCCGATTTTCAAACCGATAGCGGCAGCGAAAAGTACATAATATATTTCTGTCTCGTCACAACGGTCATCCTCATCGTCGATCACTTCTGCCGCTCCACGGATCTGACCCAGCGGAAAATAAACCACCGGATATTAAAAACGCTGCATATTGCGTCGGAAAAGCCATTGTTCCCATACGCTAAGAGGGTTCTGGGTTTTGGCACTGCCACTTTCCACCTAATATTCTTCTGCATATACATTCTCTGCTTCTACATGTTCGCCTTTGACTTAGAATGGTTCCGAGAGTACCAGGTCTACGATCCTAAATGGGGATTCGGCCAGATTGTGGCGATCCTCATATTCGCACCAACACTGTGCGATTATTTTTGGAATCAGACGCGTAGGTTACATCATTTACAACTTTCCTATATTTCTCCTTCGTGATCGGTCCTTTTCGCTACCTCTATTTCGAAAACCTGATTGAAAAAGCTGACTTTTGGTGCTTCTTTCCTCTATAGGTGGTGTTGAAAAAGGCGTGGAGCATCGTCTTCCTCCCCGCTTGGAAGTTAGGCCTAAAGATGGAGCAGGCAAGGGATGTACGGGCGGTGAGGCAGGTGCTGTGGGCAAGGAGGCTGCTCTGCAGGTCCATGAGCAGGAGAGATTAGTATAGGCAGCGGTAGGTTTATGGAGGCACGTCATGACCTTAAGAATGATATGGGCAGATGGACGACTTTGCTGGGATATCTAGATATATTTTTTTTCGCGATCCGCAAGCTATGGCAGAAGAACTGTTTGATTTCGCAACTTTTTGGGGGGGAATATTGTATGCTTTGCAGCTGGACTGCGCCGCGTCTGCGAATGGAGATGGCTGTACGGAGATAAGGGCCCAGTAGAGGTTTGATATATGCGTCATGCTGCCAATCGCTATGGATGACTCGGTCAATCATCATGTGATGTTCACACCGAGACTTTATGACCGCTAAAAGGCGTATTAATACAGAAATGTATGAATACACGATTCTCAATCAAATGATGTATTGTAGGCATGCATAGTGTCGTCAACACCAGCGATGAGTTCTCTAAGGATCTAGGAGAGAGCAAGACATTTTAAGATTACATCCCATCGGATGGGCTTCACAGCCCCTATACCATGCATGCCCGCCCTACCCTAATGAAAAGCCATCTGATCCCGTGTCATTGACTAACTTAATTTAGAGTTGAGTCTGATGCCTCCTTGCGCGACGCAAATCATTTACCCTGTCAACTCTATGTACATGGCCCTGTGTCTTGGAGGGAGCAAACCGAGTACCTTACGTAGGAGGACTGGGCACACTTGTTCGTACCTGCAGCCCGCTAAACTTTCCAGATCCCGCACGAAAAGGCGCAACCAGCCATGGACCTTGTCGACGGTTGTGTGGGAAGTAAGATTTACCGCACATCGTTGCGGCAAATAATCACTAGGCCATTACGCCGAGAGTACAAGATCGAGTACAGTATGGCAACAGTGAGGGCCTCGAGGGACACGACTGTTTCTGCTCGTACTCAAGATTATACATGTCCAACAAGCGCTCTTCAAATCGCTCTTCAAAATGGGCTCTACTACAGTACGAGTACCCCCCGGCGGCGGCTGCATAACGCCCAGCTGACGTTGTGCTGACGATCTGGCGCCACTCCCTGCCATCATATCACTCGGCGTGGGGGTGATCCGAAAGGAGTGGAGAGACATCGCATATGCCTGGTCACAAAGCGCCAATAGATCGGCGGTGATGCGTCGATTCGGCAATTGCATATGCCATCTTTGTGATAGCTCTTTCGACTGAGAGGCCTCACTGGCCTGTTCCTAGCAGGGGCGAGGCACGAGCCTCCTGTTTCTCCAAGATTTTGCGATGCTCCACCGATGACCACAGTCGCACCGTCCCGGCCCTTCTGAACTCGAACTGTGTGGACACGGAGTACTCCACAGCTTCGAGGACATCAACAGAGAAATACAAAGACTGAAACCCTGTTTTGGTTCCTTTGTGAATATTCTCGGAAAAGAATGCTGCACCGAAAAGAGTGAAAAGAGAATACAGCTTGTTTCTGCTCAGATAGTGTTTATCATTAATAGATCTTAGGAGTGTGTTTGTACGTATGTCAGAATATGACTTTCTCCTTGCTAGTGAAACTATACATTTTCATCACCAACGTTTCATTGAGATTCTATTCTTGCAGCGCATTACAGACTTCTAGTTCCACTTCTCTCGTCTTCTCGTCCCATCTTCTGAAGCGCACACTTGTCAAGTCCCTTACGATCCAGTCTGCGCCCGCTTCCTTGATCAACTTAACGTCATGCGTCGTCGCCAGACCAATGACCTTGCATCCAGCAGCTTTCCCAGCTTTGACGCCTGCCGGTGCATCCTCGATCACCAAAACGGCCGCACTAGCAGGCAATTCGAGCTTGACTCGTCCCAGAAGGTAGCAGTCAGGATCCGGTTTCCCCCTCTCAACGTCCTCGGCCACGACGAGATGCCGTGGTTGCGTAAGCTTGAGGACGTCCAACCAGCCGGTCACAAGAGGTCGAGTCCCAGATGTAATGATGGCCCAGGGAACCTTCGCAGCTTCGAGGGAGGAGAGGAGTTGACGAGCACCGGGAATTTCCTTCGCATCTTGGCCGTACTGTCTCGGGATGAGGCCTTCGACGTACCTGACGTCTATTGGACAGCTCAGCTTCGCCCGTCAAGGAATAAGGTGCAGGATATGCTACTGACATTCCCAATTCGCTTTACTGGGGTCATACAACTTCAGCGTATCTACTGACCTTCGACCGTGGGAGGTCGCCAGGATTACATTCGGGTCTACGTTCAGTTCTTTGCCGAGCCTATGGACCGTCCAGTCAAAAACAGCTAGGAAATGCCAATCGCATGCTCTGCTCACTTGTGCCAATGCTTGACGATCGCGTCCGTAGAATCGACCACAGTGCCATCCATGTCAATCAGTAGGGCCGCGAAGCTGCACGTTTCCGGCGGGGCTGTAAAGGCATCGTTTCCCTCATCTGCCGGCATGCTTCAAGGAGGGCGCTCCTGCCGTACCAGGGAAAGAAGCGTAGATTTGACGGCGAGCGCAAGGATAGGGAGATTTGGGGGTGTAGATGGTGCGTAAGAGAACCATTTTTTGAAGACCTCGCCTAACCTTCTCGGATATGTAGGTCCAGCTGGATATTTCTTGGCAGCTCAGCACTAAACATTTGCTCTGGAAAATTGATTACTAAGGTAAGTCTTATTGCTTAGTCATGTTGTCTTCGGTGCTCTTGAGTAAACGAATTGTAATTGTTGATGTGAAGTGTTGGGTCATCGTGATGGCGCATGGGGAACCCTCTGAGGTACTGAGGGGATTTCAAATAGGTTCGGGATTCAACGAAGGTTGACGCGCATTTCATGCTTACTGCCTCTGTAGCAATCGGGATCAAAAGGGCATGTCGCTCTTCAAGGGAATAATGATCATAATAAACGCACAACACCAGCTGACTGAGCTCAGATATGTGTTTCGATACCGGTTGTATCTCAAGATGTGATTAGACACAATTCATAGTCCTTGTGTTGACCAAGTAGGCCTGAGTTGAAGGTCCTCTGGCAGGTAGGGCGAAGGCTGGGGGTTGTGGACAATCTTGCAAATCGCCTTGGTACCATGCTGATTCTTTCAACAGTCCAGTGGCATAACATGTTGCCCGGATGGCACAAACCCAGTCGAGGTTCTGCGTTATGCCCTCTTCTTGGTCTGTGTTGAGACCGGGGTGCGAGACCATCCTGTAGGGTGGGAGAGTACAGTTGACACGGTATTGAAGGAGAAAAGGGGGCCAGCTCAAACGCAAGAGAGATTCTGGGAAGCTTAACAATGTCAGATGGCGGGACTATGTCTAGCTCTGATAATATCTTAATTGACTCAGGTTAGCTCAACGGAAGCAGTTACTGCGGTTTCCTGAAGTTGCCTGTCAGTGTCTGCAATCACTGATCGACACTGTGCAGTTTACAAAGTGGGGGACATAAATCTTCGGTCACCCAAATTCACTTATTTGGTGAGATTTTCAGTGAAACACAAAGTAAACAATTATTATGTACTTCTAAGACTGCTCAACAACAACATCATGATTAATCAATATGTTGAAATAATCTCTAATGATCTATAGATTATTGCTTGAGATTTTGAATTTTTTGAGTTATATGATTGTTGTTGTACAACTGTCGAAAACATGTATAATTTGATGTGTTTTTGATGAGATACACACAAAATTCATCAAAATTGACAGTTTTTGAAGAGCTACAACACTGTATATAAACACTCAAATTTTATCTCTATCTATACATTTATATTTCAGTATCTGAACTTTTATTTGTGTGATTTTCAGCTATTAAAAAATACATTTGCTGACTTTAGAAGTGCATAATAATTGTTTATTTTGTGTTTCACTGAAAATCTCATCAAATAAGCACATTTGGGTGACCGAAGATTTATGTCCCCCACTTTGTACTTGGTACGGTTGCTCGGCGTCAGATGAAGTCCCAAAATCTTTGGGATCAGGCCACTTATTCAGTCTTTGCGGCCCGGTGAAGCGGGATTTGGATACCTCTGTTCGATCTGAACTCAAAGTTAACAGCTATTAAATTCTTGAGGCTTGAAACGAAGACTTGCGGTTCACATGCACCCTGCAGATGTCCAACCATGCTTGTAACACAACCACCTTTCGCTGTGTCTGCTCTCGAGGGGCCTGGTTTTGGTGGGATTTGGCTGCTATCCCACAGACAAGCTCTTGATCCATCTACACAATGTGTGATGGTGAGAGTAGGTTACTAGTACCAGCAATAAGGCAGGATTGAATTGCATGGATTGCCACGTTGTTGATTACTGACTTCATCGCTACCTGATCGATTGTTAGTCAACTTATCAGGTATCAGATGAAGCGTTCTACCTAATGAATAGAATGTCTGAACAAGATTATCGGTCCGGATCGGCCACGCCCCTTGAAATGAGGGCAGACAGGAGATTGCATCCTCGACTTTTTTACATCGAAGCTGACTTCGGCGCTGTTCTCCTTGTGGCCGAGAAACACCTCAGCTTGCGAGCGATGTCTGCTTCTTGACGGTTTCCCTCACTTTCTGAATGGTCTCGGTAGAGTGATGACTATAAGTGATAGGGGTGGCCAACCTGGTACGGCGTCAAGATCTTATCAAGGTTCTGGCTCGTGTCCCTAAGCGGTTGATCCATGAGGGGATCGATTGCCTGATCAAGGAGGGCTTCGGAGGGCTCTCAAGGCCACCTCGGACCACATCTTACTCCTTCCAAGATCTCTATTTGGGCAGATTGATGCCTAGGTAGCGTCTGCAGCACCTTGCATCCGCAGCAATCCCCTAAGACATTACTCTACAAACCTCAGACCGCTTCTGGAAAGTTTCGCCGAGCTGCCACTTCGCAGTCCCTGGTTAAGTCGACGGGTTTTCCTGAATAATCATCAGGTCACCTGCACACAGAACACCCCTGCTTCCTTCAACTTGACTGAAACTGTCTCCCATGAGCTCAGTATACAGACAGGAGGTGTGCGTATAGTTTATGAGCTAGTCGGCTCCCACGGCTGAGTCGTGGCCGCGCTGCTCGGATTACTACTCTTTGACAGTTTTCCCGAACTTGGGAGAATGTGGCAGCCGTTGCGTGCCATGATGTGTACCACGAAAGCTGCTGAGGGGGCTTTCCTTACTCCAACAATAGGGGGGCCGGGTTCCTTGTGTGATGAAAATCAAACACCGATGCCTATCCTAACCCATTACAGCGTTAACAGCGTTCTCCGTAAATCTTCGATCTCCTCTGCTTACAGTCGGCACACTTCACCTTCTCTGCATGGAGAGCATGCTCAACCAACCTTGCCCTGCTGATAAACGACGGGATGATACAAACGAATCAGCGAGTTGATGTGAGCAATGGATTGCCGGAAGTGCCAGCATTGGAGTGTGAGAGCAACGTTTCTCCAGGGCTTACATGGCACACATGTCTTCCTGAATCCCAACTATTCAAAAACACTGGCCTACCGCTGGTGACATCAGTGATCAGACATGAGACTCAATTCCCGTCTTTGCTGACATGAGGGGCCATTGCTGCAATGCAACTTACCCCTCAGAAGGGATCTCTTTCCTGGTGAAAACACAGTGGGTCTGTACCAATATATCCCGGCCTCATACTGTCCATCATTGGATTTGAAGAATCATTCACAGGGATTGAGACAGCTAATGAAGCATCAGAAGGGCCCCCAATTGATTCAGGGATGTGGTTCCATGTGGTTCAGGCTCAGACAAATCCGTTTGTACCACAATACACTGACCCGCTTCCTTTGCAGCGAGCACAGGAAGTGTACAATCCTTCTGATATACAGTTCCAGGTCGTAAATGCATGCGTTCGCTTAGCCCTGCTCCGCCTGAGGAAACGCATTCATTTAGGACCTAGAACTATCAGCGCTAACAGTTATCTGTGACGATCAATCCCAAGGCTTTATCCTGTCAACGGATGGTCAACATGGTCCATCCAGGATCATCCCCACATACAATCAAGCTTACGGCCCCACAAGCTTAATTCCACATTCTTAGCACTGACTTTACTGACACAACTGCTACCACCAGTCTGATGTGCAAGAATGTAGATGCACCTGTGCAAATTGTAGGGTTCTGAACCTGCAGTTGAGCGGATGTAGGATTGTGAGGAATAGATTAACTGACACGGGAAGTGTACATGAATAGCCCCCAAAGTCTGGCATTTGAACTGGAAGGATGCACTCATTTATCTAAAACACTTCTCCATATCTGACATTCTATTGTGATATCATGCTGACATGCCTGAGACTGTAGCATAAGCGTGCGCAGTCGATCATCCATGCCCTTTACTGACTCGGACCACAAGTCAAATATAAATTGCTACTCCAGACCCAACTTAAAAGCAAGTGCTCTGATCTCGAGAATGCGTGTCATCTGTACTTTCAAACAGCCACTGTCCGAAGATCAAGTCTGTCGTGTCAACCAAGCTCTTACGAACCTCGACTCTCAGATCATCGAAGAATCCCGCACCGAAAGCACGGTAACCTTTAGGTGCCCTTCGCACGACGTCAATCCTTTTGGCGACCTTTTCCAATCATGGCTCAATTCCCCCAACTCGCCAATCACCGCGTATCAAATGGTCGTGGATTCATGAAGACATTCGTCTTCCTGTTGGCGCTCGCTGCTCCGATCTCTGCGAGTGCCGTTCCCACCACTCCTGAGAGCCTCGAAGCCCGTGAAAACAGGGATACCACGCTAGCTAAACTCCAGGCCAGGGCTCCTTGGACTTTCAACTGCTACGCTCCTGGTCAAGCATGCAGGGGCATGCTTGCAACAAGTGGAGGCGGTGCCGGTACCGCCGGCTGTGCACCTATCTCAGCCCGAGGCTGCGATCGATTCTCGTTCAACGGCGGCGGGAATTGGAAACTGGTTGTGTATAACGAGCGCAACTGCGCCGGCGAGGAGGTGGTATCGGTCAATGGTGGATCAGTTACTTGTCTTGCATTGGGTAACTCGGAGGCTTATCTGGTCGCCGCAGCGCATTAAGGATGCTGAATAGGCAATCAGCGTTTGAGCAATTTGTTTCCACTGCTTAAGTCTGACGATGCTGCTGTCATTCATTTGAAACTCAAGTCGGAGGAGGTGGATGCTTCTGCAGATGCTGTTATTAGTGTACTCGGGTAGACTCCACCATTTGTCTCAACTCCAGAGACACTACCATTCAATATTTACACCAACTTTATGTTACAGTCATATTCCATACACTTGCACTATATAGTCACTTGGCATCTTGAAAATTTCGACTCAACTCTGACTGATATCTAACTTAAACAGAGATGAGCTAAGTCATGATATCAAAAGTCTAATCAGCTGGTTCTACAGTGCCGGAAAAAACTCTGGTCCGTTCAGAACAGTTGCGAAAATCACTTTTTTTTGAAAGTTCAAATTTCTCAAAACACACAAATACTGCAACTACTCCACAACCACAGTATATTATTATAGACTGAGTATATAGATTGATGTAAGATATATAGATCTTTCATATTTCAAAATTTGAAGTGTGTAATTGAACAAATGCATGTGTAGTCACTGAAAAAGTGTGTTTTTGAGTGTTTTTGTTGTGAAAAAACAGCAATTTTTACACTGTATTCAGTGTATAACTCAACAACAACAACTTATTACAATAATCTGAGACTACAGTATTAAGATATATATAAATCTCTATCATACTTGAAAGTTCTGAATCAATTGATACATAAATGCTGTTGTTATTGCAATATTCAGTGATTTTTACATACAATTTGCAGCAAAATCAACAAAAACTCATTGTGTTGCTGTTTTACACATCTTTATGATAACTACTCATGCAATTGCTCAAAGATATGTATGAAAGTTGAAATTCTAATAGATCTATATATAATTCATCATTCTATATACTCAGACTGTCTGTATAAGTTGTGGTTGTGGAGTAGTTGCAGTATTTGTGTGTTTTAAGAAATTTGAGCTTTCAAAAAAAAAGTGGTTTTTGCAACTGTTCTGAACGGACCAGAGTTTTTTCCGGCACTGTAAGTTTGATGTCGGCCTAACGCCATGTAGACCCCCACACCCCAACACATGTACAATTATTTCTACAATTCGGAATTCTCTGAGCCAAAACAGTGCAGATATGGTGAAGCCTAGTATGTTTTGAAGCTGCAATGTAGCCGTCCTTTGTACTAACCTTTCAGAGCCGAAATCGAAGCGCACAACGGTCCGTCTGCGGCATAAGATCGAGAAAGCGAGCGCATCAAAGCAGCGCAAGCAACGAAAGCTTGCCAAAAACGTAACCTCAGACCTCCCAAACAATCTACTGGACCATATTAATAGGTTCTAGAATCCAGAATGGCGCACTCGGCTCAAGAAAGATCCCGGAATCCCGAACCTTTTCCCGTACAAAGACAAGTTGCTCCACGAGATCGAGGAGAAGAAGAGGTTGAAGGAGGAAGAAGCTGTTAGGAAAAGAGAAGGAGCAAAAGCCAGGAGGAATGGCGTTGCAGAGACGATGGAAGAGGACTCGAACGTCAACAAAGAGGTGGGAGATGAAGAGGAAGAGCTGCTCGACGACGAAGCAATGGATGAAGATGTCGAGGATGACGACTCAAATCCAATGGCTGCGTTAGTGGCATCCGCCAGAGCTCGAGCAGTAGAGTTCGACGGAGAAGAGGACGGCGGTAGTGCGGACGAGATGGACGAAGATGACGAGTCTACTGATGGCGACAAGCGCACCACAGTCACCGACTCCACAATACCAGTCGCACCGACCCGACCAGAAACCTCTCGCCGCGCCTTCGACAAGGTCTTCAAGACCGTCACCTCCTCCGCCGACGTCATCCTCTACGTTCTCGACGCCCGCGACCCTGAAGGGACCCGCAGCAAGGAAGTGGAGCGGCAAATCATGGCCGCAGAAGGCGGCAGCAAACGTCTGATCCTCATCCTCAACAAAATCGACCTGATCCCCCCAGCAGTGCTCAAAGCCTGGCTCACCCACCTCCGCCGCTACTTCCCGACCCTGCCTCTCCGCGCCTCCAACCCGGCCCCAAATGCCAAGACGTTCGACCACAAACACCTCACCGTCAAGCGCACCAGCGAGACGCTCTTCCGCGCCCTGAAATCCTACGCCCACTCCAAGCAACTCAAGCGCTCCATCTCCGTCGGCGTCATCGGCTACCCGAACGTCGGCAAATCCTCCGTCATCAACGCCCTCACCTCCCGTCTCGGCGGCAACCACCACAACTCCTCCACCGCCTGCCCCGTCGGCGCCGAAGCCGGCGTCACCACCGCCCTGCGTGAAGTCAAGCTCGACAACAAACTCAAACTCATCGACTCGCCCGGCATCGTCTTCCCCTCCACCTCTACGTCGTCCTCCTCGTCTTCCGCAACCGGCAACCCTACCCCCACCAACGTCCACACAAACAACAACCACAACAACAACAAACCCGCAAAATCAACCGACCAGGACAATCAAGCCCGCCTTCTCCTTCTAAACGCCCTCCCCCCCAAACACATCTCTGACCCCCTCCCCGCCATCACCCTGCTCCTCACCCGCCTCTCATCCTCCCCCTCCCTCTTCGCCAAGCTCCTCGACCTCTACGCCCTCCCGCCGCTCATGCCGGCCGGCGGAAGCGCGGACACGACGACCGATTTCCTGGTCCAGGTTGCGCGAAAGCGGGGACGGCTGGGGAAAGGGGGCGTCCCGAATCTGCACGGGGCGGCGATGAGCGTGCTGAGTGATTGGAGGGACGGGCGGATTGTGAGCTGGGTGGAGGCGCCGGTTTTGGAGGTGGTGGTGGGGGGTGAGGGCGAGGGGAAAGAGGAGGGGGGAAAGAGTGCAGGGGAAGGTGGGAGTGGGGATAGGAAGGAGATTGTGCGGGAGTGGAGCAGGGAGTTTCGGATTGAGGGGCTTTGGGGGGATGGTGGTCAAGGCGAGGGAGAGGAGGAGGAGGGTGGTATGCGGGAATGAAAGTAGAAGATCGCTAGACATAGTGCTACGAAACATGGGTGCTTGTTCACGAACGAAATGACCTAATCCCGCTGCTGACGCTCGGATCTGATCGCAGTCGTCCGCAATATACATTAACTACATTGTGGCTTGGGCATCGAAGGAACCAACCCGTTTGCGTGGTTCGATTCGAGTATCGCAGCACCCGACTCCCAAGCCCGGCATCCCATACCGTATCATCACCATGACTCCCTCCCCTCCCCTTCACTTCCCAACCTCCCCCTCCTACAACCCAACAGGACCTCGCTGTATCGTTTCGAACGGGTTGAGTTTGAGGAAAGTAGAACTACGTCTACAGTATGGCAAAGGGAAGCAAATAGGCACAATCTCTACAGCGCCGTGAGTCTTTCCCTCGATCTTGTAGGACGACTTTGCGGTGGACCAGATGTGATGTCTAGACCAGGCAGGAAAAGGACTAGTGGTACGTAGGGACGAGAAAGGTGTAAGGGATAAGACGGCGAGGTTAGGATGCAGATCTACGTCATGGTTCGAGTATCAGGTAAAGGGGGACGGAATCAGAGATACGGAGAGAGAGCCGTTGGGATGAGGCAAACGTCGAGTATCATATTAGGTTCTTTGATAGGGACCTCGCCAATTGGTTGACTTTCTGGGTGATAAGTCTAACGTCAGGGTATCTATTATCTATCCAACGGGGAGCGGAACCGACGCGCACGAGAATGCCAACCTTCCCGTCATGCAGAAGACGGAGTCCTCCGACAAACAGGCTGACCGGGGGATACCAATGCTGCTCGGAGATTAAGGATATGATATCATAGCCAAAAAACGAGTAGAGGAAACCATATCCAACGTCCGTGATGCAGAAATATGTAGCCTGAGATGACGCCGATGCACCGGTTGTAAATGCGAGACCGTCGCGAGGCAATGCGGTGGAATACAAGTGGTCGCTCCATGGCAGAGAGAGCCGTGTAGAACGTAGGGAATAATCAAGGAGGATGGTATGCAGCAGGAAGCGATATAAGGGCGGGCGGGAAGTCGAGAGGATGCGGACGTGGGATCGTGTGATCCGGCCTAGGACATCAGGACCTTGACCTTCTCCCTCTCGGCCAGGATCTGCGCCTGCAGTTTCCGCGTCTGGCGCGTGGCCTCGTCTCTGCTCATTCTATTAGCTACCCACACCTCCCTTTTCCAGTATACCTTAACGTCGGAGACAAACATACCTAGCAGACTGCAACTCCATGACCTCGATCTGCGCCATATTCATGCGCGACACGACCTCCTCCATCTCCTTATCCGCGTCGCGGAGCGCCTTCTCCAGCTCCTCGACGCGCTTCTCCAAAAACTCCGTGCGCAGGGCCTTGTTGAGCGACATGGCGATGCCGCTGCTCGTGATGGCCAGCTTCGGTGACTTGGCGCTGAAGAGGGGCGACAGGGGCGATTGCGACTGTGGTGAAAAGGAAACGGGCGTGCGGAGGCCGCTCTTGATGCGCTGCAGCTGCACGTTGTGACTGTCGCGCAGCTCGCGGATCTCGTCTTCGTGCTGGGCGACGGCGTCTTCGGAGTGTTGCTGGGCGGCCATGACTTTGTCTTCGAGCGACTTGAGCCGGCCTTGCATTTCGATGATGCGGGTGGTGGATGCGCGCTGCTCGTTTTCGCCCCGGGTGATGGCTTCGGCGAGGCGTTGGCGGAGGGCGCTGTTAGCTTCGAGTTGCTGCCGGACTTGCTCCGCCAGTGCTTCAACGCGGTCGGCGGATGCTCGGAGCTGACCGGCGAGGCTGTTGTTCTCGCTGGCGTGGAAGGATTCGGCTTCCTGGAGCGACTCGGCTTGGGCTCGATATTGCCCGGCTTGCTGCTCAGCCAGGTCGCGTTCGACCTCGGCTTCCGAGATGCTCTTCTTGAGAAGCTCCAGAGTATTGGCCGTCTCGGCATCATCGGCAAGCATTGGCGCTGATCCTCGCAGTTCGCGTATGCGGGCCAAAGATAAGGCGTGTGTGGTCTGTAGCTCTTTGTATGCTTTCTCCAATGATGCAGAGCCGGTCTGATTGTCGCCCAAATCAGACTCTTGACTCCTGTTCGGAGCCTCAGGAACCACAATTTCGTGTTCGTGTAACAGCTTCCGTAATGAGCCGGTCTCCTGCTCAGCCCGATCAAGGTCCATCTTCAGCCCACCTAGCCCTTTCTCACATTGCCACTTTTGCTCCAGAGCGTCGTCTGCTCGTCGCCGTAGATGATTGATCTCTTCTCTCAAACAAGACACCTCCCGCTCATAGCCCTGCCGCCGCGGTGATCCGGACTGAATGGCTTTGTCACGTTCGGCCTCCAGCGCTCGCATCCGTTTTTGGGTTTCTCGGTTCTGGTAGTCCTGTCTCTCGAGCAAGCTCTTCAATGCCTTATGAAGGGCATCACGCTGCAGTTCGATATCCTTCACTCGGTCCGCTAAAGAATCGCGTGATTCTCGTTCCTTAGCCACAATCGTTTTCGATCGCGACAATGAGGCCGACCTTGACAAGCCATCATTCCTTAAACCGCGGGCTAACGAGTTCGATCTAGTCAGTCCCATATTCGATTGTGCCTCAGACTCGCCCTCTTCTGCGATAGAGTTGAACCGGGCTTGCTGCTGTTGCATCTCGAGCTGTAAGCGCCTGGCATTCACAAGGGTCGTATTTTCGTTTTTAAGAGACTGTATCTCTTGTTGCATTCGGCTATAGTCGTACGTAAGTTTTTGGGACTCTGCTGCTTCCGCTTCCAAACCCTCGACCCGTGCTTGCAACTGGGGGACAATTTCGTCGCGAAGGTCATCTCGCTCATTCTGATGTTCTTCAATCTCCGCTCGCAGTGCTGTCAGAAGGTCTTCAAAGTTCTCCTTCAATTGCCGCTCTTCCAAGAGTTTTCGCCGCACATCCTCGAGTGATGCCTCCAGCTCTCTTACTTTGCTCATCGCGCTGGTTGAGTCACTGCGCCCTCGATTCGACTGCCTACTGTCAGCCCGAATGTTCACTTTGTGAATCGCAACAGAGTCACCAACGTGTTGTGCTTGTTCCTCCAATCTGTGAATGTGGTCCTCTAAGACTTTCCTCCGCCCTCGCTCTGTCTGCAACTTTTGTGTAAAATCGACCTTGAACTGCGCCTTGTCTTGCTCTAATGTCCTCTTCCACTTCTCCAAATCCTCCGACTTTCCCCCTATCTCACTGTGAGCGTACCGCACTGAACTGGTGCCAGAATCGGAAAAGTAATCACTCGTCCGACGATTGTTGTCTGGTCCTTGGCTAGCTTCCAGTTGTAAACGATCTACCAAATCTTCCAACTCCATCTCCCTTTTGATAGAGGCTGCCAGCTCCGAGCTGACTTCCCGTAACTCCTCTTCCATCTCGCCCACCTGTGTTGCCATGGCAGGCGTAGACCTTGGCAAAGGTAGGCCAGAGTGAGCGAGATCTGAAGCCTTCGGTGTTGCGGCAGCTTTTGCTATATCTACCACTAAAGGTACAGACTTGTGTGAGGATGAGGAGCTCTGTGGTGATGGTGAAAGAGGCGACGGCATCGGCGAATGCCCATTGTCTGAAAATGTAGTGCTTGACGACTCTCCGACGGGTGATGAGGTCTTCCAACCAAAAAAGGTCGTGAGCCTGCTGCCAGGAGATTTGGGTGGTTTGTAGGTTGATGTGGAGTCGTAAGATTCATTGGACTGATCAGAGACAGTTCGAGAAGTGGCATCAAGTCGTAAAGGTGCTGTTGCCGCTGCAGGACGTAAGGACATTGTCGCAGATCTCTGGACTCCACCACTCTTCTGATCGAAGGACCCATGCGCAGGACTGTGTATCACGGGCTCGCTGGCTAATCTAACGTGAGGCGCCCGTGTTCGTGGAGGTATATTTTCTCCTGCAACTACAGCAGGTATCTTCCCGTTCACTGATACGCGTGGAGTCAAGGGTGTCTGACCGTGAGGGTACCTAATGACAGCGTCTACTTAGTCAACCGAACCAACGCAGAGCACACGAGGCCTGCTATACCTGTCAAGATCCCTCACTACTAACGGCGGCGAGCTTGTCCAGGACTGTGACGCCCATAATGCATTGTCCAACCCAGTTGGGGGATGTTGCAGTGTAGCTCCAATGGGGGAGTCGTCGTAGTCGGTTTTCCTCACTGCAGCTTGGGCAGCAGCACCAGAGGAAGGCTTTGTTAGGAGAGGTGAAGCGTTCGGCGGGAGTGGTTTCCGGCGGACAGGTGAAGCCACCGATATGCGTGGTGTCTGTGCTCGGAAGGCGGAGAACGAAGGCACTGAAATCTTCACGGGTAAGGCTTGCTTCTGGCGTGAAGGCGCGGTGGGAGGGCCAGGGTCCAAAGGGGCGCCGTTATGCTTGAAATGGTCCATGGCTCGAGCTCAAGGGCTAGACAAGCTCATGGTGCATAAACATCATGGAGCAATAACGATAATCCGTAAGCACTGCAGCGGTGTTGCTGTGCTAGCAGAAAGGGGACGAAGGCGTCGAGCTAAAGGGCGTGCATCAGCGCCAATGGCGAATTAAAAGGAGGGCCGGCGCGGTCTGCTAGCCAGGGCTTTTGTGGATGACCGAGGTTTGGTTCTCGAATAAGGCAATATGTGGTCGATCTGATGGCAGGAGCAAGGGAAGTGAATTGCAACGTACTGTAATATGGACGGGGAATGTCATTTGCAGAATAAGAGACAGATCTTCATGCCTGAAGAGTCGCAAGTTCCCCCCTGTTACAGTAAAGTGCGCGCGTATAGCCAGGGTTGGCGGCTACCGCGACTTGATTGTGAGATGAAAACGGCAAGTTTTACCTGAACGGAAAACAGGGGTAGCGTTTAAGCTACACAGCGCAATGACGGCAGTTAATCACTTCATGTCACATCAGACCGCAAATGAAAAGTTGAACCATCACGATCGCAAATTTAGAAATCCCGTTCTCCGGCTCTCTCAGGTGAGCTTCGGTATCAGTGAGTCTAGGGAGAGTTGTCTCTTACCCTTCTCATTCATCTTAATACCATTAGACCTCTGTACGAGTATGTGCAATCGTCACCGGGGCTATGTTATGATAGGCCCTTTCAACACGCTTTACATGCTATTTCCTCCGTCTCAGATCATTCCATGTACGTGCAATCGCACAATGAGAAATACCAGATGAAAACTGGTAGTTCGCGAACGGAATGTTAGGAATTGATGGCAGTTGTATTCACAATTGATCTTGATCCGTCTGGAAGCACATCAGATCAAACCAAAAGGAGATGTACTGTGGGAAGCATCTGTACTACACTCGATTGGATCGAAAATGGGGTGACGGATCTCCAGTATAATTCGAGGTCTCAGACGAGATAATAAATCTCTCTTTTCTTTCGTTCTTATTCTTCTGCTCTCTATCTCCATTGCTGCGCTTCATCGAAACGATCTCTACAAAGACGACACACGGAAAATTAGGGCATCTTCTTCGCGCACCAGACCGATCCATCCATCCACCTACAGCACCATCCACCATACTCAACTCCTCTAACCCCACCCACCTACCCCGCACCGTCATGAACAGCAGCACTCTCCAACACCGCCTCGTCCGCCTAACCTCCCTCTGCTCCTCCTACCATGACCCACACCACTTCCACTCAGCGCACTGCTACACGACCTGCCCGCACCCCCAACCCCGCTGCAGTGCCGAAGATTCAGGCTTCCCCTCCGCCTTGCACACGTACCCGGTCGGGTTGTCGCACCCGATCGTCGCTCTCTGGGAACCCCGGCTCAAGCCGCGCGTCATGTCGCTCGTGCGTCGAAACGGCGACGAATGGCGTGCGGTCGAGGTGTTTCGGCGCGGGTGGGATGATCGGCGGGAGGAGCAGTGCCCGGTGACGGTGTTGATTAGTCTGGAGAAGGGGAGCTGTGTGGAGGGGTGGGTTGGGGTTGTGTGGGCGATTAAGAAGCTGTGCGCCGAGGTTCTGGGCGAGGTGGATAGTGAGGATGAGCTTGAGGAGGGCGACGAGGTGGTTGAAGGGAACGAGGTGCAGGAAGGGGACGAGGTGGAGGTGGAGGTGGAGGTAGTGGTTGCTGGGGTAGTGAGGGCGGCAGACGAGGGGATGTTTGGGATGGGCAGAAGCATTGGTGTGGACGGCGATGTGGTGCTGGAGGGAACAATGGGTGGGTATTTGGACTTGTGGATGGATGGAGAGATGAAGAGGGTGGGGATGACGTGTCACCACGTTTTGTCCCGAGGAAATGATGGTGAGAGATTCCTTGTGTCTTCGTCGTACGCTGTGGTGTACGATGGCGGTGTGAGGGGCCCTCGTTTGTGATGAGCTGCTGACTGAATGTGGATGATTTGAAAAGCTATTGTCCGTACGACCTGGAAGCCGCACGCGATTGAAGTATCCCACCCTAGCGTGACGGAGAATGAGCGCTCCTTACAGGATTCCCTTGCCTGGAACAGAGGATTCCTAGAGAGGTACAAGGATTCTAGAGACGAGGAGTTCCGCGAGAGGTATTTGGACAAGATCCAGAGAGACGAATTGAGTCTATCCGAGGTTCGTACTCAAGATCGAAAACTTGGGCGTGCCTTCGCCACATCAGGACTCAAAGTCACTCCTAGCGGGTGGAGTCTGGACTGGGGCCTCGTGCTCCTGGACGACGGTCACTCTGTGGTGAATGAGGTACGCTTCACGCCTGAGTCACGCGAGTGCGTGTTCTGGAGAATTGCAGCTGACAAGAACCTGCCAACAGCCGCTGAACGATAGTCGGTACGCTAGACGTCCGTCAGTGTACTTTACCGATGTCGATGACTTCACCACGCTCGAACCGGGTCGCAGAATCCACAAAGGAGGTGCTGCGAGCGGGTGGTCAAGAGGTCGTATGAATGAGATTAGGTCGCAGGTCAGGTTACCCGGAGGGCCGCCGGAAGGTACCACAGAGTGGTGTTCTGTTGGGGGAGACCGTGTCTATCCTTTCAGCCGAAACGGCGATTCAGGCGCATGGGTGACAAGTATAATCGGTCAGCTCTGTGGTCTGCTGGTCGGTTGTCACACGGCCGGTGGGTGGGGCTACGTGACGCCGATCCAAGACGTGATGGAGGATATAGAGAGTTCGTTGGGGTGCGAGGTTGTGTTGCCCGGAGAACTTGGGAGTCGGTATAGGTATGGTTAGATGATTCCGGATAGAGAGCAGAGACGTGATTGACACTTGTGTCTAGGGAATACTGCGACGAGAGAAGAAGATACTTGGAGCGCTTTAGGAGCGGATAAACGGGGAGCTGGGAGACGTGGTGGGTTAGGCTCAGGTCTGAGGGAAGGAAGACATTGAGTTCAAGATAAGGTGGGGGGGAAAGTTCAATGTGGTAATAAAGAAAGATAGGAGGGAAGGTGGTGAGGTAGAAGGCGGACGCAGGGTAGCTCATCGCCAAGAACATAGCTCCTGATCGTTGAACTCAACATTCACCGCTTTCGAATTAAGATACCCACTCATTAACCTCACTGAAATCGTCAGAGCCAAACCAACAAAATAGCTGAAGGTCAGAGACAATGGAGGGTTTGTCATTGTTCGGTCGAGTAGATATTGAATATGATACTTAAGAATTAAATTACGAGATGAAAATCTCCTTGATATGTATTTCCAGCCCGCCCCGGCCCAGTATGGCACCCCATCCCACCCCTAAGCCAATCGAAGCGTCACCGTCGCCATATCCATCGGCCACCAGACTGTGGTGTCTTCGCTGGGTTACGTTCCAGTTGCACCCCTCCCAGCTGTATCCTATGCCCTAGATCGTCAATTTTACCCGTGCCTGTGACCCAGACCGATCGACCATTGCATCTCAATATGTCCTGCCTCGCTCTGAACAAAAATCGAAGCCGGACGCTATGCAACTCCCACTCCTGACCCTGACTCTGACCTAGAGACGATATGCAGCGACGACAGTAGCTAACAAGAGAAAATGCAGACAAAGCACCGAGATGGAGACACATAGCTCTCTCGAGGTGTGGAAACCCCAGGAAATTACAAGATGAGGAGGCGGCTCGAACCGTGAATACAATGGATGGGAAGTGGGAGGTGAAGACGGCACCTGTCGATCCTGTCCACCCACTTTCAACCCCACGAAACCCTCCACAGGGAATTTGTACACAGAAGTGAAAGCGGGTGATCAAGTACGTATGCAAAATGTTGAGGTAAGAGCAGAGGTGAGTGTATCGGATGCGGGTAATAACAATAGCAAGAAAACATTATACAGAAATCGAGGCCAAGGGACCATGGCATCAAGGTCGAGTTACAGACCAACCCCTGACACCAGACACCTGGCTAATCATAGTCTCATACATCCACTCTTCAAAGCTGGCAATCACATGTGTTGGTCGTCAAGGATCTTCCGAATAACTCAGTATCCTCCCCAATTTTGTGACCCACCAGGCTGACCTTGCTGGTGAGGTGGAGCCCAACCCTGCAAGCCCGGCTGACCGCCTGCAGTTGTTTGTGGCATAAACTGCTGAGAACTTTGACCGGGCTGTGGTTGATACAGTCCACGGGCCCCAACTCCAGGATACCCGCCCGGTCCCATGCTCGGAATGCCTTGATACCCCATGGAGCCGCCGTGGAGCGAGCTACTGCTCTGTTGGTGATGTAGCTGTGGTGGAGGATGATGTGGAGACTGCGTCGGATGAGGGGAGTGTTGTTGTACGTGGGGACTATAATGCGACATGGTGTGATGTGTGGCTATCGGAGATGGCTGTGGAGGTGGAGGTGGCTGACCCCACATTTGGGAATGCTGCGGATAACTGTAAGGAGACTGTTGTCCCGAAATTCCGGAGATTGGGAGATTGGGCGACCGATGGTGCATCTGATCTGGTCGGATCGACGGCGGTATACCTCGTATGGGTGATTGTGCTAGAGAGTTTGGCTGATGCTGTTGCTGTGAATATGCTTGGGGAGCCATCATCTGGGATGGAGTATGCTGCAGTATCGGCTGCGGACCGGCTCCCATCATACCGCTCGACCCCAGCTGAGGTGACTGCAAAGACTGACTGACCGGATCACTCTGCTGCTGTTGGGAGGCGGAGACGGCAATCTCGCGAGGCTTGCTCCAGAAGTCGTCCAAGTATTTCCCTCGATGTGCTCTTTGCTGGTTGACGACCTTGTTAAATTCTGCGGTATGCGCGGCTTGATTCAAGATCTCTGAAGTGGCGCTGGGCTGTGTCCGATCCTGGTATGGCGCTCCAGTTATCTCCTGTCGGGGTCGTGGTATATTTCCATAGTCTCTTAATCTGAAATCTTCTTGCGGTGCCAGATGAATCATCGGCAGCGGCGCGATACTTGTCGGAGTAGGTCCAGCCATACCAGGCTGTAAGGGTTGCGGTTGAGGGTGCCCTTCAAGATGTCCCGGTCCGTTGGCGTAAATGATATTTTCAAGTTGACCGAGCGCCAGGGGCCCCGCGTTTGCAGCCTCTGCAGCCGCCGCATCTCTGGCTTTGGCAGCTCCCGGTCTCTTCTCTCCTGCGAGGTCCTCCTCGGTGAAGCCTTGCTTCCTTGCCTTTCCCTCCCAGTAATCATCGCGCACACGTCTGCCGTTGACGATCACCCTGCTGCCGAACTGTCGGAACATGGACTTGGCCGTCACGATAGCAATCTGACGCGAGCGGTAAGAATACGGGAGTATCTCTTGATGTATCAAATCATCTTTCTCCGCTTGGGTGGCAATGATCTTGTAGAGAGATCGGTTCTTATTGAACAACAGGTAGGAATCTCGATACCCCAGAACACGCGCGCATTCCGTCGCCAGCATGAACAGTTTATCGCCTCTGTTTGGTACGAAGAAGGTCCGACACCGGTATTCGCGTCCATCGAGCGGATGTCCGGTCGCGGTGACCTTTTTCTCGCCCGCCTCGTCGTATTCCCTCGGTATGTACTCGTCGCCTTCCGCTCCGAGCTGATCGGTCGTATGGTCTCGGACGGTCGGTAAGGCCTTCACCACCGTCTTCGTCGGCGTGGCTTTGGGCGGCGATGACTGGGTCGGTGTTATATTCTTGGGTGGCGGTAGACCTTGCGTCTGCAACTGCGGCGTCTTGTTCTGCTGCGCTATCGTCTGGGATGATTTGTGAGGTGTCGCCAACGGGCTTGGGGGCCCCGGGCCCGAGACCTTGGATTTTGGTGGTCTGCCACGTTTTCTCGGCTTAGAATCGTCTGACGCAACGCAGCGTATTAGTTAGCATTTCCACCATCAAGACAACAACACAGCCGTCATCGATTTATGCGCGGTCGCCAGGACGCCAAATAATGAATTGATGGGTGATCAACATACCGACGTCGTCACCTTCAGGCCCGGCCGGCAGGTCTCCGTAGGGCTCCGGCGAACGGCTTCGCTTGGTGCCTCGCGGGCTCGTGCTTGGCGCATTCACCGTCGACGGCGGAGGAAGCACTGCTGTGAGCACAGAATCGACGTCAGCCAAACTCATGCCAACAAGACCTCGAAGCCATCGCGACATGCTCGATCGGCTTATGGTAGCCTCAAGCCCGTTGCGCATCACCACCCCATGCGCCAAGCTGATCGGGCAGATCACGAGGCGGAAAGATAGGTCTTCTACCTGCACTGTTCAACGCAGCTGGGTTGATCGTCCCGGAACCGGCTATTATGTCGCTTCCCATGCCATTCGCCGACGTCGAGACCGGCTGCGAGGTCGAATACATGGCCGGACGCTCGACTCCGAACAGCCCGTCGAGTCTCGCCGCGCCGAGGTCGATGGCGGCGCGAACGAAGTGCCCGTGATAAGTCGTGGGTCGCTGCGTTCAATGATGCGACGTGAAATGGGATCGAATGGGTTGGAGGAAACGACGGCGGCGACGGGAAGGGTCGCATGCAGCCAAACAGATCGTAAAGGGCAGGGCGGGCGCAATCGAGAACCTTAGACGAGGGGCCTGTCACCACTAAAGTTACTCCCGTACAGCAGGAGCCCCAGACATGCTATGTCTCCGTCGGGACCGAAGCAGCCAAACGGAAATGCCAGAGGAAGTGTAGGGAAGTGAAGAAGAGGCGTTGCGATTGGATCACGCCGGGTAGGCAAGGTCACTCATGCAATAGGAAGTGATGGTGTCGATGCAAGGTCGCGGGTAAGCAAGGTTGGTGATATGTAGGCGTATCGTGTATGCGTACAGTAAGATAATAAGGTCAGTGGTGGGAGGGAGCTAAAGTAGGTAGAGATCCCACTCGTACTTTGTAGTCGCACTTCCACTCCACTCCAAAAGCCAGTTCGGTTCGGTGACAGGATGTTGAGATGTGCTAAAGGTAGGTAAGGTATGTGTGCGGATTGGATGTGGATGTATGGCAGCAGGAGTGGGTAGTTGTTTGGACGCACGGAAAAATGTAGTCTCCAATCGATTGACGGGAGGAGGGGAGGGAAGGGAAAATGTAAGCGTACCTCAAGCGTAAAGAAAGTTCCCTGTATGTCGTAAGATAAGTTCGGTACGGTATGTGTGTGCCTCATGGAATCCTGTACCGTACCCCGTATATGATCGGTTCCAGTGTATCTAAGCGGCCGCCATCCGAGCTGAGGAAGGTCAGGCAAATTGTTACCAGGTATTGTACCCACTCCGTTTGATGGTGGAGAGCTGCCTGGTCCCTGTAAGAACTGATGATGGTCGGAGGAAGGTGGTGAGGTTGAAGAACGGTGGTAAGATATGGTAAGTAAAGTATCGGTTTGTATGACGCAGACGGAAAGACCCTTGTGAGGTAGGTAAGGTAAGGTAAGTTATCCGCAAATGCAGGTATTCGCCCGCACTCGCACGAACTCTAAAGGACTAGGTAAGGAACTAGCGGTACTAGTCAGTGTTTCTTGAGGTTATTGATCTTGTTGTGGGGAGGTGATGATGCTCATGCTGAGGCTGACGATGATGGTGCCGATGATGATGATGCTGATGATGTTGATGATGTTGATGATAATGACGATGATGAGAGATCTTGACAATTTCTACAGCCATCGGTGAAGGAAGCTCTTCGACCGAATATGACTAATTATTCTCGGACCTGCGAAAGCGGGTCAGTTACAGCCTTGGATGTACGGAGTAGGTACCTAGTGGTCGACGTGCATGTGCTCGTTCACGGGATAAAGTGGATATTGGAAACATTCTGCGCTGATCGAGGAAAAGCCATCAATTCTTATCAAATCAAGCTATGAGAGCAAATCCAATGAAGCTCAAGAGACGGAGAGTCTTTGTCATCCGGATGCCACAAGTGGAAGATGAGACGATCGGGTAATATCGTCAAGGTCGTATTCGTTACCGGAAACAGAAAAGGAACGAGTAGGTAAAGGCGAACAATAATCGCAATAGCCGCCGAAAAAACAAATTATGTTTCACACGTACCTTCGGACATTGTGGTTTGGTGGTCTGTGTGTGGATATGATACACTTCCCGTCCCACGAGTCTTGGCAATGACGATGATGATGGGCTTTCTTTCTTAGTCGAACGGCGACATGGCAAGGCAGAGACAGGTTTTGTCGAAAGCACGAGCCAGAAGGTCTTGACGAGATACCGGCCTTCGAGGCACGGGTTTCCGCCGAACCAACCGCGGTCCAAACTTTGTTCCTCGGATAGGCTCCAGGCCTTTCTTCGAAAAAGTTGCGCTGCAAGCACGTAATCAGAGAGACAGGCCTCAAGGACCAGGGCTCCAGCTGCAGGCTAGGAAGGAAGCCAAGCACAGCACAAACGGCGGCTACGACGATCTTCCCGGGCGGGAGCGAGCCTATCGTAGCAGCACTAATCTCCCCAAAAGCTTCGACCCGGGCAGAAAATTACCTTAAGGTAAGGCAAGGCAAGGCACGGCGCCCAGCCACAGCGGAGGATAGGAATCAAGCGAGCAGTCAAGAGGCGTAAGCGGTCGGCGGGCGAGGCGAGGCGAGGCGATGCCAGAGCAGGCGAGGATGTGATGTGGTGGGTGTGCGTCCAGCTTGGGGATGGAGGGTATGGAGGGGATGGAAGGGGATGGGCGTCAACTTTGTAGGCAAGAGATTGTTCAAGACTCCCGCCAACGTATAAGAAAAGAGTGAAAGCGCTGCTCAGCCACGGCGAAGTGTTCGATCTGGCTAGGATGCAGGAATATGCAAGCTCTTGTCAGATTGCGGGCGCGGTAACTCCGTACTTGCCAGGTGAAGCTAAAGAGCAATAAAATGAAGTGAAAGGATCGTTGAAGATTCCTGGCTATCGAACCCTGGATGTGGACTCGTACCTTTACGTCTACGAGTACAATCAAGAACTTTCATGTAAGGTCAAATGGGCGGACCATGCATGCGCGCTAAAACGAGACCGACCGACCTTACTTTACAACTTCTTCCCAGCTAACGAGGCCGGTCTGCGGACGGGATGGATGCGAGATGGCGTAGAAGGAGGGGCAGACAAATACACTTTTACATAAGGTACTGCACATGTACATGCCGCATCACGTACCTTACACGTGGTTTGTGGTCCCTTGTCATTACAATGCAATATCTGGTCCCTTCGACTGAGATACCATGCGGTTGATTCAGGAATGCCAGTCACCTTACTACCTTCTGGGTATCTTCATCCTTGGTACCCCATCTCTACTTGTTGGTAAGATTGGTGAAGTTCTCTTTCGGTAGAGCCTTCAGTGTATCGTGTAAAATTACGGTATTGTCAGGTATTGTACTGTACTGTACTCGGTTGTATTGTATGTAGACGTAATCGTCGATCTCAGAGGCTTGGAACACTAAATTAGGTCGCGGCGAACATGTGGAGAGTACCTAAGATACGTTAGAAGATGAAGAGGGGTTGAGAATGGTATCATGGTCGAAGTGAAACTTAGCCAATGATCAAGGGAGAAAGGTCGCAGATGACCGACTCGGTCTCTGAACCGGTTCTGGCACGCCGCTTACTGTTTATCGAACATCTGATATCCAACATCCACCAGTGATCAAACAGTAAACCAATCAAAAGTCCGACCATGGAAGTCTTCGTACTCGACTAGGTACATTCCAGGCAGGGTCAAATTAAAGTCGTGTAGCTGACCAGCCCTGGATCTTTGTCTGTTTTTCGCCACTGCATCCGTGAGGACCAGTAAGATGATGAGAATGAAGTTGCAATCCGACAATCTCCGCGATCGTCAGCCAATCTCAACAACCTGGACCGATCTGATATGCAAAAGGAAGAGATCATGATACAAGGTCAGGGAGGTAAAGGTAGTCATCAGTTGTTCGGTGAGGGAGAGGAACAGGAAGAGGACAGTCGAGAGCATCAACGCTTCTGCAGACTGCAGCACAAACAAGACGGGGAAAAGCCAATAGACGAAACAACGGGGTACATTCTCATATGCAATGCTGTGCATCCTCGAAAAAAGAAGTCCGCTGAAACCGCTGAAACGAGTCCCAGAGTCCAGATTCCGGTCAGAAGGGTACGTGCACGATACTGACAATAATGTGGCTGCGTTTCACCTCCCTTCTCCTTGCCTTCCTTCCATCCTGCCTGTAGCACGTTGTTCGCGCATTGACAGCTGGAGAGGAATGCAAGATTGTGCAACAGAGCCGCACCTTCGTGGCCTTTGCGCCAATCGCCCTTCGACCTACTCCGTAGTATGTTCGATGACCTAGAGTACACGGTCTCCAGAGACTTCTCGGTGTCCGGCTTGCCTTCCCTTACCTTAGTGTAAATGCTGATGTGCAGTTCATGTGTGGAGCAGATGACTCGCAGGAGCTGAAACACACCACCCAACCACCACCACCGTCATCGCCCATCAGTCCGTGGATTCGATTCGGGGCCACGGACCGTGACCCGAGAAGCTTTAGGCTGCTCCCGGCTCCCGAGACGTCTTACACGTGACAGAGTTGGAGTGCGCCTGGAATACGAGATATCCAACATTCCATTCCATCTTCGAATTATCTTGCTGCGGCCGAGGGTCCAGATCTGCGAAGATCCGTCTTGTAGAGTAATACAACATTCTCTCTAACCAGGAATGCGCCTCAGATCCCTTCGCCCGTTATATGCACATACCATGCTGTAAGAGTAACCAACTGAGGAAGGAGTAGGTAGGGCAGTTGCACGAACCCTGTTGCAGAAGAGCGGTTTCGCCTCGCTTTGCTTCCTAACCGAGCTTTGTCCCACGTTATGGCTATCATTCGACGTTGCCCCTCACTGATCGGGAAGGTCTTGTATCAGCAATCGATAGAAATCGTTGAGACGAGCCATTCATCAGACGCACATGTCTACTGAGGCAAGGGAGGCACCCGTCTGGGGTTGAGTCAATGGAGAAAACTTCCATACCTATCTCTGATGCTATCAACGTTCACTACACTGCGTCGGAAGTTGCTCTGATACGCCACAGCTCTTCCAAACAATGACTCTGATACACTTGGGCGAAAGATACTCCGGTATCGGAGAGCTGGCGGTTTGACTGCGTGCTACTCAGATTCTACTTTGCAACAGTCTAAGCAAGTGCTTAGTCCAACTCGTCCAACCTACATCATGATCTGCCTAATTTGCGGACGGGAGTGTAAAGAGACTCAGGGAGACTTCCAGCAAAGGGTAGCAGAAATTTGCTTCGATAATCGGAAGTTCCTACCAAATCCAACGGATGGGTTCAACCCCTCAACATTCACAGAATCGCTCCCCAGTATCAACTGATTCTGAGCAATACTGCCGATGTGCACGACGCACCAGGTGTCTGTCAATATCGTTCTCAGTACATGGGCCACGAGATTTAAGCAACCATTACTGACCTCAATAGATCCATCTTAGAACCTTAGTGCAAGCTGAGGCCTCGCTTTCTCGCTGATACCGTAGGGCTCTGTGCGCTACCCACACATATGTACGCTCACTTCTCAGGAGTTTATAGGTGTGCCAAGTCAATGTTCACTCAGCTTACCCACAAGAAACCGTCCGTTTTGCATTGGGTCGATGCCCTTGAATTACTAATCTCAACTTCCATGACACAGGTGCTCCAGATTCTCTACGGCAACCAGCGGTAACCACCTGTCAATCCTACCTTTAGTCAAACGCATACTTGGTACAGACACTGATCCGCTGCCGGGATGCAGTCATAAGGGAGGTGTTGCCAACAATGCTGTGTTGATGGTGATGGAGAAGGGAAGAGTTTTAGACTACTTGTTGAGATACCTGCTGCGTGCTACTGAAGTTTTCGGAAGGGCATCAGATGAACAAGATCTCTTAAACGACACGTTTACTTCCCTTTGGATAGAAGCTCGATGTGAGGAACCGGTCCGCCACTTCCCATCGATCTACACTCAATGTCTCTGGAACTCTCTCTCGCCTCGACTTGTCGTCTATATACATAAGATAGTCATGCTACTCCCACTGAACAGGACACGGAGTCGTATAGCTTCCTGACCGATCCTGCATTGGGGCCACATACAACCACGGGCCTGTTGCCAGCTATGACGAGATCCCCAAGTCCAGTGTCCTTTGGTCCAACCAGTTTCGCAACCTCCAATAACAACAACCTCGCCTACGGGACCTCAAGTTCTTGCCGAGAGGAATCCTGGAAGTTTGATCTCTGACCTGATATGACTCCGTGTTTCCCCGTCCAGCCAATCTAGGAACTTCCTTGACATTAAAGTCACTTGTTTTGAGCTCGATGAGTTTAAATATCTTGCCAACTGCGTTGCTCACTCTTAGGGCTTCAGGAGCTTGCTATCCATGAGCTTCTTAGCAGATGTATCCACAGCGCAACCGAAACGGAGTGCGAACCTTGTCTGTCCCTAATCTACCGCGATTTCAGAATGACAAGGCCCGATTGGAGACTTGCGACCAATAACCCTGAGGTGGCGAGGACTATAACCATATCCGTGAGGTTACTCTTTACCTTCTTCGATATCCGAGTTGTACTGACACTGTTCTTGAAACTCTCTTTGACCTGTATCTCAGGGCGCTTTACCGCTCGAAAACCGCCGGGTAGTGCGTCTGCCTCCTCCATTGCTTTCTTGTTGGAGCAGCGAAGGAGGGCAATTTTCGTCTTTTGTTCTCATATATTTAGGTACCGAGCTACAAACAAGTGGTGGTGATTACCTGTGGGTCCTCCATACCGCACAATCACCTAGTTGACCCTCCGTGACAGATAATCACACTGACATCTGACAAGGCTCCACTCAAAGCCGCAATCGCGTCGTGCTACCACTAAGCCCGATGAGGCGAAGATTGGCCAAACACACAGTTGCACGCCTGACCTTCTGCAAGGAGTGCGTTACTCTGCTCGATCGAACAAAGCTGTACTGCACGACGCTTCTCGCCTTCAAATCCACCGGTTTCCGCGTCTTGTGCCTCTATACGCGCTCGGGTGCGAGCAATGCTGTTGTTCAGCTAGTTTACTCCATGCGTCGGTTGTCGCTGGGCTGGGAATACCAATTGGGTTTCAAAGGCGTTGTGGTGGTGACACCTTAATTCTCAGACTTATTTCATCTCTCCCATCGGTGTCCGTACTCTACCACCTGCATCCATGGAGGTTCGGGTCTAGACAATGATTTTTTGTTAATCATTTGTCATAGAGTCATATGTCAGAAATAACAAATGTTGACTTCACCATGTCGACACAGCCATGTGAGATTGTATCCAGGCTTGTCTCAACAATCCTGAATACACATATGGTCAAGAAATCAATTAGTGGACGTAACTACACCTTTACTATCATTTATATAGATCCTAATATTAGTATGGGCACTATCTCTAACTCCAACATCACCTTCAGTGTCACAGTTTTCAACACAACCAACCTCAAGAGCAGAAACCTCAACACTGAATTCAGCATCACCAGCAGCCCATTATGGTCCTGGTTTTCCCATCCCTCCTAGTTAGTGACAGATGACACTAAACTAGCTTGGACACTTGGACAACAAGAAAACCTTTGCTCCGATGCTCTGGTCGCACAAACCATGATCATGGACCTCAGCCCTTGGATTATGAGAAGAGCCCTCATAACCTACGTGTGTTCGTTGCTGAAGGCCAAGGCACCTCTCAGAGGTGCAGAGAAGCTCCGACGTCGTGTTAGAACGCGTACGAAAGCCCATTTTGATGCTGGCTGTCACTAGCTCTGTCAACGCAACAGCTTGTCGAGAGAAGGGGTCCATGATCTTGTGCAGTGGTCTCCAAACATCTGGCAGCCCTGGCAGATCTACTTTACATCGATGAGAGTCATCTGCATCGAGTTTGTGATGCACTGGAAAGACTTCTACCAACACTTCACCACGGTGCCTAGAGTATAAGCTATCCTCCCAGCGTTTCGAGGATTCGAAACTTCCGTAAGCCAGATGAATTTGAGGTGGAACCAGCAAGCTTTGACGCGACGTCAACAACACTGATGGAATACGCCACGCACTGGAAGCGGTTCCTTTGTTATGTGCTTCGAGCGACTACAGACTCACAATCGAAGCTTTTGTCGTTAGGTGCGACGCAGTTCGTCATGGTCCAGGATCTTTTGCGGTCTTCATCTGATGAAGCGACGCCCATGCAACTTGACTCGGGACAGGACACGGGGACAGGACCTGCTAGCCAATTATGGCATGGTGAAGAGGTCAAATATGGACGGCATATAACTTCATATCTCACTTTCTCAGCCACACCTTTGAGATTTGCTTCTGCTTTCTTCTCAATCAAAGATCTAAATATATTTATCAAGGATGATGTCAAAATTACTGAACAACAGTGAGGTTCAAGCTTCCAAAAATGAACTGTAACATGAATCTGGAAATTTAGCTGTTAGTGAGCAACAAACACACCGTAAAAATCTTCACCATTTCTGAATTATTTAGCAGGTTCTGTCCCCCTGTCCTGTCCCGAGTCAATGCGACACCCATGTCCCTCCCCCGATCCAACCACGGGCGTTATAGGTCCAGTAACAATGCACTTGCTCCTTCCTCCTTCCCTAAGTCCGTGATGAAAGGACATATAGTAGATTCCCAATTTGGTGATCCACAGCTGCCATTCTGGGGTGCTTCCAAAATCACTCAAACCTCCGCGTACCCTATGTTTAGGAGGTGCTGATGTTGAGGCGAACGGTCATCCACATAGCCTGCTGACTAAGAATCTCTTCTCATATGTTATCCCACTAACTTACCTGGTAGTTGTATGGGGATCTGAGAACAGCGCGCATCACGGTCTCTGTGGAGTTATTGAGAGTTAGTAAGCTCCGCGAACACAACTTTCATCATGAGCAAATTCGGCGTACTTGTCATGGGCCCTGCCGGCGCCGGCAAGGTGCGCTCCTCTTGCTACCATCATCTTCCACACACTGGCTCATGGCTGCGGTAGACGACCTTCTGCTCAGCTTTAATCCAACACCTCCGGAACAACAAGCGGTCATGCTTCTACATCAACCTCGACCCGGCCGCCGGAGATTTCGCCTACGAGCCCGACGTCGACATTAAAGACCTCATCTCGCTCGAAGATGTCATGGAAGAGATAGGGCTCGGTCCTAACGGCGGGCTCATCTACTGCTTCGAGTACGACACACACATGCCACACACTCTTCGTCCGCTCGACGTTCCCCAGCGCTAACCAGCCGTACCTCGCCAGATTCCTCCTCGAAAACCTCGACTTCCTCACCGAACCCCTCGACGCCGTCACGGAAGAATATCTCATCATCATCGACATGCCCGGTCAAATCGAGCTGTACACGCACATCCCCGTCCTCCCGTCCCTCGTCCGCCACCTCACCCGCACCGGCGCCCTGAACATCAACCTCTGCGCCACCTACCTGCTCGAGTCGACCTTCGTCATCGACCGGGCCAAGTTCTTCGCCGGCACGCTGTCGGCCATGAGCGCGATGATCATGCTCGAGGTGCCGCACGTCAACGTGCTGAGCAAGATGGATCTGGTCAAGGATACGGTGGGGAAGTTGGAGCTGAAGCGGTTCATCAATCCCGACACGAGTCTGTTGGATGACGATCCGATGACCACGACATCGAGGGCGGCCGAGGACGGGGACGATCCTACGGCTACAGGGAGTGTGATGGGTGGAGGCTCCTTCAAGCGGCTCAATCGCGCCGTGGCGCAACTCATTGATGATTTCAGCATGGTGTCGTTCTTGCAGCTGGATGCGCAGGACGAGGATAGTGTTGGTGCGATACTGAGCTATATCGACGATGCTATACAGTTTCACGAGGCGCAGGAGCCGAGAGAACCGAACGATGAGATGGAGACGAATTGGGAGGACGGCGATATGTCTTGACTGGGAAACATTTCCTCTCGGGTAGGTTGAAAGACGGATGTTGTGGGCGCATCAGATGGCGTTACCGGTTGAACAAGTGGTGCAAGCATAGCGCTGGCGTTGATTAGATTGAGGGTTAAGCAATCTTACAAACTCGCGTTTCGCAGTACTTCTTGCAACGTCTGTTACTCTGAAATACAGCGGTATGCCCGAGGGCTTTGTTGCAGGACTACTCCTCCAAGGTGGCTGCCCATATCCGACCTCTTCCAGCCTTCAAACGTGACCATCGAGATCATCGACAAGAACGCACCGAAGCACTACCGCCACCTGCCCCTCCCCCTCCCCATCTCCCTCTCCCACCCACTGCCCCTACCTCCTTCCCTCCCCTGTCCCTGTCCTCGCCTCACATTCCCCACCCCCTCACCCCCTTCCAACCCTCCCACCAACCCCACCAAATCCTCCAAACTCCCCTCCAACCCCCTCGTCCAAACCCACAGCACCCCCATCCCGACCACCGCCCAAATCCCCAACCTCACCGCCACCCCAACCCAATAAAATACCATCCTTCTCAGCATATTCACCACCTTCAAACTGATAACCAGCAGCACGACCAGGACGGCCAGAGTTGTGAAGTCGAGGTCCGTTGGCGCTTTGGAGACAAGAGCGGGGAGGAGGGCGGTTATGTTTGCGAGGAGCTGGAGGAGGGGCGAGAGGAGAGCGAGGAGGGGCGTGGGGATGTAGGGGGTCAGGTAGCGACGCAGGAGCGGGGAGAGGTGCGTGAGGTAGGCGTTGTAGGTGGAGGTGGAGGCGGGTGAGGAGCGGGTGGTGAGGAGGAGACGCAGCGGGAGGGGGAGGTAGGCGGTTAGGTAGTCTGTTTGGTGGGGGTGGGGGTGTTAGTGTCTGTTCTGCGTTTGGAGCAAAGCGGAGGGGATGGAGGGGCGGACCTTGGAGGAGGTCCATTTTTCGTTGCTTTGGTGGAAGGAGGGTAAGTGGGCCGGTAGCCGAGAGGGTTATAGAAGGTGGGTTCACTGGCGTGAGATGGTTGAGGGAGAGGTGGAGGATTCTCTAGGCGATCTTCGTGGTAATTGGGTGGTCAAGCTTATGGAGCGGGACCGCGGTTGTCAATGCTGCAAGCGATTTGTACTGCTGGGTGAGGTAGAGGCAGGTCCTGGGTGGGCGTACCTGATAGCTACGCTCCGTACCTTGCTCTTCCCAGGCAGTCACGCTAAGGTGTTTTATTTGGTACGGCTGACTAATCTCGTACCTTAGTGGTGTGTAATAGATCGGCGTTATCTCAAGTCATCCCCAAGTGTTGAAGTCCTTCCCTCTTTCTCCCCCATTTCCTTTCTTTTTCGCCCTCTCTCATGCATAGACTCCTACCTTGTACTCGGGTCCGAAGAGTGATTGGACAGAACTTAGGCACCAGATTTTAGGGGTGGTTAGACACGGATTTAGGCGAGGGTATAGGCTCTTGGGCTGAGTTTAGGAGCTCGCTTGGGTGCAGAGGGCCTAATTCATTGGTGTAAGGGCAGATGAGCCCGGGGGTACGAGAAAATGTCTTTGAGTTGGGGTCGGTTATAGAAAGATGTTCGTATCTTCGGGGAGACCCTAGATATTTGCCGATAATAAATGGCGACATGTAAGATCCGAAATCTCACCGGTAGCGCAAAAACTCCAGCACCTCAACAACAATTCCATCTACAGTTCATACTTCTTCCAACCAATATTCCCACCTCGAACTACCAGAACAAGCTCTCATTGACTGCAATATCCCTACACCCATAACATAACCCAGACAATCTTCTAATCATGGTTCACGTTGCCAATGGCATCAAAGAGAGCTTTCTCTTCACCTCCGAGTCGGTGGGAGAAGGCCATCCAGACAAGATTGCGTGAGCAGACCTAGAAATGAGCGAGATAGAAACAAAGACTGACGGAGACTGACGTCTTGCAGCGACCAGGTCTCGGACGCTATCCTCGACGCCTGCTTAGCGGAGGATCCTCTATCCAAGGTCGGCATGATTATGTTCGGGGCATGGGATCCAGCTGACACGACTTCTAGGTTGCCTGCGAGACAGCCACCAAAACTGGTATATAGTACTATGTATCAATAGACTGATAACCTGAGCTTACATGATGCTGTATAGGCATGATCATGGTCTTCGGAGAGATTACCACAAAAGCCTCCCTCGATTACCAGAAGATCATCCGGAACACTATCCGCGATATTGGCTACGACAACTCGGACAAGGGCTTCGATTACAAGACCTGCAACGTCCTGGTCGCCATCGAACAGCAATCACCCGACATCGCCCAAGGGCTGCACTACGATGAGGCGTTGGAGAGGCTCGGCGCCGGGGACCAAGGGATCATGTTCGGTTACGCTACGGACGAGACTCCGGAATATATGCCATTGACCATCCAACTCGCACACAGCTTGAACCGTGCTATGAAAGAGGCGCGGAACGACGGAAGCTTGCCTTGGTTACGACCCGACACCAAAACCCAGGTCACGATTGAATACGACCACGATGGTGGAGCGGTAGTCCCAAAGAGGGTAGACACTGTTGTGGTTAGCGCCCAGCATAGCGAGACCATTACCACCGAGCAGCTGCGGAAAGAAATCAAGGAAAAGATCATCAAAAAGGTCATCCCCGCCAAGCTGTTGGATGACCGAACAGTCTATCACGTAACGGACCCTCTCCTCTGAGTAAGCTCCGACACTAACACGTCCCAGATCCAACCTTCCGGTCTCTTCATCATCGGCGGCCCTCAAGGTGACGCCGGTCTGACAGGACGCAAAATCATCGTCGACACCTACGGTGGCTGGGGCGCGCACGGAGGCGGCGCCTTTTCCGGCAAAGACTACTCGAAAGTGGACCGATCGGCCGCGTACCTGGCCCGATGGATCGCCAAGTCACTCGTGCACTCGAAACTCGCGCGACGCGCGCTCGTGCAACTCTCCTACGCCATCGGCGTCGCCGAGCCGCTCTCCATGTTCGTTGAAACCTACGGCACCTCGGACCGGAACTCGGCGGAGCTGGTGCGCATCATCCTCGACAACTTTGACCTCCGGCCCGGCGTCATCGTCAAGGAACTCGACCTCGCCAAGCCCATCTACTGCCAGACGGCCAAGAATGGCCACTTCACCGACCAGAGCTTCAACTGGGAGAAGCCCAAGACCCTGAAGTTCTAAACACTTCTGACGACGAGACGAACTCAACGTTCGTTCTTCCGATCCATTGCAGGGAGTCGGTGATCCACGGCCGTCATGACTGTCACGACTGACGTTGACGGCCGCTTTGTATTCAACAACTCAAGGCGTTCAACATGCTTTACTAGATACCCCTGTGGATGGTAAAAATTCCTTTCAGATGCAATCTTCGCTGTTGCCTTTCCTTTCATCTCTTTCGCTTTTCTTACTAGTTCTGGCAAATAGACCGAAAAAGACGGATATCTGCTATTCAACATCAAGCTTTTTCTCTGCTCCCTCCTTGGGACGGGAGCAAGAAGCATCGCGCCGAGCGAGCGAGCGTGTGGCGTATTTTGTTATTTAGAGAGGGAGGGAGAGATCTTTCAACACCTTCGGCCTTGTGCCGCATCCGATCGAATCGGATCCTTTTTCCGAGCTAGTATGGGATAACATGGTCCGAGGCTGCAGTCGCGTGTTGTGCTAGGCAGACGTGATGTGCCTCTCGATATGTATCCCAATCTATCCTACATGTTTGAGACGTGAGACAAGAAACGAGAGACGTGAGACGTGAGTTGGGAGATGGGAGAAGAGAGACCGTCCGCTTTGGAGACGAGAGTCTTGCTGCTGCGCCACCCACTGACGTGCATTTACAGTGACAAGTTTTCTAAAATACAAAAGGCCCCAATCTTGAGCTAAGTACCCTGATCATCTCGGACAGATGACCTGTCTTTGCCTCAGGCACAAACAGACAGGAACCCAACGAATCCGGCCGCATAGAACCTGCACTACCCACTCTACCCACCCACCCATCCATCTATCTATCCCGACCCGGACCTCTGCGAGTAGATCTCTCGATATTCCCAGAAGCCTTCCCATACCCTCTCGTCATTCAATCCAACAGGCTTCGACGTTTCTAGCGCATGTCCCATGACGCCGAGTCCCCTAACGACATAGGGTACCTTACCTTGCCTTGATCGAGGACGTACGCCAGTCCTGCACGAGTCTCCGCGCCGTGCGAGCGTCGCATACCTAGGTTGCATTTGCGTGCGGTTGCGTGGGGAATTGGGTTGTGGGGTATGGGGTATGGGGTGGTTGGGTGTGGATAGATGGATATATGGATGAATACATACAGTACCTAACTGTACGGCATTGTCCTTTGAACGGGTCGAGGGAAGGCTGTTGTTGTGGTTGTAATGATGTTGTGGAGATATGAGAGTTGGGACTACCAGACTTCACTATCCCCGTGAATGAGGACGGTAATGATAGAAAACCGTCCTCGTTCGTGCAATATATATATATATATATATATACAACAATCACCAGTCGAAAGTCATGACCAGATCAGAGCAACATAGGTATCTCCCCCAAAACGCCCAACACAACACCCACCACCCCCATCAACCCCGCGCGGCCCTCATCTCATCTTAGCTCATCTCAATCCCATCCCTCCGCACCACTCCTCACAGCGCCTCCCCCACGCCCCCACCCCACTGCGGCTGCCTCTCCCTCTCCTGCTCCTGCACGTCCGAGAAGCGCAACCGTCTCGGCGGGCCGGACATGGACTGACGGGGCGTATTCGGGGCCGACTGCCGCGGGGTGTTGAAAGCCGACAGTCTAGGGCTCATCGAGGATCTCCGTGGTGCTTCCCCAGTGCCGGTATTGTGCTCGACCCAGGGTGCGGATGGCGGAGGAGTTACCGAGGAGAAACCGTGGCCGTTGGAGTTGCTTCTGGCTCGGTCGTGGTGCTGCGTCCAGGGCGCGGAGGCGGCGGGCGGGGTGATGGGGCTGTTGGCGTAGGAGGTTGTTGTTGTTGGTCGGTCGTGGTGGGACCATGGCGCTGCGCTCGTCGAGTGCCGGGGGCTGCCGGAGCTGCGGCGCTCGTGGTGGGTCCACGGCACGGCGGCGGCGGCGGCAGGCATGGGCTGGTGGACGGAGCTGTTGGAGTAGCGTCTCTCGCGGTCGGTCCATGGCGCGGTGGGTGGGTTTGGGTTCTGGACGGGGCTGGTCTGGGTGGAGCGGTATTCTTCGTTGGTGTTGGTGCCGCTGCCGCTGGTGCTGGATTCGCTGCTGTAGGCTGAGTCGGCGAAGCGGGTGCGACGCGGACTGCGGGAAGGGACGGTGGGTGGGGTTTGCGTGCGTCGATGCAGCGGTTCTCGATTGTGCAGAGATTGTCGAAGTTCCATTGATGGTTCGTCAGTCTGGAGGACGTGGACGTGCATGTCTTCGTAGGGATTACCGATTGCGGCAGCCGCTCCGACTGGGATGTTTGACGACCGACGAGGTGAGGGTGCTCGGCCAGCTGAGATTGGCGTCTGTACGTGTAATCCGTGAGAGTGACGGTGCGGTTGGGTCATATTGGGGTGGTATAAGCTTCCAAGCGATTCGTCGGTTGAATTCCTCATGCGCTGGCCTATTGGCCGTCCGGAAGTGACGAACGGATCAGCACTGGTGGGAGTGTATGGTGTGCGAGCCGGCGAAACCGAACGATTCGGAGTCCGCATACGCTGCCCTTGGGGTCGAACTGGGGTGACAAAAGGCTCCTCCCCCGGAACAGCAGCGTCCGTCAATCCGACTCGCGAATTCGGGGCAACGGCACGCCGCGGACTCGGAGGGATCGGGACAAATGGGTTCTCTGGACGCATCGCTGGATGTTGCTGCATTTGCGGTGCCGTCGTCATGACCGGCACGGTTGGCTGCTGTTGCAAGCTTGGAGCTCCTCCCACTTGGTGAACGGGCGAGTATTGGCGTCCTGGTTCGGTCTTGCGCCATGTATCGAACTCGTCCTCGGCCAGAGGGGTAGCACTACGGCCTCGTCTGCGCTTGGAACGTCTCATGCAACAACAGATGGCGAGGATGATGAGGCCGATGAGAAGCAGTCCGAAGACAACAGAGAGAGCGATGATCAGGTTGCGTGTGTGTGTACTCATGCCCCCGGCAGCCGCGGCGGCTGTTGCAGACGGTGATGATGAAGTTTGAGTACTCGATGGCTGCGAGGAGGTCGGCGTGCTGCTGGTCGGGGATGAAGTCGAAGATGAAGACGACGTTCTTGTCGCCTCGGCCGACTTGGCCGAGTTCACACCGGTCACCGCTCCTAATGCGCCAGAAAGGAACTGGTTAAAGCCATTGCTGGTCTGCGTTTGCCCGTAAACACCACCAAGTTGAAACAGAACAATGGCAAGCGTGGGTAGTATGCCTCGTTGCATTTTGAATGATTGATGCCGTATATATGGTTTGATTCGAACTGGTGATGCTGGCGTTGATGCCCTAGCTTATCGGACGCTGACCATCTAAGGTTACCTCCCAACTGCCAATGTTGGAAAGATTGATGAGCTGCACGTTGACAACAATGTTAACAATGTCAGGACTGATTCGATTTTTCCTAAAGACAACGTAATAAGAGCTAAGAGACAGAGAAAACCCGTCGAAACACAGAAGAGAAGGTGGGTGGCAGCCACACTTAAAGCCCATGGCATCGCACATCATCAACCCGGAGCAAGACAGGCATGGAAACCTGCAAGAAGAAAGCCACGGCCTGTCATAGGTAGGTAGGGTCCCTTCCATCATCGCTTGACCCGGCGCGGGAGCGTAGCCTTCAGTGAGTAACGATCGACATTCCTCCAGTCAGTCGAGAGATGCGCTGGCCATGGATTGGCGAGTTTGGCTGCAGATCCTTTCACTGGATCGTTGTGCCAAGCTTGCGATGGGAATGACGTTCTGGAAAAATTGCACCCCTCAATTACAGTAGGTAATATTTTGCCGAGCATCATCGCACCGAAAGCAATCTGTCGTCGGTGTCTTGTAGCGTCACAACTTCTAAAATGCCTCTACTATGGGAGAGATGAAAAACACCTACTCACACCATGAACATGCTCCCGGTGACCGTGTATTCGACCATCCTGACTTGATTCTACAGTAAGCTTTCCACAATAATTGTGGCTCGTCTCAATCCAGCTCTCGCATGACAAGCCACACCAAGCCACGGCCAGACCCTCTGTCGGATCTGTCCCGCACTTTCGTCGCCACTGTGGCCGTGCAGCCTGCGTGCTGCGCCACCACTAGCTCAACCATAACGTCATGATCGGCCGGAGGAGGTCCGTCATGAAGATCTGGATTCACTCGGAGGGCATTTTTTGGCGGGTAGTGCGATCGGACGAAGATTATGAAGAACTCGAGGTGACAGAGCTTGGATTAGTCATGCAGCTGTTTGGTTTTCGAATTCTTTATATTCTTTGGCTGTGGTATTGTACATATAGACTGCAAGGAAAGGTTCTTTAGGCCTGAAGAAGCCTGAAGACATTGGTCCGGCACTCTTCGTCCAGGGTCTGAAGAGAAAAAGTGACAGATCTCATGCTGCGTCCGTCGCATTGACATCCTCCTCAAGCCACGATCCAAATTTATCCAACCTCTTGCTCTCATCGTCGCCCTCCTCGTCCTCCTCCAGACTCACCTTCTGATTGCTCGACTTCTTGAACTTTTCGTTGCCGTCCGCTATATACGCTTCCACCTTCGTGCCGGAGAAGAAACGGCCGTCCATGAGCTAGAGCCCAGCTATCAGCTGGAGTACACGTGCAGATGAGAGAGTATGTTGACGTACCCTAACACAGGCCTTAGCTACCTCGGCGTTGCTATACCGCACACTTGCAACGCCATCCTGCTCCTTGTCGAAGAGGACGACGTTGGTGACTTCTCCTAGCTTCGAACATTCTTCTCGGATGTCCTCTTTGATGTCGAGTATTGCGGCAGGGTCCTCCTGAAGTGAACGTAAGCCAAGTATCTGATATGGTAATCAAAGCGGGTGAACCCACCTCCAGCTCCGCGAGAGTAAACATGTGCTTCAGTATCACCACCTTGTCCCATCTGGAACTGGTATCCAGAATAGCTTGAGGATCATCGTCGTCCCAATCGGCGAGTTTACTGCCCTCGATCAATCATCACCAACGCCCCCCGTAACGTGCGAGAACTCACTTATTCAACTTCTGCGTCTTCTTCATGATCTTCTTCTTGTCCTTCATATTCGACTTGGCCGGCGCCTCCTTTTGCGTCTTGTACGAAAAGTCCGCCGCCGCGACCTTCATCTTGCCCGCCGGTCCCGGCTGTCCCAACCGGAAATCCGTATCGTCGAGCATCTGGATCGCCAAATCCACCGACTCCGCCCGGAAGTAGACGACCAGCGCATCCCCCTTGAAGTTGCCCTCCTCGTCCGTATACAGCTTGATCCGGGGCTTCCCTCGATCGATCTCCTCGGCGATGACGCCGCACCTCGAGAAGACGCTGTTGACCTCGTCGAGCGTGATGTCGGTGGGCAGGGACGTGACGTAGACGGCGGTGTTCTTGCGCTCTCGGGCTTCGGCGCTGGGTTTGGCTTTCTTGCTCACGGCACGCCCGTTCTCCTGCCATTTGTAGACTCATCGTCAACCAACCGCATCCATCAAGCAGTAGACTACGGGAAAAGGACATCCGCACCTCCTCACCGTTCACGTAAACATTCTTCCGCTTCTTCTTCGGCCCCGCCGGCTCGTTCTCATCCACCCCCTTGACGGCATACGCCTCTCGCTGCTGCTCCATCAGGGCGTCGTCCAGCTGTACATCGCCACCCCCCGCACCAGGCACGCAGTTAGACTCGTCCGCTCTCGACTTCACAAACTCTCACACGATATAGAATGCAGATTCTTTCGCGAATGCAGGTTCTTTCAAGGAGACACTTCACCACCCTGCGAGCGAGGAGAAAAGGTCGGGCGGGGCGCGTACCACAGGAACCCATCTCTTCAGCGCATCGTCAAATTCGTATTCCTGCCCGTCGTCCGCCTCGAGGATGAACTTGTTGTCAATCTTGGAGAAGGAGACGCGCGGGTCGGCGTCGAATTCTTCGGGGTTGGAAGGGAAGCTAGATCGCGGTGCGTCGGGGGAGAGCGGTGACCGGTCCCGTTGCTCCATGTTCGGCGATTGGTGGTATTGTAGTTAGTCACAAGTGGCGGGTTCAGGCAATCGCAGCGGTCTGGAAGGAAAGAATGTCGGTAGAGGTTTGGTATATGTTTCGTTGTTTGGTTTGGGTAAGTCAGTAATCTTGGTGACGCGACGTCGGTTGTTGGCAGCAGCGGGAAGCTTTACGTAGGGCAGAACTCCGAAGTAGAGTTCAAGAGAATATGAGTCTAAGAGCCCACTGTTATGCAATATACGCTTAAGAAATTTGCTAACGCTCAGGCAACACCGCGTTCATGTCTCACTTGCAGGTGATCACAGCGCTTGGGTGATAGATTGGCCATGCAATCTACACGAATTAAGCTATCTATAGGCGTAGCTGGGTGAAGCCATAAAGCCATTACTTTCGCCTGTCTACTCCGGAGAGGTACTGCAGTAACTCTGAGGGAGCCGTCACATACCGCCAGCCAGAGCGCATACTCCTACCAGCCGGCGAAAGTCGCAAAAGATGCCACGACAAACTGTCAGCACCATCAAGTTCGCTGAGAAATGCCACCGAATCACAGATTCTAGAGAAATGAACCGTAGATCAGCTCTAACGAGACCACCCCTAGTGGCGGGACTTGGTGTCTTCCTCGTCGGGTAGCGACGAAGCAAAGGTCTTTTCGTGTATCCCAACAGGAGGAGAACGGTCACCCGAGTACTTTGACCCGCCGTCGATGGAGTCGCCGTTGATAACGTCTCTGGTAAGCTCAACGTAGTCATACTGAGGTGTGTCAGATACCAGGACCTCTAGTAGGGTGGCAGCGAACTTACGGCAAACTCGCCGATTTCAGCGTCATCCATACCCAGGACTTCAGCTTGCTCACTGGCGCGGAGACTGAGACCGGGGATAAGATTCATGAGGAAGAGAATGATGCAGGTTCCTCCGAATGAGTACGCGAAACCAGTGGCCGAGTCAGCAAGCTGGTAGCCCAATTGAACGTAGTTATGTTTGAGCCAGCCTCCGGGAAGATTGCTGTAGCCGTCGAGATGGATGATGTAGTCACTAGGAACATGTCAGCATGCGTTGCCCGGACAGCAATATTCCAGGTCGAACATACGCTGCGAAGAAACCTGTCAAGATGTTGCCAACAATACCACCGATCGCATGTACCGCGAAGATATCCAAGGCATCATCGATACCGATGAGAAACTTGAGCTTCGTTGCGTAATTGCAGGCGGCTCCGCCAACAACACCGAATACGATTGCAGCCCACGCCGGAACATAACCCGACCCAGGTGTGATCGCAACCAACCCAGCAATTACTCCCGAGCAGAAGCCGACGGTGGACCACTTCTTTTCCAATCTGTAGTCAAGGACACACCAAGTGATACCACCGACGGAGGCGGCCAGATTCGTCACAACCGCAGCCATGACCGCACGCATATTCGCACTGAGAGCCGACCCAGCATTGAAACCAAACCATCCTACCCAGAGGAAGACGGTGCCGATAACGATGTGAGTAACGTTGTGAGGGCGGAAGTTGAGCTCGTGCGTGCCGTGTCCGCGTCTCTTGCCGAGCATAAGGGAATAGGCCAACGCAGCAGACCCGGAAGCGATGTGCACAGGCGTTCCACCAGCGAAATCAAGACCACCCATAACGTAAACCCATCCATGGGGATTCCAGGTCCAGCAGGCGATGGGATCGTAGATGACCGTTGACCAAACAAACATGAAGATGACGCAAGGTAACATCCGACCTCTCTCAGCGACAGCCCCAACCGCAAGTGCGACACTATAATCCTCAACGTGTCAGTGCGTTTATATCGCAGCTTTGGCAGAGCCTTTTCTTACGTGATTGCAGCGAACATCCCCTGGTAGACCGCGAATAGCAAGTCTGGGATTCTCGTACTGCCAACGGAGGGTTGGGCGAGAACATTTTTGAATCCAAAGTTGGAGAGATCGCCGATGAATTTGCCAGCCGTATGGGAGAAAGCTAGCGAAAAGCCCCAGAAGAACCATTGAAAGGATATGACTCCGGTCGCCATAACAGACAGCCATATTAGAGAGAGGGCAGACTTGCGACGCGCAAGACCTGAGTAGAAGAACCTGTACCCAAAGGTTAGCGAGATGATTGCTTTGAGTCGGAGAGGTAACTAATCCATACCCAACACCGGGAATCATAAGGAGCACGAGCGCGGTAGAAGTGATCATCCAGGCGATATCACCGGACTACGCGCAATGTGAGATCAGTGAACCTGCTCAATTGAAACTCGCAAGCCGGTAGTTAACAGCAAAGGCCGATGCTCACCTCATAAAACACGTTGACATTGCTTTTCACGGAGTCACCACCAGTCACAATGCTTCCATTGTAAGGGACAAGGACGGTGTAGTTGAGCGAACTGAGATCGGGGTTCCCGACACCGTTCGGCATCTTGACAGAACCTCGATGCACAAGCGAAAGAGTCGAAAAGAAAGGGCTATACGTCGACAACCTTAGCTTAAGAACAGACCAACATGCACAGTGCACGACGACGGAGATTCAAGGTTCGAGGTTCGAAGTGATCGTGGAGAGGTTGATGTGTTTGTTTAAAAAGGTGGGGGACGGAAGGAAAGACGTCAAAACGGAAGAGGTGAGGTTAGACAAATGAGCGGAAGTGGAAAAGTGGGAAAGTGAAAAGTGTTTGACTTCGTGCGGGAGTTGCTGTGTTGAGGTGGAAGATGTACTGGGGAGCGTGTGATGTGAGAGGTTAGAGGTTGTGAATGTGAGGTGAGGGTATGTGCAGCGGCGTTTCGGATTGCTGCCTTACATGCGCACCTTTCACAGACACAACGGTTCTGGTGGAACGGGCGCAAGAATGTTCAATGAATCGCGACTAGCGACTACACGTCAAAATTTAAAGAGAAGACAAGTGGTGTTTCTGTCGTCCTTGAACAATTGATCTGTTTACTTACTTTGTATGAGTATGAGTACGGGAAGTATATCAGAAGATGGATTCTGGAAGCTGAAGGTAGAGCTGCAGCTGGTGATGAGCAATCGGGTTATTTTTATTTCTGAGTTCGGAATTGATTGCAGCACACATAACACAGATTTCAGGTTATCAGCAGCTGTCATTCACCCAAAGAGGTGGCGATTTCATAAGGAGAGATATCGTTTGGACGGACCAATCATGCGACGATACCAATTGACATTTTCAACCTCACAGGACAATACTGTATCAGCTACTTAAGGCACCTACTTCTGTCGACCTCGATGGAGCTTCCAAGATGGGATGCAGGACGTTACTGTAACGTTAACTTGACGGCGCAGCCATTATGAAAATGATGGTTATTTCAGAACCTGGGACGAGCAAGGAATGCATAGATCTTGGCGCCCACCTATTGCCTGTGCTGGTTCAGGGCCCATATCAAATGACCCCCATGCTTGGAGATGGCTGGATCGTGCATTAATCAATTATGAAGAGGATGGCTGTTGCTAACTTTGATCCTTACAGCTTGGAGCAAGGGAGCAGAGCAGGAGACGGGATGTCGTTCGGTGAAAGCGGCCCAATTTAGCGAGGCCCGTCCCTTATCTTCGGGACGAGGAGCTAGCGGAAAGTCAATTGTTGCAGTAAGGTAAGGTAAGGATCTGCTCCGGCACTGTGACCTTTCAGCTTTGAGGGACAGGTTCGTAACTGAGTGGGGGGCCATCGCTTCGTTTTGTTCCCCACCCAACCCCCGACGGTCCTAAGGGACACAACCATTGCAGGAGGTGATCACCGCTGGTACCGAGACATCCCATATCCTGCCGTGCAAAGCTTGCCGAGTCCGACGACACCGCCCGAGACTTATGTGTATGGCGGTATGAGATTAAGGAGCACTAACTACCTAGGTATCCCTGGAGCGATCGAAGCTCGAGCCCAGCCAGAGATGCTCAACTGCAAACCTCACCTAAGGACGCCGTGTCTGATTAATCAGACACGCCAAGGCACTTCAAAGATAAGGGACACCAGATGTCTCCTAAACGCTATTGTTGTGGCTAAAAACGCCCCATCTGTCTAAGCCATTAGTGTCCACCCAGAGCAAGCATGACCCTGACATCCCTTTAAGGTACGAGGCAGGGCAAGTCAGGCGGGCGTGCATACGAGGACAGTCAGTTGTTCGCTCCTGTTGTAGAACCAATACCATGGGGGCGAAGGGTACAAACAATCTTGACGACGTTACTGCATGAGTTCACAGCAGACCTCCTGACGCCGATGACTTGTCTAACAGTGCTCGTACTCGGTAGGTGGTATCTATAGTCGGTACCAGATGGAAGAGCAGAGAAGATGGGAGAATAAAGAGGCGGCCCCGGTCAAGCCAAGGCGAACTCGAAGTTTCCGGCGCATGTAGTAGCGGTACAGGTTATGCAGGACCGTTTTTCCGGGAGCACAAGGCTGGTCCATGGCGAGACGTTGCATGGATTGGGGTTCGTGCAAACGAAGGAGTTTGCAGTCTCTGAGGTAGGCTCTAGTTTGCTTTAGGCGAGGGATGGAGGGTCACAGATAAAGGCCGTGGGTTTCAATTGGTGTAGACCATCAGCTGCGCCGTGGGAAGGACGACGCCTTACGATAAGCACAGCAATGACAGTGCATATGCCATGCGATGCCGTTGAGGTCCGAGGAGTGGCTGCAATGGAGGTTTTTGGTGGGGCAAGAGATGAAAAGCGGCTGGCCCACACGTTGGCGATGTCGTGCCTTTTCTCGATCCTACTTGTAGCTTATGGAGGAGTGGACAGCCAGGCTACGAGGCATACCTTGGGGCTAAAAGGCTATGAGTCCGGTGAGCATGCTGATCGTGTCATGGCTCCTGAGCGTTTCTTGTAGTTATGTTGTATTGCCTACCATGATACCCATCCATACATGTGCCACAACGTTCGCGCTGCCTCGTCAGTTTTGCCTGCTACGGAAGTTCTCTTGATGGCAGTCTCACCCACCGTGCTCTCCCCTGTGGGCAATGCTACGTTGGGAGGAAGTAGAAGCTTCCCCGAGGTTAATCTCTGGGATGCCACTGACTGGTGGTCGTGGGGTTCAGCAACATCGTACACGTACAGTTCCAGGTCGTATATGAATGCGTTTTCTCAGGCGGAGCAGGGCTAAGCGAACGCATTCATTTACGACCTAGAACTATAGAGAGATTCCGGCCGTGTAGTCACCGCATGCCTTGGACGCTTCGGATGGTGGGCAAAGAAGTCTTGTGTTTGTTCATGCCAACGACGACTGAGTCAAACAGTTTATGGTGAGACCAGCTGCGGAACTTATGTCTCCTATCCGATGAGTTTCGCTCCGTCTCCACCAGTTGAAAGACACAACATGATTTTTATGTGTGAGATAAACGAGTGGAATCCTATTCAAACGTCCATGGTTGCTGGATAGCTCTTGGAAAGCAAGTAGAAAACAACGGTTGACGAGCGGTGAAGTCGATGACAGAGACCGCAGATTGCCAAGGCTCCCGAAAAGAATGTGAAAGGTGTCTGCTTTGGGATGTGGTTGAGGGATTTGCAGAAGGAGGTTGGTCGTAGTAGGGCTCTAGATGACCTAGAGCTTGCAAGCCGTCGGGTAAGAATGAAAATCCAGTCGGAGATCGCAATCATGTGTCTGCCGTATTTTCGGCTCAGAAGCCTTCCAGAAGCGAACGAAGCATTACACTCCTCAGGTTATCGTGATGTTCGGCGACTGGAAGCTATCTGTAGGTCGCCGAACGAATACGAGGCCGTTCGAACCTCCAGTCAGACAAACGCTGACCTCTAGTCGTCTGAGACTCTATACCATTGTCCGCCTCTGGACCATCATCTGGTCTTCGATTTCCTCGCCTTTCAACCCGCGTTTGATGCGTCCATCTACCACACTTGACCTAAGAGGAATCCTGCGTTGCAACGCTCTGGATCTCTGGCTATGTCCTAAGCCCCAACCAGCACCGTATAATCTATGCTTTGCCGGTTATTCCTCCTTTCTAGATAGATTATCTCATAGTGGTTATTGCTGGTCAAGTGTGGATATAGGCTTAGTAGGCCTCTTCAAAATAGGTTCTTTGAGGTAGGTGGAATGACCGTGGGCGCGTTGGCTTCAACGGTTGTTGTGCCATGATATCCTGCAACAGATGATTGGATAGAGCTCCCCTAAGAGCAAGAGTATGGACATACTGTAGTGTTCGACCCACAGCGGTGATGGCCGCCGCGTGAGGGCTGTCAGGATGCGCCTAAGGTACGCTCTGGAAAGAGCTCTGTCTCACAGCGCATCACCCATCCATAACGTCCGCTGAGGCGTAGTACAGAATAGGGAGTGACAACACCTTTGCCTACTATACGGGTCACTGTTCGATGTGGTACCTCGAGAGACACTCCTTGGTCAGACGGCTGATCAGGTCTGACTCATGACCACTATGATACCATCATCCTCCGATATCCTCCATTCAGCTGGTAATTCCAACTTTACCGGCGTCGAATCAACAAGCCCTTCTCGATGGGTTACTCTCAACAAAGTCTGACCCAATTCATCTTCCCATTTCCATGGAAGAATCCACACTCTTGACCTTTTATGAAAGGCACGGCGATCTTCAAAGGGCAGCTGGTAACGATAAGGCCTGATGTTGTCTGCTCTTTCGACTTCCCTGACTTCGGCCGGAAATCTTGATCCATTGCTTGTCACCCACAAACTGCCTTCAGCCACGACGGCAATTTCCCGTGAAGGACCAAGAACCTCGACGTCACCTGGTATCCGAACCATACATGTGCGGCTCTGGTGAGGATCAATATAACGGAACGGGAGGGAGCAAGTAATATTGTTAAGCACATCGCGTCGATTATAAGCGGCAAACACAGTCTGATCATCGTCATCATCGGGCTGTATGTCCAGGAGATAGAGCTTGCGGCACGTGGGGAAGGCGCCGCGGCTGACGAGTAGACGCAGGCACGTTGCAAGAGCTATCCTGGATTGGATCGCTCCTTGGCACACACCGTAAGGTATCTCGGAGAACGTATCGCAGACATGACTATGAATCCAATGGGTCAAATTGCAGTTAATCATAACCGTGCGTAACACCGGAGCTGTTATGGCCTTGAATTTTGATTCGTCTTCGATCTTGCCATGAGCTGTGAACCCATCACCGAATATCCGGCAACACATCACAGCTAAGCGTAAACGAAGATGCTGGAGACGGGGGACTACCGCCTGTATCCCTTCGCAGAGGTGACCATTTCCCGGCCCATGGAAATCAAAGCCTTGCGTATCTATCTCAAGATTGACACAGGTCTTAGACAGTCGTGCAGTGAGGGCGGCAAGGAGGGGTCTCGGAAGCCAGAATCCAGGGGCTCCAACGGAAACCACCCGCAACGAGAAGGTCGTAAGAACTGTCATTCCAGCAAGAATCGGGCCAAGTTGACGCAGTTGGTGCCATAGTCGCTGTGTCTCAACACTTCCATTGACGCTCATAAACTCCATGTGGTTTCTATATGCTATCGGGTCTGTATTAAAGTCGATATGGTGTGTAGGCACTTCAGCATCAATATTGATAGTCAAAGACCGAACAAATGAGGCATTCGATAAAGATATAGCAGTAGCGAAAAAAGGTATATCCCGATTATGGAGCACGACATCGTGATATAGTACGGGTAAGGTTAGGTCGCACCAGCGCCGGCAGACGGTCAAGCAGTTTAGAAAGTCGCGGGAACAGAGACATTTGCAAGCCCACTGAAATATGATGAATAGAATATCATCCGGGACCCTGTCCATAGCTAAGAGTGGCACAGTGCACGTTGATAGTTGGATCTGTGTGGTATTCTCGACCTCGCCTGAGATTACCTTAGTACATATGTTCGCACGATCTCGACCAAGTGCTGGTGTTGAGTTGCTAAGAACATGCCCTGTCCAGTCGTGCTGGCGGAGGCTTGATAGGTAAGAGGTCAGGTCGAAGCTATTGAAGGGTAAGAGCGTCAGAAGTGAAGAGAATCGGTCAGCGCTGTGAGAGTATGACGTGCCATTGGGTGCGATACCTGACCCGCGAGGTTTATCACTTGAATGTGAATGAGTCTCTCAAGATCTTTGCGTACTCAATCGACCTTGACGGCGACTATTATGGTCATGTTGTTTTAGCTCTGACTTGGGCGATGTTGGAATCTACGAGTATGAAGTACCCCTGTACCGAGTACCCCTCCCCACACTGACCCCGCCATCGCATTCAGAAAATAAAATATCTAGTATCTTGCTCAGATTGCTATGCGCTGTCATTGATACATGGCAGCACATCTATATAATCATTCCAAGATTGGTTGAGTCTGGGCCAGCAAGACCAATGGTCTGGATTTAGACCTCGCCATTGAATCATTCCCAAAGCAACCTGAGTCACCCACTCAGCCTCTCGCTTTCATCACGTACGCTCTGCATCCAGGATTTTGGCGCCTTTTCTCCCACGCTATTGGATATGAGTACAACCATTGTACTTGGCTCGCAGTCAGTGTCTTGCCATTGATTACCTAAATTCATTGAGACAAAGACTAACTGTGCGATCAAGATGGGGCGACGAGGGCAAAGGCAAACTTGTCGATATCCTCGCCCGTAACTCGACGCTTTGCTGTCGTGCAGCTGGTGGGAATAATGCTGGGCATACGATAGTCGCGGACGGAAAGGTGCGTTAAGTTAATTCTCGCAGTACCTGCATTGGAGAATATCATCCAGTAAACGGGACTGCGCAGAGTTGAAGCTAATCCAATTGGGTGGCAGGTCTTCGACTTTCACATATTGGTAACAGTCTAGGCCTTAGATTCGGTCAATTAGTCGGAGGTCTGACCTGTCGATAGCCTTCCGGGTTGATATCGGAGGAGTGTATGAACCTTGTTGGCTCGGTCAGTTTGTCGATTTTGTCTGTGCCGATATCAACTCTTACGTGTCTGTCGCCTGCAGGGATGCGTCGTCCACGTACCAAGCTTTTTCAAGGAGATGGAAGCATTGAAAGAGAAGGGGCTCAAGAATGTTGAGGAGAGGGTTCTGATCAGCGAGCGCGCGCACATATGTTTTGATCTTCATGTGACCGTTGACGGGCTCGAAGAGCTTGGGAGGGGAGGGGCGAACAGCGGGGGAAAGGCAATTGGAACTACAAAGAAGGGAATTGGTCCATGGTAAAATCTCGGGATCGAAAAGCCATTGCACTGTTTAACTAGCTTCTACAGTTATGCGGACAAGGTGGCAAGGAGAGGCGTGCCAGCGTGGATGCTTTATACTGGAGAAGAAGATGCTGCGGAAGGTGGAGTGGGCGAGTGGGAGAGGAGACTACGGGAGCTCGAAAAGGGCTATAGACGGCTGTTTGGGGACGAGGCTTTGGCGGGATATGATGTTGAGGAAGAAGTGCAAAGATTCAAGGTGCGTACTGCGTTGTTCATCTGACAACTTTCCTACTTGACGTTTCATCTAATAAGGAAGTTTTCAGGATTACCGTGAGAAGCTACGTCCACACATCATATCCCCAACGCCGCTTCTCTCCCACTATTCCTCCTCGCATCCTTCAAACAAGAACCAGATTCTTATTGAAGGGTGCCAAGCACTCATGCTGTAAGGAAACACACCTGAACTTTCATTTTCAGGTCTGACGGTTGCATTCGCAGCGACATTGATAGCGGTACATATCCCTACGTTACTTCGTCCAATACTGGTCTCGGTGGAGTCTTCACCGGTCTTGGCGGCCTCAACATTACCAGTGTAAAAAATATTGTTGGTGTTGTAAAATCTTATACTACAAGGCATGTATTTGCCAAACTTGGGTCGTTGCATGTATCTTGGGCTAATTTTGAATTCTTTAGGGTGGGAGGGTATGCTAACTCCCAATGCATCTCCTGATTTTGTGCTTAGCAATAACAGATATTTACAGTGGCCCATTCCCTACAGAGCTTCTGGACGAAGCGGGGGAGACTCTCCAGACGGTGGGAAGAGAATTCGGCGTCACCACAGGGCGTAGGCGTCGCTGCGGCTGGTGTGACCTCGTTGTCGTCAAGTACTCTGCCCGGGTAAACTGCTACACCGCTCTCAACCTTACGAAACTCGAGTAAGCAAACGGTCTATATCTGCCGCCATGACGGCCCGCTGCTGACCTACACACTAGCATCCTGGACGGGTTCAAGGAGATCAAAGTCGCAACGGCATACGTCGATGCAGATGGAAATGAAGTCGATAGCTTCCCCGCAGACTTGCAGAGGCTGGAGGAGATTTCGACGAAGAAGCAGCTAGAGATAAAGTATGAGACTCTCGAAGGGTGGCTGACAAGCACAACAGGATGCAAGCGATGGGAAGAGCTACCAGCAAAGGCGAGAGCATATGTAGAATTCATCGAGAATCAAGTCGGTGTACCCGTGAAGTGGATTGGGACAGGACCCCGGAGAGAAGACATGATCGCACGATAGCAACCACCGGCTGGATGTCACTATTATAGAAGGGTAGAGTGAGATTTCAGATAGATTTGGTTGGTATCCCTTATAGATAGAGCAGCCTCATGGCACCTCGCTAAGAAATCCAAGACCTCAACGTCAACCAGGAGAGTAGTTTTAATGACCTGAGCAATGCAGCCCCATGTTCACCAAGCTTAGAATCGTCGAAGATGAACGTATCAATACGCGTAGCTTGTCAGGTATAAGGTACTCGAGTACATACTTCGCCTTACCAGGAGTGACCTCGAGTGTGCACATGGAACTAGCGTATGCACGTCACAACCCGTCTGCCTGATCAGTGTATTAGCATACCTTGAATTGACGACGGGCCCTCAACTCTTCAAGGTCAACGGTTCGGCATCTTAGTGTTACTACTGTTACTACTATGCACTACTTAACGCCTGGTTGAGCTTCGCTTCTTGGGGCTGGCAAATCTAGAGGCCCTAATGGCTTCTAAAACACCTACCATCCCAAGACACTGACATCGAGAAGATAAGATGGGTCGTTTCCTGAGCCACTTTGTGATCCATATTGCGATGCTAGCTTCTTATGTTTATCTTGGAGTGAGAGGTGTCACACTCTACCGTCAACTGCGTCGTCAGCCCCAGCTTCTACGCCCGCCTTACGATCGGCACGTCGGCCGAGGTCAGAACATTGCTGCTGTTTCGGTACGATCCCAGTTTCGAACCTTATGGACTGGTTCATTGACAGCATTGCTCTTAGGGCTGTTTAGGATCTGTAGGGACTGGTTTGGTTTTTGTCCAAAGCCTGCTTTCATACGAGGCTCCATGGCAGTTCTACTTGTTGTCCGCAGCGATGCAAATTTCACTGGCCTCAAGCCTTCTGGTGGCCGCTGTGCTGCAATCAACGTACGTGCCTGATCGACTGGGTCAGTGTAAGGCGGTTGGAGATCCAAGTCGCCAAGGAGTTGTACCCAGCCTTTTCGAAGTCCTTGCCAGTACCGATGCGTCAAGTACGCCGCAAAGCAAGTGTCACGAGCTAGTCGGGATGTGGTCGATTGAGATCACGTTGATGTAAGTCTTGCCATCTTCGTCCATTTCTCTGAAGATGCTCAGCCATGCTCTAGCTGTTTGTCGTTCCTTGCGGCTCTGATTGCACTGGAAGTTAGCTGTACACGCGTGCGCTATCCCATTGGATTCTATCAATACTATGGATATGCAGGTCAACTGGAGCGGTGCCTTGCCCCTCCAGTCCGGTTTTTCTTTCGTTACTACCAGAAACAGCGGAACCATCGTCGAATCCAACCGTTATACATCGACCATCTTACTCGTTCAGACCTGATCCCTACCAAGGGTTTACTGAAGCGAAGAACCACGAATACAACGCTTTTTGCACAAACTACTTTTGGTCTTGCATTATTACTCGAGCGGTACCCGACTTTTGCCTCTATCTCAAAACATCTCCACTATGTGGACATGAAGAACATGCTGCTAGTTTCCCGGGCCGTTCACAACGCATTGGTCTCCACTGCAATGTCATACGAGACTCTCCGGAAGAGTACTTGTGATCGCGAAACCGACATCGAGTGCTGGGGTTGTGGAAGTCAAGTCTGTGACGTTGGTTCCCCTCTCGAGATCTTCCCATGGTAATGCTTTATTCCAACTGACCATGCCTTCGACTAGTCTTGCAAGAGCGCCGGGCAGTCTACCGCTGTGAGCTACTATTCGGGCTGTATGCTGTACTGCTCCAAGTGTTACTATTTGAAACAATGCCACGCTCGGTCTCACGCTCCTTGGAGCTTTCCGTCCGAATGGCCACGTTTCAGCTCTCCGTCTCAATGTCGTGGCCATTGGGACGGATGGGGCCGCGACCATATGTGGTTATGCCAGACGTGTGCGTTAGAACCATCGAAAGATACCCTTTGGAAACGAAGAAGAAAAGAGAGCCGGCGCGTTGGTCATACTGCACCAACCGACCCACGTTGCGCCAAATGTTTTAAGGGCCTTGCTGGAAAGGGCCCTCGCTGGTGGATCTGCAAGGGCTGTGATAAAGAATGTAGGAGTGATTATCATCCGTCCTGGGTGGATTAACGGCCCTGCTCTCCGTTGATGCCAGAGTGATGAAATTTCTGCGACTATCTAGATGAGGACTTACGGTTTTGTGTGCGTTAGAGAACGGCGGAGCATTCGTTTTAAGTTAGCCAGGAAAGAGGGTTTGGAGTCTGCATTGCGCAATTATATATGGGGTCTGGACGGAATCTTGGAAGGTTTCGCATCGCGGAGCCTCACTGAATAGCATGGTTAGGGTTCGGAAAATAGCGAAGCAATTAGCCATGGCCAGATACATAAGGATTGTACTATGAGGGCCACATATGGGAAAGCAAATGGGCATAAACTGGTTACGCCCATTGAAAGTTGAAGGTGATTTTATTATGGGTAAGTGGCAGCCATGGAAAAGCAATAGGGTGACTTCAATCATGCATGTCGAATACAAAGGGTGTGCTTTCTAGTGTTTGGACGAGCCATAAGCGGGAACAATGATGTTTATACTGAAATTTTGTCTACAACATTATCACTGTCATCAGCAAATATCAGCGAACAAAGCAGATCTGAGCTCATGTAACGTGTATTCATTTTATACACTCAACAGTACTCTCAGTCTGTATCATGTTGTCGTGCGCTCAACGCTGACGGATCCATCATCCGGCCCGACGTGAACACGCTCAATCTTACATGCCCGTTTGTGGCTGCGCTACCATTGCAGAAACCGGATTTTGGGTGGCGACAAACTGGCCAAGTAGAAGAAAGAGTAATCTCATTGGACTCTTGTAATATCAGTAATAATATCGATATCTTGATCTAAAAAGTTGGTGTTTCAGTGATGTACCTAGAGTAAAAGGCAGAGAGACCTTTCCTTTGGCTTTAGTGGTGGAGCCGCGGTAAGGTGAAGGCAACTCGAATTTCTCCAAGCTTCCAATTCTGTCCTCGAGTAAGTTAGCATTGTGAACGAAGGTCATCGCCTTCAGATCCAACGCTCTGCCAGTCTGCCCTACAACGTACCCTCTTCTTGCGACGCAATATATTTCGTATTCGGCAGACAAGCTAGCTACGTTGACGATCTACGCGCGCCTGTTTCGGCACAATTGACGCTAAACCGTTTCTGGACGTCGGTATCGACTTGGCACGTTGAAGGAGCTGGCCTGTCATGAATCGGCCAGCAGTGGCGGATAGACGTGAAGCTGGTACGAGTAGACTGCCTCAAGTCATGGAGCGAAACGACTCGGACGGGTCGGGCTCCTCGTCGGACGAGTATCACATGCCTCAGTCCACCCAAGAACCAGAGGCAGAGGCCATCTTCGATGAGGAATCCGATGCACAGATACAGTTCACGCCAGGCTCCACCCTGGAGAGCATTCCGCCGATGCCGAATCGACACAAATACCTGTCTTGGAGCTCGAGTACGCAGTCAGGACCGAGGCGAGACAGTTCTGCCGGCCTTGACGGCGTCTACGATGGCAGCGGGAAGGCTCCGGTCAATGGTACCACAAATACTCGACCACAGAGGCCAACGGCACCTGCGAGAACGCCGTCAAACACGTACGCACCTCCGCGGCGGCCTCCGCAGTACATCTCCATCCAAACCAGCCGTCAGCGCTCCAGCTCTGCAAACAGAGGACGTCGAGACCCCAACGCACAGTACCGCGCTCAAGAGAAGGCGTACGTACAACGTTTACGACAAGATCCCCGTGAATATTTGGGTGATGGGCCCTACACCCCAAGTTTGGCTTACAGCACGGACTCGGAGACCGAAGATGAATCCCCTTCGTCAGAAGTTCCCTTTCGGCATGACCCTTACGATCAGGAACCACAGCTGTTTCTGAACGACGACGACGTGGTGCCGTCGGTTGAAGAGTTACAAATACCGGAGAATAGGGAGAGACTAGAGTGGCACTCGATGCTGGCTTCCGTGTTGAAGGGCGATGTAGTGAAGCAGGAAAAGCAACGCCTGATCGGTACAACCGAACAGAAAGGTGACCGAGCGTTCAATAACGAAATATGGATCGGGGTTCGGGCTAAGATTTGCGGGCGGACGGTGACTGCACAGACGCGGCTGGTGGAGGACGGCCGAGCGAACATTGGACGACTCGTTGAAGAGATCATTTCATTCCAGGTAAAGGGGGAGACAGAAGTCGGCAAGCCACCGATGAAGCAAGTACAGGATATCGTCGGAAAGATTGAAAGGTGCGAAAGCTTGTATCCCACGAGATTGGCATTGGAGAGCGCCAACTCGCGAGCTGCCTCGGAACAATTTCAAGCTAGCTGTGATGCGGTGATTGCCTGGCACAACACCACGGAGCTCATCAACACCGAACTAGCGATCCTTCGCGGCTGGGTTGGGAATGACGAGCTGGATTTTGCAAAATTAAAGACCCGGTCGACAACTGGCGTTGGTCTCACCGACGACTCGTCATTCCTTGATAGGATCCTCAAGGAGGACGGGTTAAAGTCATTGCAGGGCGATCACAGCATGCTACTTGGCGTTGCCAAGGTCATCAAGAAAGCGAAGAGCTCTTTGATAGAAAACGCCGAAGCGTTTGCTCAGCGTCACCTTCCGCCCTACATTGAGGAGCTTCTCACACTGATCAACTTCCCTTCACGCCTGATCCAAGAAATCATTCGAATGCGACTGACATATGCTAAGAAGATGAAAGATCCGACTCAGCAGTCGACCATGATGGCCGAACAGATGATCTCACAGTTTCAGATCCTTCTAAGACTTGCTGTGCGGATAAAAAACGAGTACACCATCATATCTCAGCCCGAGCCTGGCTGGGACCTCCCACCGTGTATAGATGAGAATTTCGACCTGGTCGTGCTTGACGCTTTGAAATTCTATTTCCGCATGCTGAACTGGAAGCTGGTTGGCAATAAGAACACCTTCAAAGAAGCTGAGATACTGGAGCAAGAGTGGGAATTCTCGAATGAAATAGGGCGGTTTCTAGATGGTGGAGACGTTGAAGTTGCTGAGCAGTTCAGGTACGAGCCCTGGTGTGACTGTAATATCGGCAGAGAACGCTAATGTATTGTAGCGGATTGACTGCACGGTCGCTGATGCGCTTGACGGCCCATTTCGAACGTGAACTTCAACGACGACCGGAAGAGAATGCTGTGGACATGGACAAGCGTTACAAGCAGATTCTTGACTCTGTCCGTGTGAGACAACGGAAGCTCTTCCGGTTTTCCAGGCTTCTTGGTCAGCGCTTCGAGAACGCCACGGAATATAACTTGAGTCTGGAACAGGCAGAACTTCAGGAGTTCTACGATGCTCTGATGGTCTCCGGACACGTTTTGGTGAAATCAGCCAGCCTCAATCAAGGAGTCTTTCTTATCGCTTCACCCTCGCTCTACGATCGGCCCAGAGATATCCAGTCGATCCTCGGGACTTCTTTCCACGCAGATGACAGGGTGGAGGATCCCTCCAACCCATACGTCCTTATTCTACGACCAGAGGATTCAATTTACTGGGACGGGAAGAAGCTAGACGTTGACGTGCGCGTACCTCCAATGGACACAAAAAGCGGCCGTTTGCGAATTGTGGCAGACGGCTCGCAACAGCGCCTTCAGAATGCACGGCACGCCCTTACACAAGCCACCGGCATGCAGTTGGTTGTGCTGGTTGAGCAGCGTGCGAACTTACCACGAGTCAGCGCGGAGCTTGAGAGGATCAAGAAAACGGCGTACAAGCTCTCGAACACCATAATGGATAGCGTTGAAATTATTCGGAAGCAGACCCAAGGGCTTGAAAGTCAAGAGCTTATCCAGACTTGCTTCGCCTTCGCCACAGAGTTTGGGAAACGATCGGTGATGTACATGGATAGCAACCGTCGACTGATGAACAATCTTAAGCTTACACGGTTGGCACTTGACTGGGTCAGCTTCATTTGCGACGATTGCATCGCGTCGGATCGCAAGACTTTTCGGTGGGCTGTCGTGGCCTTAGAGTTCGCTATGGTAATGACAACCGGTCAGAACATACTTTCACTCAGCGAGGAAGAGTACGCGCGATTACGTACCAAAGTAGCCGGCTGTATGTCGCTCTTAATTTCACATTTCGACATCATGGGCGCAAAATCAACGCTAGCGGCTCAAGCGGAGAAGCAACGGATCGAGGCAATGGCTGGTCAATTTCGTAAGCTGGACATGAGTAGGATGCGAGACGACGAGGAGTCTTCCAAGTACGTGAGGGAGCAACGACTCCTGCAGCTGGCTGAACTCGACGAGGTTAGGAAGCAGAGAGAAGCAGAGAGGCAAGCCTTGGGACGGGTATTGGAGGACTCGAACGAAGCTGATCGTTCTCTCACATCCCTTTCCTCATCAGCGACTAATGTTACGTTGAGATGGCAACAAGGCCAGTATGTTGGAGGAGGGACGTTCGGGTCCGTCTACGCCGCTATCAATCTCGACTCGGGCTATCTGATGGCAGTGAAAGAGATACGCTTGCAAGACCCTCAACTGATACCGACTATCGCGCAGCAAATTCGGGATGAGATGGGCGTGCTGGAAGTTCTTGATCACCCAAACATTGTCTCGTATTATGGTATCGAGGTCCATCGGGACAAAGTCTACATTTTCATGGAGTATTGCTCCGGCGGTTCCCTCGCTGGTCTTCTCGAGCATGGCCGGATCGAGGACGAAACGGTGATCATGGTGTACGCGTTGCAAATGCTGGAGGGTCTTGCGTACCTTCACGAAAGCGGCATCGTGCATCGTGATATCAAGCCAGAGAGTAAGTCAATCCCTTGAAAAAAGTATGCCCACTGATGCTGACGAATGAATTAGATATTTTACTGGATCATAATGGCGTTATCAAGTACGTCGATTTCGGTGCCGCCAAAGTCATCGCCCGCCAGGGCAAAACCATGGCCGGCGATGTCGGGGCCGCACGCGGGGGCAAGCAAAAGTCCATGACCGGTACTCCTATGTACATGTCCCCCGAAGTCATCAAAGGCAGCTCGGAAGGCCGTCAGGGTGCTATCGACGTCTGGTCGCTCGGGTGCGTGATTCTCGAGATGGCCACTGGACGCCGCCCTTGGGCGTCACTCGATAACGAGTGGGCAATCATGTACAACATTGCGCAGGGCAATCCGCCCCAGTTGCCGACAAGGGAACAGTTGAGCGACTCAGGTATCGACTTTCTGAAAAGGTGCTTTGAGCGAGATCCGAAGAGGAGGAGCACTGCGGCGGAGTTGTTGCAGCACGAATGGATCATGGCCATCAGGAACCAAGTGGTGATCGGGGAGCCGCAGACGCCGAGTGAGAGTGGCGCTACGTCCGCAGGGTCGAGCGCGAGCTCGCGGCAGAACTCGCAGAGCTTCGCTTGACGGACCACGCTTTGTACGTTCTCTACGCTTTCGTTTGCTTCGGGATTTCCCGACCATGTTGTTGGCGTTTCCGGGTTGGTCTCAGCCAGGTCACGGGTGTTACTCGTCGCGGTTGGCGCAAGTTGCAGATCTGGGCATCAGGTTCTAGCGGGCATAGCATACGACACTGCATCAGCGCGGCGTGGAAATCTTTTCCTATTCCCTTGAAGGTATTCACGGTTCACAATGTACATTACAAACGACTAGTCGTACGCCAGGGAGTACATGACATGGTCGAGGGTATATAACTTGACCTTGTCAGGCCAGTCACACAAGTTTGACTTATGACTACACCTAGTGGTCATGGCTGCAAGAAATCCAAATGTTGACTACGAACGGGGCTCTTTGTTGAAGCTTGATGTACACGCAGGGCAGGAAAGTCTTTTACAGCTGTAAAGTTGCTGCTGCTGTATTTGAGATTGCAAAATACAATGGATTCATTGTTTACAGAATTTCTCCTGAATGGGTCGCCGAGCAAAAATCGTCACAATCGACTTCTACTTAGCCCCTGTCCGGCTGTACTATCCAATATGCTTGCGCAATCTCTAATCCGTCCGGATCACGAACCACGATGATTGGGACCCTGGATATCTGCCGTAAGCTCATGATCTCTATGCGTCTCGCGCGTTCGACGAATCCTTTTAGAGTGGGATCCTGTCCGAGAGGAGGATAGTCGATTCGTCGATGTGTTCGGCTGTACTATCCATTCTTCTTGCGCAATCTCTAAAACGTCTGGTTCATGTACGATGGCTAGGATCCCGAAACCTGCCGTAGGCTCATGATCTCTATGCGTCTCGCGTTCGAGGAAGCCTTTCAGAGTAGAAAGAATTCTGCCCAAGAGGTCAAAGATTGATTCATCGATGTGTTCGGCTGTACTATCTGTTGCTCTTGCGCAATCTCTAAAACATCTGGTTCATGAACCACAATGATTGGGATCCGGGAAGTCTGCCGTAGGCTCATGATCCTCATGCGTATCGCGCGTTCGACGAATTCTTTTAGAGTAGGATCCTGTCCGAGAGGAGGATAATCAATTCGTCGGTGCGAATGGGCAAAAACATAGTCCCAGCCATCCTCCACATCGGACTTGTCCACCCGGTCTGATGCCGGGGGCGTGTCATCTTCTAGACACAGATCGGTGCGATCGGCTGACTCGTCGTCAAAGATTGCTACCGGAAGATCTTGGTCGGCTTGCCGACTGCTTTGCTGAGAACTCTGAGACTGTAACTCGTTGGAAGCTGCATTGTCAAGATCGTCTTGTTCGGGGAGCGACAGCAGAGCGATGGATTCTAGATGCGCGGCAACATGGTTCCGAATCGTCTTGCCGATCTCATCTGAGTGGACGTTGGCGCTGAGAAGGGAGTGGTCCTGCTGAGACTGAGGCTGATCTTTCTCAAATGAGACCGGACACAGCGGACAAAGTTGCAGAGGTTCGGAATCAGCATTGTCGTTCTGGCTTGCTAAGACGGTGAATGGGTCTGAGAACGGCTGCGCGCATTTTTGTATCAGCGTGGGCAGTTGAGCTTCGGTCACATCATGGCTGTGCTCCTTCCGCATATGCGATTCAAAGCTAGCTTGCGAATCAAATAGTTCAGCCTTGTGTTGAGAAGCTTGACAGGACCACTTAATGGTGTGTTGCCATTTCATGTGGCTCAACCAATCCTCGACAGACTTGAAGTGCTCATTTGGCTTGTTGCAGTCTTCAAAAAGGCAAACATATGGGTCTATGTCTTTCAATATGTGCCGTCTGGTGAACATCAGATAAGATTGCATTGACAGTAGGAAAGATTGACTGACGTCCAGCGCGCTCGTGCCATGTCCGCCTTATCAACAACCTCGAAGCAGTACGGGCAAACAGCTTCGGCGGCTTCATCTCCTGCCCGAGGGGGTAGAGGAACATCAAGCTGTTCTCGTCGCGCTATTGCAGACTTGGTCATACCGGAAGGCGCGACAGAACCTGTGTAGAAAGCCATGCCTCGGCGATTTACAGATGAAGCTTCCGTGGCCGAAAATGGAAGAGTTTGAGAGGAGCTCTTTAATGTGGCCGCGACTTTGAGGAAAGACGAGTTTTGACGGGGGGCTCTCGTGGCATTTCGGTGTGGTAACGTCTTCGTGTTGGGATTGCTTGGAATTGATATTTCTTCCATAAAGCCGTGGTCAAGGCCTTGGTTTAACTTTTGCCAGTGTCGCTCTCGGTACAGCAATTTCTTTCTCCTAAATACGACTGCATCCACTAGTCGATCAATGATCGTCGGAGATGCTTTTGCGTGTCGGAATTGGATTTGCCATCTGACATGAGCTTCGTACTCTTTCATATCATGTCCGTCTTGTGCTTTCTCGATGAACCTGTTGACTCTGGTATTCTCGCTGAACGAAATCGGCTTTTTAATGGCCGCTGATAGCCGGTAGAGGCGAGTAATAATGCTCTCTATAGCCACTAGTTGGCTCCCAGCGGGCTGGTGGTCCTGCTGAGGTCGAGCTTGTTCCGCTGAGGCAGAATCTGAATCATCGTCTAAGCTAAGTGCCAAGGATGAAGATGAACTTGAGGAAGTCGTGCAATTGGATTCGATATCCTCTTCTACGGATTCCTCCGATAGAGTAGGATTGCTGAATTCCTGGACGGTTTTCCGCAACCGGATGAGCATCTGGACCATGACCTCTTTGATATCTTGGTCGTTTCTGAGTCGAAAATCAGCAGAGGCATTCCCAGCTGCAAACACTCCAATAGTCCCTGCCCATATCTTGAACCTTCCCAGCTGATTCTCGAGGTCAGCCCGCAACTGCTGATTCAGTGATAGACTTGACAAGCCTCGACCGAAGAGCGCTACACACTGCCTAGTATTTCCTAACACTGTTTTTGCTACCGTCGGTGCAGAAGCCATAATTGATTTGGGTGGTCCTTCACTGTTGGTACTGTTCTCATCGCGCAAGAGGGACAAGCAATTATGTCTATAAAACCTTCAAGAGCCAGTGGTAAATAAGGCTGTGGACAGAATAATACGAGGTCAGGTGTGCGGCTCTTTACACAGAATTATTAACCAATATGCAGGTGGCTTACTGTATCCGCAGGATAGTACAGGCTCTTCTAACGAGTATGAATATGTTCGATCAATCTCAAAATATATACTACTAATACAAATATCTCCTGTTAAACAATACTTTGTTGAAATGGTTACAGGGATCGAGTGCGCAGGCCTTGTTTTGGCTGTGATGCCTCTATTCATTGAAGCTGCCAAGTCATACAAAAAGGGCGTTGACACCATTCTTGACGTGTCGTTGCATTCTCGCCGCGATGAAAAGCTGGAAGAGTTCTATGAGGATCTTTGGTGGGAGATGTTCCTCCTTGACCGCCAGATTCGAGAAATCGTCGAAGCTCTGCCATATCTGTCTGACAAGAGAAAGACTGAGTTGGCAGCTGCTGAGCACTTGGAGGATTGGACTGCAGGTGAGGATGTGGCCGAAGCTCTCCTGGATTTCTTCAAGTCCGAGACGGACTTCAATACATACATGGTGATCATGACCAAAATCGTACAATTGCTCGCCGAAGTTGTCAAGGACAGCGTGGTACGCATATCCAGGGCAGACGTGGTGAGTAGCGGAGCCATATCTACGAGATAGGGCAATGGATATTCACGCACTACAGAATCAAACGAACATGTACAACAAGTTGAAGAACTTTCAAATTGAGCGGAAGAACAACCAAGCCTCGAGCACTTTCGAAGAACGGTTCCGGTTCTGGAAGAAAGAGAAAGACCGCAGCAAGTGTCTAAAAGCACTTCGGACGTGGAACAAGCGACTTGTACGATTGACAGAAGAAGCTCGCAAAGAGCCCGTCCTCACAAGACCCTCCTCGACCACCACCCGCAAAGAACCTTCTCAACGGTTGCGCGAGCTCTCAAGAGCATTGTACACGGCTTTGGCAAAATACTGGAAATGCAATTGCGGTATCCCACACGAGGTCAGATTCTGTCTCAAGCAGAGGGATTCCCCGACCGGGGATCCTGAGAAAATAGAAGTAGACTTTGATTTTCTATTCTCAACAACCACGGACAGACAGGACTTATGGAATTGGCGAGAGGGGACTGTCCTCGTTCGCTCTAGAGGGTAAGCCGACTGATTTCAATTTACGCATATCACTGACCACCATTCATAACAGTGACGCAACAAGGTATGACTGCTCCGTGCTCAACAGGCTCTGTGATGCAATACAAAGCGGCGTCAACCATCATTCCCTGCGTTTTCTCATCGAAGGCATCGAGGAAGAACAAACGATGTGGCAATTGCGACCTCAACCAAAGCGGTTGCACTTTCTCGAAACAGCACCAGCGGTATCCTTGCAGTCACTACTTCTTGGCGCAACCCGTTTGCCTTTGATTGTGAAGCGAAGACTGGCCGTAGTACTTGCCAACTCACTCCTGCAGCTTCACGAGGGCGTTTGGCGCAGCAGAGAGTGGAGCAAAGGGAAGATCACTTTCTTCTGGGAGTCTGCAGACAGCATTGACTACCAACGGCCATATGTCACCGCACGCTTCGAGGATTCAGGCGCGGACTTCAACCCATCCGATATGAACATTTTCCACCGCAACCCTAGCATCCTCGCGCTGGGAATCTTGCTCATCGAGATTCACACCGGGAGACCCATCGAGTCTTATCGAACTCTACAGGATCTCACCAATGGGCAAGAGCCCAACGCGAACACAGACTGGTTAGTAGCCGATCGCGTTGTCAAGTCTCTTGACGATTGCTCTCTGGGCTACAAGGGTGCCATACAGGCATGCCTTGACACTGCATGGATCCCGGCAGGCCAAAAGGTCAGCCTTGATGATCCGATCACTAGAGATGGCGTCTATAGAGATATCGTGCAACCGCTTGAGGATGAGCTCACTTACCTGTTTCGAGAGAGGTTTTAGATCCAAGCGTGAAGCACAATCTCCCCACCCAGTGCTGAACAATCCACTACTGCAAGTGGACAGATTCTTGTGTCACTTATATTTGCGAAAGCCCACACTGTCGATGGGGTGGCCGCTGCGGAGTAAAGACCGGGTGATCAGACGGCAGATGTGGTATAGCGCACGCCTGCGAAGAATGCTCAACTGGCTGTACGATTGACGGCTGTAGAGCCTGGGTATATAGCGGGTGGTTGAGAAGTTATCTGCTGCGGAAGACGGGAACAGGGTGTGAAGGTGGATCCGGATCTGGAAGGAGAAGAACAGGGTGGGGATAGGCAGCCACGGGGTTTGGGCAATCGGGAAACCATTTGCACAAGGCAGGTTTGCAGGAGAGGGCGGATGCCAATGGTGGTGGAAAAGGGGGTTTGTGGAATGAGGGAGGCTATAAAGAGACCGGCCCGCCTGGGAGAAACCGCGAGTGTGTGTTTGGTGCACAGCAAGCCGTTTCTTGCTTATCTCTGTGTATATGGTTCAAATAAGTGAAGTGATGCATAATGTTAAATATATTTAATCGTATAGAACATCATCTGAAGTCTGCATTAATGTGTTCTATAGGACAAAGGTGTCTGCGGTGCCACGAAATATTGAATATTCGCCCCTCTCTCAGGTGCTGTAGACTATCTCAACTTTATACACTACTTACTCTAGCTTCTCAGCAGACTGCCCCAAACTGTGAAGCTATCCCGTCACTTTTCAAACTTGGTACAGTTATAGGTCGGTATGCCAGCCCTGCAAGTAGTTACTTAGAACCGTTAGGTAAGCAGCCCCACTACCGGAGTGCCCCACTACCTAGTGAAAGGTCTGGAGCACCGAGAAAGCCGCTGCAAACCGAAGGATCGGTTATAAAGAATGATTCAATCACAGAGGTGTAGTAAGGTATGTGGAGTTCTCCTGATCAGATCAATGGCCGTTAGAAGCTTACAGGTGTCTTCAAGGCTCAGTCGTACTCTCAGCATATCACACCACTCAGGTTTTTCGCGCACGTCGAACGCTGTGTCGACGGGCTTCAACGGCAGCATGGCCACATTAGCTTCGTTTCAGGTGCCAAGAGTCAACAATGAGCCGAATGTACGCCAGAAGATGCTTCTACCAGCTTGAACGCCTTCTGATACTTGTTCTGGTACTGATTATCTCCATAGAAACATTACAACAAAGGCTCAGAAGACCGAGTAAAGCTCCAGACAGCTCTTGAATCTTTAAAGAAGAAAGCACCTCTCGAGGTACCGCTTTTCATCGGCGGCAAAGAGGTCCGATATTGCACACCTATCTCCTCGAGCGTAGGAACTGATTGCGGCAGGTGAAAACATCGGCCATCTTGACCCAAGCCAACCCCGCCGCACACTCTTCGACTATCGCCAAATACTCAAATGCCAGCTCCGCCGATGTCTCGAAAGCAATCGAGTCTGCTCTGGCAGCAAAACCAGCATGGGAGAACTTACCGTTTGCCGATCGCGCGGCTGTATTCCTCAAGGCAGCGGATCTGGTTAGTGGGAAATATAGATATGAGATAATGGCAGCGACGATGCTTGGGCAGGGGAAGAATGCGTGGCAGGCAGAGATAGATGCGGCGGCAGAGCTGTGTGATTTTTTGAGGTATAGCAGATTCTTCACTAAGATACAGAGGAGATTTGATCGGGTCTGATACGGCGCAGGTTCAACGTACAATACGCCGAAGAGGTATACGCACAACAGCCCGTCCACAACTCGCCTGGGATATGGAAGTACGTTGTTTCCAATCCTACAAAGCTAGGGAATACTTCTGACAGCCTACAGTCGCGTAGAATATCGGCCCTTGGAAGGCTTCGTCTACGCAGTCACACCCTTCAACTTCACCGCCATCGCCGGCAACCTTCCATGTGCGCCAGCCCTCATGGGCAACGTCGTCGTCTGGAAACCCTCCCCCTCCGCCATCGCCTCCAACTACATCCTCTACAACATCCTCATCGAAGCCGGCCTCCCCCCCAATGTCATCCAATTCGTCCCCGGCGACGCCAAGCAAGTCACCGACATCGTCCTCGCCCACCCGCAATTCGCCTCCCTTCACTACACCGGCAGCACCGCCGTCTTCCGCTCCCTCTACGCCCAGATCGCCACCGGCATCCAAAACGCCACCTACAAAGGCTACCCGCGCATCGTCGGCGAGACCGGTGGCAAGAACTTCCACCTCATCCACCGCAGCGCCGACGTCGACAACGCCGTCATCAACACCGTCCGCGGCGCCTTCGAATACCAAGGCCAGAAATGCTCCGCCACCTCGCGCGCCTACGTCCCCGCCTCGCTCTGGCCGCAAATCAAGCCGCGCCTGATCGAAGAGACACAGAAACTCCCCATCGGCCCGCCCGAAGACTTCGCCAACTTCATCGGCCCCGTCATCCACGCCGCCTCCTTCCGCAAACTCGCCACCGTCATCGACGACGCCCGCTCCGACCCGGACCTCGACCTCCTCGTCGGCGGCCACCACGACGATTCAACGGGATACTTCGTCCACCCCACCATCTACGCCACCTCCAACCCCCACCACCCCCTCATGAGCACCGAGCTCTTCGGGCCCGTCCTCGTCCTCTATGTCTACGACGACTCTGTCGCCGACGCCTTCGCGCACATCTGCCGCACCATCGACGACACGTCCTCCTACGCCCTCACCGGCGCCGTCTTCGCGCGGGATCGAGACGCCATCCGTTTCGCCGAGGACGCGCTACGGAACGCTGCCGGGAACTTCTACATCAACTGTAAGAGTACCGGCGCGGTGGTGGGGCAGCAGCCGTTCGGGGGCGCGCGGGCCAGCGGCACGAATGATAAGGCGGGGAGTCAGAATCTGCTGAGTCGGTTTGTGAGTATGCGGAGCGTGAAGGAGGATTTTGTGGGGAGTACGGATGTGCTGTATCCTAGTAACGGGGTCTGAGTGTTTGATTCCGGAGGGATGGGATGGTAGGTTTGTGCGGTAGAATATCCCACCCTACGGATACAGCAATAGCGTGCGTTGCGATTAGGACTTGATACCCTTATTGGGCAAGATTGTCTGTGGCGAGAACACGACCATCTATATCATTCCAGTTCTATCTAGCCTTGCAGAGAAGCGCTACAACACTTTTGCCCCCACATAAGATCCCCCAAAGGTATTAACGAGCCATACTCACCGTCCTACAACCTCTCGCCCGCCTCCGCCTTCATCGCCCCAAACTTCTTCAGCCGAATCGCCTGCACGCTAATAAACCCCGTCGTGTCCGCGGGCTCGAAGCTGCCAATCTCATCCATACTCGACTCCTCCATATCATACAACTTCTCTGTCTCGCTGCTGCGCCCCAGCACCGAAAACCCGCCCTTGTACACTCTACACCGGACTTGGCCATTGACGCTCTTCTGGCTCGCGACAATACTGCTCTCCAGGAACTCGCGCTCGGGCGAGAAGTACAGGCCGTTGTAGAGGATGCGGGCGTAGTTGAGGGTGACGAACTGGTCGCGCAGGGCGCGCACCTCGCGGTCCAGCACCAGGCCCTCGAGGTCGAGGTGCGCGGCGCGAAGGCACGTCAGCCCGGGCGTCTCGTAGCAGCCGCGCGACTTGAGGCCGATGAAGCGGTTCTCGACGATGTCGATGCGGCCAACGCCGTGGCGCCGGGCGATGGCGTTGGTGGTGAGGAAGAGGTCGACGGCGTCGGTTACGGTCTTTTGCTTCCCTGCTTCGGAGAAGATGAGTTTTGTCGGGAGACCTTTTTTGAAGACGAGGGTGAAGTCCTCGGGCGTGTTGGGCGCTTTTGTCGGGTCGACGGTCAGCTTCCACATGTCGTCGGGCGGGGTGGTGTCCGGGTCTTCGAGGATGCCGGCCTCGTAGCTGCAGTGTGCCAGGTTCTCGTCCATAGACCAGGGCTTGGCTTTGGTGCTGGTGACGGGGATGTCCATTTTGGTGGCGTAGTCGAGCAGGTCGTTGCGGCCGGCGAAGCGGTTGTAAAATTCGGGGATGCGCCACGGCGCAATGACTTTGATCGAGGGTTGGAGGGCGTAGAAGGCGAGTTCGAAGCGGACTTGGTCGTTGCCCTTGCCCGTGCAGCCGTGAGAAACGGCGACGCAGCTCTCTTTCTTTGCGATAGCGATCTGACTCCTGGCGATAACGGGCCGAGCGAGGGAGGTTCCTAGTTGAGGAAGTCATTGTCAGCGTGTCTGAAGCCAATGTCAAGGTATATCCGCCTAACAACGTACCAAGGAGGTAGACATTCTCGTAAATGGCGTTGCACTGAACAGCAGGAAAGCACAATTCCTCTATAAACTCTCTCCGCAGGTCTTCAACGTAGACCTTTTCCGCCCCGATCTTCATTGCTTTCTTCTTCGCTGCCTCAAAGTCCTCTTGACGTCTATGTCAGCAATGCTTTCCTGAAATGATCTGACAGGCGAAAACAACCTTCCTGACCGACATCCGCCACTATCGAGGCTGTTAGCTGGTACACCCGGTAGATGTTGGCGTGCACTCAAAGCTCACTAAAGCAGACCACACTGTAACCCTTCTCGATAAGCCATGCCACTATAGAACATCAACCATGGTCTGATATTCTCTCAAAGTGCTGGCCACCTACGGATGCAGCTGGTGTCAAGCCCACCGCTGTAGGCCAGACAGACCTTGCACACGAGCTTAGCTTAACCCTCACTTTGCAATGACCAATTGAGATGGCATTGGCAAAGCATACCTTTTCTTTCGCCATCCTGAAGCTGAAGAACCTAACAAGGTAGTCAACTTTCGCACTTGGACTGTACGCGCTGGTGTATTGTTGCCAAATTTCCAGGTAGTATATTCGTTGTGCGGTGTTTCTGAATATTTATCTTCCCACCGCCTGATCTCCATATACGCGCTAGTAGAACTAGCTTGAATATCATCTGTCTTGTCTTATCTTGTCTTATCTTATCTTATCTTAGTATAGCCTTATCGCATGGCGGGGCACAACCTCATCCACTAGCCAGTTTGACCGCAAGAGTACCAGAATTAATAAATACCTTACTCATGATTAGGGTACGGAGGTGCACAACCCGATTGACCTCTTTAGCTAACTCGCATGGTAATCAATCTAACACGCCTCCCAACGTTTCCACAAGAGCATGGTTTGCACGATCTGCGCTAAGGGCATGAATGTGTTCATAACGTGAGGTAGAGATGTCGAACCACTGCGCTTACAAGGACTAACCCCACCAAGACTCCACACCACTTGACAACCGCTTCCCCAGTGGAAGAGCAGTAGTCAGGTCGAGGTGCTCATTCCTCGTGCTCCATTGGAGCCTCCTCCCCACTGTAATGTTAGTTAGTAGTGTTCACGATCCTGGCCATGGATATACTCACTACTCTTCCTCACCCTCCGAGACCGACGCCTCCTGATACTGCTGGTACTCGGAGACCAAGTCGTTCATGTTGCTCTCGGCTTCGGTGAACTCCATCTCATCCATGCCTTCGCCGGTGTACCAATGCAAGAAAGCCTTCCTCCGGAACATAGCACTAAATTGATCACCGACACGCTTGAAGAGCTCCTGGATCGAGGTGGAGTTGCCGACGAATGTCGAGGACATCTTCAAACCACGCGGCGGGATCGAGCAAAGCGCGGTTTGAACGTTGTTCGGAATCCACTCCACGAAGTAGGAAGAGTTCTTGTTCTGAACGTTGCGCATCTGATCCTCAACTTCTTTCATGGAAACCTTGCCACGGCTAGAGAGCAGTTAGAACCAGATACTGACGTCAATGATCAAGAGCAGACTGACAATATAGCAGAGCAGGTAAGGTAGCGACCATTCCGGAAGTCCGTTGCAGCCATCATGTTCTTCGGATCGTACATCTGTTGGGTCAACTCTGGTACCGTCACGGCACGGAAGGAGTGTGCTCCACGGCTAGTCAACGGAGCAAAGCCGACCATGAAGAAATGCAGACGAGGGAAGGGAACCATGTTGACAGCCAGCTTGCGAAGGTCAGAGTTGAGCTGACCTGGGAAGCGCAGACAGGTGGTAACTCCAGACATGACGGCCGAGACTAAGTGATTCAGGTCTCCGTAGGATGGCGCTGACAGCTTCAGAGTCCGCATGCATATGTCGTACAAAGCCTGTTTTAATCAGCTAATTGATGCATGCATAACAGTGAGAGATAGAGCAACCTCGTTGTCAATGCAGAAAGTCTCGTCAGAGTTTTCCACAAGCTGATGTACGGACAAGGTCGCATTGTACGGCTCGACAACAGTGTCCGAGACCTTAGGCGAAGGAACGACCGAGAAAGTGGCCATCATACGGTCTGGAAATTCCTCGCGGATCTTGGAGATCAACAAGGTACCCATACCAGCACCAGTACCACCTCCAAGTGAGTGAGTGATCTGGAATCCCTGAAGGCAGTCGCATCCCTCAGCCTCACGACGGACAACGTCCAAGACCTGGTCCACCAACTCGGCACCTTCAGTGTAGTGGCCCTTTGCCCAGTTGTTCCCAGCACCAGATTGCCCAAACACAAAGTTATCAGGGCGGAATAGCTGACCAAACGGGCCGGCTCGGACAGCGTCCATGGTTCCTGTTTCTTGTCAGATGATGCTTTGATGACTATATCAGGCTGGCTGTCTACCAGGTTCGAGATCGACCAGAACGGCACGCGGGACGTATTTGCTGCGATTAGCCTACATCTGTTAGATTGCCAGCATATATGAACCGGCACATGACTTGCGAACCTCGTTGAAGTAGACATTCATGCGCTCAAGTTGAAGGTCAGAGGTGCCATTGTATCTAGTGATTGTCAACGGTATCCCTTACAGTGTGGTCCGGAAAGTCGTGAACCTACACGCCAGAGCCGTCGAGTCCGTGCTCGCCCGAGATATTTTGCCTATTATGGCCCAAGTATGTCAACACTGGTCCGTCGTCGCGTCATTTGGATATGCCATCTTGACCCACCAGAAGGCTGCACCGATTTGGTTACCCTGGATGTTGTTAGTAATGGAGAAGGCAATCACGTTGCAAGGTGATCACTCACGCACTGGCCGGTCTGGAGATGGACCTATAGTACAAGGACAGAAATTAGTTGTGTTCCCTTGCATTTTTTGAGAGTGGGGTAATAAGGGGTGTAGCAAGACGCGTAGAATCTTGTTTCTCAGAACAAACAGGGCAATAGCTTACGATTTCACGCATGTTGAGTGAGTTATGTCGTTGTGCAGTTGGCGATACTGGTTGTAGATGAGGAAGAGAGATGGACAGAGATGTAGTTTACGAAGGGTTTGGTGATGGAGAGCGGTGTGATTGATGAGAAGCGAATGTTAAGTTCATGTTGTGGGAAAGGATGAAGCGTTCCACTAGCGCGGGGCCGTGCGTTGGCGGCCACGGTAACGAACCATCAACAAAGTGAGGTTAGTCCCTCCATATTCACAATTGTGATCACAAACGCGTTGTGGAATCATGTAGGCATGGAGAACTCTTTGGCTATGCAGACGATAATCAGCAAATGTCATTCTGTCATCAAGGGCCACACAAAAGCCTCCCTAGCTTTTCAACATACTGAGCAGTCTTGTTTCTATACAGTAGGAACATGATGTACATCAAAGGGGTCCCCACGAAATAGAGGATTACCGCCTATTCTCTCATAGAGTTCTCAAATCACCAAGCAAGTGACAGATGACGAACCTATGTACTAAATGTACCAGCCATGGGCACCAAGTTCGAATGCCAGATACCGATATCCAACACCCTCTCCTAAACTCAGAGCAGCACGAGGGAGTCTCAATTAGATTGACAAAGTCCGTCAAAGCGTCTCAAGCCTTCAATCTCCTCTCCTCACATCGAACACAAACAGGTTCCTGGCTATCGCCACGAAGGAAATACCGTCCGTCATTAAATGGACCACTGCATTCCTACCACCGGCCCTTATAAGCAAGAGTGACAACCGGAATATCAAAGGGGTATCGACAGACTTACCACGCAACAGAAACAATCGGCGTGCCACTCAGCACCAAGAGCCTTGACAACCATATCCGTAACTGGACGTCTACATTTCCGGCATTTTGTGGAGTACCGATTGGTGTGACAATTGACGCACCAAGCATAACCGTCTTTCTCCACGAAAGGGGTGGAGGAGTCAAAAGGCTATGTTGGGTTCTCCGTGTCAGTATGGCAGCCGGCAAGTATGTCAATGGAATATACAACTCACATCTCCGCACTCGGCGCAAAAGAAATGTCCAACGTGCCATTCTCCACCGCAAGCGACCACCACCTCACCCTCAATGGGCGTCTTGCAGCTGCGGCATCGCGGGCTGAAGAACTCGTGGAAATCGAGATGGCAGTAGAATCTTAGTCCTTCGTCACCGTCTTCCATCTCACTCATGCCCTCTTTCTCCTCGATAGGCTGGCCATTCGCTCGCCCTTGTATACGCGCCACACGTTCTTCGCGCTTAGTGTCCGGCTCGGGATAGAACGCGACGCATTCAAGTGCTTCGCCGCAGTGGTAGCAGACGAAGCATTCCGGATGGAAGCGTTGACCGGCTGCGCTGACGATACGGCCGGAAATGGGGAGAGCACATTGAGCGCACTGTGCCGTAGGACGCCGTGCGAACAAGGGAGACCAATGAGACTTTGTGGGCTTTACTGGCGCAGTGGAGGAGTGGTGCGGGAGCGGGCGGCCTTTGGAGGCATTAACTCTCGGGATTGGAAGAGGCCTGGCGCTTGGTTGAGCGTCGGGCGCATTGATTATTGGGATGGGTGGCTTGGAGACCGAAGGTGTGTCAGAGATGTTGATAGTAGGAACAGGTGGTGTAGAGACAGTGTTGATCTGGATTTCAGGCGGTCCTGGGAGATTCAGCGTCGGAACTATAGGTGCTGATGCTGTAGATTGCGGAAACCGCGGCTTGCTTGGAAGCCCTGGTAAGGCCTTGTTCAAGCTATCATGACTAACTCGCCGCTGGCCTCCCGCAGCTGACTGCTTAAGGTCCATCTCTTTCGGCTTCCAATCCTGATCAAAGCTCACGATGGGCCGCCCCGGGCGATCGCTGACTACTGTAGGCGTAGGTAGTTTGGGGCTTCGGTCCTTTAATCTCATACTAGTGGCCGCACGAATATCGTCACCTCGTACTTCAATGCCATTCTTCATCAGGGGCTTGTCGGGAGTTCCATTTAGGTCGCTGTCACTCGCACTCGCTGAATCCGGTGGCGTAGGCGGTAATGCATTAGATACATATGAAGGGTCCCGCGACCTCGAAGGTGGGTTCTTGTGTATGTCGTATTTTGAAAGCTTCTTCGTCTCCATGCCTGACGCAATAATCGTGCGCTCTGAAGTGTCGTGGGCGAAGTGGACTTTTGTCGCAGGGTTCCGGGACTTCGAGTGGAGCGGAATTGGTGCATTGTTGGCTTCCCTGTGATACCCATCTATAACCTGAGTCACTTCATCTGGCTCTTCAAAGATTTGATCTTTCGGATTCCTGAAGAGCCCTCTTCCACTGTCTCCGCTGGCGTTTCTTGAGTTCTGCCCACTGCTTCGGCGACGGCTCGAGAAGAGGGAGATGGGACGAGATGATGTCAGATTCATATAAGCTTTCTTCTGCGGAGAGTCCCAGATCGCGTGGCCCTTCTCGACCGGTCTACCTGGATTGACAGGCTCAGGTACTACCTGCTTAGAGGAAGCACCACTGACTACCCCGTTACCCTGAGAGCTGACTCTACTATGACTTTGGTCTGTTGAGGTATTGGAAGTTGATCTATGACTCTGCGTCTTCAAGGGGCTCCCAGAACTCAAGCCAGAGTATAGTCCAGAGCTCTGGCTTCTTGCATGAGCCCCCTTAACGAGATGTTGACGGTAGTTGTAAGGAGCTTCTGGGTTCCTATACGGCGCTCCAGGGTTCTGATGCTTCCAAACTAGCTCCGACGCTTCATCTTGAGCAGCGGAGTGCAAGCGTGTCTGCTCTTTCAAGTCCATGTCTCCCAGGGCTTCTCGCAATGAGTGAGCTTCCTGTTTTTCCATCCAACGTTGTCCTCTTTCCCAATACGTACCCGTCATGGAATTCGAAGACGCTGTAGTTGATGTCGAAACGTCCCTTGCCCTTTCGCCGGAGAGTGGGTGCTGGACAAGAGGGCGACCTCCACGGGTGGTTTTTGGCGCTGGACTTGCCAACGTAGATTGTGATCGCCTGTGAGACATCGCGCTTGAGCTCCGAGGCGGTAAGTTGTCGTCGGTCATGTCAGAATTCTCCACGGCATGGATTGGCCTTGACAGAGCGGAAGACGTTCGAGCAGGTGGTTCCAAGTCGGAAGCAAATGCTACAGTGGCATTGCGCCCTGGCAGCGGGCGGGAACCACTGGGTCTAACAGGCCGATTCGAGCGGAGGTCATTGAGATAGTCGGCTATGAGGTTCCTTTGTCAATCCTAAACACTCTCACAAAGTTCGGGCTGGCGGAAGAAGCTAGGTATTTGGAAGGACGACATTGATGAGACTAACCAGCTTGCTGCTTTGTCATGAAAGACGGCCCAGGTGCTGTATGGCTCTGGGAAGCATCCCTGCTCTTCACTTTGTGGAGCAACATCATAGGTCAGATAGAAGCTGGAGCGGCTTCAAGGAGCAGTAACAATAAAGAGTTGAAGGAAGGGAGGGCATCAACCTCAACAGATGACAGCGAACGTGGCTTGAATGAGACCAAGCGAATCATGAAAGAGAACTGATATAGAAATTGTACGAGTACGAGTAAGAGGAAGAGGAGTTAGAATACCAGTGAATACCACATTGTCACATGTGTAAGATGCGTTGTCAAAACGGCTCCGGGATAACTTTGGGGCGTCTGGTCACAACATTCGGTCACCAACGACAACAGCCGAGACCCTACGTCATTGCTTTCCCTGTGGTGCTCCTCCTCACAACGTATATTGACCCAAGCATTCAGCCTCGTTCCACGATATGTGAGCAAAGCCATAGGAATGGGGGCGTGCCCGCGTGGAGACATGGCAGACCACACCCATTTCCTTTGGAATGGATCAATCATGGTCGAGGAGAAATTGTTACGGCGTAGGTTCAAGATGGAGGGATGATCACCTCGGGAAGTCGGCACATCAAAGAGAAAGTTACCTTACCTTACTCACGACTCCGATGCATTCCACCCTAGATATTGGTAACCTGTTACTGGGATGACACATAGGACGCCGACACCACAGATTGCGGAGAGCAAAGATCAACACATTGGCTCTAGCAATGATTCGGAGAAGACAGTGGCAGCACCTGATGGAGAGCAGCCTATACCGGCAGTCGCTCCAGTAGATGAACCGCCTGACGGAGGTTATGGTTGGGTGTGTGTCGCATGTTGTTTTTGGCTCAACGCCCATACCTGGGGAATCAACAGCGTAAGATCACTACCAGTACATATCAAAAGGAAACCCGCTGAGGAGATGCCTGTCAGTCGTATGGTGTATTTCTGGCTCACTATATCGCAACTACCGTCTATCCTGGTGCGACCTATCTGGAATTCGCCTTCGTTGGTGGTCTCTCAATCTCGCAAGCTCTGCTCATATCGCCTCTTGCGACCTACACCACCCGTGTCTATGGCACTCGGACCACCTTACTTCTTGGCGTCTGCTTCCAAACGCTAGCTCTCATCGGCGCCTCATTTGCTAAAGAAATCTGGCAGCTCTTCTTGAGCCAAGGGATATGCTTCGGATGGGGCATGGGGTTTTTGTTTGTGGGGTCAGTGGGTGTAGTGCCGCAATGGTTCAGAAAAAGAAGAAGCGTGGCGAATGGAATTGCAACCGGTGGTAGCGGTCTCGGAGGCATGATGTACAGCCTGGCTGCCAACGCAATGATCCAGAGATTGGGGGTAGGCTGGACGTTCAGAATCTTGGGCATAATCTCCTTCACCGTGAACTTTGTGTGTGCGATTCTTCTCAAAGATCGGAACAAGGCCATAGGTGCGACCCAGCTGGCCTTTGACTACCGTCTCTTCAAGCGGGTTGAGTTTCTGTTAACCCTTGGTTGGGGCTTCTTTAGCATGCTTGGCTATATCGTCTTGCTCTTTTCACTTCCAAACTACGCCGTCAGTGTCGGACTGACAGCAAAGCAAGGCTCGATCATTGGTGCATTACTGAATTTAGGGCAAGGCCTTGGAAGACCAGTGGTCGGTATTTTCAGTGACACCGCAGGACGAATCAATATCGCAGGTTTCTTAACATTTGCTTGCGGTTTGTTTTGCTTTGTTATTTGGATTTTTACAAAAAGCTTTGGAGTTCTGATATTCTTCTCCGTTATCGTGGGAACTGTTGCTGGCACATTTTGGACCACCATCGGACCAGTAGGCGCCGAAGTGGTTGGTTTGAAAGAACTTCCATCTGCGCTATCGATCACTTGGATTGTTCTTGTTATACCGACGACGTGTAAGCGATTAACCAATCCGCAAGGTATCGGTGCATATGCTAAAGTCGACTCGCAGTTTCCGAACCTATTGCGCTCGAACTTCGCCAGACAAGCGGCAACATCTATCTCCATGCCCAGATCTTCACCGGTTTCATGTACACTGCGGCAGCGCTTTGCATGTGGTTCTTGCGCGCTTGGAAGATTGGTCAATTGGAAGAGATTGCAGCGCAGACACACAAGCCAGCTGAGTCTTTGGATGCTGTCACTGACCAGCCCCTGGAGGTATCACATACGGAATCAAAGTCCAACTTCTTTGTTCGAATGTGTATGTGGAGGAGGGTTTGATTTGGAAGTCACAAGACATGACTGCATGATACTGACATACATATATATGACGATCTCTTCAACACTACGCATATCTGAACATTAAATAGATTCCGTGGATTCATACTGTTCTAGAAGACGTTCTTATGATACAGAGATACTATCGAATTCCCGTCTCCCCCGTCACTCCTGATGCAGTAGAGAGCTCCAAGAGAGGGAAGCCAGCAGATATTCGCAGCCGAAAACTAGTGCCAGACCACCAGTGGTCTTTATCATGAAGTGCCTCATTACCTTGGCAACCCATATGTGGACATTGGCTGCCTTTTCATGCTCTAAGAACGTATTCAGACCTGGACAAATACGAACAATATGCCGACGAACGACATTCTGAGTCACAGCCCTACGTTTTACTGTCACTCTACGACAAACCCTTACTGATTGCGTGGTACCACTTATAAGCTATAGCACCTACGGTGACGACATGCAACCCCTTGCTCTAGAATATGTAACCTAAATGCTTCACTCTACCCTGGACGGATATTAGTACAAGGACCGCCTACATCAACTCTAACTTAATCTTCCGCTTCCCCGTCGCCTCCTCCTTAACATCACTGATCCTGACCCTCACCTTCCCAAACAGCTCTACCGTCACCTCCCTCGCTCCTTGTGTCCTCAACACATAATTTTCCGCATCAAACACCGCTTCGGGCTCAGGACTCGCCAGATCCCTCAGCCGAATGAGGCCCTCGATGCCGAAGCGCGGCACAAACACAACGAAGCCATTTGAGAAGACCTTCATGACGAAGCCCTCCTCCTCGATGACGCGGCCCTTGAGCGCCTGCCCGACATAGTACTCGATGCTGGCGCGGCCGGCCATCTGCGCGTTGCGGTGCCGGACGTTGATGTTTTTGCAGACTGCCTCGAGCTTGCCTTTGCTGTGCAGACTGGGGTCGAGAGGCTCGTAGTCGATGGCGGCCGCGAGCTGACGGTGCGCGACCAGGTCGGCGTAGCGTCTGATGGGGCTGGTGAAGTGCGTATAGATTTCGCTGGCGAGGCCGTAGTGGCGGAATTCGGGGTACGCTTGCGTGCCGGAGCAAAAGTACTCGGCCGACATCATGCAGCGGGTGGCCATAATGCGGACGAGGGTGTTGAAGAAGGGTTCGGAGGGGTCGACGCAGCGGTCGAGGGAGTCGGCGAGCGCTTTGGAACTGTCGGTGCGGAGGTCGAGATTGCGTTTGATTTTGAGCTGGTTTGCGAGTTCTTCGAAGTTGCTTTTGGGTGGGGCGCCGTGGCGGCGGAGCATGGCTGTTTGGGGAAATGCTTGGTAGATACGGCCGGCGACGCTGATGTTGGCGAGTAGCATGAATTCTTCGACCAGCGAGTTGGAGTCGAGGAGTTGCTTGGTCTTCACATCCACCGGATCCGAAGTCTCTGATTCCGCCTCGACTCTGACCTCTGGGCTCGCAAGGTTTAAAGCTCCAGCATCCATGCGCTTTTGTCTTAGCTTTTTCGAAAGCATCAGTAACGTTCGCATGCCTTGTGTGAGCTCGTCCTTTTGGGTCTTGTCGTCGATCCTGATCTGAGCTTGTTCATAACTGAAGGCTTCCCTTGAGCGAATAACGGATTTGGTGAATGTTGCATCGACAATCTCAGCATTCGGTGTAACCTCCCAAATGGTGGAAAAGGCGTAACGTTCCACATAAGGTTTCAGCGAACACAGATCTGTCCCCAGCAGCATTGGTAGCATGTCAATGCGCTTGTCAACCAGATACACTGTTGTTCCTCTTGTGCTGGCTTCTGCATCCATGGCATTGTTAGGTTTTACGAAATGAGAGACATCTGCAATGTGAACTCCAACCTCGAAATTGCCGTTCGGCAACGGTCGAGCATGTAATGCATCATCGATATCTTGGCAGCCAACAGGATCGATACTACACACCAGCAATTCTCTCAAATCTCGTCTCCCTCTCCAACCAGGATCGTCGACACTTGACGGTACCTTCCAGTCGTGACCTTCGACCGGCAGACAATCAAGCACAGTCTGAGGGAACGGCCGATACTGAACATCATATTCCAGCAGTAGTGCTTCGGTCTCCGCACCTTTTGTTTCTAGTTCACCCAAAGAACGAACGAAGTGGCCGACGGGATACCGCGAGTCCCTGTCCCAGGAATCAATGGTCACGAGAACCCTCTTCCCAACGAGCTCATCTGCTTGTCTTGTGCGGATGCGAATCTTCGGTATCCGCTTGTCCATAGGGACAAGGAAGACGGTCTGTTGCCGTCGGCCTTGTTTGACAGACAAGCTGACAGATCCTGTATCAACATGTCCAACATACTGTCGCCAATTTCTCTTGATTACTCCAACAACACGAGCAGTAGGCTGCAGTCTACCTTCGATGCTTTTCCCATGCATTCGCTTGACTTCTTCCTGCAGTGCTCTGCGCTCCTGCTCTGTCACCACCGCTTCTCCTTCGTCGGCGTCTGCGTTATCATTCTTGGTCAGAGCTTCCTCTTCGATAATCTTTGTTGATGGAGCTTTCCACTGGGCCTTGGGCAGCACTTCAACAACAACGACATCGCCTTGTACAGCCCTGTTGCTGTTGTCTCTACCGAGGACTAGAAGTGACTTGTCGAACGCCGGAACATGTACTGATCCCTCGAGGTAGTTGTAGGGAGAGACATTAAAAGTGCCCTGGTGTAGTGTACCAGCCTTAACACCTGTTATCAGCTTTGATAACGAGAAGTACTCCGGATAGATGAGCTCGTCCTTAGCTGCCCTCGCGTCCTGCCCTTGCCGGGAAGCGTTGATCATGTCCATCAGACGGTCAGCGTCCTCGAGTCCGTCAACATATTCAGACAAAGAGCAAGCACATAAACCCTCTGCCCTTGCTTTCTGTAGATTTTCCTTGTCATCACTGAGCATGACAATTTGCGGTGCCTTCTTGGGCTTCCCACTAGCCTTGACAGCCAATTGAAGATGCTCTCCATACCAGCTGACGGCTTGCCTCACTGCTCTGTCGTTACGGTCGTTGATGGACTCGCCATGTTTTCTGATGACATACGTTTCCAATCGAAATTCATTGAAAAAGACGTAGAATCGTTTGTCTTCACTCCTAGTAAGTCCCAAAAGACGATTGTAAAGTGGTAGAGATCGATTCTTGAGCTCCTCGAGTACAGTCTGCAAGATGATGACATCGTAGAATGCAGAAGTTTGCTCAAACAAGTCAAGACCGTTAAGCAGGGCATTAGTATCAGGGATCAAATAATGGCCCTGGAACCTCTTGGTACCAGCTGGTCGGTCAGAGAGAACGAATGGAGATACTATAAGTACTGATATTAGAGATGTCTCCCGGCGAATTTGGTAAGGTCTAACTCACCAACCCCATCAGCGTTTGCCGGGGCACTGGATAGACAGATTGAGCAGAGCTTTGAGGAACACGGTATGTCCTGCCTCAAATACAGTTCTCGGACTATTTTTTGAACTTTCCCGCTCCGTGTAGACCTGACGAAGACTTTACTAGAGATATTTGAAGCATGAGCATCCGCTGCGAGGGTCCTCTTCAAGCTCGTCATCTTAGAGATCCAGTATGTAACATGGAGGAGCTTCTTGACGGTAACCTTTACAGAAAGGACAAAAATTTGTTACGTTCGAAGGACAACGTTATCTGTTGTCAAGGTCACAATCCAGTTTTGAAGCTTGTAACGTTATCGGTGATTTGCCCCGCCATGAATTTATACAGCATCCACAAAAGAAGCCACTAGCGCGGAGAGCCGAAAGGAGCAATCATGACGCCCAAGCTCCAGTACCTTACTAGGTGCAGGTAGCGACACGAGACCACCAGCTCATAGACAGCTCCATATACCCTGTTAGCCACCACATTTCACCATCAAGGTGCTCGCTCTTTATAAAATGTCCTTAGATCCTCCAACATACCTCAACTCCCTTCAGAACAACATCCGAGCAAGACCGATCCCCTGGGAGGGTGCCGTCCGCGCTGGGCACATCAGTGATGTCGAGTTGAAAAAGATCAAAGCCGTCGACAAAGTGCGGAAAGAGCAAAGGAGGCAGACGGTAGAAGGAGACCTCGAGGCGTACCGGACATTACTGCTAGGAGGGGGGAGCGGGCCAAGCGTGCTGGAATCCGCGAAGAAGAGGGCAGATGTCATTCAGTACATTTTGGTGCTGGCCGGGGATCTGATCAACGGTAAGGATTAGAACTAAAACGCACGGAGTGGAGAAGCTGATGGACCCGTTTTATAGACGTTCCCACCCTCACGCCAAACCTTCTGGAACACCCAGATCCATACAAACCATTTCTCCCGCTCCTCAGCCAGTCGACGAACCTCGAAGATCCAATACCCCTACTCACGTCTTCCGTCCTCAGTAGTCTAATATCCTCCGCATTACTTACTTCGACCGAGTCAACGTCGAAAGTCGACGAAGGGCTCCGCAAACTCTACAAATACCTTTCGACGCTCGCGAAGAGCCAGGACAGCGGTCTGCAGGACATTGCAGTTCAAGAGTACTCGGCGCTATTGCGGACGAAGAAATCCCGCGAGCTCTTCTGGAAGCAGCGTGAAGAAACGCTAAACCCTCTCATCGACATCTTGCGGTCTGCGGCGGGTGCTGGCAAAGACACCGACTCGACGCTCTGGAGTGGAGGCGCAAGCGTCAGGAGTGCGACAGAAGCTGGTCTTGGCGGAGGGGTCGGACTGCAGCTCCTCTACCATGTCCTCTTGGTGATATGGCAGCTGAGTTTCGAGGGTCCATTAGTGGGCCAAGGTCTACAAGAGTACGCACCCCACCTCCTTCCCAATTCCGCTTCAGCTAACATGAAGTCAGCGAACAAGAAATCGTTCCGCTCTACACGCAGCTGCTGCGCCTCTCGCCCAAAGAGAAAACGACCCGCCTCCTCCTCTCGACGCTCTACAACCTCACCTCCACCAACCGCAGCCACCTCCTCCCCGCCGCCGTCACAGCCCGCCTGCCCGCCCTCCTCGGCAACCTCTCCAGCCGCCACTTCACGGACCCCGACCTCCTCGACGACCTTGCCAACCTCGAAAGCATGCTAGACGAATACACGCGCAACCACACGACCTTCGACGAGTACGCGGCCGAAGTCCAGTCCGGCCATCTGCGCTGGTCACCGCCCCACCGCAACCCGACCTTCTGGGCCCAGAACGCGCGGCGCATCCTCGATGACGACAAGGGCGCGCTGCCGAAGAAGCTGGCCGAGATTATGGGTAAGAGCTGGGATAACGACAAGCAGGTGCTGGCGATTGCGTGCAATGACGTGGCGAATCTGGTCAGGGAGGTGCCGGATCAGCGGAGCCAGCTGGAGAAGTACGGGCTGAAGACGAGGGTCATGAATCTTATGGGCGAGAGCGACGAGGGTGTAAGGTTGGAGAGTCTGAGAGCCTTGGGCGAGTGGTTGCGGTATAGTTTCGAACGCTAGGGCTGCGGATAACAGTTGACGTGTTGGTACGCTTCTGGCATTGTGGTAATTGTCCGGTTTTCTCTCCTAGTTACTTGTTAGAGTCTCTGTTAGCGGTGCGATGGGGCGACAACCGCAATGTATTCATAATCCTGCTGGACCGGATGAAGCTATGTGATTGCACCGTGGAAGCTATCAGGATGCAAAATTCCGACCTCTACAGAACCAACTACTGTGGATCGTTGGTAGGACATGACAGGAACCATCAAAGAATTTGGAACCACTGCCACAATGTACAGTCTTTCTTTCTATCACCAAAGACAGCAGAGCTGCACCATACATACAAGGTATCATGCGAATAATCTCCGACCACTACAAACAAAAGCCCTCTTTTTAAAGGCCACGCCTGCCATGATGCTAAACATGTGCCCAAGAACAGAAAGTATTTATATCAACGCAACCCAATAACGCTCTGCGACAAACGTCAGCAAACCCCATTCAAAAGCGAAGCGATCAGCCTTCGAGAGTGGACAAGCATACCATCTCCAAAGTCCACACCCGCCTAATCCAGACTTTCAGCCTGCCCTCGACGCCATCCACGTTCTCCAGCTCGACTCCTTCCCACCAGCATCTCCGCGCTGGCTTCCGCCAAAACAGGAGCAATTTCTGCGCCATGCCGAGGGCGTTGCTGTTGGCGAGGTCGTTGCCCTTGATGTCGGTGCGCAGGCGGGCTAGCGCGAGACTGCAGATGACGGCCTTGTTCGGCTCGCTGGCGCGGTGGCCCCATTGGTCGTCGTCGTTGAAGCCCCTGGAAGCAGATAGATAGATAAGCTATGAGTCTGTGCGGTGGAGCACGTGGAGCGGAGCTTACCCGGCCGTCAACATCTCAATCAGGTGCTGTTCCGTCGTGCCCGACTCCTCGCTCCTCCGCAGGCCGGAGAAGATGCCGTCCTGCTTGAGGAGTGCCCTGCCGGCCGCTCTTTTGACTTCGATCATCTCCGGCTGCTCGATATCTGCTCTGGGTGGAATGGCGTAGAAGTCTAGATCTTCTCTTAGCACGATGATGCCCGCTCGGTCTTGCAGCATGTCACGTGCTGAACCGGGAACTGGCTCGATCGGAACGGTGTCGTCTGGAGAAGCGGTAGCGGTCGGCGAGTTAGATGGAATGGTTTGGGCGACGTTGCGGAAGAAGTCCAGCATGTACTGTAGAGAGGCCGGGTCGTACTGCGAGAAGTAGATTAGGTCACCAAGATAGATATTTGGGTTACGAAGTGTCATATATATATCGATAGTGAACATACATCAACTGGGTAGATGTCACCTTCGTGGAAGGAGTTCATATGCCCATCTGGAAGCAACCCGTTCGGGAACAGAGAGAGCAACACGAACTCGGGCAACGTTAGCAGTTCGTCCCGGGACAATGTGAAGCGCGTGCCACTGTAGCAGTCATCAGTGTCGGACTTCAATCTATAGATTGGACGTTTATTTTGAGGGATACCGTAGGTCTAGCGTTATGTGCTCATCTGCACCAACATCTACAGATCACAATAAGTCAGCGCCCCAGCCAGGATATAAAGAGCTCTAAAAGAAGCTCGCTCAGACGGCTCATGACACATTGCCGGCCAACGCGGCCTACGTACCTCCTAATGTATTGATCGGCGGGCCACCACCCTGCTGTACTTGCGTGATAATGCTCGCCGCCCCACCCGCCGCAGCCATCACGTACGTGAAAGAGTCTAAGGGACTCGACCCTTCCGTATACGGAGGCGGTGGTTCGCCGTCTTCCGCACTCTTGCTCGACGACTCGCCTTTTGTATCTGCAGGTAGCGCAGCCTTGGTCTCGGCTTCAGCTGCGCTCGGAACGACGAATTGGGTATCGCTAGACGGTTCGAATGGCGGTGCAGGCGCGAAAGCCGGGAGCGAGGCCGAGTCGGTCTCGGTAATGGATGGTTTGAGGTGTTCGACGGTGTCCTGGAAAGGGAAGTATAGAGACGAGAATGGGGGTGGGCGGGGGGACGGAGGCGGAGAGGAGGACGATGACGGAGCGAAGAAGCCGGGCGAGTGTGGAGGAGGGTCAGTGTAGGAATCCCCGTCCTCTTTCAGTTGGGAGGAGTGACTATGCGTCAGCGCAACCGCGACGGACGAACCGGCGCTGAGATCTCGTGAGGCCGACAAGGTGATGGCTGGCTTTCCGTCAGTGCTATTGCATTTGGTCGGACGAGCGCATTTGAAATTCGAGGCAATGGGTGCAAGATTGATCCGTCAATCTTTCAACGAGTAACCGAAGGTCTCAAATCTAGAAAGGTACGATCTATTCGCGCGGATCTGCGTGATTGTGAGTCTGTCATGAGTTGTTGATGTTCCAGGAGGCAGGTGGACTTTTGGCTAAAGCGCGATTCCAATTCTCCAGTGGGGACATGACTCGGTCATCTGGCTTGGGTCTCCACCTCAGTTTATGGGATTTACTATATATCTGAATCATAACAAACCCGCTCCAGTCACAACTACCCTGCCATCATCAGACATAGTTATACATAAGTGCTACATGCACACTGCTATCTCTAACACAACCTATAACGGTCAAATAACCATCAGCTATACATAGTACAGTAATCTACTACCCATCTAGCTCAATAGATTCTGCCTCAATCCAAGCCATGGATAGCAAGATGCTTCCTAAAGAAGCAGCCCGAAGCGTACACCACGTCTTTATCAACGGTGCCTCGAGGCGTTCGAGGTCCGGGGAAGTCCTGCGAGTCAACTTCTTCACGCTTGTGAAGGCCTCCATAACCCCGCTGAGTGAACGCATCGAAGCCATCAGCCGTCGGATACTGCGATAGTCACGCGGTCGCATCAGTCCGGTTCTCCGAATGCGACGCTTGCTTCCCAGAGTCCCCTGTCAGGCCGTTCGATATGCTCCTCCTTTCTGACTCTTGGTAACCCTGAAGCTTGATATGGTCACCTTGGCTACTTCCGCCTAGTAGGAATCTCATACTAAGCTTTTATTATTCCCAAAGCTTTTACAAACGGAGACCAAATAGCTAGTACTTACAATTATCCTCCATAGGTATTGCGCCTGACATAGTAGTGTCCATGTCTCCAGGATAATGCTCTCCACCAGGATGTAATGGTTGTGTAGCCTGTGGCTTGATCAGCCATCGTGCACCTCGCACTCGAAGACGCGGCAAGTAATCAGCTCTGGCGGAGGACAGTGATGATGCTGGGACGTAGCCGACGCTGAAGAGGTAGTACTAACATCGACCATCTTGTCTCCTTCCACCCTCACTTCTCTGTCCCGCAGTCGCCGCATCAAAGCTAGAAAATTGCTTTCCTGAAACTTTCGATTCTGCTCGTACTTGACACTATCCAGTAACTGCCCAGCGGTGCGTGCAAGCTCATCTGGATCATCAGTTTGCTGGTGTTCTTGTGGTTGATCCTGCGCTTCGTGAAGTATGGCATCAGCCCCGATCAGTTCTTGTTCCGCAAGGTGATCCGATTGTAACAAGCGTCCAGCAGATTCGTTGATCAAAACATCATGACCGAGTTCAAAGTTCTCTTGTTGCCTTTGCTGCTCTCGATTCTGCACGTCCGTTCTCGCAGCTTCGAATGCCCTTTCGAATGCAGCCTCGTCAAACACATCTTTCACTTGCGCTTGGGGCTGGTGGTGCTGCATAGTAGATGGTGCTTGATTAGGCATTTGATACCACTCAGGCATAGATGGCTGATAGCTAGCGTAACGCGAAAATCCTAGCTGAGCATCTAACCTCTGCGTTTCGTCCGCCATTTGCTGGATCGGCGTCCAGCTTGCCGTCATTTGCCCGGTTGTGAGGCCATGTCGCTCCGCGCTTCGCTGTAATGACGCCTGTGGGTCAAAGTGGAACTGTGATGTCGGTAACTGCTCGCCAGCGATGTTTAGACGTTGAAAATCGGATGCCCAACCTGGAGCAACAGAAGAGGAGGAAGCTGAGTTTCCGAATGGGGTCGGTCTGGTATGATTGAATAGCTGCGGGTCCGGTAAGGGAGGCGCGGTAGGGAAGCCAGCTTGAAATGCCTCGAATTCAGCGTCCAATATTCCAGCATTTGCGCCAGGAGATGATCTAAACCCCTTTTCGACAACTGTCAGTATTATTCTATTATCTGACTGAGGAGAACTACCTGTGAAGGCCCTGGTCGGGCTGTGAGGCGGTCTTGCTGTAGTGTCCGATCGGCAGAAGTGTGCTTCTGGAAGGTTTGCAGAGGATTAGAAGGACCGCAAAGAGCATCAGTCATTGTGGGGCTTCGTCGGTAAGAAAAGACAACAGAGAAAAGAGGCTTTGATTGGGCAAGTGGTGAGAGCTCAGGCGGCGAATCTGATCAGGGTATGACCATCACAAGCATCCCGCCCTATCTCGAGCCGAGGGCCGGAATAACAGTTGAACCGGTTTCCGCTTTCGAGCTACGAAGTGTGGACGAATGTCCAAGCTGCAGCTCGATCTCAACAACAACACCAAACCCACCACCTCTCTCCACAATGGTACAGAATCTTGATGAAATAGCTCGCTTCGCGCTAACGGCTTCTGCCTAGACTCAAGTAATATCCAATTCCGGTCACGATGACATGATTGTAAGGACGTTCCACATCCCGCTCCAACTTGCACCTTCTGCGCAGAGCTTCAAGGAGCGGTCCAACAAAGCTGACACTCGTCACAACTCCAGCATGATGCCGTGCTCGACTACTACGGCCGACGACTAGCGACCTGTTCCTCTGACAAAACGATCAAAATCTTCGAAGTTGAAGGGGAAACGCACCGCTTAACAGAGACGCTGAAAGGGTTCGTCTGTCCACAAAATCAACTCCAGCCATCGAATCTAACGCTCCTGCTCTCCAGCCACGAAGGCGCCGTCTGGTGTGTGTCATGGGTCAGTCATCCCTCCACCCCACACCATCCCTACCCCAACCAATCTAACCCCCCTCTCCCAACCAGGCGCACCCCAAATACGGCAACATCCTCGCCTCCTCCTCCTTCGACGGCAAAGTGCTGATCTGGCGCGAACAATCCGGGCAATGGACCAAAGTCTTCGACTTCGCCCTGCACACCGCCTCCGTCAACATCGTGTCGTGGTCCCCCCACGAAAGCGGCTGCTTGCTGGCCTGCGCCTCGTCCGACGGCAGCGTCAGCGTCCTCGAGTTCAAGGACAACAGCTGGGAGCACAAGATCTTCCCCGCCCACGGCATCGGCGCCAACGCCGTCAGCTGGGCGCCTGCCGTCGCGCCGGGTAGTCTTGTCAGTGCCAGTCCCGGCCCCGGCGCGCTGCGGAGGTTCGTGACGGGGGGGAGCGACAATTTGGTCAAGATTTGGGATTGGAGGTACGTTTCTTGTGCTCCCCCATCTCTTGCCCCATATCACACTTTAAGAACCACGCCAACTGACCGTTCGTCCTCGTACTGGATGCAGCCCGGACGCCAAAACCTACACCCCAACTCTCTCCCTCCCCGGCCACACGGACTGGGTGCGCGACGTAGCTTGGGCGCCGACGATCCTGCAAAAGTCGTACATCGCCTCGGCGTCGCAGGACAAGACGGTGCGGATCTGGACGTCGGCGTCGGCGGACCCGGCGAGCAACGAGTGGAAGAGCACGGTCCTGAACTTCGATGCCGTCTTGTGGCGGGTGAGTTGGAGTCTGAGCGGGAACGTGCTGGCGGTCAGTGGGAGCGATAATCGGGTTAGTTTGTGGAAGGAGAATTTGAGGGGGGAGTGGGAGTGCGTCAAGTGGATTGAGGAGTGAGGGGTTTGCGATAAGGGAGAGAATTGGGGAGGTGGAGAAGTGTGTTGGGTTGGTGTGCTTGCTGAATGGCGATGTTATGCCGGACCTGGCTGGAGTGTTTTACTTGGGTTGGGCATGGTATGAATGGCCTTTCTTCTCCATTGCGGGCGTCAGGGAACGTAGATCAGCACGGATCACAAATAGAGCAAGTTCGTAGAGCGTCTCAAGAAGTCGATTCACTTGAGATTCTGAGAATGAAGTACCGGGCAATCATGTAGAGTGTTTTAGACCTACAACGCAGATATCGAGATCATGACATCTATTTCAGCTTTCTCATTCGAGGTCGGAAACTAGCGACTAGGTAGCCTACGACGACCTTTCCACGTAGTGTAAGAGAAGTGAAGGCCGAAGTGGTTGCTTTAACGAATACTGTGCTGAGTGATACCTAGTAAGAGCAACCCCTTCGCAGATCATTTTGCTGCCGATCCAATCCCGGTGTCCGAGCGCGGGTTGTGAGAAGAGACTGAACTGACAGCTTTTAATAGCCAAGAAAGAAAGGTGATGGAAGGTAAGAGACAAGTCCACCACGTGGTTGCAGTAGAGCAAGCCAAAGAGAAGAGAAACGAAGCATGAGCCAGTGATGATAAGCAAATGATATTGGTGGACAGCACTGGCTGCAGTATCCATAGCATGCAGTACCTTGGTTTTGCTTGTCTCTTTTGTCAAACGCTCGCGAGAGTAGCAGATCGTTACATCGCTTTGAAGAACCTCATAATGCGAACGGCGCCTATCAGACGGTCGGCTCATTGACCCCCCTCAGATCCACTGTCGTCTGGACTTAGCATTGCGCCATCTTCGCCCACCTTTCGCACGTTCCAGAAGATGAAGGGTCCACAGACGTCGTCGTCACCCCCATTGTTGAGAGGACTCCACCAGCGACCCAGAATGATCTGCCTGCCAGGTAGCACGATTCCTTCATAGGCCCAGCAGCTGCTGTCATCGTAGAAGCCGTGCATGTCCAGAGCGTATTTCATGAGAGTGATACGTTGCCACCCTGGTATGCCGTGTTGGGGAGGGAGGGCTTGTAAGTGGCCGACGCAGTCGAAGTCGTCGCGGTCATGGCCGGAGCCTTCGAACTTTAAATGATGCGGCTTAGGATGACCTGAACTGGGAGATGGTCGCTCTCGTTTCTTTGTGTTAACCGCAGTCAGGTTTTTCGTGTGTGGGTTGAAGGAAGGGTGGTAAGAAAGTACTGAGTCGATATGTTTCTTCAAGTCCTCGTTACTAGAGTCGGAAAAACTAGTGTTGAAGTCCAGCTCCATAGTCTATACGACGGTCAGACAAATCTATCCTTGCTCCAATCGTATGGTTTAAAGATTGACGTTACCTGGAAGCCTGCCTCGTTCTCGAAGACATCTATGAAGATGTTATCCGTAGGTTCGGATTTGCGAATCAGTTTGAATGAGTCTTCTGGGTAGGCTTCGATGAGAAAAATCCGGAGCGTTAGTTTTACGTTTCTCGGTTGACCTCCAAGCCGGATCATAACATACCATAGCTACCCTTCCAGTATCTACCAAGGGGCTTGGTGCCGTTCTCAAGTTTCTCCGCCCAGATCTTGGGTTTTTCGTTCTCAGCCAACATCCAGACGTCTTGGAACAGAGTGTGCTCTTCGCTTCTAACCATGTGGTATTTAAAGAAGTTGGCGATGTGTAGTAGATACTCGATATTGATGAGACGCATATGCTTGTCGAGAAACATAGGGTAATCCTTTGGATGTGCGTAAACCGCCTTTTGCGAGTAAGCAAAGCTATAGGTCTGGAATGCAAGTTTGTGGTTCAAAGTCCAAGGAGTGAAGAGGAGTTGCATTGTGATCAGCAGAGGGTTGTGTATGCCCTTCTCCGGCGGGTGACGATAGATATCGTCGAGTAGATTGGTTGACTGGACGAAACGTCGAAGTACTTTAAGGTTATTGGAGCGAGGCTTCAGCTCACTTCCCTTGGTCTGGGAGGTTTGGCCAAACGATTCTAGGTCGATAGTCAGCTTATGATCACAAGCGTCACAATACAATCAAATTAGCTCTGTAAGGGATAAGTAACAGTGGAGAAAGGTGTTCTGAAATCCTTAGACTCATACCAAGCTCATGCTTAGGGAGAACATAATTGACGTACATACCAATAATCAGTTGTTTGATGATATCCAAGCAAAGCCTCTCCTGGAATTCGTGTCCGAAACGGAAGACCGCTCCTGTGCGAAGGACTCTTCGGCGCAATCTGTACTTCTGCGCGAGCTCACCTGTTGATTTGTCGGGTAACAAGTCATACTGCTGCTCGAAACGCTTGCGCCAGATATGCGATTGATCGTTACCGACCGTCCCATACGTTTGACGACAGACGGCGATGTAATTGCAGACATCTCGATCGGTTTCGAGTAAGCCAGCGATGGTATGGCTAAGCTGTGAGACTGCATCAGAGCAAGATCTTCATAGTGGTAGCGGTAGGATGGTAGGATAGAACTTTAGATGAACTATGCTATTGTAGTCATTCATTGTGGGCTTACTTCGATTGGCAAGATGCACAGCGCCATCATGCAGACCTTGACCAGATGGTCATGCAGCCCAGACTGAACAAGTGTGTCTGAACCAGTGTTGGGTTGGATGTCAATAAGATCGATGTTGTTATCAATGATGACCGAGGTTGCGAGGTTGTCTGAGGTGAAGCAGGTGAATCGCAGAGCCGCAGGGGTTTGCGCCCGAATGAACTTCAGAGTGAATTCACAGAGCCGCAAGGGTTGCGCCCGAAAACTTCGGAGTGAATGAGAGTTGGACCACTGCTTCCGCTGAAGTTATGCTTAGCGCTGTAAACTCAAAGAGGTGCATGAGAGATAGGAAAGGTTCAACGAACTTGAAGCACATAGGCAAGGATGATAGTCGCCCACATCCGGAGTTCGACGAGCTGGGAAGCATCATTATTCATAAGTCCCAAAGCTGTGGCTTTTCAGGACGTAGTAGTGCGATGATACCTCGAGAGTCTCGATGGTACAAATCCATCGTTATGGCCACAAAGCTTGGTAACCACAGGACAAAGCGAAACAACAAAGACTGTTGCCGGAGCATGAGGGATTGGAGTAAATATGTATGTGAAAAGATGATCTAATAATCAAGCGCTCGCCCAGAGATGTACAAGACCACGTATGCAGCGAACAAGGTAGCCAAAGCAATATCATACGCTTTCCCAACCCCAGATGGCTTTGAGCTGGTAGCGATTGGCGCAGATCCAGTGCCGGCAGGGCTCGTACTTGTACTGTTGGCGGAGTTCTCCTTCATCACCACGTAAATTTCGCCGCTAGCGTCTGAACTCATGAACAGTCGACCTTGACTGTCAAAAGCTACCCCGACGGGTCTAAAGCAGTTCTTGGGACATATCGAGTTATCTGCATTGACGAGAATATCTGTAGCCGCGGTGTTGCTGTCAGACCTTGCAACCGGATCTCCAGTGGTGCCGTTAAAGTCAACAACAGAGAGTTTATAGCCCACTGGGTTCGTACGGTCCCTACGGCGATGTTAACTTCGCAAACTACTAAAGGGACATTATAAATCAGATAGTCACCTACCAGCTGCCATGGAAGGTAATCCAAGCTTCTGTTCCACTGTCGTTGAACGCCATGTCCAAAGGTGCCATATGCGCCTGGAAAGTCAAGCGCGGTGCCACTTGGCCTGCACAGAACGTGTCGTTAATCGTGTTATTTTGGGTTCCCATTGTAAATTGGCTTCCAACTGTCAGTTTGCTATTGTTAGGTATATCACCGACAGTCCAAGCAGCGAAGCAGTACGGATACCCATAATTTCCGCCCTGACCGGCATACTTTGTGCCGTTCAGATAGCCATGGAAGTTCATTTCCTCGCCCGGGTTGTCTTGGTGGATATCCTCACCATCACGCATTATCTGGTCGACCGAATTCTCCACGCTGTAAATGCCGCCGGTGATAGGGTGTTCAGAGATTCCAACTGAGTTACGAAGGCCCCAGCCTAGCAGTGATCCTTCAGTGTTGAAATCGTAGCCATTTGGCGGTACCCCGTTCAAGTCGAATGCCTTGATCTGGCTGTGGCCAGACGAAAGTGCCTCCGCTTCAAGGTCAACATTAGATGTGCTGCCTCTGTTTATTAACAGTGTACCGTTGGCCTTAGCAGACATAAGAAGGGTCCGAGTAGTATGATCATCGGTACTCATACCCTTTACAAGTGTCTGGCTTGACTGACCAACAGACTGTGTCTCGGGATCGTATGGCCAGGAGTATGCTGCTTCGGGTGAAGATGCATATAGAGTTCTGCCATCGTTCGAAAGCGCGAGGCCATGGTTGAGCTTCGATGGTCAATCCACAAGCCTGATAGACTTCGCAGGAGTATGGCTTTCAGACTCACAGCGCTATTCTTGATGACAGTTTGCGTCTTGCTCACGCTCAAGCAAGTCCCTCCATGATCCGCAAATGCGAGATTGACGATTCCTGCTCCTGCCTGTACCACAAGTAGGTTGCCCTTATTGTCAAATCTAATTGAACGAGGCTTCGTCAAACCCGTGGCCACCACCGCCATCCGGTAGCCTGACGCAAGAGTAGGCTTGATCGAGTTTGTTGGTGTTAGGGTTACAGAGCAAGCCGATTCTGTATCAGCCGCTCCCAGCGTTGACAACGCAAGGATTGCCACCACAGGAACAAAAGCAAATGAAAAAGAGAGGTACATATTGCAGGTTCAAGCAGAGCAGAGAATAGAGAGACAACAGCGGAAATAAGGCCTCCTAAACAGATGAGAAGCAACTGTGCAAAAGAATGAAGATTGAATCTGTCAAGAGTCGCACTTGAAAGTCAAGTCGTCAGTTCCGGAGTGGCAGTCAATGCTAGTAACGATCCTCGCTTCCGGTGGGCGGTCGTTTCATGCACTAAGACCAGTAACGATTCGCACGGGGTCTGGGTACGAGACTTGGCAAGTGAGTCTGGGCATATCACCGTTATTCCATAGAAGAAGTCGGTGGCATGCAGAGCAAGCCGACCGAGCCATCCATCTATGAAGGAGATCAATTGAGAATCGACAACGTGCAATCACGGAAAAACAGAAAGTGTGAGGTGCCGGGTCTTGGCGTTTAGACAGTTGAGCCGCACTACCTAAGGTACGAAGTACTTCGATAGTCACGTGGATGGTCTGAGACGCTCTGGATCTGTCAAGACTACCCAGGACTTGCTTCTATTCAGAATTATTACATAGCTCATCATGGAGCTGCCGTTACATGTCGATCGCTATGGACGTACAGGTCGCGTGCTTTTATTTGCTCCCAGGACCCGTCTTTTATTGCCGTGGAAGTCATCATCCATTATACAGGCAAACAGGGAAACATGCATCCGAAAGCCCTTCCTTGAGACAATGCATGGACGCTTCATAACAGCCAGACATACCCGGATGAAAAGCCGTGACGGGCTGGCACATGAATCATGCCACCGATGTACAAGCCTAGCCGCCAGGAGATGAAATCTCTAGGGAAGATACGAGAAATCGCTCCACCACGTCGGACACAGGCGCGAAACCGGCCACGGAGGGCCGTAAGTATACATAAAGTGGGGTTTCGAAACGAAAGTAATGTAACCAATTGTTCGAATATTTCAGCAGGCTTGAAAGACGCAGCCGGAGCCACAATACATCTCACCTGCCATATCTTCTCCAATCGAGAAGCGGATGTTAGACGACAGTCATCATCTTCATATGTCCATTGATCTCGTTTTCATTGCCAGTTATGGCTCCGGGACGGAAGCCGTTGCTGCTCGTATTCTTCGAGACGCGGCCTTTGGCAGTCAAGGGAGACTCGTCGGGCTGCACGAAAATCTGACTGAACAGAGGATCTGGTGGTGGGGATAATTGTCGAACCTGAGCTTGAGGGGTGTTCTCCGCTTTCCGCACGATCTCTTTGACTGCTCTGGTAACAACGCCAGCACGGACGACAAGGTCCCGAAGGGAGGTTGTGTCAAACGGGAGTTTCTTCTGCGTACGAGATTCCATGTCTGTCAACAGAGGATCATTGTTGCCTCGCTGCTGGTAAATAGTTTCCAAAACCGACTTCGCTTTGGCCGAGGACTCCTTACGAGTTCGCATAGGTGGAGGAGTGGTAAATCTCGAAATTACCTCCAGACTCGGGATTGTAGACCCGAAGTCGTGGCTATCTCGCTTGACCGTAATTTGCTCCTGAGTTGGCGAGTGGAGGGAAATGCGCCGATTCTGATTTGTTACAGAATCGTCCTCGAATGGGTCAGGGTTCGACCGCGGAGACGAAGGAGAGTGAGGAGGAGAGTATTCTCGCTCGTCGTCATCTTGCGTCGCAAGGTTGATGATACCCTCAGCTTCTTTCCACAACTCGACCGACGGCCCTTCAATGATGCCAAGCGAGCTTGCCTGAGCACGAAGCCGCTTGAGTTCTTCAACCATTAGTGCAAACTCTCTGACTTGACCGAATTGTCCGTGCACGCTTGCTTGTCGTTCCAGAATCGCTTTGGGGACGAAATCAGGAATGGTACGGCTGGTCGGATCGAGATCCCTAACCCCATCTCCTTGCCCATCGCGTACATTCGGTTCCTCAAACTCAAAATCATCGTTCCAGTCTTCGCTAACGCCCTTGTTACCCAATCCCCATGGGCCGAGTTTGGACGATGAGGTCCCGTGATCGCGATGGATAGAGGTATCTGGAGTGACAGGAACACTCTGACTCCGTAGATGTACAGCGTGTGGACCTCGACGGCCCGTGGGACGGCTGCCCCGGCTCTCGGCGCCCTGCTTGCCATGAACCGTACTGGGTCTCGGGGATGAGCCTTGTAAAGCGTCCTTCTCCACGTTATGTTGCTCAGACCAATCAAAGATGTTGTTTCTTGAATCTCTCTTCTCTGATTCGTCGGTACAGGCAAGCGGGTTGCGGCCTGTCACTGCGGGATTGATCTGAACGATAACACGACTGTGTCCGAGAGAGATTGATGGCCCTCCCGTGTGATCGTGACTTGCAACGTCTCCATCATCGCAATCCCAGTCTTCGCCTTCCTCACCCTCAAATGCCCATTGTCCGGTGCTCCGACCGAGATCGTCGTCATCCCATTCGAGTTGACCTAGGTTTAGAGAACTTGGCACCTCAGCTGGAGAAGCGGCGACTACAGGATGAAGCAATCGGTCAACTTGACGATTCACAGGTGTGGGGAAGTCGTCATCGTCCTGTTTCGAAGCATTCGCTCGAATAGGGGTTGAGAGGCCTTCCTCTTCTTCAATCAGGCGACGCTTGCTATCTGTGTTGGCCTGAGCGCTGGAGAATGAACCGTCGCGCAGTAGCTCCTGCAAGTCAACCAACTTTGGCTTGCGAATATCAGGAGGTGGAGATTCATCAAAGATTGTCTCGATCCGAGGTCCTCTTGTTCCAGAGTTGCTACTGCCAGTTGCGCCCGTCCTCAAGGAATCGAAAACGGTCTCGCTCTGAAAGTCCATCTCCTCCTCGTCGATGAAGCCTCTCGCATCATTGTCCGACCCTACCAGTGTCGATGCACGATCCGAAGGGCCTACCGAGTAGCGCTGGGGCCGGTTCATGGCGAGAATGGGTACAGGGGGCGATGACGGGGGTGCTGACGTTACGTATGAACTTGTAGAAGGCGACTCCGAGTGAGAAGTGGAAGGATGCGATGATACGCCATTCCGAAAGTCAATCTGGAAAGCGTTCGGCGAATACAGCGGTGAGGGAAGCACAGGCGCACCATGCAGACCGGACGAGTGGAGGACTGGTGAGTCCGTAGTACCCATCTCAGAAGAGACGTGGTGCAAAATGGTAGGATCCGTCATATTTCTCCGTCCTGGGGAGTACCCAATATCTGCTTGGCTAGAAATTGTGGTGCGGCGCAGCTTAGAGGTTTGTGGGGCCGAAGCTACCCTCCTTCCAGTAATACCATTCGAACGGTGAGCTTTTTTGAGGTGACTGCTCGATTGCGCACCTTTCCAGGAATATGGCGTTCGGGAAGACAGCATATCGCCGATGGAGAAGGAACGTCGAGGACGGTCCGAGTCTGAGGCGTCTGTAGAAGACGCAAAAGACGAACGGATACCGGATGGAGTATTTGATCCACTGCCCGTGAGAGGGTTGTTGCTACGATCGTCACACGCTGCCTCCTCAGAGACCTTGGGGCTTATTGAGGTGGCCATAAGGAGCGTTGGAAGTTGATCGACATCCGGAGTGATGCGCCTAATTGTTTCGTTCTGATAAGTTCCGCCGGCGGTATTCCGTTTCGCTGGCGGCCCCTCCCCTGAAGGATTTTTGGGTTTTCGTCGAAAGTGCGGCTGCCAATGACCAATACTGCTGGAACGAGGGGTGGAGCGGCCGATGGGTGACGACGGTACAGCAAACATCTGTCGAGCCGAAGCTGGCGGCTCGGTCTCGAAATCTTGAGGGTATTGCTGTCGTAGGGTTGCCGATCTCTGGTGGCTGGTCGCAGGTCTCCGGAGTGTCGGAAATTGAGGTCGAGAGGAAGGTTGCTGGGAGGTGACAGTGCCATGTAAAGCTCGTTGGGATGATGTTCGCTTGACGAGCTTGTTGGGCGGTAACACTGCTGGGCTTGAGTTGACGTGTGGGAGAATCGGTGCACTCGAGCCGTTGGAGAAGGACATGGAAGGCGAACCGGAGCGAGAGCTCGGACTGGCACTCTCGTTGTGGGAGGATGACGACAACGTCGACAATCGTTTTATCCATGAGGATGATCGATTGGTACCGTTACCCCTGTGTTCGAAGGATATCGGCCGCTCCCGTGTCGCCGGATGTGGGCCCAGTCCTGGATAACTCGACTGCACATGCACTTCATTCTCGCCGATGGATTGTGGTTCTGCCGCGTACAAAGACGTTTGACTTGCCGTAGTCTGTACATTGGGTACCGGTTGCGAGCTTGGGGAAGGGGTTGAGCTGTCATTCGGTAATGTGGACGGTAAAGAATCCTGTAGAGACGTGACTTTTGTGGTGGTGGTGATATTTGTAGGTTGTATGTTCTCAGCAAAGAAAGTCTCCCCGCCAGCTTTTCTTTTGTTTGAACCCGGCCTTGGAGTTGCAGGCTGTGCTTCGCGGCCGAAAGAGTATCCAAGTGCCGCAACACCAACGGTGCTTGTCGCACAGAGCTACATTAATCATGTCCGTCAGCCATTGCACGTTCAACACGAATGGAGCAGCTTCGGTCAAGGAATGTGAGAACGAACAGTTCCATCTTGCAACGCGGAGGCACGGCGGTCGAGTGAAGAAGTCGAGTGACGCAGCGAAAGGGGAGGCCTCACTGTTGGAACAGTCTCCATTTTCCCTGGGTCGAATAGCTACCAGTGCCTGAAGCCGCCGACCTCAGCGGATTCGAGCACGGTCACTGTATTTCTCGGCGTTAATGTGAGTCGACACACGAGCATCGTGAGGTTTGAGACTGAGAGTTCAACGCCTAATTGGACAACGACCTCGCAAGAAGAAGCGAATGTCAACACCACCAACCACGAGCTCTTGGGAGCGGCACAGAGATTAAGGGCGTGAAAACAATGGTATTGGAGATTTTATGACACAGTTTGTATCTTAGCACATAGCTGCTACATTATTCACCTCCTCATCTTGAGCACACCGTCTGGGTAAGTCGGTGAATTAGAAAGCGTCAGGTAAGTCAGAGTCAATGAGTGAGGTGAATCGGTAAGGTAGGCAAAAACCAAAAGCCAAGTATTGTGAGAGACGCTAGTAATTCACGGAGTGCCGCCAAAACACTCGACAGGCTTGCCGTTACATATATCATACCTTACACGCACAGATGCATACAATAGATATAATACTTACTTTAACATATTTGTAGGAATACAATAATGATGGAATGATGGTGTTTTCGTATGTATGTTTCTTGTCGAGCAACTCCGTACAATAGACAGGTCAATTCACGTCACTTATGGCAGATGGCATAGAATGTGTGCTTGCACCCGACAGAGTCGTGGCAATTGAATCCGCAAGAACCAAAAGAAGCATCATATCGCCTGGTCCGGGTGTGGTATGAGTAATTGTACGGGTATGATAAATTCTCCTATCAGGATTCCCTGCCAGATCACGAGAAAAGAGAAAGCACAACAGAACATTGCTGCACTACGCATACTGCTGAGCCTTTTGCATTTACAGAAGATGGAACCGGAAACTGCATCATGTTCCCCTCAGTGGGACCGTCGTTTTCTGTTCTCTTAATCCTGTACGCCCCGAACCCCGAGCCGCTAGGCAGGGTGCCGTCGCCTCCAACTCACAGGAAGCGGAGAGAAGAAGCTTTTAAGATTTCCAAGGGCAGCTCTCAGCTAAGGACCGCCAGGGTCAAGAAGAGCGAAGCGTTACGACCCTCTCTGATGTGTTCCGGCTCTTCCAAGGCTGTCTGAAGACATAACGGCTTCCCCAGGCAAAAGAGAGCTCCACCGGCTGTTACAAATTGAGGGCTTTATAAGCTATCGTCCCTCTCGGCCCTGTGGCCAGTGTTGTGCCTCTGAGGCGACGTCCCGGCAAAAGTAGGGGGCAGTGATCGCGCAGGAAGCAAGTGAGCAGTATGTGTACTCGTACACATAAGAAGCAAGCAACAAGCTGCAGGCAGTAGTACGTTGGACCGCGATCGGATTGGCCGTGTATTGACGATCCGATACTGATCTGAGCCCCAATCACGAACCCATGCTTCGGACCCAGCCAGCCGTGTTTGAATTCCAGCTTCCAGGCGATGTGGACGACAAGGGTTCTGGGGCTCTTCTTAAGGTCGCCTAAACGCACGCGTAAAAATAGATTACTGCGGTATCAACATCTGAGTTACGAGTCGGTAAGGTAGAGCGAGATTGGTATGGAGTCTGGCTCGACGAGCACTCTCTTACACGAAGACACGAGTGCTCGACAACCTCGAATCTATGTAAGATGCCCTGATACAGCCATTTCATGAACTGCTTTGCTACTCACTTCGCAGGCAAACAAAAGCAAACTTGCTTTCCTTCCCTTTCCGAGGCCTCCTTGTGTGACGGCTCACACGCTTGAGTGGCGGGGAAGTAGGCAGGATGTATCAGCCCTTTTTGCTCCGCAGCAGCGAACAGGCGAGGCAGCAAAAGCACCGTAGCGGGGTCGAGATCCCAAGGTAGGTAGGTATCAAGGTCTGACCTTACCGAAAGACACGTACAAAGCAGATGGCGTTTTCATACTTTCAGCAAAACGGTAAGTACGGCATTCAACATGTCAGGATATAGCTTGCATTGGCAGCTGTTGACTTGGCATTCAAGCCTCTCAAACCGGTTCTCACGCTTCTCTCACGCTAGCTCCGTCGACGTCAATTGCAACATAGGTCGTAGATCAGCAACCTAAGTTCAATGACCGGTTTTGTAGCCAGCTGTTCTACTGTAGATCTTCAGCTCCACCGCGTCGAGCGTTATGTACATCCGTACAACTAGGTAGGTAGGTAGGTACCTTATGGACCGATACACTGAGGTTATGTTATTATACCAATCAGCGTACGAACGTGTAACATATAGGTAGTAAGGTAGGTACTCTTTTAGATCTCTTAGTAAGTTAAACATCAGGGATTATAAGTTTATGCAGTACCTCCTAAGGTGCTCACTACTGCAAGTCGAGGATCACCGCTGCACGGAATGCCTTGATTGAGCAGCACGAAACGAAGTGGGCTCTTACCTAACTAGCCTCTGATATCTGACTGGACGACCGTCTCGCCAGGCCATGGGGCCGCCTAAATTACGAATCCTGCGCGTCTCAGATGGTCGATCCGAGTGATCCAGTGATTCGAGAAAAAGGTCGCGCGTCTCTGATTTCTGATTCGTTGCCGGACCTCATCTCTTGAAATTGTTCTTTTGACGGGATCTTTATTTTGTATCTCGTCGAATTATTCGAGAAGGATATGTCCGAGGCTTAAGAGCACCTTAACGGCCTCCATTGATATTGACACATTAAGGGTATTTGACTGACTGCCGATTTTGACACGGCTCGATCGGACAGGGTTGATGGTCGATACGGAGTTGAATCCTTACAGCCTACACATACGCATACAGCCCACAGGAGCCGGAGGCGTGAAATCATTCCAGCTGGCCTCACAGTAACTTTGTACCTACCTACCTGTACTTACCGAGATACTCGAATACTACGAGGACGTTACCCCAAAGTACAGTACAGGGGTCTACCTACAAATCTCGTACTCCAGGTGCATTGCGTCAAATTACCTTTCTATTACGCCACAATACTTATTTATTGCTCCACTCCTGCCCGAATATGGAAACGGAAATCAGAGCTCAGATTCCCGGCATCGACCATATCATCTCCGATTATTCTGTCGTGCGTTCATGCAATTCGAATTGGGATACTGCAAGTGCTGATCTGGCCGCTTTGACTTTTAGGGCTATCTCACCCATGCTTCGAATGCATATGTGCCAGATGCGGACAGCAATGGCATATCGCCACTTAGCGAAGCCGGCGAAGCCATCACAGCGCTCTTGCTATCTGCCTCGGGTGACTTATCCGAGCAGAATGAGACGACGATCCGGAATTTGGTGGAGAAATTCATTTCCAAACTCAGCGCCGCGAATGGCGTCGACGGCGAAAGGAGGCAGATGGCTTCGACGGCCAAGAAGCTTGACCACACCATCCAAGTCGGTTCGCAGAGGAACGTCTCGTCGACCCTTGGGTTGACCGGTGGTGGTGTCGACTTGGAGTCCGCCAACGCCAGGAAGGTCGAATCACGAGTGGACAAGAAGAAGCTCGAGAAAGCGGAACGGAAGATTCGGGCGAAACAAGACCGCAAAGTGATGAAGAATGTCGAGTACGAAGCTTCTCGACTACTGGCTCAGCCAGATGATGCTCAGTCGTACGAGGAGTTCTTCATGGCCGTGAACCCGCTGCAGCTAGGGTCAGATCAGGCATCCAAGAGCAAGGACATCAAAGTCGACGGCGTCGATGTATCCATCGGAGGCAAGCGTATCTTAACCGATACCTCGTTGACACTTGCCTATGGTCGCAGGTATGGTCTGGTTGGTCAAAACGGCATCGGAAAGAGTACTCTTCTCCGAGCGCTGAGCAGAAGAGATTTGGCTATCCCGACCCATATCTCTATTCTCCACGTCGAACAAGAGGTTCGAATACCTGCTCTGCAACGCTCATGCATTGTTATGAGCTTGCGGCTGAACGGAGACTGACGAGATCATGTAGATCCTGGGCGATGACACGCCTGCTTTGCAAGCAGTACTGGATGCGGACGTGTGGCGCAAACATTTACTCGCTGAGCAAGAGGTAGACCTATACGTACCAAGCAGTACACTTCGGTACTGATATCGTAATAGAAAATAACCAAGCAACTCGCCGACATAGAGGCTGAACGATCTTCCATGGCGGACACGTCTACAGACGCCGAGAAGCTTGATCGACAGCGGGAAGGACTTGACAACACCCTGAGTGATATCCACGCCAAGCTATCCGAAATGGAGTCAGACAAGGCAGAGTCTCGGGCAGCGAGTATTCTAGCCGGCCTTGGGTTTTCCGAAGAGAGACAGCATAACGCAACAAAAACCTTTTCTGGAGGATGGAGGATGCGACTGGCATTGGCAAGAGCTTTGTTCTGTGAACCAGATCTTTTACTCCTCGACGGTATGTCCAGGCCTGTTGCGTCTAGGACATCCCGTGTTGACATGCTGCAGAACCTTCCAACATGTTGGACGTGCCCTCTATTACCTTTTTGTCAAACTATCTCCAAGGCTATCCCAGCACTCTCTTGGTGGTTTCCCACGACCGAGCATTCCTCAATGAAGTAGCTACGGACATCATACATCAACACTCGGAGCGCTTGGACTACTACAAAGGCGCCGATTTTGGTAAGTGCGCAGCATTGACATCTAGAAAGGCATCGTACTGAGCAACGACCGTCAGACTCCTTCTATGCCACGAAAGAGGAGCGCCGAAAGACGGCCAAGCGGGAGTATGAGAATCAGATGGCACAGCGCGCTCATCTTCAAGCTTTCATCGACAAGTTCCGCTACAATGCAGCCAAGTCCTCCGAAGCACAATCTCGAATCAAGAAGCTCGAAAAGATGCCGATCCTGGAGCCTCCGGAGAACGAATACATCGTGCACTTCAAATTCCCCGACGTCGAGAAACTCTCCCCACCCATTATTCAGATGAGCGGCGTCTCCTTCGGCTACACTCCCGACAAGCCCCTCCTTCGCAACGTCGACCTTGACGTGCAACTCGACTCGCGCATCGGCATCGTCGGCCCCAACGGCGCCGGCAAAACCACCGTCCTCAAACTGCTCATCGGCCAGCTGCAACCTTCGTCAGGGCTGATCTCGCAGAACCCCCGGCTCCGCATCGGCTTCTTCGCCCAGCACCACGTCGACGCCCTCGACATGAACGCCTCCGCCGTCGGGTTCATGGCCAAAAACTACCCGGGCAAAGCCGACGAGGAATACCGCCGCCACCTCGGCGCCTTCGGCATCACGGGCATGACGGGCCTGCAGAAAATGGAGCTCCTGTCCGGCGGCCAGAAGTCGCGCGTTGCCTTTGCCTGTCTGAGCTTGACGAACCCGCACATCCTCGTGCTGGACGAGCCGTCCAATCATCTGGACATCGAGGCCATGGACGCGCTGTCGGCGGCGCTGAGGAATTTCGGCGGTGGCGTCCTGATGGTGTCGCATGATGTGACGATGCTGCAGACGGTTTGCAGTAGTCTGTGGGTCTGTGATGGCGGCACGGTCGAGAAGTTTCCCGGCGATGTCAAGGCGTATAAGAAGCGGATTACGGCGCAGGCGAATGAGGCCGGGGTTGTACAGGCTCAGAGATAGGGTATTGGTTGTGTAGAGTAGAGCGAGGGCGAGTTTAGGTGGTTTGGGGATGGGAAGATGGTTGCTAAGAATCAATTCTCCTGCATTCACCTTCCTACCTATCATCGGAGCATGCGTGGGTTGTCTCGCTTGCTCTGATGCTTCGTCTGTCGGTCAAGGCACATGGAAGCTTTCTCTTCACAGTAAGCCTCTGGCTAGCATCGTAAACATCAAGCTATCCCTCTCCGCCATTCAGGCTGGGTCAGCCCGGGAAGATGAGGGGTTCATATACGATTTCTTACTCGAGATCACAAACCCAGTCCAATTCATGACAGTCACGACTCATGCGCCACTCTCTCGGTCTGGTCATGGATCTGACAATCACAACGGTGGAAATTCAATGCCCAGAGACGAGATCATTAAGCCACCGACATATCTCATAACTACCTAAGTCATCATTTCGCCCGCCCTCGGCGCCCTATCCGTAGCTATCGACAAATGATTTCCCAAAAGTAGTCAGATCTGGCCAACGACATGTCGAGTATCCCTACCGTAAGTCATGATCCTGCCGAAGCTCAGCACAAGCCAACCCTAGATAGGTTTCCAGGAAAAAAGCATCCTCCATACCATCCAAACTACACGAGATGGCAGAAACAAGGTTCTTGCGAAAATAGACAGTTGGAAAGGAATGGGAAAAGGTGAGGCCCGTTACACTCCGTCGCTGGTGAGGTACGTAGACAGGTCCCCGTTTCCCCCTCCGTCGTTTCGGTTGAGTGTGGTGTCGTGACGGTTCATCGAAACTCCATTGCGCCGTAACAGCCGCGGTCGGGGACGTGTGTGAGTTCGAGTTGTTGGAACCTGTTTACCATGTTCGGTCAGCCTTTGCGATGTACGATAGTCCCGGGGGGGGTGGGGGGATTTCGATGTGTATCTGTGCACTTAGTAGTCCCATCACACATATCAAAGAGGTGTGGTATGCTGGACTATCTTCCTAGCAAAAACTTCAAACATACCTCTCGCTCTTGGCATGAAAGTAAATGCCGCTGACGGTGCCGGCGACCTGGTTGAAGCAGATGTAGTAGAAACCCTCGAAGCTGGCGCCGGAGATGGCCCGGACGCGGTGGTCGGGCACGAGGAAATACTCCTTCCAGCGCATGAAGATGTTCTCGCGCTGCGCAAAGTTCTTGTAGTTGAAGTCGGCCTTCTTCGCCTGCTTGGCCAGCGGCCGCCACGCCGGAAACTGCGCCCAGTGCTGCATGTCGGATTTTTCGGTCGCGCCCCAGGCTTCGTGCTTGGTCTGGAAGGTGTGCTTGGTGCCGATGATCTCGCCTTCGAAGTAGGTGGTGAGTGTGGGGTGTTCGTCGGTCAAGCCTGAGATGAGGAAGGGTGAGTTGGCAAGTGTTATTGTGGCGAGGGGAGGGGAACGGATTGGCACGACTGACCTTGGATGCGTAGGTATCCGCAGAGGAAGGATTCGGCCATGTCAACGTGCTTGATCTCCACTTGCACCTCGTACTTCTGACGCTCGGATTGTTGCGTGCCCTGGAACTTGCTGCCGGCGCGGAGGAAGGAAGAGGTTGAGTTAGGCAAGAGCTAAGGACCCATCAGCCGGAAGTTACTCTCATATAGACTTGCCATAGTTGTCAAATATCGTACTCTAACATTAGAGAACTCGTATCGCATCGAAGAAGAGGAAGAGTACGCCGCCGCGGGAGGCGACGTCGGAACGGGAGACAGTCTCTGTTCGCTCTCTTTGGTTTCCGGCGACAGGCCCCACAGACTCATGCCATCCGGGCTGCTGGCAGCTTCTTCGATCTCCATCTGCTTTGTGTGCGACTGATCCGTGTGTTGCGTATCCGTTGGGCCGAAATCGCTCGCATTCGCTGGAGGTGTCCGCTGCACCTCATGCGCAGCCTCAACGGAACTTTCTTCGCGCGCGATGACATCGTCACCTTGAATCCTCCAGACATTCACCCTCTCGACCTCCGGCGGGCAGGTCGTGTGCGTCGGCCGCTCTACATGAGGATCGGTGACGGACTGAAGATGGAGGGTCTCATCGTTCGGAGTCGGCATTGGAGGAGGCGGAAGGGATTCAGTAGCAATGCATAGGAACTCAAAGGATACAAAATACAAATGCGAAGCAAAACAAATTGATAGAAATGAAGGTCACGGTCAGAGAGAATATGGCGTGGGGAAGATGGCGTCGTAATGTCCAGGAGAGAAAGGGCAGGGATGATCAGTTCGTCACGTTCATGTCCGTGATGGCGGGGAAGATGTCTCTCTGTGAGTGCTCGCATGTTGATCAGTCTAGATCGAAACGCTGCAGCGAAGTGCAGGACAGAACCAACAACATTTCTATTTCTCTGAGAATTTTCATGTCACCGAATTTATCTTTATTATAAAGTACATCGCTCTAGGGTATGACCGCTCAAGAACGCCATTGACTACCTATTCCAGGTCCCCACATTCTCAACCGTTCGATACTAGATCGGTTTGATCTATTTGCCAATGAACGCATGTTAGACAAAACACCGTACCAAGACCGAGAATGGAAGTTGTCGGTCTTACCTTGAAGTGTAAGGCTATCAACGAAAATACGAGTGCCTTCAAGTCCTGGACGAGGTAGTAGAACACTCGTAGCCCTTCTGGGTCCGCCGATTCCGTGACATCAACCAGAGACCCAATCTTGGCCGTCTGTAGAAATTCTTCAACGAATGTTCTCATAAGTCCGCAATATATTCCGAACAGCCGTACCTCGAATGAAATGTGTTCGTTGCCCAGCCTGATCTCCAGCTCCTGCCGCCCATCCTTGTTCTTCTGTGGCCATTTCGCATCATCTTCCCTGCATAGCCGTTCAGCGTCTGGGCCACAGGACGGTCCGGGGAATGTTATACTTCATGATCTCGCTCTCCTTGATGATACGCTTGATCTCGGCGATCAAAAGAGAGCTCACACACACTTTACACTATCAGCTTCTCCGTATCTCAAGCGTATCAGGAAATTGACATACTCTCTTTTCTGATCAGCGAGTCATTTCTGTAATTTGAGTTGTTCGCATATCGCGCAGAGGCACTCCTCCCATCGCCCAGGGTGCGGAAGTCGAATTCTGTGAATCGGAAGCAGTAAGTCATAGATTCAAGGACCCAAGAACCCTTGCGCAGCTGGAGGCTACCTAAAAACTCATGCCCAAAGCGCCCTGAATGCCCCGAGCTGCAGATTTGTCAGCCCAGCTTCTGGCTTTCTACGATTGCAGGATAACATACTAGTATCGTACGTAGAATGGCTCGTTGGAGGCGGCCATGCTGCTTAAGTTGACTGACTGGGGAATCGTGTACCACCGGGATCTTATCGATGTTCGTGATGGTGGGCTGTCTTCGGTCACCAATAAGGCTTCACCGCCTTCACGCAAGTTAGGTAAGCACACATTTTTGGTTATGGAACGCGCCAGTGAACAACATGTCCCTGAAACCTTAGAACCAAGAAACACAAGCAAGCAGCATACCCTCAGGAGTCAAGCTCGGACTACTTCCCTTCTATCTCCAACGATCAAATCTCTCGAGTCGGTCAGCTAGTGCTTTTTATTTTGGCCACATTGTTATACATGCCAACGGGGGGCTCTGCGGAGCCGTAAGAGGACATAAAGCACCGACAGACAAGGGCTAGGGACGATCGGCTGGCCATTATGTCGTCTTTTCTTGACCATGCGTACAGCATGGTACACCAGGACAATACTGCGGATCAACCTACGCTCCAAGAATTAAAGACACAGTTAGAGAAAGGCACGGACGAGTCAAAGGTGGAGACCATGAAGCGGATTCTCACCGTCATGCTCAATGGGGACCCGATGCCGCAATTGTTGATGCACATAATTCGATTCGTCATGCCATCAAAGAGCAAGCCTCTGAAAAAGCTGCTTTACTTTTACTACGAGATATGTCCGAAGCTGGATGCCGGAGGAAAGCTGAAGCAGGAGATGATCCTTGTCTGGTACCGTCTCTTGTAGCCTCGTCCATGCCTGGAGATATCTAATGTCAGGGAATAGTAACGGTATACGAAACGACCTACAGCACCCTAACGAATACATTCGCGGCAATACCCTTCGTTTCTTGTGCAAACTTCGAGAACCGGAATTGATCGAACCTCTCTTATCCACAACTAGATCATGTCTCGAGCACCGGCATGCGTACGTCCGAAAGAACGCCGTGTGGGCCGTTTCTTCCATCTACCAGCACTCAGAGTCTCTCATACCCGACGCCCCTGAACTCATACAGGCATTCCTTGAAAGTGAGAGTGACCACACCTGCAAGAGAAATGCATTTGCTGCTTTGTCAGCGATCAGTCATCAGAAAGCCCTAGAGTATTTGAGTGGGGCGTTCGATGGTATTCCGAATGCGGACGAGCTGCTCCAGCTGGTCGAACTGGAATTCATTCGGAAAGACGCGGTGCAAAATGCGCAAAACAAGGTACGTTTCAAGCGTGATCCAGCAGGCAATACGCAAGAACCTGCTGAGATATTACCCAGGCACGATATCTACGTCTAATCTTCGATCTACTCGAAGCTAGCGCTCCGACTGTGGTGTATGAGGCAGCTTCATCACTAACGTCAATGACCAGCAATCCCGTAGCTGTCAAGGCAGCTGCATCGAAGTTCATCGAGTTGAGCATCAAAGAAGCCGACAATAACGTGAAATTAATCGTCCTCGACCGGGTGGATCAACTACGTAAAAGGAACGAAGGCGTCCTCGACGATCTCACAATGGAGATTCTACGAGTACTTTCAAGTCCCGACATAGATGTTCGGAGGAAAGCCCTATCCTTAGCTCTTGAGATGGTGTCAAGTAAAAACGTTGAAGAGGTTGTCATGCTCTTGAAGAAAGAGTTGTCCAAGACCATAGATGAGCAATATGAGAAGGTTTGAGATCTAGTTTTGTCTGGTATTCCCGATACTGACAGTCTCACAGAACAACGAATATCGACAATTGCTGATTCATTCAATACACCAGTGCGCCATCAAATTCTCGGAAGTCGCAGCTAATGTTGTTGGACTACTTATGGATTTCATAGCCGATTTCAACAATACCTCTGCCGTCGACATTATCTCTTTTGTAAAAGAGGTCGTCGAGAAATTTCCGAAGCTGAGGCCATCAATAGTAGAACGTCTCGTATCCACGTTGAGTGAGGTTCGAGCGGGCAAGGTGTACAGGGGAGCTTTGTGGATTGTCGGCGAGTACTCCTTGGAAGCGAATGACATCAGAGAAGCATGGAAACGGATACGAGCAAGCCTAGGGGAGATACCAATTCTAGCTTCCGAGCAACGTCTACTGGATGAGGTACCAGGCGACAATGCAGAGCCTAAAGAGCAAATCAACGGTCACGCTAAGCCCTCCGCACCAACAGGATCGCGGAGAGTTCTGGCAGATGGCACATACGCCACTGAAAGCGCCTTGACCAGCCAATCCGCAACAGCCGCGAAGCTAGAGGCTGTCAAGGCGGCGCAGAAACCACCGTTACGGCAGTTGATCCTCGATGGAGACTACTATCTGGCGTCTGTACTCTCTTCAACCTTGACCAAACTTGTCATGCGCCATTCCGAAATCTCACAGGATACGGCGCGCACAAATGCCCTCCGAGCTGAGGCGATGCTCATCATGATCTCGATCATCAGAGTTGGGCAGTCACAGTTCGTCAAAGCTCTAATCGACGAAGATTCTGTTGATCGTATCATGTCGTGTGTACGGTGTCTTGCCGAATTCGTCGAGAAAAAGGAGCTGGAAACAGTATTCCTGGATGACACAAGGAAAGCATTCCGTGCCATGGTACAAGTGGAGGAGAAAAAACGTGCAGCGAAAGAGGCAGTGGAGAAGGCGAAGACAGCCGTGCAAGTTGACGATGTCGTCTCCATCCGGCAACTGACGAAGAAAACTGCCGGTGACGGTGCGGATGAGATTGACCTTGACTTAGAGAAAGCTACTGGTGGTGACTCTACCGTTGAGGATCTGTCCTCGAAGCTTAGCAGAGTCGTGCAACTTACAGGCTTCTCCGACCCAGTTTACGCTGAAGCTTACGTCAAGGTTCACCAATTCGACATCGTCTTGGACGTCCTTCTGGTAAACCAAACGACGGAAACATTGCAGAATTTGTCGGTCGAGTTTGCTACCCTTGGCGATCTCAAGGTCGTCGAGCGGCCAACAACACAGAATCTTGGCCCGCACGACTTTCAGAACGTTCAATCGACCATCAAAGTGTCCTCAACAGATACAGGCGTTATCTTTGGCAACGTGGTATATGACGGCCCTAGCTCCACAGAGAGCAACGTGGTTATTCTTAACGATGTTCATGTGGATATCATGGACTACATCCAACCCGCACAATGTACCGAGACGCAGTTCCGGTCGATGTGGACCGAATTCGAGTGGGAGAACAAGGTCAATATCAATTCGAAGGCGAAGTCGCTTCGCGACTTCTTGACGCAATTGATGAAATCTACGAATATGAGTTGCCTTACGCCTGAAGCATCTTTGAAGGGGGACTGCCAGTTTCTGAGCGCGAATCTCTATGCTCGGAGCGTCTTTGGTGAGTCCATTCACCTCCTGATCCATTACTTACATGCAGCTCTAATTAAGTTTGCAGGCGAGGATGCTCTAGCAAATCTGAGTATCGAAAAGGAGGGAGACGATGGCCCAGTGACTGGATTTATTCGAATACGCAGCCGCTCACAGGGTCTTGCGCTGAGTCTTGGATCTCTGAAAGGTCTTAATAAAGTGGGCGAAAAGCCATAGCATGTTTGATGTTTCGTTGGTTGCTCCTGTCTTTGCTTATCTCCTGGGCCTCCCTGTGCGGCATCTCATATGGCGTCTTAGAGTACGGGTCCTGTCAGAAGGAAGAACCTCCTAGAATCGATTTGCCGCTTCATCTCAACCCATGGTAAAGACCATGAGCATGTCTGTGCATACCTGACGACGTGATCTGCTTATGGAGGGAGATGTATCACCAAGCTGGCTGTCTGCTCGGGTTAGCCGATCCAGGTATCTCCACTTGAATCAGATATATATTGAATATGTAGAGACTGCGCTGATGATGCAATGGTCACAACAAGTCGTAGTCTATAACTGGAAGCATGATGCGTCCCTGGTAGTAGTAACTAACATTTACCGGCTTCATCCGGCGAGACATCGGTCCGTGACTCCGTTGATCACGGAGACATTCTAATTATAATATTTGGATAACCTGACTCCTTTGCACAGCTATCACTTCTCGAAAAACCCAACTTCAGCATGCTTAGCTCAACGGATCGCTATAATGGCAAGTGCACCGCCCTCGGAGAGCGATCCCTTCGCGGATCCGGACATCGTTGGGGAGCAGCAAGAATTTGCTAGGGAGTCCACCCTGACAGTTGGCCGCAACGCCTCTTTGACGCTAGCCACCGACTCTCTGATTGTTCTTGGTAGAGACCAACCATCTCCCATCTTGTGCCAAGGCGACAGGCTGACACTACACAGATGAAGGGTTCGCCGAGAGGGAGACCAACAATTGCTGTGGTTTGTTACCGAGCAGTAAGTCTTGTGAGGAGCTCTGCTTACGACTCGACTGATTGCCGCCAGAAACAAAGACAACCCGAGCGATACCCTTCTTCAATATACTCTGGGCTGAGGTTTCCGACTCGGACATCACTATTCGTTATGCTCACCCGGCCTCGAAGAACGTTCTCCGTGTCGCCTCTATTCACTATGACATAGATAAGCCTGCGCGCGGGCATGCAACTGCATGGACTGCGAAACTCCTGGATCGCGCTTATGGGCAGTCACAACGAAACAAGCGGATCAAGGTGCTCATCAATCCATTTGGCGGAAAAGGCAGTGCCCAAAAATGGTACGTGCGGGACATTGAGCCAATCTTCGCGGCCGCACGATGTGAGATCGATGTCGAGCGGACACGGTTCCAAGGACATGCGGTCGAGATCGCTGAGAAGCTGGATACTGATGCGTACGATGTCATTGCTTCTTGCTCTGGCGATGGATTGCCGCATGAGGTTTTCAACGGACTCGGTAGAAAGCATGATGCTCGGAGGGCTCTGTCGAAACTTGCCATCGTGCAATTACCGTGTGGGACCGGAAACGCCATGAGCTGGAACCTTAACGGTACGGACAGTACAAGCATGGCAGCTTTGTGCGTTGTCAAAGGGCTACCAACACCGCTCGATCTCGTCTCGATCACTCAAGGAGACAAGAGGACTCTTTCATTCTTATCACAATCTGTGGGCATAGTTGCGGAGAGCGACCTTGGTACAGAGAACCTACGGTGGATGGGCAGCGCGCGATTCACTTATGGTATCTTGGTGCGACTTCTTCGCAAAACTGTATATCCATGCGATCTTGCCATCAAGGTTGAGGTCGGAGAAAAAACCACTATCAGGGAGCGCTATTATGCGGAACTGAGCAACAAGGCCCCTACAAGCGCAAGGAGGGAACCTACTCCTTCACCTGGAAACGATGAAGCGCAGGGGCTACCGCATCTTAGGTACGGGAACATCAATGACAACCTTCCCGAGGGCTGGCAAATGGTGCCCTACAACAGACTTGGCAATTTCTATGCCGGAAACATGGCATACATGGCGCCTGACACTGAGTTCTTCCCCGCGGCGCTCCCAAACGACGGTCATCTGGACCTTGTCACGATCGATGGTGATATCAAGCGCTCTGCCGCAATCCAGTCGATGCTGGCAGTCGAGAAGGGCACCTTCTTCGACATGGGACATGTGAACTACCGGAAGATTTCGGGCTATCGAATAATTCCCAAAGGTCAAAAGGACGGATACATCAGCATCGATGGCGAGAGAGTTCCTTTCGAACCGTTTCAGGCCGAGGTCCATAGGGGACTCGGGACCGTTCTGTCCAGGAGTGGGCATCTGTACGAGACGAAAGCATTTTCGCGAAGGCGGTGATAGGCATCGGCAGGCGTGTTTGCTTAGGATACCAGGCCGGCGTTACGCAAGTAGGGTTTTTAGATTGCTTGTCATTAAGGAAATCTAGCTTCTGATAAACTCTGCTGTGCACTCTTAAGTGTGGGGTCTCAGCACGTCACCCAAGGAATCGTCATAGCCTCCCGTAAGATTACGCAGCTTCTCGTCGTAACCGTGGCTGCGTTGTAGTTCCCGTGGGATGCGGTGCCAATACACAGTAATTCTAATTCAAACAGCTCCCAAGTTTTGAGTCTAGTCATCAATCCCACCCCACTCATCCCCGCCACTCTCACTGCCTTCTCCATCGGTCTTGCCCTCAGCGTTTCTCCCTATCTTCGTACCCTCCCAGCTCTCGAGCCTCTCATCCGCAAGCGCCTCCTTCGCCCTCCTCCTCACCGCCTTACTCGGACTCTCCCTCTCCAGCCTCCTCAGCGGCTCCAACAGCAACCCCAACGGCAGCACCCCACACCTCGGCGTATCCACCCGATCCAGCTCCTCGACATAAACATCCAACACATGATACCGCAACCCATCCGGCACCTTCCCATCCGCCGGACTCAACGGTATCGCCGCCAGAACGCCCATATACCGCTCCACCAGCTCCCGATCCGCCCACTTGTTTCTGGCCAGGTAGGCGAAGGATGCGTAGGCGTATTTGCGGACGAGGAGGAGGAATTTGTCCATGCGCAGCAGGTCGATGCCGGCCCATTCGCGCGCCATGGTCGTCCAGAAGGCGGAGAGGAAGGGCAGGACGGTTGGGGCGGGGAGGATGGAGAGTAGGTTGGCAAGGTCGGTGGCGAGGCGTTGTTGGGTGAGGGGGCGGTCGGAGTGCCACATGCCTGTTTGGCAAAGGTGAGGGTTGATCAGTGGTTGAAGGTGTGTACATCGGGGATTGGATTGGAGCTGTGCAAGATGTTGCTAAAGGATTGCTTGGTGGTGGAGGGTGCGCTGTTGTTGTTGGTGTTGTTTCTTGGGATCTTACAGAAGAAGAGACCCTTCCATAGCTTCAGCAGTTCGAGCTCGGCAAATTGCTGTTTCCCTTCCAAGTAGATTCGTAGACTGGAGACGGCTTTGTCGCGGGTTGGCCGGTCTGTGTTTGGCTTGTCAGCCATGACGTCCCCCCATATTTTTAGGGCTCCCAATCGCGGTCGAGCAGTCCGCTAAAGACTATGATGAAAAATACACAGATCATGCTAAAGATCTAGAGTCTTGTACCAAGCTTCCAGAGACCAAATCAACTCTGCTTTAGAAGAATATCGGAATAGCCGCATAATGAGATCTCGTACTCCAGGAATACGCCGCACATGACAAAGTCAAGCAGAAAAAGGTATGCCAAACCAAAGCATCATAAGCACCACATTACTACACTAGAAACAGTTGCCAAGGGAGTATTAGCTCGTTACTCACCATTAGCCACCAGCTGCTTGACGAACGGAGCCTGCTGCACATCCGACGCCATTGCTGTCTGAACAATGGAACACTTCTCAAAGGTAAAGATAGCCATTACTAAGATAGGAAGCTTAGCCGAGCCGATAGCGTCAATGATGTCGATTTAAGCTCGCCTCGGGTAAGGCTGAGTCGCGCTAGTGGGCTCACAAAGCCCCTTCGGGCTTCCTGCGGAGTGGCTAGTTTTTATATTGCGAGCTATAAAGTGTATCTCCAATAGCTATTTCAAACATGGTTCGCTGCGTGCGACAAAGCTATAATAGTAAGAGATCTAGATATAAGCTTCACCACAATTTTTTTGGTGTTTTCGGCACTTGTGTTAGGTAATCATATGGTTTTAGTGATCATGTGATATGCTAAGAAATCCACCAAATAGTAACAGTTACTGAAGCTTGTCATAGCAAAACAGTGAATAGTAAGATCACTCAGAACACTCACATATTGAGTGCACATCTCATTCTCACCATCTCATTATTCTCTCTTGCAACACCAAGCACAAACTAATTCTCAAAGTAAGTTATATACTATATTTAACATAGTTTATTCACGATCAAAGGTTTGCAGAACTAAAACTGCAAGCTTTATGCACAAATCAACAAGTTTCAAGAAGTACAACTAAGAGACTTGAGTAGAGATAGGTTATGATGCAAAGCTGCTAACTTGTGCTCTGCATAGATGAAGTCAGATGCAGCGCAACAAACAGCCAGAAAGTCTCAGGCTCAAGAAAGTCTAGGAAAACTTTCAAGCCAGCAGGTAAGTCCTATACTTATCCAAATATCCTATGATATAAATTCAGATATAGTTTTTGGGCTAATTCTCCGCTCAGATCTTCGACGACAGCGAGGTATGGGGTCCAGCTACCCTGGTCCAAGCTTCCAGGCTAACCACATTGGGCTATCAGCAACGCCAAGGTCAGCAGTCACAGATTAGACTTGCACATTTTGGACTTCAAACCAAGTTACTGACATTCTTTGAATTACAGGAAATGACTCGAGCGCACATGCAGAGTAATTATCTACCACTACCCAGTATAGCTGATACTGATGTTGCTCCAGTACAAAATCCAGCCATGCAAAGCCACAGAAAGTGAAACCTGACAATGGCACACAAAACAAGAGGAAGCCTACCAACAACACAATCGATGCAATCATTTCCAACCCCTCAAAGCTGCAGAAGCAGCACTATGACGACTCCGCGTCCTCATCACGCTCAAATAGCGCTGTCCCTGTACGACATGGCCGGCAAACAGAAAAGTACTGGCCTGAAGAGGACTCTGAAATGGACGAAACCCTAGCGAGCCACGAAGATTATTTGGAATCATGGTTGAAGCCCCAGAACGGTACGCAGGCTTCTCTTGTCCCGGCAGACTTCAGGCCAATAACAGTATCAGAAACACCACGAATAGCGTTTCTTCGTCACCTCCGCCAGATCCCGGGCCCCGCCGTAACACTGGTCAACACTGTCGACGATGCATCTCCGCCTCTGGGCTACCGCTTTATCGAAACTTGCAAGCTCGGCACTGGCGTCACCAAAGCCGACGACGGTTTCATGGCTGGGTGTGAATGCAAACCCAACAATGGCCGTAACGTAGGCTGTGAATATACGAAGTGTGAGTGCCTCCGCGAGGCTGAATTAGGGCCCAACGGCAAGCCTCACTTCCCCTACTACTGCACCGGACCGAGGAACGGCTGTCTGCGAGACTTCTATCTGGACTCACGCAATGCGATCTTTGAGTGCAACAAGCTGTGCCGATGCCGCGACAATTGCAAGAATCGAAACGTCCAGCACGGCCGTCGAGTCAAGTTGGAGATTTTCAAGACCGCCAACCGCGGCTGGGGTACGTCACATGCTCTTCTTCTGCTTGCATAGAGATAGAGCTTCGAGCTAAGACGTCACAGGACTACGCTGCCCGCAATTCCTGCGAAAGGGACAGTTCATAGATACCTATCGTGGTGAAATCATAACCAGTGCCGAGGCTGATCAACGCGAGGAGAACAACAAAGGCAAAGACAGCTACCTCTACACCATGGACAAATTCGCGGCCGGCTACGGTATTCCGGACGAAGACCTCTACGTCGTCGACGGCGAACACATGGGTGGACCGACGCGCTTTATGAACCATTCGTGTGAACCGAACTGTCGCCAGTTTACCGTCTCCTACAATAATGGGGATCCGAAGGTGTATGATCTGGCCTTCTTCGCTAAACACGATATCCCGGCGAATACGGAATTGACGTTCGATTACAAGGATACCGAGGAGGGTGAGGAGACCGAAGAGCGACAGCCCGTGGAGGGGATGGAGGATTGTCTTTGTAGGGCGGCAAAGTGCCGAAAGTATCTTTGGGCGTAGGGTGGGACTGCGGAAGGGAGGGCGGCGAAGGGTAGGTACTCCCGTATCTTTGGCACGGGGATCTACTGATGTAGTACTCAAGGACTCGTTACCGTGCCCAATGACGCCACTTTTGCTAGCCTCCCTATCATAAAAACAGCACCCCTTGGCTTCTATTTACTGTTGCCGAAGGTTTAACCCCAGTTTACTGCTTCCAAGACTTCATGTACCCCCTCCACCTCTTAGCGAAGGCGTTGGGGATGGAAGCACATTGCACTGATCTCACACCCGCATCCTCTCCGTGTCTTGCAAAAGGAGCAGGTTTCTCTTCCTCTGTAGACCTTTCCTCGAGCTGCGCAGCACAGTTCGCTACTTGCACATCTTTCTGCTCTCGCAAAGATATCTGAAACACGCGGGAGTTTTCCTTTCTTTCTCTGTGGCTTCCAGATAGTTCGGATGAATCTACTGCCTGCAACCCTATCCCCAACCCCAGTCCAATCCTTGCTCAACATTGACAGCACTCGTGAAACCTCCCCAAACACCCGCGAATAAGGCGCACCGAATCCTAACCTCGCCCCACTCGTACAGTCCTGTCTCCACTAGCTGCCCAGCTCCTTGAACTCCAATCCCAATACCACACTCACGCACCTGACTCAATCAGTCATCAAGGCATTCACGTATGATCTTCTACAGCACCTCAAAAATCCCCCTGATCCTGCTCTCCTTACACCTCCACAGGCCCCTCCCCGCACACCTCGGCTCCATCACCAAAACACACCACCTTGCCTCACCACCCTCACCGTCACCGCCATTGTCGTCCTCGGAGACATGGTCGTGTAACAGGAACGCGGAAGGGCAGTATGTAGATTTCCGTGCTCGTGAGTACGGTAATGGCAAAGCCAAGTGAGATGGAGTTGGTAATGACGGGGGCGGCGACGACGACGGAGAGAAGTGGACGGGGCTCGGAAGGCCGGTTCCGGTGGTGGCAGGGGTAACGCGGGGCATTGTGTGATTATTCATCATGGGCATTTGGTGGCGAGGTGACGGAAGGAGGGATGAGGCGAAGGTGGATATACCCATATTCTGGTCTCGAGGGCACGAAGAAGTGAAATGCGTAATCAGGTCGGGTGGGGTAGTGCTGCTTGTGACGGGTGCGGTTTCACGCCCCTCTCGCTCCAAGTAAGTCGATCTATGCTTCCTTTCTGAGTGACGAGACGGAGAGATAGGCGAAATGGAAGGTGGCTCGAATGTCAGCAATGGGCCGTTCTAGTGTTACCCGTTGCTTCAGATCGAGAACACGGACCTCGTGGAATGCGGTGGTATTGGGAAACGCGAACGGGAATGCGAGCCGGACCGAAGGTGGGTTGACGTGGTTGCGTGAGGGAAGGGCCAGCCCTTCTCCCCTCCTCGGTCGTTCTTTCTCCACTCCTTATGTTAAATGAAAGCCAACAGCCCGTGCCGGCACAGCTGCGCAGACAGTGTACGAGAAAGCAAAACTTCTCTCTTCTAACAAGGAAAGAGCCCGAAATAATTAGACTGCGCGACCAGGAGCAAAATCGATCACACAAAACTCATCGATTACATCTCCACAGCGAGTACATAGTAAGAGGTGAGCAAAAGGCTCTCGCAGACACTGACGCATTGGAAAGAAATTCAGGGATTATAAGTTATGCGTAGATAAGCCCCGTGGCGCACGTTAGGATTGCAGTTTCGGCGGGACATGGTCAGGAAATAAGATTTGTGATGATGGTCGTAGAAGGGATCGACCTTTCAAACTTCTATCTCCGGTATGTAACATAGTATGTACAGAGTGCAAGGTAAGGTCATCCATCAACGCTGGGCGTGATGAACGATCAACTGCAGGATACGACGCGGATTTGAAGATACCGCCTCACACAAACGCCGATTGCCAGCACCTAAACCTCCCCTCACCCTTGGCCCTGCCCTTCCCATTCCAGTTAAGTCTCCTTGATACGGACGATAAGATATGCACAGATAAGAAAAAGCCCTAGTACACAATAGAAGAATGTGCGAAAGGGGTATGGGATGCAGCCATCCATCCGGAACACCAAGTCAAGACCGACGCATTATCAATGAGACCCATCAACAGCGCGTTTGTCTAACATGCCTGTGCTGTCGTCACGCTAGTTCTACTATCCCGAGCCACTACCACCGCCACGCGGTGACCGGTTACTCGGCCGTCGCATGGTGAAACTGCGTCTGATACTCTCACCCCAAGCGGAATTGTCCAAAACCTCGAGCACGTCCTGCGCACTGACGTTGCTGTTCTGTCGGCTTCGACTATGCCCGTCTCCAGCACCATCGACGGGACTGGAGGAAGGGCCCAGGCTCAGGTCGTAGCCTCTTCCGCCGTCGGAGAACGATTGCGTGTGTGGGGAGAGGTGTGGACTGATGTCACTGTGGTGGGAGGTCGCGGGCGACGATCCCCTCGAGTCACGCCGGCTTCCTGCTGGGAAGTCGGGAGTGACGAAGCGTGGCCCGAAACCACTTGCCCCCAATGACATGCCACGGGCTGGAGAGCCACCGGGCATGTCCATGGATGATGACAATGGCGAATGTCCGCCGGGTTCATGCGCCATGGTGATGTCGTCCGGATCGTCGACGAAGATCTCGGGGACGGCGAATTGTGGAACTGCGGTCATCCGAGCACGACGGCGAGCGTCCACGGTTTGTCGGAATCTGCGTGACCAGTACATGGTGTCGAAGAAGCCGATCACGATGTTGCGGCGGACAGCCTCTTCAACTCGTTGTAGACGGGCACGACGACGAAGGAACTCTTCCAACCTGGCAGAAGATGTCAGTAACGTACAGGCTCGTTGGGGCCTCCATTCTACCTTAAACTCTTGTTGTCACTGATCACATTGTAGTGTGCTAAGATCATGAGGCATGAAGTGAATGATATTCCTCGGTCAAGGTCCGCGGATACAAGAATTTCTTCGTAAAAAATGTTCATCCGTGCTCTGCGGCGGCGGATCTCTTGTACGGGAATCGTTTCCAATCGTTTGGCTAACTTACCCAGGTCGACGCCATCCACTACGGCTGAGGAAGGGTCCGAATTCCGTCGCGTGACCGTACAGTCTTCGAGGATACGACGGACAGAATGCTCCCCGTCGTAGATACGCATCTCGAAGACACCGGATAGTTCCTGTCTCATTGTTAGCTAGTGTCGAGGATCAGATTCAAGATTGACCTACGCCAAGTAGTCTGGGAAAGGCTTCCTTGGAGATGAACCCAGTGCCTTCAGGATCGAACGTAGCCCAAGCCTGTTTAAATCTTCTGATCTCCTCCCTACTCACTGCCGACAGTCCGCTACTTTGTTGGTATACGTAGCTGAAACTTTCGAAGATGAGAGACACGAACAATGAGACGAAGATGTACATGCTCAGGATATTCCACGAGATGAAGAGTGCCCTAGCCCAAGAGGCACTACCGCAATCGCTGTTGAAGAAGTCGTCACTGACCACGCATTTGGGAGACGTCATGGTAGCAAAGTCTTCCATGATCTGGTTCCAGCCTTCACCACAGCTCATTCGGAAAAGCAGTATGAGAGCTTTTGGCACAGTCCTAAAATTCAGATTGCTGGTCTCCGTACTGCCGAACTTGGTAAGGCCGAATGTCTGGGTGAGAGCGATGGCGTATACCAGAAACAAGACAAACCAAGTAGCTAACAGGTTCCCAATCACTGTGAGACTCGCGGCAGCTGTCTTGAAAAGTTGATCAAGTTGATTGTTGCGAGGAATCAGGAGCAGTGCGATGGAGACTAAGAATAGCTTATGAACTCGGGTATAAATCCTGTCATTGGCTTTCGACAAGGCGGCGACTGTTGTGATAAATGTACCACCCACTGCGAGTATCGAGTACAGGTCCCATGAGCTCCTTCTGAACCTCTTCCAGGTTAAGCCGACGAGGCGTATCATGACGTTCATGATATAGATCAGAGTAAAGACCAGGAAGATAAAATCTAGCACCGTTAGTCCGGCTATACTTCTCCACGAGTGGTGGAGACCTACCTCTTGTACGATCCCACCAAACCACTTCCGGGTAAAATTCGAGCATCAGTAGTATCAGATGGAAAACGAGTGTCACAGTAACGCCTCTTTGCCACCGTCCATGCTTCTTCACCGCTATGCGGTAGCACCAGTTCCTCCACTTCTGGTTCGGCTTGTTTATTGGGCGCTTCGAGGGCGAGATTTGCCGAAGTAGCTTCCGCAACTCCAGCCAGGACCGCTGTTCTGCCGTCAAGAAGGCAACACCGGTCTGTTCGGTATAATTCCGAATAAACACCGATACGAACAACGTCAAGACGAAGACGGCAGCGAGCAAGTTGAAAGCGATGAAGAACAGAGCGTTTCCCTGTGAGGCAAACGGCTGTGGCTGCTGTCCTCGCCCTGTGATACTTTGCGCGCTCCACATAACATCGGTCCATCCCTCCTGAGACACGATTTGAAATAGGATGAATAAAGATCCTCCGAAAGAGTCAAAGTTGTAGTACGGATTTGCGACCTGCCGCGGTGCAAGGACATTCCACGCGTATAGAGAGTTCATGTATTCGCCAACACAGTCGCTCAAACTGCTGATTGTAGGTGTCGTGTCATTGCATGATTCCATCTGGCCGTTGAACAGATTAAGCCCGTAAATAGCAAAAGGGAACAGTAGGCTGAGAGACACGAACGCAGCCTGTGATTATTAGAAATGTTACAATACATCAAGACATATCCAAGCTTACCGAAAGAACCTTCCATCCACCCAGGATGATGACGGAATGGAAAGTGTCGCGGGCACTGTCACTGACATTGAGCAAGCGCAGTGCTCTGAGCGCCTTGAAGGCTCCAACAGCTCGCGATATCCCGCCATCCTGGAACAGTGATGTGACCACGTTGATCCACAGTGTGATGAGTACGAGCCCGTCAATGAAGCCCCAGGACCCTCGGAAATAGGCATTGGGTGTCCAGAAGAAGCCGTCCGCGATGACTTTGATAACGGCTTCGATGGAGAATAATATGGCAAAACTCATATCAGACCAGACGAACCAGTTCCTGACGCTGTAGGTATGCGTTTGGAAGTATTCTCGCTGATATAATGGAGTTGTAACACAGGCTAGGAGCACCATAGCAACGATCGCGGCATAGATAAAGGCTGAGAAAGCGTACCAGAGCGGTTTAATTGGATCTACGCCTTCGATTCGCTGGCTGCCTCGGCCTGGTCCCACAATGTGTTGACAGAAAAGTCGGATGGGATTTGAGGGTCGAAAGAGGAAGAGCGATACATTGTAAGAGGGATGTGTCTGAAGGTACCGACGTTGAGCTCTCTTACGCTGCTCGGTGGCAGACACAACTTCTTTGGCCATAGTCCTCGGATCTAAGTCCTCATACGCACGGGAGAATTGAAGCCTCGAATAGAACGGATTTGGCTCTCGATTTTTGGCGAAGCTCGTTATTGTGCCCCAGATGGCCGAAAGCACTCCGGGTTGCACTTGTCCCATAGCCTGGTCCGTACCTGATGCTTGTGCGTGTATATGGGCGGTGTCATGGTGTTCCGGCTGCTCATCAAGAAAGTCTCTTACCACTGCATCCTTCAGCAGCATCTCCATACTAGCTGGCCCATAGTCCAAAGGGTCTCGACGTTTTCCCATTCCTCGGCCGAGCTTGAGTATCGTCGAAAGGGACAGGTTCCCATGAGAAGAGCCACCGAGATCTTTCTGCTGCAGGAAAGCCTTGACTTGCTGCAGTCGCTTTTCATCTTCCGTTACGTCAAAGCTCTCCTGAATGACAGCAATGAACATGTTCAATACGATGAAGTTGGCCAGAATGAACCAGAGGATAAAGAAGGCTGCGCCAATCCAGGCCGTGTTCCAACCGACGTCGTACTGTGTAACATTATACATCAATGCGGTCCAGTTCTCACTCGATAGGACCTGATACATCCCAACAAAGGCATTGTAAATGTCAGAGAAGGTGATGCGGATGGGCGAGTCGCTTATTGGGTCAGTTACCGGGATCTCGCCACGGAAGATCTGGACCGCAAAGATGGCTGTGAGAAAGCTAATGAGGAACACGAAGACTATCAAGTTGAGCAAGCCAGTGACGTTGCGAAACACCAACATCTGCATAGTTCAGCTCATCAGCACCAGAAATTAAGCTCTCGATCTTACTTACTAATAGATCACGAGTCAACGATACCGCCATGACGACTCGGTAGAATCGCAGGATTTGGAAGATTGTCATCCAGGCGTAAGGCTGTCCAGAATTCCGTATCCTGGGCATTTGCATCACGGTAGTGATGACGGCGAGTGCTAGGTCAAGCCAATTACGCTTGCTTCTGTGGAAGTTCCGCCAGTCGGAGATGAAACGCATGATGATCTCAAGTAGGAGAATGAATGTCACAATCGTTTCAGTAGTGTCTGACTACAAGTTAGTGATGGTAGCTGGGGCGAGAAAGTGCAGCTTGGGACGTTACTGATGAAGATTTCTCGTGTGCTCTCCATTTCGGTACTTCGGAGACATTGAATAAGCAAGTCGAATATGATTATCATGATCCAGACCCAGTATGTCCTGTCATATAAACGCTTTAAAGTACCCGGCCGCGTAGGGCGCATCTCGTCTTCCATGGGAAGTGCTCTGTAGACTCTTAGCCAAGAAGGAGGAATGATCGATATAACCACTTACTCTTCCTTGGCTGTGAAAGCACTAGTCTTGCTCTCTTCACGGATAACCTGAAACGACGACGTGATGACAGCAACCAACTACGGCGGTAAGCGAAAAGGCACACGTGTGGAAGAAGAGCGCATACCAAGTTCATGAGCCACAAGCTGAGTATCACTATCCCAGCTGCAAAGACTTTGAGAATGTCAGAATCCACCTTGCCGAAGCACAGAAGTACTTACACAGGGCAGCGGCTAGATAGTCACTATCGGCGGTGTAATACAGGAGATCGGAGAAGGTATTTGAACTCATAATGACGAAGATAAGCTCAAGCGACTGGAGTACGTTGTCAAAGCTCACGGTCCCATTATAAGGGTTCTTGCCTTCGACGCATAATGATCCTCGTGGACAGAGGTAGCCTTTGGAAGCATCTGTGCCGTTGCTGCCGTCAGCATATAACCAAGGCCATGCTTCACCAGTAGTGGCATTGAGATATCCTCCACAGAACTGCACATTGTCGGGAGCGAGATTCTGCGTGTAGTTTTTGGCATTTGCTGGGTCCAACCACACGCAGGTACGCCTGAAGCTCGACTTGAAATTCTGGACGGCAATGATCGCGAACAGGAGCCAGAAAAAGCCAATCAAGAAGGCAACATTGACAAGCAGTGGGGCTGCCTTTTTCAAACTTCGTAAAATCACCTGGTATTTCTGGTCAGTCGCAGGGCAGAGCAGCAGGATGATTGATTCAAATACCGAGGTGCCACTTGTCAAACTCAGCAAGCGAAGGATTCGCAAACAACTCAGCATCTGGAAGACATAGAAATGGCGTTCAGACTGGATATGGGCCATAGAAAGCCCGAAAGAGATCCAGTAGGAGACCACCGCCAGAAAGTCTAAGCGATTGAAAGAATGTCGAAGGAACGCTCGGCGTGCCAACCTGACTCGCTGCTGCTGGCGAGTATTACCCGGCTGATCCCTTTCCCCCTGCATGCTAGTGAAGGACCGCAATATAGACGGCTGCTGGGGCTCCATGGAACTCGGCGTTGGTTTGTTGATAGACTGTCGTGGTGAAGTGAACAACCTCCGCCCCTGCTCAATGATGGCATTCTTGAATCCCATCGAACGGTTGATTGTGCTGTAGTCCTGAGGATTGAACCACAATCCGGAGACGATTATTCTGGCAATAATCTCAAGCGTATATATGATGAAGAGGACGAAGAGAGCATAGTCTATCCACGAAGTGCCCCAAGCCTTCGACCTAGGGACATGGCTTGGCGCTGAATCAATAGCTAGGAGAATGGTTTGGAATACTATTAACACCAATATGACCGGTTCCGTAACTGGGTGGACAAGCATTTCGCAGAGATTTACCCTAAGTCTATTCTCGGGGGCAAACAGTCCCAGGGTTTTCCCTCTGAGCGGGTTCGTACGTTGCTGCCACGTCCCTGGAGCTCCCGGGACGAACCTTGCCTTGAGGTTTTTCTCTGTCGGTGATGGAGACCTCACCGGCTCATCATGTGCGTACTCTGTCATGGCTGGGAATGAAGGTGGTCCTTCTAATCGTGCCTGCTTTATGGAAGACTTCCGCCGAATGCTTTGCTCCACGATCTCAGGCTCATTGCTCAAATTGACGACACGTTGAGACATCTTCCTCACCACCGAACCAGCTCTAGAAAGTGGGGATGCGCCTGTAACTGATGGTGACAGAGACCGTTGTCTCGAACGGTTCGACGGTGATCCTCCTAGTATACTTCCAGATCTTATCAGGCCGGCTTCTGCAGTAAGGAGATCGTCCCCTAGTCTCGGTCCTGGGGATGCTCCGTCGGTGAAGCGTATGCTTTGGAAGCTCCTCCGGTCACGCGGTATGCTTGGAGTAGATGAGCTGAGTGCGCCACTGATCGGCTGAAGATGGGCTCTGTCGGTCAACGGCGTGGTGTCACTATCTGTCGGCGAGAAGTAGCTCTCACTCTCAGTTGTGCGTGCTCGTCTGTGATGGCTAAAAGGCGGTAATCCTTCCCCTTCCGTTATGATCCCAAGCGAATGCGCTGCTGCTGATGGTGTGGTCATTGACGATCCTCTCGACCTTCTCGGCTCAAGTGTGTCGAAACTCAACCCCACGGACCCCATTGCAGCCTGAAATGCAGCATGGTCCTCCGCAGCCACCGGCGACAGTGTCTCGTCATTGTGGGGAGGGCGACGGGACTCAGTATTTGGAGATTGAGTTGTCGATGAAGTCGATTGCAGCGCATATCTTCCACCAGGGGCTGGTGAATTTTCCGCCAATCGTTCGTATACTTGCCCAGATGTACGGCCTCCACTCAGCAGGTGGCTTCGCTCAAGCAGACTCCTGCTCCGTCTGTGAGGTTGCCCTCCATCCACAATATCTCCGGAGTCCGGAGGCCTCGATAAATCCTGCAGAGGTATCGATTGTGGCGTAGAGGATTTCCTAGGGTCGTAGCGAGTGGACGACATTGTGGCAAGCAATGTCAGGGAATGGCTATAGGTGCACTGAAGCTGAGCACATAGACCGCAGGTTGGCTTCTATAATCTTCGTGTGCGTGCCCGCGTTATGCCTGGAACAAGGGCAGCGAACGCGCATTCAAGACTCCCCCGTGGATGCCAGGACTTGGCGCAATCAATCATCTTAAGACCAGCAAACGGCTCCAGTCCGTGGTACTGGCAGAATGTTGCCGACAGATGCCAGACTGCGATTCACAAACCGGCAGATGTAATGGCGTATGATTGACTGCTCTACACGACAGCATAGGTAAGGGAGGTACTGGGGTGCGTAGGTAGTTATGGATGAGACGTAAGATATCAAATGTAGAGATATCGCGTTATGTATTTTAAGATATGATGGCGTCCACTAAATGTCAGCAAGTGCCAGGGATGGAAGAGAACAGCGTTGGCGGCCCTGGTTCACGTCAAACGCTAGTGCACAGCCCTCGGCCTTACAGTATTCGTACTTCGTACAAGTTTCAACCCTACCCGCATACAACAGCAAAGGTCTCCCATAAGCTACAAATAACTGCAGTTGCGATACTCGAATGCAACATCGTAAACACGATACATTAAACGTTACCACCGTAAATTTGGTACTGTCACAAGATCTGCTGCCCACAGCGCCGTAGAGCGACGAATGACCAGTTCTCAACGAGCTAGAATGCTAACAGAGCAGCAACCTGCTTGATAGGATTATGTACGGGGATACCGTCCAATCCTTCCATGCCATGGCCCGTAGCTACCCCTTCCAAATATTCCCAAGCATAGACCAAAACCAGTAGCGCCGGCAGGAACGCCAGCTATAAACATCGATCACCGAGCCCAATTGCATCGAATCGAATGAGATACGATCCGCGATTTCCCGGAGGTCATTGGAAGATTAAGGCATTGACCACATGGCCCTCCTTCCAGCCCTGTGCCGGCAAGGACTCGCCATCCTTCAGAATCCTACCCAAGTATGCGATCCGAACTCTTCCCTTCCCGTTTAACTGGAGCCATCGTCAGCTACTGATAAAGGCTTCATTGGGACAGTATCAGTTTACACACCCCCACCTCTTCTTGTATCTTACGCACAAGGAGCCGTACATTTCGATCCTTACCCATCAAGATTTGTACATCAGGTCCGCCTCTATCGCTCAATCGCGCTCTAACCCTGATCATGTCTCTCGTTTTCAACACTCCTTTACCCTTCTCTTCTCTTCGTCTTTCCACCTCCTCTTCATCAAGGTCTTCTGCTATCTCAGCCTTGGCGCCCACATCGCCATTCACGTGCGACTCAGATAAGACATTGGTAGGGTCACTGACGATCGGCTCCGGCATCTGGTAGAAGTTACCCTGCTCATCGTACGCGCCACTGATCAGATCTCCCTTCGGAAGGGTGACGCCTGCAGCATCAATAATCCCTTGGGCGGTCTGCAAATCTCCTGCCAACATCAAGTCCACCACCATCTTTAGCGTCCCCCATATCTCTTGCCGCCCTGTCACTCTCGTCTCGAAGAACTCCTCCCTCTCCCTCTGCAGTTCAGCATGGGTCCAGAGCCGATCCGATGTCCAGACGTGCGGCCGAAGGGGTTCGTTGAAATGTTCAGCTAGGCCTACCCCACGCGACACCGGCTGAGAGGAGTTGGGCGTACGTAAGGATGCGGGAGATGGTAAAGCTCCGGCGACAGGGTCGGCGTTGGAGGTGATTGCGCGAGAAGAGGAGTCAGCATGAGCACCGGAAGGCAGGTAAGGACTCGATTGGGCTTCGTCGCGAGAAGTCGACTGACAGCAGCCCTAGATTGACAAACACCTCAAGAGTCAGGAGCAAAGCCTATATGGCAGGGTGCTGACAACGCACATGCGTGTGTCGTAGCAGGGAGGCAGCTTCCTTACCATGGCTCATTTTGCAGTTGTCTCGGGTGAGAAGGAAGGTTGAATCAAATACAAGTTTAACTTCTCTGTCCTTGCCCAGACAAAGTGGCAACAATAGCTTCCTTTAAAGGGCCTAAAAATGTCGTGGTGCATGTGCGAGACCCTGAGCTAATGGTGACTTCAGCGGAGTATAACTCCCCAGATTTTGACTGGTCGAATTGATTACGAAGGATACCACTCGCAACAGCCTATCGCTACACCCTGGTTGCGCCAGCCCATGCCGCTTATTATAGCTTGTCCATGATCCATGGTCCTGTAAGGTACTGTAGGTATGGATAAAGAAGCTTAACCGAAGTGGAATGCCAACCAGGGCATGTGTTCAGGTAGGTAGGTAGAGTTATCACAGCAATGAAATCGTTACGATTCCTTGCTCACAGTTCCAGTCCGGTATCGCAATGATATGGCCAAGATGACAGTAGTGAAGGCAGAGGAGAGTTGAGAAAGAGTAAACATGCCCTAGACTTGATCACTCTGAGATAACAACATTCAAGAAGCTTCTCGAACTCCACCTTGAACCCTATCCGTCCAATGAATATGATGGACTGAGTCAAAAGAGTGTGGGATGAGTGTCAAAAGCAGGTCTGTGATTAGATTCGTGAGAGTCTATGTGCATGCTAGTCATCGTCGTCCTCATCATCGCTGCCGAATATAGCCTTGAAAACAGCGTCTCCTGGTCTCGCAGATTCGAGAGCTTCATTACGTTCGGAATCAACAAAGACTTCCGCTTCGCCGCCGAGTACTGCTTCTGCGTCCTCACCAGTCTTCGTGGCGACCTCTCGGCGCACACCGGATTCGAGCAATATGTCTTTCATGGCTTCCTGAGAGACAAGCTCCAGTTTAGTGTTGGGCAACGCGGATGAATGTGTCTGATGGTCCACTGTTTGAAGCCGGGTCCCTCCGTCGAAGCCCTTACCGCCAAGGTCATCAGGCGTCTGACCTGGGTCAAGTTGGACGTGTGAAGGTGGTTTCACGTTGAATCTTTTACACAACAACCGGCTGGGCAAGAATTGCTGCAAAGATCTTGTCATGGGCCCGTACATACCAACTTTTGCTGCCTGTTCGGCTGAATCCTCAGGCTTCTCGGAGGGCCTACTCAATGAGTGCTGAGTACTCGGGCCATCAGGAGCATCAGATGCAAGCTTTGGGGATGCGTTGGAAGTCGTGAATCTCGTGGCCATCATTCCTGTCATCGGCTTGAATATTTGGGCCGCATGGGCGAATTCATTGAGCTCATTCACCCAGTCCTCCTTCAACATGCCAACAGGTCGCTCGGGCAGGTTCTCTTGCAGACCTCCCCGAAGCTCAAGAAATGCCCTATAACGACCTCTCTTGGCCTCGTCTTCCGCATAAGGCATCCACCCACGGACGCCGCGCCCCAGAGCTTGAATCGCGACGTCTTTATCGATTGGTGGCACTAATGCCCACAACTCCTTCTGCTTCTCCTCTTCGGTCATTGAGAAACCTTTTGGGGCGGCTTCCGACCGTGCAGCTGGGAGGTTCGCTTTGCCCGATGCAGAGGCAATGCGATCCCGTGCGGATGGAGATAAGAAATCGAAGACCGACTTCCCCGGCAAGAGTTGCTCACCAAGCAAGGACGCCCGAGCTTTAGGATCTAATGTTTGTAATTTAGCTGCTTCAGCATTAGGCACATAGCTGAAACTATTTCGAGCGACGTCCGGTTTCTTTGCCGACTTCCAATCCTTGGGGATCGTTGGTGCAGGATATTTTACGTCTCTATCCCCTCCTGCACTCAGAGCGGGTACTTCTTGAGCGAGTACGAAGCCATCCAGAGGCAAGCGTCCATCGTGGCACCTTCGGAAACCTGTGCTGCCCTTCGACTTTATTGCCCTTTTCGAGATAAAGACAGGCTTGCTTCCTAGGAGAGGGTTCGCTGAACCGACAGCTAAAGTTACACTTGCAGCTTTTTTCGTCTTCATCTTGTCACCCCCAACCACGCGGTTGTACCTTATCTGAGGGCCCATCTGGTAAGGATCCTCGTCATCTGAGCCATTATCGTTTAAAATTCCCACGCCAAATCCGCCACGTGGTGTTCTTTTGTTGTCCACTTTCTTGCCGTTGGTAGCAACCAGACTGCGACTTGCATCTTCCCCCGAGTCATGGCTTATAGTGGCAAGTCGGTCCTTGACATCAGTCTTCACTTCTGTCAATCTAGACTCGCCCTCAAACCCTAAGCCTTTATGGTCGTCCTTCCGCTGGAAGTTTATCATTGCAGAGTTTTCCGGAGCAAAGAAATACGCCTTCTCATCGCTTCCGGCGTCATTCGTTTCACCTAGCCGTGCTTTCCGACGCACTTTTGCCCCAATACCTTGCCCATCCCGCCAGCCCATTCTCCTGAGTAGCTTTACTCCCATAGTATCCCCTTCAGCTTTCAGGACGTCCATTAGCCCGTCCTTCTGACCAGTTTCACTCGCCGTAGAACCGAGACCGGCGAAAGAGTCTGACGTCTGTAGCCGTCTGTCTTCCTCCGCGTCAGCCAAATCCTCCTCATCCATAAAGTCTTCTGGCTTCTGTCGAGTTAAATTGTTGGCATCTTTGTTCCGGTCCGCTCGGGTCGACCGGAATGTTGAAGGCGTCCATCCCTCCTTTGATCCTACGGTGTTGAAGTAGCTGGCCGGACAAAGTCAGCCACCACTACTCTTGGTTGCTCGTAACGGCGATGGCGACGGCGTACCCAGCACTGAAACCCCCGGTGAAAGCACCATGAAGACGCTTTCTGCCCCGCTCATCCGTGACTTCCTGCTTCCAGACCGGCACAAATGATCCATCATCCCGAACCTGGGGATCGAGCGCCGGTAGTGGGGTCCCGTAGAGAACGTAGGGTGATTGCTGTGCCTGTAGATCCGCTTCATATGACGCTCGCGATCTTTTTGCGGCCATTGCCAAGGCAGTAAAGGGATGGCGTTACGGAGGTAGAACGCCAAGATAAGGAACACGAGCAGTTACCCACGGATATATCTCTAGGTACTGATCAAGCTAAGCTTAGTTTCTTGCATACCGGAAGCAGCTGTTGCTATTATCGATTGAAAATCAAATCAAGAATCGTTGTCGTTATCAAGAGAGGTAGTAAGGGTGGGACTTTTATTGTTAGGGCCCGAATATCAATCCGGCAGCCAGGTTGGGGTATAGTACAGTAGCGTACCCAGGCAAGGGTACATCCTTTTTAGGTTCGGACCTCCCTCTTACGGAGCATTGGAGGGTCCTCGTAACCAAAACAAACAGGCCTTGCTTCTCCTGATCTAACTCACACGCCCAGCATTACTGTCAGGAAAGATGTTGGTTACCTTATATCCGTATGACAACGAATTAACAGCATACTTGTCTCATTGATTCAGACTTCTGATCCAGGCACTTACCGCAGCACAGATCATGCGCTTGGAGCGAATGACAGCGAACTGCCACATGTTCTGAGTCCTGAGCTTCAAACAGCCACTACAGAAACAGCTTCATTAACGATACGCATCCGCTGCACTTCCTCTCCTTTCAATACACACAAGACGATAATTCCATTCTAATATAAACATCTTCCCCAAGTACGGGGTACTAGCTTGGACTCCTGTACCTGCCTTCCGGTATACGAGAGGCTGCGGATGAGGTTCGCTTGCCTTGCCTTGCCAGTCATCCTTGATCGCGACTTAACTTCACTAATCGCAAATAAACCACCTGTCACCTGTGGTTCGACTGCCGAAGTTGAGCAACGGATTGGCGTACCGATTACTTCGAACGTGTTATGGTTATTGTTGGGCGAGTCCACTTCAGCCATTACAGGGTATCATCAGTCGTACTAATCCGGGATTCAATGCGGGCTTGCTCGAAGATTACTCATTGTCGACAAGCTTGGTTTGGAGACAAGTGAGGATCGTCATTCACCAGAATACCTGGAGAACACTGCAGGATGTCTGCCGCTTCTTCAGCCTCACCGGCCGTTGTTCGAAGTCACTCGTCGTCGCGACGTCAATCATCCTACACCACGTCGTTAGCAGATCGCCCATATAGAACCCAATCCATGGCAGGGAAGCCCTCATCTACACCATCTGGTCCTGTACGACCTGTATCGGTCTCGTATTCCAATAATCGGACCCCGTCACCACCTGAACATCCTCTACAAGCTACGGTCGCTCGACGAGATTATGAAACTACCAATGTTGCCCGACCACCATCATCACGTCGGAGCTCCTCACGTGACCGATCGTCTCGGGTTCCGCCCCCTCCCGCTCGAACAGGGTCCACTCGGAGCACGCGTCGAAACTCCTCAAGAGGTCATTCGCGGTATAATTCAGATATGGGCACCAATGGCGGTTCAGCCCTTGTAACACCTTCTGGCACGTTGATGGCTTCAAGCGACGCGCAAGCCCCTGGCAGCAGCGGGTCGAACAAGCGGCGTACAACCATAAGCGCTCAGACCGGGCAGTGGGCTCTTGGGAAGACTATAGGGGCTGGCAGTATGGGGAAAGTGAAACTGGCAAAGAACCTTGAGACGGGTGAACAGGTAGGCCAGCTTGCTCAATCATCTGGAAAGGCAACCTTCAAAGATGACTGATGTATGAAACCCTTAGGTTGCTGTCAAAATCGTTCCTCGGCTATCTACAGATGAGCATCAAAGCAACCGTGAACGTGAGCGAGCGGATCAGTCGAAAGAGATCCGGACAGCGCGAGAAGCAGCCATCGTCACGCTGCTCAATCATCCCTATGTATGCGCCATGCGGGATGTCGTCCGAACTAATCACCATTGGTACATGCTCTTCGAATATGTGAATGGCGGCCAAATGCTGGACTATATAATTTCCCATGGTAGGCTAAAGGAGAAACAAGCAAGGAAATTCGGTCGGCAGATCGCGAGTGCTTTAGACTACTGCCACAGAAATAGCATCGTACACCGCGATCTGAAGATCGAGAACATCTTGATCAGTAAGACCGGAGATATCAAGATTATCGACTTTGGACTGAGCAATCTCTTCTCCCCAAGAGCCCATTTGAAAACCTTCTGTGGGAGTCTGTACTTTGCCGCGCCGGAGTTATTGCAAGCCAGACAGTACACGGGCCCTGAGGTGGATGTATGGAGCTTCGGTATCGTCCTCTATGTTCTAGTATGCGGGAAGGTGCCATTCGATGATCAGAGCATGCCACAACTACATGCAAAAATCAAGAAAGGCGTGGTTGATTACCCGCAGTGGCTTTCTGCCGGTAAGTGAGCACAGACTGGTACTGCTGTGGAGCTTTGTTAACATTCTGTGCAGAATGCCGGAATCTTATCTCAAGGATGTTAGTTACAGATCCGAGGCAACGTGCAAGTCTCGGCGAAATCATGAATCATCCTTGGATCACGAAAGGGTTCAATACCCCCCCAGAGAATTACTTGCCACCACGGGAACCTCTACAGTTACCTCTAGATCCGAGCGTCGTTGAAAAGATGACTGGCTTTGATTTTGGACCATCAGATTTGATTACTGCACAGCTGACTAAAATCATCGAGTCGGAGGATTATCAGCATGCCGTGGAGATGAGTTCTCGGGAACCGCCTGCACATAATCAAGGGAACGAGAAACGGAGAGGAGTTTTTGATTTCTACAAGCGACGCAGCTCGACCACGAGCAGGGACACACTAAGCAATCCATCTGCGGAGGCCGTCCAACTTGGCTTAGACCCCGTCAATGCTTTCAGTCCGTTAATATCAATATATTATTTAGTACGAGAGAAGCAGGAAAGAGAGCGGCTGGAAGCCAATCCTGGGGCTCTGAGTATGCCAAGATCTCCTGGCGAGAAACCCCTGAAGGTGCCTGATCTGCCAGCGCCGGAGGCTGCTTACACTAATGCAACCACCTACGAGATGCCAGGAGAGAAGGCCACTGGCGGCCGTTCGAGACCACGTGCCAGAACTCATGGCGAAGATGATGTTGCGGATGGTTTGAAGAAGATCAACATTGGCGGAACCAGTGGTTCTCCAAACCCAGCTACTGTTGTGCCGCCAACGGAGCACACTCCCGCAAGGAAACAGAGTGCTGCTGTGGGGCTGTTGAGACGACTCAGCACAAGGAGAAATAAAGAAGCTTCAAGAGAGAAGATTGACCCTCAGTCTCCACCGTTGCTACAACTACAACCCCCAAACGAAATAGCGGCACCTCCGCGGAAAAGCTTTAGTGTCCGTAAATCAAGGAAACGCGACCCCTCACCTTCTCTGGATCTGCAACCGGGTGATGAAGGCCAAAGGCAACAGCAGGACCTACTTGCGCCTCCCAGCTCCAACGATGCGAACTCCAAGGTCAATAAACTCGTTGGCCGATCAACGAGCATGTCCGCGGACTACAGGTGGCGACAGAAGCGCCGTGGCGTATCCGAAGGCCCACCGGGAGCCGTAACTGAACCTCCTCTCACCAGTGGGTCCGAACATTCGGAAACGAGTGCTCAGAAACCTAGGGCAAGTGAGGTAGCATCAACAGAAGGAGACCCCGTTTCAGCGCCTCGTGCAGCTACGACGCGGACAAAGTCCCTCGGACACGCCAGACGAGAAAGCATGCAAGTCCGCCGAGCGCGAAGAGAGGAAGTAAGAGAGGCTAATGTACCGGAAGAAACAGACCAAGAAATGGCTGTGGCTGATGAAGTTAATGAGAGAGTTGAAAGTGGTGATAATATGAAGCCGGTATACTTGAAAGGTCTTTTTAGTGTCTCAACAACCAGCAATAAACCTTTGCCTTTCATCAGGGCAGATATAATCAGAGTGCTGAAACAGCTTGGGGTCGACTATACCGAAATCAAAGGAGGCTTCAGTTGCCGCCATGCTCCTAGCATTGATCTGAACCGAGTCGTCGACCCGGCACTTGCAAGCTCTGAGCAGCAAGGGCCGATGCCAAGCTCTGCCAACAAGCGGAGAATCAGTTTCGGTGGCTTTAGGGGCGGTGAGCGTGATCGTGAGGAGCCAAGGGACTCGGAAAGATCGCCTCAACTCACTAAGATGGCTTCTCGGAGACAAGCACCAGACAACAGCTTTACCAACTCGGAGGACTCAGAAGACAGCGTTGGCCGAGGCAACAGGCAAAGGATAGCAGGCGAAACGACGACACATGTTCAGAGCGAGTTCGGGGGGAGCCTGATCCTAAAGTTCGAAATCTTTGTCGTCAAAGTTCCGCTATTTTCGTTGCATGGCATCCAGTTCAAGAAGGTTGCCGGTGGGACGTGGCAATACAAGAACATGGCTCAAAAGATCTTAGACGCGTTGCGGCTCTAGACTAATGACGAAAGTCACATTGTGTTGGATGAGCTGATTTGGGAGCATAAGAGAGGCCTGCTGTAGGATGACTGATGGGAAACCGGTTCTTTCTAGGAGTGCCTCTACGGGTCGTGGTTGAACTGACGATTCTCCTCCATTATGTCCTTCGTCTTTCAGACTTGATATCTTTCGTTCTGCTGGGCGAAATCCACCCGGTGTATGACAGAGAATACATAGCCGTCGTCCGTATACAATTAAGCCGGTCAGTTTCGCTGTGGAGTAGAATCATAACAAACCTTTGCTAGCTGAGATCATCAGGCCCACTTCCATGGAATGCATGAGCCATCTTCCAGTTCATCCGGCTTTAATGCTATATCGAGAAACACAAAAGATGAGTGTTAACTGATAAAGTACCTATATATTGCATAACTTACGTAAGCGAGACGGTACCTTAGGTGAGCGAGGATCCAACCGCTCCCCACCTTTAGTAGAACCGCCGATGGTCGTCTCCTCACCTTTCACTGACTTCCCGCTCCTCAAGCATCCAGGCTTGATTTTCAAGTATTGCAAACGGAGAGGTGCCAAAGATGCTGCAATCGCAGCACGTTTTCTCACACCAACACCAATACCCGCAAGCCGAACCATCGTGGCTGCATCAGCAACAGAGCCATCATCAGCAACAGCATAATCACCAAGCCGCTCAACAACATGCCCAGGCCCAGGCGGCAGCGGCCGCAGCAGCCGCGGCCCAGCAGCAACACTATCATCGCATCGCTGCTAGCAACAATAGTAATGGGCCTGGCGCGGGACTGGACCACAACGCGACTGGTGGGCCCCTGGAGGGAGCGATCAGCGAGGAGAATAGGAGGGTGCTCGGATGGGTTGCGGAGTTGATGGATGGCAATTCCAGGGAAACAGCTCTGATGGAACTGAGTAAGAAGAGGGAACAAGTGCCGGAATTGGCGTTGATTATATGGCATTCTTTCGGTAGGGCACGAACAGAGCTCAAGCCTGCCAACCCGCCAATCGCTTACTGATGGGGTGTTTCAGGCGTCATGACTTCGTTGCTGCAAGAGATCATTTCTGTCTATCCTCTTCTCAACCCATCACAGCTCACAGCAGCGGCATCAAACCGAGTCTGCAACGCTCTCGCCTTGCTGCAGTGCGTGGCTTCGCATAACGAGACGCGTGCGCTCTTCCTCAACGGTAAGTAAGATATCGTACGCATCGGCAGCCCCGCTGATCAAAGGAGCACATATTCCGCTCTTCCTGTACCCCTTTCTCAACACCACCTCTAAGTCTCGGCCCTTCGAATACCTTCGCCTCACATCCCTCGGTGTCATCGGCGCACTAGTGAAGAACGACTCGTCCGACGTGATCAACTTTCTCCTGACTACCGAGATTATCCCGCTTTGCCTGCGCATTATGGAGACAGGTTCGGAACTAAGTAAAACGGTGGCTATCTTCATCGTGCAGAAGATACTGTTGGACGATGTAGGACTTGCGTACATCTGCCATACCTACGAGCGGTTTTACGCTGTCGGTACCGTTTTGAGCAACATGGTTACGCAGCTGGTCGAGCAGCAGACTGTGAGGTTGCTGAAGCACGTTGTTCGATGCTTCCTGAGGTCAGTCTTCCACCCCCATTGGGTCGTAGCGGGTCCCCTGACGTTTGCAGACTGAGTGACAACGCCCGTGCTCGTGAAGCTCTTCGTCAATGTCTTCCGGAACCCTTACGCGATGCAACCTTCTCATCGGTTCTTCGCGATGACGCTGCCACGAAAAGGTGTTTGGCACAGCTCCTCATCAATCTCTCGGACAACGTGGTCGACACGGGCAATAATCAGGGCATGTAAAGGGAGGACCAGGAAAGGACATATCGGTGTACCATACGCATAACTCTGGCGATGTGATTCGGGCATGCATGCATAGATCTCTTATCTCGGGCGCAGCGCCTTCGGAGTGGGTCGGATGGATGACGCCGGATGGATCTGTTGAGGCGCGAAAAAGGCATTTCTACAAGGCGTTGCGCATTTTGGACAAGGTTCTCTGGAGGGCGGTTGACCAAGCGCGTTCAGATTGATTTAGAGGCTGTTGCTGACGTTCTCCTATCTTCCCTTTACTGGCTAAATACCTCCAAGACTTGCATAGGAAGGGATTTGGGGGGTTTTCCAGAAAAGGTTGTCTTTAGCAACAGATCACTTACGTCTTTGTAACGACGATGTTGCTGCAGCGTATATTTGCAGCTTCGGCCGCTGAGGCTCTGAATGTTACTACTTTCGAATGGGTGTTCATAGGGCCTCGGTCCTTGTCTATCAGACTCTGGACACCGTATAATGACCGGCGTGCATTGGTTGGCAGATGTGGTAGAGAAAATGCAACAAGGGCCATAGTGACAATATCTTACCGCCCTGAATGTTGGCTCTTCCTATTCAGGCCTGAGACCTCATCTTGTGGAGCCTCATTGTTCTCTTTAGAGCCCCTTCGGGGAAGCCCAGTTCTGTCTGGTACTCAACTATCCACAGCTCTTAACAAAAGAAAATACCCTAGAACACATGTTCAATGTAGACCCCTTCAACAATACCAAACATAAGATATCTGATAGGAGTGATAGCTGCAGCACAATAATATTTACATGTATATGGAGCCTGAGGCATCCATCGCTTATTATTATTGATGGCTCCGAGCACTCTTCGGGTAAACGCCATCCCTAACTTATTTAGTGCGAGTGCTTCCTTCCTGCACAATAATAGTTCAGTCCAGGTCTTCTAATAAACATCGACGCTTTGATCGCGTCCTCATAAACCGTGTACACTCTATACCAGTCTCAGCGTTCCGCAAGACACACTCTTGCACCGTCGACAAATATTTTGCACCACAAAATCCTTACCAGATTATAAAATCAAGCAGCTTCTCACAGGCACGTCGCCTTCGCGTCTCTGCTTGGGGAGCCTCATCGTCATGGTATCCCGCAAGCGTGGTAGGGCAGAGATGGAGTCTCCCGCGCCAGCGCAAGAACTAGGCTTGCTCGATCAGATTCGCAACATGTGGGAGTTTGCGAATCTCATGCAATACATCTTCATCTTCGGCAAGGCGGTCAAGATTCACGAAGACTTCGACATCGAGGTACATCTTCCCCTTTGGCTTATCAGTTTGCATTGCGGTCATACCGACGTTGAGGGTTAAGCTGATCATCGAAAATGTCTCCAGGAGCTTGAAACCGAGTGTCTCAAGGCAGGTCCTTCAGACAAGTTGGCCGAAGTCGGGCTGGCTCTACTTAAGTTTGTCTCTTCGCACCGTGGACTGACGTACGTATACATCCACATGGTTCACGTTACTGTATTAAGCGTATCGCAGTCCTGAACTTTTCGACGAATATACGCGCCGACAATATCAAGCTAAAGCTCCAAAGCGTAACCCCTTCGGTACGGAGGAAACTCCGCGCAAGTTCGCCGACTTCGACGTCTTCACCAAAATACGTGTACTATATCAGCTCTCACAATGGACTTTGATCCACGCGGACCGTATACGCGAACGGATGCCGGAAACAAAGGACGCTGAACAGACACAGTGGGTAGGTAAACCCTGAATGATACTATTGACCTTAAGCACTCCAGTAACATGTTGTGCAGCGCATAGAGGAGGTTGGTTACGATAAGCAAGGCCGCCTATATTTCGTACTTGATGATAACCGGCTCTACCGCCGCACCGATCCTCCGCCCCCGCCACCACCAGCACCAAAACCGAAAGCAAATTCGAAAAAGGGCAGAGCAGCGGCGCGGGCCAAAAAGCGGAGGAGGGTCGCAGAACCAGATGAATCTCCAGATGGGACTCCTGAAGACGCTCCAAGTGGTCACGACGATACTGGAACCACAGAAGATCCTTTTGGCGGATGCAAATGGGAATGTCTGGCCGTCACCTTATACCAGTATCAGGAGTTCCTCGAGTCAATACGAAAGAGTAAAGACCCGGACGAGAGATATCTTTATAAGAGGCTCACCCAAGAGGTTTTGCCGGTCATTGAGAAGGCCGAGGAGGAGCAACAGAAGAAGAACGCCAGAAAGCAAAAGGAGCTGCTCAACCTTCAAAAGCTCGCTACGGCCAAGAGATCAAGCAGAATCGCCAGCAAGCTCGACAAGGAAAGAGAGGAGCAGGAGGCTGCAGAGGCGGAGCGCAAGAGACGCGCTGCTCTGATAGAGGGCAGAAAGGAGGAAGAGAGGCAGAAGAGGATGGAAGAGGCGCGCGAATCTCGGATGATGACGCGTGAGCAACGTCTCAAGGAGCGAGAGTACAAGCGGCTGCTACATGAAGAGGAGCTTGCGAACCTGTCTGAGGACAGCAAAAAGATTGAAACCGGTGAAGCTCGAATGTCGGAAAGGCACCTCAAAGCCGAAATGGAGAAGAGAAAGAAGGAGCTTGAGAAACTGGCGGAGGAGGACGAGTGGTTCTTTGACTGCTCAGTCTGTGGTGTTCATGGTGAAAACCTGGTCAGTATTCACATTTTGATATCGCGCTCGGTCCCACTAAATATCTGCAGGATGACGGTTCCCATAGCGTTGCGTGTGAGACATGTAACGTGTGGCAGCACAGTGCTTGCCTTGGCATCTCCCAAGCTTCTGCCGAAAAGGATGACTTCCACTTCATCTGTAGGGACTGTGAGCGCCGTAAGGAAGATGCGAAGAAACCGAAGATTCCTACTCTCAAATTTCGCCTAGGCACATCTTCATCACCACCTTCGGATATAAAGCCGAAAACAGCAGAGCATGAGTCAGGTCCGAAGAAGCGGAAATTACAGGACGAGATTGTGAAGTCGCCATCACCGAAGCGCCTCAAGCATGTGGAGATTACAGTTGGAGTGTCTCCAATCAATCAACATAATAATCAGTTAAATCACGGACATGGCAGTCTACTTGATAGAATCATGAACGGTCCTACTCTTTCTCCAGAGGGACAATCACCCATGCCGTCGCGTGGCCAGAATGGAGATGCCAGCTCTCCTGCGCAACCACCTCCGGGGCTCGCTTCACCACCTGAGTCACGGGTCAAGAGCAACGGTTACCTACATCACGATCAACGACCAGCTTCCTCGCACTCTACAGCTGAGAACAGGAATAGGGTACCTCCTGGACCAGCTTGGCTTGCGGGAAGCTCACCCCCTCAGAACCCGCTGGATAGCATGGCCAACACGCCGCGAACGTCTTTCGCCTATCCCCAGCAAAACCCATTTCTCAACTCCTTCGACCGGCAGCGACCCCTTTCCTCTCATTCGAATTACTCCAACCATTCCAACCACAGCATGCCGTCACCTACGAAAAATCGTCCATCAATGTCACCTTCGCAAGCTAGCCACGCCGTTGGGGCGCTCGCCTTCCCCCAGGCAAACGGCGGATTTGCGCCACCACCACAGATCCACAGCAACGGCTTCTCCCCAATGAAACACTCCTCTCCTCCTCTTGGAGCACTGTCGCCGTCTTCCAGTCCGGTAGCCAAATCCCCGTTGCCTGCAGCCACATCCGGCTTCTCACCAACGAAACACAGTCCGCCCAGACCCAGCACTCACCACAACATCGCCGGTACGCCCGTCGTCCCGCCCGTCACCAGTCTATCGCCGAGCCCTGGACCGCAAGACTATACCCCTCCGATCAAAATGCTCACGTTTGAGCAGGCGCGAACGAACGGGCATATCACTACTCAGTAATCATCGTAGTCTAGCAGACTACATCTCTCAACCCCATTTTAGAGGACGTCCACAGCCCCTTGAAGAAACGAGACGGGCTCTCTTCAGCTCGCGACACTCGTTACGTCTTTACGATACTGTACTTTTGCGTCACGGTCCCGTGTAGTGTGGTTTATAAAGGCGTCTTCAAAAGGGAATTACCTACGTTCATCACTCGTTCTACATCTCCCGTGGCTTTCTTTCTCGGTGTTTCATGGGTTGGCGTGGGCATTACTGGTTACGAACGAACAGGAAATAGATCGTATACCCCCTAGCAAAGCTAGACAGGTAGCAAGAATGTCATAGGCTTTTACAAACTGCAGGGCTCCTCCGTGGTAGAGTACCTGCCTTTACCTCCAAGTGGCACTGTAGAGTGTAAAGCTCCTTCAAGAAGATCCCCTCCCCCCTCCCTCATCTCCGACCTCCACCCTCTCCACTAAAACCCCCCGCGCACATGACTCCCCTCTCCACCCACGGTACCGGGTCCGTCGAATAAATCGACTCACGTCAATCCAAGTCAAGTTGAGTCTCGGAGCCGCCGACGGCGAGTCAGCGCAAACCCGACACGTTGGTCCTCCTCTGCTCTTGGTTTTGGTTTGGCCTTGACTTGGTTTGGTTGCCAATCTTTACAAACACCGCACCACACCGCGCTGCACCGAGGTATAATGTCGAGGACGAAGGATTGCAGCGTCAATTTTACCTCGTGGGGTTGGTGCTGGGTGTGTATGTTGAATCAACCTGAGATGATCGTAAGGTGATTTCTCGTGGTGAACTTGGCAACCTTTTGATATGAGGGAGATTTACTTTGCATACGCGCCGTGCGTATGGCGGAAGTGTCGGCGAATCGTCCGCTGCTGACCGCAACTGTCGATCTGCAGGTCGATGGGCCGCAAGCGGTGGTTGGCTTCTAAGGTACCGCGCGGATGCTAGCGCTGTCTAGCGTTACCGCATTCAGGTTGGTGCAAGCTAATCTTTCGGAGCGTCTTTCCTGGAAGTTTCCCCACCCAGTACGCTAGGTACCTACCATACTGTCTATGCAGAAATGGAGGTCAATGTGCGGTGGACTACAACCACCACGGCAATCTATATATGCGAACGAGGAAGATCGAAGGGGATGTTGATGGTGATGTTATTCTAGAGATCCAAGAATGAGTGATAAGTGTTGCATGCTATCATAGTAAAAGTAGCTCGTCCTCCGATGCTTGTACGACCGACGTTCAAACAGCGTTCCGCCACCCTCAATGAACCCGTCCACATCTGCCCGTTTCCGATCCCAGGGTAGGGCCGGACGCTAGTAGCCGTCTGCAGCATGAGCTGAACAGAGATCGAGTGTGGAGGATCCACTTTTCCTCCCTGACTAAATATGAACTCAGTAATGTAGCCTACAGTACAAGGTACGGAGTAGGCAGATCGCAGTTCGGTTGGCGCCGCCTGAGCGTGGAGGCGAGGAATGTGCCAGCTGCCTAGAGGGACAGTTTGTGTAACCTACGGCCCAAGGCCTATTCCTCGTGCGGAAATCTGCGAATCCGTGGCCCAAGCTTTTGGCAGCCACCCTCGTTTGCCAGTTTGCGCTTGGCCTCGGTCAATGAAGGTCTTGGGCGTAAACAGTGGAGACTCTAACAACGCACTAGGAGTGTTAGCCTCTACCGAGCCAGGAACGACCGTGTTCGGGTAGATATGACCACATGTGTGGTCCACAGCGAACTTGTCCCCACCGCCGCATGCGATGATGTGTTGATAGTAAAGCCACAATCCGTGCTGGGACCAAACGGTCTGCGATCCGCACCCAGGGCCGTGTTGGTACAGCACTTTTAGTTAGTACCTTATGTAGTTGCAGCTGTCCATAGAATTGAGATTGAATCTGGTGAACATTTTATTCTCGTAGCTCTGACCGAATACCAACTTATAGCCTCAGCCTTTCTAGCGGTGTCAGAGCTGTATAAGGCCTATCTCCAACCCTCCCAAAACTCAGACAAAGGATTCCTGCTGATTCTCTCCGGCGCTGCTCTCCCATCTCCGGCCAAATCATCTGCCCGGTACACTGGAACAAAGACACTCGTGAGACACAGTCGCCGCTTGAACGCCTGGTTCGGTCTAGCAAGCAGCAATTAGCGGTACCGTGTGGACAATTGTAGCTGCTTGCCTACACCAATCTTTCCGCAGTCAATACTTGCGATCCAAGTGCGGTCTGCAGAGCGGGTATCCGCAAGAAGTTCATCCCAAACCTTCCGCTAATCTGCAACCTCTCCCCAGGGAGAGGACAAACTTGTTCCTTCCCCAACCTTCAGGCAACAAAGAACCAACGCAGGAGTTCAGATGAACTACTGGGGATCCGTGATATCGATTTGATTCAGCGGGATCTTTCCAGAAGCCTGCCCAGCGAAGTCACCATACTGGCGCTAATTATCAACACCAGAGTTGGGTTGTCGAGCGCGGTTACCATTGTCGTCATATCAGAGACCCCACATTCAAGGACCTGGCAACTCATACGGCAGACATCGACGTGGACCACACGGCTAGGTCTGACGGTTGAAGACATCCAACTTCCTGTGAATTGCTGCTCACCACCATCCCCAATCCACCTAGAAAGAGCCCCCCCTGAGCGACAAATGTACCCTGGACCTTGCGCTCCAGTACTGTTGGCTTAGTGGTAACCAATCCGGGAACATTGAACGACCACCGCAAGTCCTCCAAGTAGCCACCATTTCAACGGCATTCAGAACCACGCGGAAGACCTGCGTCGCCATCAGCAAAGCATATGCTCCCACATAAGGAGACTAATCCCGTCGTGCAACTCAGCTTCGCTTTCCACCCTATCTTCCCCTCTGAATTATGTCCATCGCAGCGATGGTCAAACAACAACCACCGTCTCCAGCTCCGTCAAATAACGGCGAACTTCAGTATGGCCTCCACCACTTAGTACAGCACAACTCCAGCCTTCGATACCAAGCTGACCGTTACGACACGGACGACGGAAGATATGTCCACTCTGAGCCACAAACAGCGTATGGATCCCCAGCAGCAGGCCAGTATTTAGGGCAACAGTATGTCGCAGGACCATATGAAGCTGTATACCAGGATTCGAGTGATGTCGGCCTAGGTATTCAATTTGTGAGTGGCCAAGCCATCATGAACATGAGCGACGATCGTGGAGATAATCCGAGACTGAAGACTGTCTAGGATGGTTATGGTGCTCCGATATATTACCAGAACCAACATGAGAACTACTCCTCTCTACCTACCGCACAGCGATCGGTAAGTCTCGATGGGGTTCTCGTTCGAACGTTGAGCTGATGAGGATATGGCGTGTAGTACTTGAATCAGGGCTTCCACGTCAATTCGCCTCTAACGCCCACATCCTCAGACCGAAGCAACAGCGGGCGGCGGACAACGCGGAGTGGACGATCGATAACGGGCCTGGATACCCCACAGAGTTCTAAGGTCGCGGCACAGGAAAAGCTTCGTGCACCAAGATCACCCAAGGCTAAAAAAGCCTCCAAACAATCAAAAAGCGACAAACCCAAGGCGCCGAAAATCAACGCACCTCTGAGTGAGCTCACGAAGCCTTTTGATCATATTCCAGTTCGGAATATGGAGGAATGGGTAAATAGACCGGTGGAAGTACGGTTGAAGGAGGTAGAGAAACGGAACGGATACGTGACCAGACCGATGAACTCATTCATGCTTTACCGCTCGGCGTACGCCGATCGAACGAAGCTGTGGTGTCTCCAGAACAACCACCAGATTGTCTCTTCTGTCTCCGGCGAAAGCTGGCCTCTGGAGCCACCGGAGGTTCGGGAACAGTACAACGAATATGCGAAGATTGAAAGAGACAATCATCAGAAAGCGCATCCCGGCTATAAATTCTCACCTAGCAAGGCACAGGGGCCAGGAAGAAAACGAAAGGGCACTTCAGACGATGAAGCGGAAGAACCAAGCGATCTTGATGATCCGGACTTTGGCTGGGGAGCTCCAAGCCAGCGGAAGTCCAAAAACAAGCAGAGCAAAAGACAGACCAAAGAAGCCGGCTATCCAGCAAGCAGCGTCCTTCAGCACAGCTTCGGTGGCAGACCATTGGAACCTCGAATAGCGTGGAACAAATCATCGTACCAGGCGACCAACCCAGGAAAAGCACTTCCGGCGGCGATGGGAAACAATGAGCTATTTGGACAATACTACCAGACGACGATTCATCCAAACCTATCCGCCCCGAGCATGAATATTGAAGATGTACGGATTCGCAAGACAGAAACGCCAGGGATGCAGTACAGTAACCCACCGCTTATCGGGCTCCCAGGAGGCCACCATTATGAGTTATTGCAACAGCATTCGCATACCGGCAGCCCCGCACCCATAGAGCAGCAGACTCAGCTCGATCCTCAGCTTCTTGCATACGATAATGACCTGATGGGACAATCTGGAAGCCATCGTAGTGGAATAGATGATGGGAACTTCGGCGGAATGCCCTCTGACGCAGGGTTTAATAATCCGTACGAAAGCGCAGTTTCGGATTATACCCAACACAGTTTATTCGGCGATAATGCCAACACGATGGCGTATCAAACAACCGACCCTCTCCATCCGAGCAATGAGGGCTGGCAAGTAGACGCAGATGCGGGTCCTCTTGACGCAGGAGCCGAGTTTGATAAGTGGATGGAGGAACACAGCAGCAGGTAACATAGATGAAGCTCGGGTGGGGCGGAAGAGCATGCCAAACGCGAGATTGAACAGGACAGGCTTGCGGCGATAAATTGGAGTTCATGGTGCTTGTTTCCTTTCTGCATTCTGCTATGCTCGGCTTACCTTTAATGGACCGTTAGGAGGGGCACAGTCAGGTCTTTCCGCTTCTGCATTTGCTTTGGATGGCGTATCCGAGGGTGGACGTGAAGGTACCTGTTCCTTCCAGATAGCGCGTTTCTAACACCGGCAATACCCCCTCGATGGATTTCATATTTGTTGATAAAGAGCATTGTTGGTGTATGAGGATGGTTGCATCGAGTACAAAGACATTGTGAGCGGGTTCGGGACCATGCCGGACATAGCTCTTTGTGTCGGAAGCCTTTGAACACCTGTCTCTGCCGTTCCCCAGATATGCTCCCGCGTCGACAGGGGGTCCATTGAATTGGACAGTACCTCGTGGTTGTCTCTGCTGGTCTTCGTGACACACCATTATTGCAACTCTTGAGGCCTGAAAACAAGAAGGTAGTTCGTGGCCGAGGGGGCATGAAAATAGAAATTAAGTTAAGCCAGGGTAAGTACGGAGTCATCCGTAAGGTACGGAGTAGGTAAAGTGTGGAGTAGGTAGTGGAACATGCCGGCTCGGCCCGCGCTACAATGACGCCCGAAGTATCATTTGGCGCTTGTGTGACTACCTACTTGGGGGAAGTCTCGTTCCAAGCCTGGGTAGGTACTGCAATGTACGGAGAGCTTGGAAATAAGCTTGTAAGCTGTTCTAACTCTGAGCACGATCGGTCCATGGCGGGACATCACTGACAAATTGCCAGGTTCAACATGCCAAACGGACGCAGTCACTCGCTCATTTACCTCCCTACCAGACTGAGATTGTCCGGGCGGTTACTCGAGAGGTTCGCGAGCTAGATAAGGACGTCTCCAATATTCTCGCGCCTTTTGAGGGCGCATTCGATCCTTCCTCGGAGCCTGCAACAGCATGCGCTCTCCTGGTCAATCACCTTTGCATGCGCCGCAACAAGCGATGCCTGCTTGCATACCACCGAGTCCGGTCAGAGAAGTTGGAGGAGATGTGTTGGAGTGGAACCGACGTGCTGGAGGAGCAGCAACAGCAGCAATCGCAAGCTGAAAAGCCCGGGAGCGCGGAGGGGTGGGGCATGGCTTCGGCCGCGGGGAACCAAAGCTCGCTCAGCCCAGAAGAAGAGGAATACGTGAGGCAATACAGTGACATGCTGGCTGCGTACAAGGGCCAATGGACAGACATTGATCTTACAGGCAGTCTGGAGCCACCGAGAGATCTGTTTATAGACGTCAGAGTATTGAAGGATGCCGGGGAGATTCAGACCGAATACGGGTATGTCTGTTCTGGTCTCCGAGGCCCATCCCTTGTCCTGGTCGACGCCCGTTGGCAAACTAACTTGTACACGTTGTCCTCAGCTCAATCATCTTGTCTAAAAACAGTCAATTCTATGTTCGGCAGGGTGATGTGGAGAGATTGATAGCTCAGGGATATCTGCAGCGACTAAGCTAAACATGATGTGCGATCACATGTCGTCTGTGCTTCGTTTGCTCGGTATCAAGGACTCGAGCACACTCAATACACCTTGAGCGGGACCGCATCAAGGTATTCTAGCTGTTCAGTTACCGTTTCCTAGGGCCTAGATCAACGGCCGCGGAAGCGGGAGTATCTCCGCACCGGATTCTCACGGAAACATCTATCCACCTATTGACTGCCCTTCAAGGCGAGAGGGAATTGGAATTCGGCTCCGTCCTGCATATGCAGGTCGGTCTAGCGTACAGCGTCACTAGCCAGACAGAGTTGTGGTCTTGTGAATGTCAGAAACACTTCGCTTCCTCTCCCACCGTACTCGATAATGGTAATCCATCAACCTCATCACCCGTTTTAAGGGGCATTGTCGGGTAGTCCAGTTCAATGGTCGGCCCATCTCTTGACAGTAGAGCAGCGTGGCCCGACTGAATAGAGTAGTCACTCGCGCGTATAGAAAACTTCTACACCTTCCACTACAAAGGCCATCTCACATCGAAGGAATTCCATAACGATGTACCGTCTGCAGGAGGTAGTGGCGGTTAGGAAGGCCCAGTTATCTGATAAGCCCAACAGGCTCTCTAACAAGCAACAAGCATACCTAGGTAACGATCTGCCCGCGGAAGACGAGAGTAAATGCCATCGGCCGAAGAGTCCGGACTGCTTCCGGATACCTTACAAGTATGCAAGATGAAGTTTTGTGAGAAGCATGACATGATTGCGCAATCGGCACCCACTTTGTATTTGGTCTCCGTCTATCGGATGGTGGGGCAGCTTGTTAGAAAACTTAATTGTTATTCGCAGGTGGGGTGGATGGAATTCCTTGACCTGATATTCTATCAACGGTGAGAACTGAAATTTCTTCCTCGCCTTAACATAACTTTGACAGGCTCATTGCCCTTGCCCAGCTGGCGATTTAGTTTGTTTTCAAACTTTCCCTGGTGTCTGGAGAGGTATTTGCTGTTTTTGGAAAGAGAGGCCGAGCCCTATATATATATCACACATGTACGCTAGGGTTCTGAACACACCCCACTGCAACAGTAAGGAAGACACTTTGGACGTCCCCAGTCATTTACGTACTCAATATCATCAATTGGCTCTTCTAGGGAATTCTGCTCGGCTACTCCACGACCCTCAGAGCTTTGAGTTTCGCTTGTTTACATACCGGTACATGTGCGGAGAGCTGCGGAGACGCGAACGAGACGCGCGGTGGCCTTTGGAGCTCCTCTGGTGGTGGAAGAGGTCTAGGTCAGGAACAGCATGCCTGAAGATCACTCAGGACGGCACAGCAGCATATCACGCGCTTCGCGACATTCCTGGCAGCGAGAGATTTCCCAGAGCAAAGTAGATGCCACTGCAGATTCCTTCGGGGCCCGTCGAACACCAGTTGTTGATGGACGCCATGGACCTACGCCCTCCAGAACGGAACCGTCCCTGCCTGGACCCTCCGACTTATCTTTCTCCTCCTTTCAGAGCCAGAAGACACCCGCAAGGTCGTTCTTCCACCGCTCATTCCACGGTTCTTCCGGTACGAAAACATTCAATCGGGCATCAACCCTCAATAGTAACTGTCCGCTAATAGCCTATAGCCTCAAGAGATTCCCTACGATACTCTCCACAAGGGGTCCGAGAACAAACGGCCGAGATAGCATCATGGGCGCTCTCCGATGCGGGCCCAGTCAGAAGTGAGAGTTCTCCCCGGCGACACTATGCTTCTGCTATTTCCACCGCAGGAGCTATGGACGAAGGCTCATCGCTCGCGGAAGGCTCCGAACAAGATGAAGCTACCCCTAGAGAATCCCCTGAATCGACACATCCAGGGCCTATCGAGGAGGTTCCCGAGCCTGTTTCCCCGGAGAGCATGCGTTCGTCACATCAGCTCCCACAACGATCGGTGCTCGCTCAACTAATACGAGATTCTCCACCTCAAGGGCTCGAGCGAACCTCTGCAGTGGGAAGTGATGATGGACTTAGTGAAAACCCACCGACCATGACCGTTACTGAGATAGACACACCTTTATTCAATGAACAATCGACACTACTCCACAAGGATACTCCGTACATATCCCATACTATCCATTATTATGGAACTACCCCCGATCTCGAAGGCCAGGCGCGGGGCAGGGAGGTAGCATATTGGAACATTGCCAATTTAATCCCTTGGCCTAGAACGGCTGCTTTTCACACCGTAACGAGTTCCAAACGCTGGACCTTCAAGGGTCTATGGGAACAGGGTTGCGTTCGACCCGTGCGTTACGTCCCTGCCGTACTTCTCGGCTTACTCTTAAATATTTTGGATGCACTTTCTTACGGTTGGTATACCTAGAGGTTTAGAGGTTGAGAAGACGCTGATCTGTGCAGGGATGATTTTGTTTCCTCTGGGGCAACCCATCTTCGCAGGTCTCGGGCCCGACGGCATATCAATGTTCTATATCAGCTGCATCGTCTCTCAGCTCGTATATTCTTGTGGCGGAAGCATCTTCAAAGGGGGCGTAGGGTCGGAGATGGTAAGTGAAGGCTGGTCACGATGGTAGCGGGGTACTGATCTCTTACAGATCGAAGTCGTTCCATTCTTTCACAAGATGGCCTTTACCATTTTGGCCAGAGTCGGAGAAGAGAATCCCAAATCCGTCCTGGCAACAACAGTCTTGTCATATTCAATTAGCTCCGTCATTACAGGGGCTGTTTTCTTTCTGATGGGAGCTTGCAAACTTGGCTCACTCGTGGGGTTCTTTCCGCGGCATATTTTGATTGGATGCATCGGTGGAGTCGGTTGGTTTCTCTTTGCTACCGGCCTCGAGGTGTCTGCACGGCTCGATGGGAATTTGGAGTTCAACTCGGTGACGATGCGAAAACTAGTACAACTAGACACGGTCTTTCTTTGGATGATACCCCTAGCTCTTGCAATTGTACTTCTAGTCTCTCAGCGTTGGGTCAAAAGCTCTGTCTTTGTACCTCTCTACTTTCTGGTTATTCCCACTGTATTTTACTTCTTTGTCGCGGCGATACCTGACCTGAAGCTGGATCGGCTGCGTGAACTTGGCTGGGTTTTCGCAGCACCAAAGGCAAAGAAGCCATGGTACGACTTTTATACGCTCTATGGTAACTATTACCCGACCAACCCCACTGCAAGCCGCAGATTAATAACGGTATACAGATTTCAGGGCGGTGAACTGGCAAGCACTGGTCGAAACAGTACCGGCGATGTTTGCCTTGACTTTCTTTGGTGTCCTGCACGTCCCGATTAACGTTCCGGCTTTGGGGCTCTCTACCGGGAACGACAACCTTAATGTGGATCGAGAGCTTATATCGCATGGTATCTCGAATGCACTGTCAGGATTCGCAGGCAGTATCCAGGTATTCTCTAATGCTCTACGATAATGAGACTGCACTAAACATTACCAGAACTACCTCGTCTACACGAACAGCTTGCTGTTCATGCGTTCTGGTGGTGATAGTCGAATCGCCGGCGTTATGCTAGCTTTTGCCACCATGGGCATACTGGTGGTTGGACCGGTCCTCATCGGCTATATCCCCATCATGGTAGTTGGGGCTCTCATTTTCCTATTAGGGATTGACCTGATGAGGGAAGCCTTGTTAGACACGTGGGGAAAACTGAGCCGCTTGGAGTACCTGACCGTCAGTCTTCTCGCAATCGGTGTAGTATTGTTGTGACTAACCGTCAGCTAGATCGTTGTCATCGTAGTGACGATGGGTGCGTGGGATTTCGTAGTAGGTATACTCGTGGGCATAGTTCTCGCCTGTGTCAACTTCGTTGTACAGACCTCGCGGAAGTCTGCGATCCGGGCCATGTTTTCCGGCGAAGTCGTGGGGTCAACCGTGCGAAGACACCCAAGTCAATACCACTTCCTCCGGGAAGTGGGACAGCAAGTCCAAGTGACGAAGCTTGCAGGGTATCTCTTCTTTGGCACCATTGTGAGTGTAGAGAGCAAGATCAGAGCGCTCCTCGAGGATGAGGCATTCAGGGCACGACCCATCAAATATCTTGTCGTTGACTTTTCCCATGTCAATGGTATTGACTTCTCGGCGGCCGAAGCCTTTACTCGGATCAAGAGAATACTCGGAATCAAGAACGTGGAACTGATTGCGAGTGGGCTTTCATTGCTTTCGGAGGTGGGAGGTAGTCTCCAGAACGTTGGACTATTTGAGGAGGAAAATGGGGTCCAAGTATTCCGAGACCTGAATTCGGCTCTCGAGTACTGCGAAAACCAGCTTCTGAAGACGTTTTATTGCCGCAGGGACGCATTGACACAACAGGGCCCAGACTCAGGCTTTCTCGGTAATGTGTTCTTCTTGACGTGTAGCATAGGACTACGGCTGACAATCGACCAAGATGTTCCGAAGGCAAATCTTTCCGCGTTCGCCCAGGACAGTGTGTTCAGCTCTCCACGAGAACAACAGCTCCAACGAGTCGCCGCAACGACGATCAAAGAACATGGCATTTTACCCTCGTCCAAGTGGAACGGGTTCAAGCAACCGCTACCCCTGATCCTCCAAACGTTTCAAGGCCTGACGGACAAGAACGAGGACTTCTGGCATCGGTCCTGCGCTTTTTTCAAACGCAAGGAATACGTCGCCGGAACGATGCTCTACAAGCGTGGCGACCGCCCCAACGGGTTTTATCTACTGGAGGATGGTATCCTGCGTGCCGGGTATGATTTCCCGCAGGGCAAATACAACGAGTCTATCGTGGCCGGGTCCACGTGTGGCGAGCTTCCTTTCTTCTCCGAGACCAACCGAACGGCCAACGTGGTTGCGGAGAAAGACTCCATCGCCTGGCTCCTGGATGATGACGAGTGGGAGGAACTCCAGAAGCGGCAGCCGGAGGTGGCGCAGGAACTGTTGCGCATCAGCTTGAAGCTCACGAGCGAGAGGCTGAGCGCTATCACTTCGTCGGTTGCCTGCCGTCCTCCCCACCGTTCTTCGCTGACCAGAATACAGATACTTCTTGACCACGGCCGGATGAAGCCGAATTGGAAGGTCTGTACGCCTTACAGGGCCAACCCTTCCATGTATCCTAAGTGTTGAATCCATTGTGGCTGGTTACTCGGTCAGAACGACTGACAGCAGTCTCCCTACTTGGATTGAGATGTTATTCCGCAATGTCTTATGGCATCGTTCCGAGCCCAATGCGAAAGGCCGTGGAGCATACGAGTACGGTGGGCATAGTTTGGACAAAACACACATGCGTATGAACTCTCTGTAGTAGACACTTTGTATTGTATTGTATAGAATCCTGTAACAGTGAGAAAATGTAAGAGTATGAGTAGGATACAACCTGATTGACCAATAGTATGTATAGTGCAGGCGAACCATCACTTTCTCCGCTTGGTTTATAGCTGACAGCATCGACCCTTTTTTCCTGACTAGCGCCAAAGCTTACCTGAAGCTTTGCGCGGATGGCTTTTCGGTTCCAGCCAAGCGAGGATATAGCGCCTCATCACATGCGGCACTAGCTACGAAGCTACTCCAATCGGGTTAGAGAAGCAGATTGTTTTGACTGAACCCTGAACGACTAACTCGGTTGGGTGGAAATTGGGGAGGACGGAGGACAGCTCTCTGGGAGATTAGAAGCAAACACATGAGGATGTTAGAGGCTGGAACTCGCGTCTCGGTTTGACCTTCAGACCTTAGTGTGTAGTTTTGTATTTGACTGACCAAGGAAAGGTTCAGGGCATTTTGACGTCTTCATGTGTCAACGAGAAGGCACATGCTGATCGCGTGTCCCGGAGTGGTGTGATAGGAGCATGATTAGATGAGCTTTGGTCATGAGACCGGGCCCTCGATAATGTACAAACTGTCATAAATCCAATGCTAGGTGCGAGCTGATGGTACGGTACAATATTGTCATGCAAATACAAGCTGTGATCGAAAGTCCCCTGAGGTCAACTTTGTACAGCTTGTTGAAAGGGACATGCAAGATAGTTACCTTACTCAATTGACTGGAAGTCTGTATTATTGGTGTATTCATACAACGTAACTTATCTGATTGTAGCTGGTATTATTTTGAGATACAGCGAACATAGGCATCGTAATTTGTCATACATGCTTGTAAGATACTGTCAGTGCAGTTAAGTTTCTCGTAAATTTCAGTCCGGAGTGGATGGCGCTAGTGCAGCTGCTCTTTCCCCTTCAAATGATAAACAAATTTTCTTCCTTGAGCTTTCTCCTTCACACCCATCCATCTATTCGTTCCGTCTGCAAATCATTCGTTGCTTTGCACCATCATCCAGCAGACCGTGGTGCTTCAATTCTTCTTACGGTATCCGCTTCTGAGCTTTGTTTACCTCCAGAGCTCTTCCTCCAGTATCTTAGCCTGCTATTCCCGCGCCATTTGCGTCCTTCGAATCATTCCCACTGTATCATATAACCGCATCAGTCGAGATGTCTGAAGTCCAACAAAAACCCGTCGAAGAAACTGTACTTGCCCCCGTGACCGCCACAGAAGAGCTGAATGCTCCTGCTACCGAAGCGACTGTCGACCCCATTCGGCCCACTGGCACCGACACGTTGGTGCCAGAGAGCAGACCCGAAGTCACCCCTGCTGCTGATACCACTGCCGGACATCACACCCGGGCCGACGCGGCTGGCCTGACCGATGACAAGCTTGGACCGAACGAAACCACCGTGACGGCTCAGCCCATTGCCGAAGGCATCTTGGGTTACAAGGCACCAGGTCTCATCAAGTACGCTTCTCAGCTTTTTTCCCTGTGTGATGACACTGACCACTGCCTGTCATCTTAGGAGCCTGCGGTTTTCCAAGAAATTCTTCTGGCTCGGACACGACTCGGTCGAGCCCCACCATCTGTCCAGCTATCTCCGCAGTGAGAAGCAAGACATTGCTCACCCTAACGTTGCCCATGCTAGCCAAACCGGAAAGGGTCTTCTTTTCTTCGCCAAGCGTATTGAAGACAAGGCTCAACCGGCAGGTATCCTTAACTTGGTGGGTGCAATGACTCCTGCATAGCTTAACAAATTGCCAGCTTGGCTGACTCGATCTCTGTACCACGCAGGCTGAAGCATCCGACGTGACCAAGGAAGGTTACAACGAGTTCTCGTTTAGGATTCATGGTCAACGACACACTTTCGAGGCTCCGACCCACGCCGAACGCGACAGCTGGCTCGTGGCTCTTGAAAAACAGATCACTGAGGCTAAGGCTTCGCGCGAGGGTATCGTCGGCAGCGATGGCTACAAGCATCACTTGGAGAATCTTGGTAAGTTTAGCGAACCGATACTGCTGTACTTTCAGTTTGGTTCATACGAGCGAGAAGTTGATAATGCTGACCTCACACTAAGGCAAACCATCCACACTAGTTGCCGCGCCAGCCACCAACTCAAGGTCTCGCTCCGCGCCAGCGAAGAAGAGTATTGATGAAAAGGTCACCGATAGTGTACGAAATGGTGATGCTGTTGTGAGTAGCAACTCGTCATCCGCCGACGAGAGTGCGACGAAGAGGAAGACTAAAAGTCGCTCTCAATCACGCAAGCGTGCTAGCATCTTTGGCTCTCTCCTAGGGGGGAAGAAAGAGGAACATGACGAGAAGAAAGAACTCAAAAAGGAGGAGAAGGCCGAGGTGAAAGCCGAGAAGGAGGAGCGCAAAGAGGAGAAAGTGATTGACGGAGAGGGATTGAAAGCTGCCACAGACGGGCCGAAGGACGGCGTTGCGGGCACGTCTCTTGACGCCGAAGCGATTGGTAAGTCTCAGCTAAATCCTCCTGGTTTCGTTTCATCTCTACGTTGCTGACTGGAATCAGCGGCTCGGGTGGTGAACGCGCCAGAGGTTCCTGGGGATGAAATCTTGCCCACGCCCGTGGCAGAAATCGTGCAGCCCGCTCCTACTGCGGTCGAAACCACTGTGCCGAGCTCCACAACCCGTGAGCATGCAGCGAAACCAAACAAGCGGAACTCCCTTTTCGGGAGCTTGTTCAACAAAGTCTCGAGCCCAAGTCACGAGAAGACCGAGAAGGAAGTTGGCCCCACCGTTCCCATGAAGGAAACGGAGACTGCTCCCGTCTCCGCCGTTGCCCCACAGCTCGCGGACCCGGTGGACGCCACCGCGTCTAAGCCTGTCCCAACCAGCAACGAAGCCGATGCCGTAACTCCTGGCGCGTCCAACACTCGTCACACATTGACGTCGTCCTCTCCCCCCAAGGGAGGCATCTTCGCGTTCATGAAGGGAAAAGACGCCCGGAGTGAGGTAAGCTGCTTGCGCGTGGGTTCTTACATGGATATCGCTTACGGTTCGTAGGAGAAGAAAGAGATTAAAGCTGAAGAGAAGGCCGAGAAGAGGGCCGAAGAGCCCGTCTTAGTAACTGGGACTCCCACCGCTCCCGGCAGCGGTGCGCCCGCCTCGATAACGACTACTAATGGAACCCTCGAGACACCCGCTCAGGGCACGACTGGCACAGGAAGTCCTACGACTCCTGATGCCGTTAAGGAGAAGCGCCGTACATCTCTGTTCGGAACCCTCAGCGGGAAGAAGGACAGAGCCACCGAAGCCACTGGAGAGTCTGGCGCTACCGATGGCGAGACTAAGCAGAAGCCTACCTCGTCTGGCATGCTTGGGAGCCTGTTCCGGAGACCGAGTCGTGCCGCTAGAGGCGAGAAGGAGGTCAGCAAGAAGCACACTGCAAGCCCGACCACCGTGGATGAGTCGAACAAGGCATCAACACCCATCAACGAGACCCCGACAACTGTGACTGAGCCAACTACCACGATGCATGAGACTTCCACCGAGTCTCAAGCCAACGGCGTTGCTCCGACCCAAAATGTGCCAGTTCAAGCGGCTGCGTAAGATGGTCACGGCATTCATCCTGCAACGATACATCGACGGTTCTTGTGACCATTCACAGGGGAACGTAACACGTCTGGCGAGCGCAGTACAGATACCCCAGCGTAGTAATTGTTCAGTCTTGGCTCCTGTTACCCTCTTTCCTGAGCGTCCGCTTCTCGCCACTTTGCGTTTGCCTTGTTTCCTTTTCGTTTTAATCATACGACTAGATTGATACCACCCTCTGCTTTTACACGATGGCTTCTCTATCCATCATCGTTCTGTCTGATACCCAACGCACACTCCCTTATCGGGGCCTGTCCATGCCTCTAGTCTCAATTGGGGCTCGTCCAATCACTTAATAGCTAATTCAAGTACAGTTCATCGTGGAAACTGATGCTCTTCGTTACGATAACTTTCAACGTGACATACTGACAGATGTCGTCATGACTCTAACTATCCTACCGTAATTCACTCACCAGAGACACTTCAGCTGTCGAGTGAGGGAGGGGGAATATATCTTAGGTGTAAAGCTGAACGAGGCGGCTGTGTCATTTGTATCTCGACGGCCCAGAGCTCCAGACGCCGAAGACTGGTCTTGCAACAGACTGATTCCGCGCAATTGTTGCACCCATATTGCGTACTCTCCAGTACCGACTTACATTAGACGTGTGGGTTGAAGCTATACCCACCGTCTCCCCCACCATTCGTCTCCCCTTCCACGAACGCGAACAAAGCCAATCAAACTCATGCTCTATCTTGATTATATGACCTCTACCTTATTACCGCATTAGTGGCTACGGTTCCTCTCGACGCGGCCCACACGCTGGCACACTTGATAGACAGTGCTTCTTGCGGGCCTTCTGTCCGGCCTCAAGCTCCAGTTACAGCATATCGTAAGTCCCACAGTGCTGGTTAGCTCTTCCTTCGGCATCTTCCAGTATCTCGGAGGGGTTTGCATGCGGTCCACGTCCCGGATGACGGAGCCTGGGCTTTCTCGTAGCGTCAAGCTCGAGAGTGGCGTTGATGGTGTTGAAGATGGCATGTTTGGGTACAACGGTATTGGTCGTAGAGCGATGTGTACCGGGACACATTCCTGTCGGAACGGAGCTTTCATAGTCCTGCATCTGTGGAAGCCCATGAAGCAGAGGACATTCCGACTCGGAGGAGGTGGCAAGGCTGTGAGAAGTGGAAACGTCCAAACAAGACATGACGGAGATTAGTCACGTTATCAGTAACTAGGAAGCTTGAAAGAGGCGATGGAAACATTGAAGAACACCGAGGCCTATGGCCATACTTGATGGGATTGAAGCAAACTACTACAACAACCCTTACCTGTCCTGCCCGCGGCGTGTGGTGCTTTCTCACATGCGGCCGTCATCAACTGAAGCTGGTGTGCTTGCATTGCTTCCATCATGCGAGCTGTACCGATCAATGCCAGGGAGGTTCAGTTGCACGCTTAGATGGAATCCTGCCTTACTCGATAGTGGTTCGAGATGCTACGCAGCCCTACCTTAGCTGTGGGGACGTGCATTTAGTTGGGCAGCGTCTACGAATGCTACCACACTGCCCACCTTAGGTCTTCACCATTGCTCGAGGATGCTGATGATTTCCGCAGTTGGTACTTTGGTCTTTGGTCATTGACGGCCGCTCGTGGCTTCTAGGTTATCCTCGCACGGGTTAGGGTTTGATGAGACCAGACCCCACCATCTTTCCCTTTTGGCAATCAGTAAGGTAAGGTATCGTTAATCCTTAGGGAGACGTAACAAATTGGCTTGTTCGACCCTTTTTGGCTATATGTTACCGAGTAAGGTACTTAAGGGCCGAGTGCTGTGAAATAGGGCAAAAATTCTACACCGTAACCTTTCAACTACTGTCGTAGGCCGCCAAGCTTACTGCTATGGTGATTGGAAGATCGGCGTTTCTTGCTTTTCAGTTGAATGATCCAAGATCCATATGTGCGTCAGCATCGACATCCTCTCCTCGTACAATAATAGGCTGTAGTCGAGCGTCTGATACCTTACTCGCATACGTATCTGGCGTGGCCAGGAGCACGAATGAATGATGACTGGCTGGGTAGGGTATCTAAGCATGGCTGCCTGGAGCGCGATTTGGACTGATCAAGTTACTGCTGACTTGAGGTGGTAAGGTAACGTCGGCGAGCCCGCTTGGTAATCCGCCAAGGGCATGCAGTGCTTGCGTCGGCCAGCGGACCTATCACAGCCTTCCTCTCGTACCCGGAAGGGCGTCGCGGACTTCTTAGCTGCATGAAATTGACTTTGGACTTTGTATGAGCCCTCGTACTCGAGTACTCGTAGACCTTCAAGCAAGTACGCGTAAGGTGTTGGAAATCATTATTACCGCTGCAACTGTGCAGAATCTCTCAGCTGATGCACTTGTGGGTCTGATGATACCTTCATGAATCGCCGAAAATAAAACTAATTACCTCCCACCGATAAGTTACAGACAGCATCTACTCCGTATACCTAAGTTAATCTTGAGGCAGACGTTGCAACCTTGGAGAATCGACGCTAGAGGAAGGCTAGTGCAGTCACGTGAGGTGACTCACTCTCATCAACGCTAACTCCCTCGGTAAGCCTCTCGTCTGCAACCCCCCCCTCCCACCGCCCAATCAGCCAGTCCACTTCCCACTTTCGCACACTTAAGTACTGCCTGTCTGCCTGATCCATCTTCCTCTTGCTTCCTCTTCTCTTCTCTCGTCTTACTTCCAACTCATTCACATTGAACAAGCCAAAGAACACCCCCCGTTATTAGAAGACATCCATTGTCATGGGTGCCTTCTGATATTCGCTTCCTCACTTCCCTGTTTTGTCTCACACTTCAGACAAGATAGATTCTCGACTGTCCAGAGTCACCAACCCCACTCCAAACCATTATCAACCCCCTTCAGAGTCTCCTTACCAAGGACCTCTGAATCTTAACCTTCCGTTAAGCAGCCCAAGTTCCCGCTCGGCAGCAACCATTCTCTCAAACGACTACCAGTCGTTCATCACGGATAATCAACAGACATGGCTTTCCCAATCCCCATCCCAGAGGCTTACGCCAGCAACCCAACCCGACTTCACCCAGAACCCCTCGGCAGACTTTGTGCTCTTCCCACCCTCGACGTCCTCGCGACCAGCTCGTCACTCGACCGAGCTGCCGCCGGCGACGTCTCGTACAGCCCCTAGTTCCACCTTTGGACAATCCTCAATCGGTCAATCTCGACGAAACTCTACTCAACAATCGCCTTCAGGAGCATCCGTTCAGGACCCGAGAGTAACGAGGATCATCATCCAAGGTAACGGGCACCGCGCATCGTCTTCGTCTTTCAATCGGTTTAGTCCCTCGGGCCAGAAGCCCCAGTTCTACGCTTCTTCGGCCCCGTCTTCGTCTTCTGCCCTACAGCAGCAACAGCAACCTAGCAATCGTCCACCCGTTCCTCTTTTCCCCAGCAACAGCACCGGCAACATCCCTCAACAGCGGAACATCCACCACAGTTCGGTGAACATGCACGTGTCCACAATGCATTCAGGTATTTCCATCCCGAGAGACGACTGTAACTTAGACCGCAAGCTCAAACATACCTTCGTCACAGACATGACCGACATGTTCGACCTCCCCGCCGATTTTGGCGAGGATGTTGCACATGACACGTCGCTTTTCGATTCTCCCTCGTTTTCGTCCCCGCACTTTACAATCATCAACGACCCGGCGCCGGTGCAGGTGCCATTCAAGCATGAGACCGTCTCTCCGAAAGACTTGATGGTCGGTCCCACATCTGCACCTCCTTCGACCACTTTCACGAACTACACTTCCCCATCCATCTGGGATTCACCTGATGTCGCCGAGAGCTTCGAGACCTCGCCCCTTTTCTACACTGACGCCGAACTTGGTGCCAATACGGATTCCTGGCCGTCGTTGTTCCCGGACAACGGCGGGCAGACCGAGGAGTTGCCGATCGTTCCCACGGAGGATCTGACCAAGTCTTCGCCTTACGTTGTCACCGTCGGTACGAATGGCATGGCCCGGCAGCGATCATCTCCCGGCCAGTCCCCTCACGCCTCTCGGGGCACACCCCGGCATTCATCCGTCTCTGGGGTCAACGCTCGCAAGCGGGACAAGCCTCTACCGCCCATCACCGTGAGGGACCCCACCGATACGGTCGAACTGAAGCGTGCTCGGAACACCGCAGCGGCACGGAAGTCTCGGCAGAAGAAAGTTGAGAGGGTAGAGGAATTGGAGAAGCAAGTTGAGGAATTGCAAAGTCAGGTGGAGCATTGGAGGAGTATCGCACTTGCTAGGGGTGGGGGTGTTTAAGTCTGGACAACTTGAACATCGCAACAGAAGACGTCAGCAACAGGGTTGCTGCTTTCGCAGGCATGGTTGATGGGGGTTGGGCCTCGAATGGCTCGATCCATCGGTGAGGTCGGGTTGCAGCAGTCAGCCGGAGGGGGCATGGCGAGGACGCTTCCGGCCGTGGATGTGACAAGAGGCGAAAAGTGTTTTGAATGTCGTTTCCCATTCTGCGTTTCTGTTAGGTCGGTCCGTAATAGCTAGCCTGACCTGATCAGCTCGCTCGGATTCCATGGCGCTGTTATTCACCGGTTGACTCTACGTTATGTATCTGACGACAAAGATCAAGCGTTACTTTCCTTCTAACGGCCGGTTCTGACGTCTCCTCCTGAGGGGGATTGACTCGTGGCTCTACTGTACTCGATGTTCTTTACGAATATGGAAATCAAATAGTTTCGCATAACATCTGACCATTGCCCGCATGACGTTACTAGTACTCGTTCAACAAATCTAGAGACTTACTCGCAGTCATCCAATGTTAGGACCTCGGCAGAAGTGCCCTAACCGGACGAGGGCATGTACCCACCCATCCACAAAAAACCCTACGAAGAAAAGCTAGTAGTGAAAGATGTTATCTTGACTCATGTATCTTCCACCAAAGTATACCATGAAACTCACAAACAGCTAGAGGAATCCTGGAAATTGGCATCCCATACAAGTACCCACGTTCCAGAACATTTTTATGGCGAGTGAGACGGGAGGTTTGAGGCCCGTCATTCTTACGCGTGAGCGGGATCGGTAGAGCAGAATAAAAAACAGTTTTCATCACGGTATCCCACAGCAGGCAGATATGGTCAGCCGGTAGAGTACAGAGGAAGATCGGGCTCGGAGAAAGGGTGGAGAAAGCTGTTCAGCATGCAACAGGAAGTGTAAATCGGGGCTTTCAGGGCCAAACAAGACGATGCAGCAAGACACGTCATGGTCTCAGGAGCTGTTGTTCAGATGGAAGTGGGTCTCGACAGGCCTGACTCAAACAGGAACGCACGCTCCTGGGTAGTGTGCAGGGCGCGAGATATTGCCGGACAGGGGCACCTAGACTTCCTCGCCCGCCCGTTAGAGCCCTCCCTGCTGTATCGTAAGCTGGTGCAGATGGAGTCAATGCTGGCTGCTGCAGGACAGCCAGCCAGAAAATATTCAGCTACCTTGGCCAGTGGTAGCAAGTCGTGGGATAGCATCAAGGATATCTACATAGTGCTTTTTGCAGCCCAGATGTACAGTTCGAGTTTGACCTACTGAATGTTACCCTGTAGAAACGGCACCGGTAGTTGCAATACTGAATAGATAAAGAGGTCTCTAGAAAGCAATCTGACATCGCCCCTTCTACAGGCACATATAAAATGTGGCTATTTCACCTTCACTCCTGAGTTTCGTACTTAATAAGAGGACTTTTCAGGTATCAATATCAGAAGAGACACTTGGAAGGTCTCAAGGATGGGATCACATTTTAATATCCTAAAATTTTATGGTTCTCCCTCTCTTGCGGCCTCAAACTCTTCCTTCCCCTTCGCCAAGCCATATCCCTTGTACAGTTCAGCGGAAACGGTCTCCCAAGCGCCGGAGGAGGATGCGATTTAAAACGGGTGGAATCAGGGTGGTTTCAATCCCCGGCACAGTGGTATATGCTCCTAACCAATATGAGGTATGGCAGTAGGCCAATCGACGTCTTGGTACGCACTCGGCGGCAGATAAGCCAGGGAACGAAAAACCTCTGCCAAGAGGAACAGCCGAGCCAACAGATACATGAGCCCAAACACATAATCAAAAGCTTTGGACAACTGGTTCGCTCTGATGCTCGTATGACCGGAGGTTTTAGCGGCGTGTTGAATTGTACAGTAGATTAGCACGCCCAGCAGTGGGAAAACAACAAGTACTGTGCACGAGATTCGCCACAACAGTCTCTCCACCGGCGTGGGAAAATCGATATTCCAAGCAGCGAAGTGGATGGCGCCGAAGAGGACGCCGCCTAAAGTTATACCTACGAAGATCGGGTTGAGGAAGACGGGCTCCTTCATCCAGCGCATTCGGAATGGGATTCCGGGCGTCCAGGGAAATATGTTGTCTGCCATCACTCGAACTGCCACACCATGGAGCCAGAATTCCTGCACCATCAAGGTTGCCACAGGCGATCGAGCTGCTAGGCCAATGATTTGTTCCCGAGTGAGGGTTTCGGCGGCGTCGATATACGTTGGTACTTGGACGTCTTTGGGCTTATGCCAGAGGAGAATGTAGATGATTATCGCACATGTCGCAAAGGCGACGACAGTGATTTCGAGTAGGGTGATTGCGAGGTCTTGGAACGCCCGGGCGATGATCTGGACCACAAGCCACGTGATCTGTAAGACCGCGAATCCCTTGACGAAGGCATCGCCTTTGCTCCTATCATTCAGCTCTTCCAATGTAACATTGGGCAGATTGGGGATAATGCCGTTCTGATACGCGTAGAGTAATTGGATCGACGACAGTGCCCAAGTACCTTTCCAAGTTTTATGTGGGCCGAGCCCCGGTCGTTCCACCCCCGGTGTAGAAGTCCAGGGGCGAGTCTCCCCAACCTGAACCGTTTCGTTCCCTGTGCCCTCCCGCGGAGACTTCTGGCCATTCTCCAGTGTATGGATTGTGGTGTCTGCTGGAATCTCTTCTGACCAGTGGCTACCCAAGTCTCTCAGCGTTCTCGACCAGTCCATGTTCTCCGTCACCATTGCCTTGGATTGTTTCTCTGCTTCGACGGCGGGCTCCTGATGCTCTCTAGGGTCAGCCTGCTTGGCAGATACGGCTTGAGAATTCGGACGAGGATCTGATGGAAACCCAAAGTTTTTGATATCAACCGCATCAAGACGGTTTTTGCAGGGACTGCCGCAAATTTTCCGGCAGTGTTCAAGCTCTATAGCTTGAGCTCGTTTGACATCTTGTTCGTAGTAGGGTGGGTCACCGTCCGGACGCACTTTGTGAAGTAACCGTCCGACTTTCTCCGGCTTTGTTGGCTCGAGTGAGGTTGGCACAGCTGCCACATCAAAGCGGAGCACAAATCCTCGCATGTTTGCAAAGTATCCGTGCGTGGTAGTCCAGGCTTCATGGCGGAACTGCCTTCGCGAGTCATGTGCTGCGAGATATTCTGTCAGAGCCTTGCCAAACAAGTATTCCGGGGCTATGAGCGAAAGGCCCATCCACTTCAACTTTGCAACCAGGAAGCATGCCATCAGCTTTGCCAGAAGAAAGCGTGGCCCCTCTCCAAGAGTGCGGGTCCAAGAGGGATTCTTGGATTCGCGTGGAGTGCAAGAATCATTCTTGGGCTCCACATGGATCGGCACAGATAGATGCTGGATATTCCAAGTACAGAGTAGGAGGACTGAGAAGCAGCTCCAGACAACGCCCATCGTACCCCGAACTTGAGGCGAGGACACGAAACCTACATGCTCGGGAGGAGTGGTGCAGTTCGGCTGGAACGTGATAAAAGCAGCAGCTCGGTTTGCAAGACAGATCACGGTAGAGATGGAGAGTAACAAGCTCATAATTGCAGTGGAAGCATGTCAACGTCAAAACAGAGTCGTGTCAACCAGAAGATAATACCTTTGGCGTGCTGCCTGAAAGGGGCCGGTCGACCCCCTCCCCAGGGAGTTGTGGGTTAAGTTGGGTGCAAAAAAGTCGGGTGCCTCGCTCGACCAGGTTGGGAGCAATAAGGGGTCCGAATCTGGTGGCGGTCACTTCACGCTTCGCAATCTTCCCTTAGTAAGGGTTTCACAGTCGGCTATATGGCGCAGTGGTTCTAAAAAGGAACTCTGCACCATATGGCTATCTCCTATGCGAGATAACGGATTTGGGTCCCGTAGCCGACACTGTGGGTGCTGACTTCTACAACGTGGCAAGGCAGAGTAAAAGGACCTCTTGAGATTGATCACTCAATGTCTATCAATTAGATTCATCACAAATCTTAAAGACCATCTAGCTGAGCAGACTAGAGCATGGTTCTCGATTAACTGTGACTTGGGTTGATGATGAATCAGCTCCCATTATACTTGAAATAGACATTCAGTATCATTGCTTTTCAATGATCTGTGTTGCACATGCAGTAAAGGTCCTAAAGCCAGGAGGGTGTGGGGTGCGAATTCTCTTTATGCATTTTTTTTTAGTAAGGGTTTCACAACTTGCTACCTCGTGTGGTGGCCTGTGGGTCTTGTACTCCGTGCTTCAAGATTGAATTTCTGAGTGATCGCTGAGTGGCCAAGTCAAGGGTTCGAGCCAATAGCATCTAAGATGGAAGATTGAGGAATTAGGGAGCCTCAATGTAACATTGCAGACGGTTCGGTGAGATTCTAGCACGTATTAGTAGTCCATCCGGTCCGTGATACGATCATCTTCGACAACCCTAATAGGAAGTACATAATACCTAAGTACAGGTACATGGGTACTCATTAGCAAACATAGAGCCGCCCGAGCCCGCACCGACCGTTCTTACACATACTCCGTAACATTGACTTCTTGCTGGCACGATGTGCGATCATTGCAGTATGCCCGGTACTCCGGCCCCGCCCTCCCCCCCGAATAGAAAGGAAATGAAACAATGCCCCGAACGCCAGTGACTACGACTGCTATCGCGAATGGAGATCCGCAAAGAGTACTCGTACAAGCTCATCCAAGAGCGTAAATGCGAGATGAGTAGTAAGCCGTGGGTTGTTTAGGGTGGCAGATATTCGTCGGCTGCCGGCCTGCGCGTTAGCCTTGCCAACTACGTTCCCGGCTAGATCTGGTATGACAGTTGCGAGTACGACGCTGGCCGCCTTGCGGCTCTTGGTCTTTTCCGCCTCGGTACGGACTTTCACCTCCCCGGGAGTACCTTGACCCGCAGGCCATATGCTGTCCTTGATCAGATTAATGTACCCGATGATAGACTCCTCCTCCGCGAGGGTCCTGGCGTATTCGCGAACCTTGCGCTCGACGATGCCCCCGAGCAGTTGGTGCAAGACCACCACGACCGTCCGACCACGCAACCAGCTGTGGCTCCGCTTAATATTGAAGATTTCGAGGAATAGGTCGCAGATTGGTTTGACGAAGGGTTCGAGCTCACGGCTCTCGAATGCGTCAACCTCCGCTTCGGCGTTAGCGGCACTGACCGGATCTTCCGCCACGCTTGGCGGCATCATAATGACATGGTCGGTCGCGGCTGAGACAAGCGTCTGCCCAGTCGCCGATGCCTGGTCGAGGACAGTGTCGTCACCGATGCTCTCGCTCATTCCATCCGTGACTGAATTATATTTTTTCTTGACAAGACCTCTCTCATCAACCTCGCCCTTGCTCTCGATGGCGGAACTGACAGTATGCTGAGACAAAAATGCTTGGAGATCACGACTGCGGCACACCTCTGGCATGACCAGAAGTTCCTTGGATGCATCAGTCAGTCGTGGCTTCGATGGAGTCAACGGTGAAACATACGCGAAGATATACCTCAAGAGACCTCCGCCGCTTTTGCAAGAAGTCATTCTGCAACTTCAAGACAAGACGTCTTCGAGGGAAGTGAAGACGACGCACAGCAGGATATACCACGGAAAGCCGCTGGTGCAGATCGTGAAATTCGCGATACCGACGGGCAGTGGAGGATGAAGAAGCCGGCATCTGTTGCCCCGCCTTGCGCTGTACTTGAATAACATCTGCGAAGTGTTAATAGTCACGGGAAATGCGTGGCCTGTTGACATACAGAGAGCGTATTCCTGCCCATCGTCGGCCTTTCCTACCATCACTGACTTGATCTCGACCGTAGCTCGGCCATATAAGTTGTTGTCACTTTCTTGTACGATATACTGCTGCCTTTGGAACTCCTTGTTCTGTAATTCTCGTTCCAGACTCAACTTGGATTTGTTGAGAACCCTTAATTCTGCCACGTTGTTAATCAGCTCGGCTTTACGGATCATCTTGTCCACGATCGATTCTTGGATTACGAGCCGTTCTATGTCTGAACTGAGCACTGCGATAGCATCCGCCAGATCAAGGTCCCCACGTGCAGCGTTGACTATCTCTTCTGCGGAATCGCCTTCGCCAATCACGCTCTCTGAATCGGCATGTTGCTCCTCGAGAAGCTTTTCTTCTTCGCCGAAGATATCATCATCCGCGAAGACACCAACGCCGGGTGCCACGTTCACCAATCCTAAGGATAGCAAGTTTGGTTTGGCTCGCTTTCTCTCACAAGACAAAGATCTAGCGCGGGGAGAGCTAATTGGTCCCCTGGATGGGGCCAGGTTGTGTAACGACCTGATACCGAGTGGTTGAATGTCAAAGCGCGATTCTCTTGCAGTAATTGGCGGGGGCTGGTCGTCTATGATGTCGTTCAAGGCTGCTTCCATAGCTTTAACCACGCGGTCTTGAGTCCCACCAGGTTGATTGCTAGCAACTCCATCGACACCGATTCTGTGTGGTGGCAGGGTGAGAGGATCGACTTCATGATGGTCGTCAGGAAAAGGCCGCCTTGAAGGGCTAATATCGAAAGAGTGGCGTTGCGGCGCACCGGTGTCCAAATGTTGAGCCATGAGTCTTAGGTCCGTCGAAGATGCGGACAACCGCCGCAGATTGTTCGCTCTCGCATTTCGACGCCATTTGCGCGGAGACGCAGGTGTAGGCGTTCTCGGAGGAGGGGAAGCTAACTCGTCCAGTGCGGCACGAAGCTTCCGAACGGATCTCCGATCGCGGAGCATCGATCGACCCTTTGACTAGTCATTTCGAGAACCCTGGATAGAGAGGAGTAACTTACGTATGCCTCCACCACCTGGTTCCAGGTGTCGGGATCGCTCAGTACCTGCATCAACGGGAAGAGCACGACACAAGCCAAGACTTCCCGGAGCAGGGTTGAGACTACCTGACATCTGATCACATCTTCCGGAAGAAGGTCGGGAAGCAATCGGGCGACGGTGTTCCTCAAGTGCCCATGCCGAACGGATTTCGTATCTGAGGAAGGTTGGGCCGCCTGATGCAGCCTTCCCTCCCGATACGCCCCAGCAATTGCCCAGTCAAGCCCCTCTGACCCTGTGACTTTGCGATCGAGCTTCGGGCCTCTGACCGACCTTTCGGCCTCGTCAAAGGCCCGGAAATGCTCCGTAATGATCGGAAGAAAGCGCTGGACTGCCACGTCAACAAAATCTACCCCAAGCATCCGATCCCTGAGATTCACCAAGGAGGCCCTAAGGGCCCGGTCGACCTCATTAGGAAATGAGGAACTCTGGCATAAGTTGCCGTACCAAGACATGATGTAGTTATAGAGTATCAAGTCAATTATCCCGTTAAGGGCGTCGGAAATGAAGAAAGACGGTGGGTACAGTACCGCTGGGTCATACACCGGGCGGGCCTCCAGCGAACTTATGTTCTTCTTCCAGGCTTCCGGAGCGATAAAGGCGATGATTCTGGGCTTCTGGGGAGGCCTTGTATCATAAGAACAGCGCACGCCTTGAGTAGTGAATAACACAAGATATAGCGTAAGAGCTCCAACCACAATCAACGTCATGATGGTACCAGCAACGAACGCATGCGGGACGTAGCGCAAGACAGGAACCCAGTCTGATACATAACCCCATAGGATGTAGAGCACAATGGCCGCGATGATTGCATTGCGAGAAACTAAGTCGGTAGCACTGAAGGACCGGTCGAGTTTGGTGACGATATCCTTCCGCAATTCGGAGCTGTTACGCCGAATGTTGACTCTTTTGTGTTCTGGCAAACTGTAACAGAAGGCAGAAAAGATCAGAAGCAACGGGAAGACAATAGCTGCAAGAAAGGCATATGGAGCGTAGCCCAGTACCGGAAGCAAGCGTATGGCTTGACCCCAGGCGAGATAGAGCACAATGGCCGCGGTGATGACATCTCGATGAGTCAAACCCATATCTTTAGAGAATCAACTGAACTGGAAGGCAGTGCTTTTTTAAGTTTCGCAACTAGGCCTCATGGGAATGAAACTTCGGATTGTGGAATGGTATACACGTCAAGGTCAACGATGTCATGATATGAAGTGCAGTCTTCTCGGCCTCTGTGCTATAGCGGTGATGACTGGAACATCTGAACAACGTCGGAAATAAACCATCATGTCAACATCTACTCGAACGAGCGACAGCTGAATTGGCAGGTACGAACCCAACAATCACGATGCCATACAAAGCTAAACTTCGACATGGATTCAGAAAACGTAGCTTACGTAAGAGCCCCAAGGACGACCCTTCAGCCCTTCTGTTTGGTTAAAATCCACATATAGAACCCTACTGTTGAATGATCAGAGTCTTCGAGATTACGAGGCAGGTATGACTAGCCACGTTAAGTAGCTTTAGGTTTTTTGTCACACGAACTGGTGAGCTTATGATGTTGTTATCTAAGTAGACCCGTCACTGGCTTGAGGCATATCTTCTGAATACCCGTTCAATTTGCTTTCTGCTCGTGCAAATGAGTCGAATGGGGTATGGAAACATCTATGTTTGGGAGCCGACGGTATCTAAACATCGTAATGAAGCAAAGCAACAGAGGCCTCAATGTTCTTGTCGGGTCCCTGAAACTGCTGCGTAATATGTTCTCGTAGATTGTTAGTCTTTGTCAACATGCTCCAGCCTTGATGAGTGATGGACACCGGGACTGCAAATGCCCACGCTGAGCCATCGCGTTATGGCCAGGGCGGGTCTTCAAGCCTTCGATAGCAAGCTACGAACTTGTCGCCCTGATTTCGTTCCACCTTCTTTCCCTCCTCCGTCTCCTTACGCATGACCTGCACACATTCGTCGGTGTCTTGATCCTGATCCGACACTCGATCAAACGACGGATGCGCGTCGAAGTGCTCTACTATCCAGTCATGCAAGTCCTTCACATCTGTTATAGTGTACACAATTCCACCGGGTTTCATGACGTACGCATACTCTGAATTCAATGTAGTCGAGACGATGCGGGCCTTGTGTTTTCGAGCCTTGAAATGTGGGTCTGGGAAACAGAGGAAGATCTTGGCAAGCTGCTGCTTCTTGAAGAAGTTTGGCAGGAATTTCATCGTGTTGGCACGGAGGCAGGCAATGTTTTGGTACCTGCCGTTATCCAGATTCTGATTTCGTAGCGCTTTGATCTTGTCTTGTACGAACTCCGTGACCTGTGTTCGTATCTCCAGACCTATAGCCCCGCGTAAGCCAGACCATTGATGGCTATATCCTGCTGGGTTGCTCTCAGCTCTAACCTAGCAGAAGCTTGTCCGGAAGTCGTGGTCCAAGTGCAACAAGCAAACCACCGAACCCGCAACCAATATCTGCGACCTCCACATCCTTTACCAACGGTCGTATAGTGGAAGAACCAGCGGTGGCCGGGTGCCGATCTTTGCTATCAGGCACATCCTCAATCGGAACGGTGTAAGCAGGGTAAAATGTTGACCAATCCATAAGTGCAGGATTTATGGGGCTACACAATCTCACCAATCGTTAGCACACATCCATACTATGTCACATACTACTGACTATGATAATTGATGATCGGAAAAAGGGTTGGCATGTGCTCGTTGCCTGTAGAGCTTCTTTTTCGGCAGCTCAGACCGGCGTCCATCTCCGTGGGCTTCGCGGTATATTTCACGCTTTTGACGCTTGTTCAACGGTGAATCACTCATGTTGATATCTTCCTGAGTAAGTAATGGGCTGCTGTTGGATGTTGAGTAACCACTCTACTCTCGTATTTCCACGTTAGTTGACGATCAACGTTGGTCACCCGTAGGGCTAAGCGAGAGCATTTAGACGCAGATCCTAAACCTTAAGGTACCATCCGCCTCAAACCCTGGATAATTGCGTAACTTTGTAGCTTGAGTAAGGTAGTGCTTCGATTCTCAAGCTGGTGCTCATACTGTCATTGAACGTACAACACGGAAAAGAACAGCCATCGCGATGGCCACTGCAGACACGCTCTTCAAATTCCCTCGATTATATCACTTCCCTGCATTCTTCACCCGCCAACCAACAATCGCGACCAGGGACGCGCAACTGCGGGCATGGTCCCACTTGATACTTTCATATTGCCGCCACCACCATCTATGGCGTCTCTCTGTGGTTGATGCGATCGATACTCCGCTTTTCTACAATTCCAAACTGAAGAAGAGGTTGAGCTTGGCTGATGCCAGGGAAGTGCTGGACTGGATGACTAGGAAAGAAGGCGGGGAGAGAGCGGAATGGGTGGAGAAAGATGGGCAAAAGGCCCTGTGCTGGGTGTATTGGAGACGACCGGAAGAGTGGGCGGGGATCTTGAGTGATTGGGTACTACCATTTTCCATTATTCATGCCTGCCACAGACGATTGACTGGCCGGCGGTAAAGGTTGAAGAAACGGGCCAGAAGAATACCGTGCTCACCTTGTATGAGCTGATCGAAGGAGAGACAACATCGGCGCAGGGTATGTTATCATGGATCGCCTTGTATACGAAGCTGACATTCCACAAGATTTCCACGGTATGGACTCGGATATTCTGCAAAAATCACTCAATATCCTTGTCAAGCGGGGGAAAGCGCAAGTATTTGGCACTGAAGATCAGCAAGGCGTCAAGTTCTTCTAACCCGAGATTTGTTTATCATCCATATGAACGGACCAAGGCACCATCTCCGACATCTTGAAGGAGTCATGCTCTGCCCAGAACCTCATCACGTCATAATCGTGCACCCAACGCCTGACTTTTGAAGGTAGCAAACCTCCTTAGCTGATCACCCAGCCCCTTCAAGAGACTCGTGTCAAGCTTCGGACGTTGCACGATCCTCAGTCATTTCATACTGCTCGTTCCATTGCATGCGCTGCGAGAGAGCAATATCTAGCATCCAATCAGTCTTCACGATTCTCGGCGTCTTTCCGGAACTTTGAGCCATTTGCCGGAATTTCCGCCACAGTCGTGTTTCGTCAGGACTAAGGCCACTGATTAGATAGACGATTTCTGAGTCGTCATGACCTTCCCCGTCGCTCGCTCCGTTCTGACCGCTGGTCCTCGATGAAGCCACCAACCCGGCGCGGGCACGGTATAGTAAGCAACGGCCGCCATTCGCCTCGACTATCGATTTATAGGTCTCGAACCCACCATGCAGTCCTTCTGTGCTGTAGATGGTGAGACCTTCGAGCAATCGTTGCTTGTTGGCTCTCGCCCGGATTAGCGCGTCGTTGAGGGTGAAGCCAAGGCGCCTCTCGCTCTCCGGATCTGTCAATAGGAAATCTGCTGGCGACAACAACTCGTTCTTCGCAAGACATTGGTCGACGAACGAAGTTGAGAGGATGATGGGAGCACGGGCAAGTGCGCAAATAAACTTTCGTGTTCGTACGATGTGTGGAGCAGCTAAGTGTGTACAAGTGCTCGGATCTTGAACGAGAAGGATACCCAAGTCTCGGAGCCGTTTCTGCATCGAATTAGTCCAACATCATCATTAATTCATGAATGTTACCCACCTTCTCCTCGTCCTCTCTCCGCGGCTGTGAAACCCACCTCTGGTAGCTTGACAACAAGAGCCGCATCGTGGGTGGTTCTCTGGATCTCTTCATTCTCTTAGCATCTCTGCCTTCTTCACCCTCCACCGCACTTTCGTCGTCCCTGGACGTGGACCGCTTTCTCCCCTTGTCAGAGGCGTGGTCTTCACTTATCTTGCGACCACCGAAGATTACGCCGCCTACTCTCTTTTTCTCCTTTTCATACAAGGCGATATCTGGAGCAAGATTATGAAGCCTCGCTACTGCGCGATCCTTTGCTCCCCGGCTGCCAGTGGTTGAGGGTGTCTCATTCTCTTTACCTGCGCCAGAAAAGCGCGGTGTAGCAGGTGTTCTCAGTGCAGGACCCTCACTGTGCCTTCGATGATCTTTCGAAGCTTTAGGAGTTGGTCCATCAGAGCGGACGGTAAGGTCGGGTCCCAGATTCTGAGGTTTTGCTGAGCCCGAGCTCTGCATGGCACTGCTGTTGGGGACGTTCTTAAAGGAGATACTACGATCTTTCTGTTGCATCGGGCGAGGAAGATGTCCTTCGTCGGCCGACTCCGGATCGTAGTCTTTAGGAAAGAAGTGGCGTTCGATAGCCTGTTTGTCGATCTGAGTCTGCCCCACCACTTCTCCGAGATTCGTCCTCGGAGGGAAATGCGTATAGCGAGGATTTGTTAGGCTCTGTATTTGCCACTTTGCATAGCTCTCTTCAAGCCATAGATGGTTAACCATATTGATGTTCCACTCCCTCGCAGCGGAGCACTTTTCGCTGACTAGATGAGCCGTGATAAGATGGGTGTTGTCCTGCTTCATGGTTTTCGTGAACTCTCCACCGGCCGCTTGAACAAGATTTTCGAGGTAAACGCGAGCTTCTCCATTGTAGTTTGACAAACTGATTCGAAGACCTTTGAATCCAGGCATACCATTCCGTGCAATTGGGTAATGCAGCAATCTCCGCAAAGGTGATGTCCAAGCGTTGTGGGTGATGAGATGATAAAGCCATGGCAGGTTCCCAACATCTTTTCCAGCTCGCGATGCAACCCGATAATCCTTGCCCTCACGATACTGACACACAAAAATATCAGCTTTATGTACGCTCCCCGTCACGCTCCCACCACCAGAAGCAATCAAATCCTCAATTGTCCCACGTAAACGACTGCCTATCTCGAGATCCGGAGAGAGCATCACCCGTTTATCCACAAAGACACTGAGACCCCTGCGTTGACGGCTTGGGGTGCCAGCAGGCGTCGGGAGAGGTCCGGCTTGTGGCGAAGATGCACCATATAGATCCTTGTTTTCAACAATATGGGTGGCGTTTAGAGGGTCGTCAAGTCTCTTTCGAAGAATTTCAGGTTCGGGAAGCAGGTATGGACGCTCATCGATTTTTTTACCGAGCTTGAGACAATCATCAAACCTGATTGCAAGTAAGTGAAGGCACACTATGACCTGTTGCGAGGTGCTTACCAATGAGGCAAGACGATCTTGCAGGGGAGTTTTTTCGACAAGGCTATTTCACATTTCTTGCTACCCTCTATCGTCAGAGCAACAAGGTGGGTGACCTGCTTCGAGATAGCTCCAGAATACAAGCCTCCCATGGCTAAGACACCTCCAAGTATGGCGTCTTCATCCCCAGTCGGCAAGTCCGCGCAGCACACGACAACACCCGAAAGGAACAATCTTGGATCCGGGCTGTACTGCCTCGGGTTTGCCAATCTTTTCTTTGTGACAGACGCCTGTACCCATTCGGGCTTCACTACGGGGATGAGCGCTTCGCCTGCGGCGTCGTAATCCGGGAAGTCGGAGGTAGTGGAAATGATATGAGTGACGTTGGTGAGAGGAATTCGTCCCAATTCGAGCGTGGATGGACTGCGTACCGCGCCATGTTGCTCAAGCAGATCAGTGAGCTTTGCAGAATTAGCAAATGCCTTGAGAGATCATCATGTTAGTTGCACACCTTTTGCGCGTCGGTGTCGCTCAAGGTCTTGCTCTGTACTATGCAGAATTCGATCTGAGCGAAAAGCGGTCCGTTGCCTTGGTCTTTGCAGGGTAGACCCTCCGCAGCATGCGGAGCGGCCATGTCATCAAGGGATGGTGTCTATTTCGTTGGGCAACTGCTGAAGAGCATTCGATGTGGCCAAAGGATGTCGCATTGTTTGTGGAGGATATGCGTCGGATGCTTCACATGGTCACGCTAGTGGGACGCGCCGAGTCCAGTCGCGCTAAGTAAGGACGCCCTGTCACGTGATAATCTTATGACCTTATCTTGGGTGTGAATACAGCATTGCCACGGCTTATTGCAAATCTTTCCACAGCACCTTGAAAATTGCGTGCGTCTAGCAATTGGGAAGTCAGAATATCTAGGTAAGGTAAGGTAAGGTACAGATACCTGGGTAAGGTAGTGTTCGAGTGTTGCAGCCCGAAAGACGAACAGCCTCGGCTGTGCAAAAGATCAGCCGGACTGCGGTGGGTGTTACTTTTGGTACAACTAGATACTCAAAGCATCCAAGATCAACTGTGAATCTGGCTTTGAATGATTGACATATAAGGTCCTTCCGGCCACCTGGCAATCATGCCTTCATTTCCTTTTTGCTCAAGCGGTTCCTCATAAACCTAGCTCAAACACTCGGGTCGGAACCCCTACCGATAACCCTACAATGTCATCAGCCTTGTTCAAGATAGAAGAGCACACCATACCGTGTCAGCACATGAGGGAGTACCCCCGCGCAACTGCGGACAAGCAGGAGGATATCTTGTATCTTGCTCTCAAACACTATACACCTCTGAACAATGCCAATCCTCAACCAGGCGATGTCACCATAATCGGTGCACATGCCAATGGCTTCCCCAAGGTACTTGCCCCGACCTAGCTCGATGCTCTTCCCGTTGTTGGTAGCTGATAATGGAGCAGGAGCTGTACGAGCCATTATGGGACGAGATATTACTGCGGTCCAAAGCTCTTGGGTTTCGCATCCGGAGTGTCTGGATTGCGGATGTGGCCCACCAAGGCATGAGTTACGTCCTCAACGAGAATAAACTGGGAGACGATCGTAAGAAGATCCGCCGATACCGGACTGGTGGCCTTCACAACTGATATGTGGAGCTGTAGCATCGTGGAATGATCACGCAAGGGACCTGCTTCACATGATTAATCATTTCCGTGATCAAATGCCTCGTCCATTGATTGGACTCGGACACAGCATGGGTGGCTGCCAACTGTACGTTCATCAATAGTAGAGTACACGTCCGAGTCCGGCTGACCGAAGCTCGAATTGATAGCACGAATCTTGCTCTACTTCATCCTCGCCTGTTAACGAGCCTGGTCCTCCTTGACCCGGTAATCCAGCAACATCTTTTGCCTTCAGTGGGTCCAGGAGGATCGCCGGCCGTGGCATCCACTTTCCGTCGGGATCTTTGGCCCTCTCGCCGCGTGGCGGTTGAGTCCTTTCGGAAGAGCAAGTTTTATCAGGCATGGGATGAGAGGGTGCTCGATCGTTGGCTGCAGTACGGACTCCGAAACGTGCCCACTGCCATCTATCCTGACGACTGCGCAACAACCGACAAGGAAAAGCCGGTGACTCTGACCACTACCAAGCACCAAGAAGTCTTTACCTTCTTGCGGCCCACTTTCAGTGGTGAACACGAGCCCGAGAAAGATGTTATTGACAGGGCCACTCACGTGGATTACGACCCGGTTTTCCCAACATCATATCCATTTTACCGGCCTGAACCTGTGCGCACTTTCCACAATCTACCCTTTGTCCGTCCAAGCGTTCTGTATATCTTTGGGGGCTTATCCCACATGTCACCTCCCGAGTGGCGGAAGGAGAAATTGGAGCTCACGGGTTCGGGGATTGGTGGAAGTGGTGGAGTGAAGGAAGGCAGGGTGAAAGAAATAGTCTTGGAAGAACACGGTCACCTACTTGCCATGGAGGCTGTAGAAGCTTGTGCGGATGCTACCACCGCATGGCTGGGGACGGAGCTGAAAAGGTGGCGAGAAGAAGATGATAGAACCATGCAAGGGTGGTCACAGAAGTCACGAAGAGACAAGCTTGTCGTCAGTGAAGAATGGAAAAAGCGGGTCGTCCAAGGATCGCCAGCCAGGAAGGAAAAGCTCTAGGGCCTCTAATCGCGCTGTAGAAGACCCGCTTCGTTCTTCTGAACCTGCATGGGTCGTCATGCTACGGTTTCACACCCAAAACCTATCGACAAGAGAATGCATCATCCTCTCGTGACCTCAGCGGAGACGTTGATGGACATGACGAAGACCGGGACCCCATAGTGCTGCCGAATTGCTGTTGCCTAACGCATAAAGTATCACAGGACGGCTTGCTTTTACGGAGAATATCACCCTGCGGTGAACAAGACCACCGTTAGACTGTTCTCATGCCATGTTAGGAGTTGCGGCATTTTGACTCATAGCGCTGGAACTTGGGATGGTCGCATTGGGTCATGTGACATTCTGGATTCTGATTTTTGATTCTGATTTCCGGCAGATAGACTGAGATTATCTCATAATCTAAAGATTTTGATGGCAATTAAAGTGTTCTGAGCTCCACTCTTGTTACGCGTATTGCGAGAATAATGGCGCTTTGAACTACCTTCAACATGGTCACATGAGGATAATGAGGGTTGGCGCTGGAAAGTCATGCATTGTGACTGGAGATTGCTTGGTGACTTGAGTGACGCTTCGGCAAGCTTGCATCTAGTCGGAGTGGAGTTGTTTGACAATGTCGATAATCCATGGCCTACAAGGACACTTCTTGACCGATGCGAAGTACTTGTCAGTCACTTGGGCATTATCTATAATCAGCAAACCCTCAAAATCTTGCCCTAATGCAGGTTGGTCTGAAGAACTATTGTGGTTAATCGTCTGATGCGTTATGCTGATATGGGTATAGATTATAGAGTACATTCTAAGTTAACCTAAACCGTGTCAAGCAAGTGTAACCTGCTGGCATCCTGTGATGTAAGCAAATCGTTACACTCATGTCTATCAGCGCTCCTCCTATCCCGTGTTCTTATCACCGTACTTTCCTGGCGTTTCCATTTGCGGTCTCGGTCCGTACAATTTCTGGTAAGGAGAGGAGACGAGGCCATTTCAATGTGTATTCGTTCTGACGACCATTCAGGCAGTGACGGAGCCATATGCCCCATGTGATGTAGAAATATGCGCCGGTACCGGTCATCAGATGCCTGTCACACCTGTCAGTCCACCAGTCCCGAGAGTCATTCTCGAATGGGAGGGCCGGAGCTCGGCGGAAATACGTACCACCACCCGTGTCCCTCCAACAGGACGCCCCACGGCAGTCCTACCTGTCGTCTCCATCTACGTAGGTCTGAGCAATATTCGTTGTCCAAAGACCATATGGCGAATCCACCAAGGAAGATGGACAGCCCACAGGTTATCATCAGCCACATGTTCTTGAGGATCTTCTCGTCCCTTCGGTCCTCGGACCTTCTCGTTTCCTTCTCTCGCGCCGGCGAAGAGGCCTTCCGTTGCTGAGATCTATGTGCCTCCTCCCTCTGTCTCAGAGATGGTCTCAGGCTGAACTCCATCACGTACATGCTTCGGAAGAGGACGACGGCAGTCAGGAGCGCATATGCGTTCTGATGGAAGGCTGGGTCTTGCAGGTAGTGGTAGTACAGTGTGATGAAGACGGCGAGCGAGACCAGGCCCAGGGCAAGCCCAAGGCCGAACTGTCGGGATTTCGAGTAGGAAAACGTAGCGTAGCACATCAGACAGGTGGTGTAAATCATGGACAACTCGTCGACGAGCTGCATGGGATCTATGTGAAAAAAGCGCTAGCATCAGCATAATGCCCTCGTCCACGACCCAGGCAAGGGTTGACCACCACGCACACTTAAGAGTCGCATGGAAGAGGAAACTTCCAGTTCCAACCAACAGGTAGCCGACGAAGGAGACGAGGAATATGGTGTCGTGCCCTTGTCTGCGGCAGCTTTGGATGCCTTTGAAGGCCAGATACATAAACAGGAGATTTGTCAGAGTGTTGACGATCTCAGCCGAGTAAACGGTGGCATAATTGTTCTCTTCGCACCAGTCGATAGTCGAGGTTACTGGGCCCCAGTACGACTCTTTGAGCGGCGGGTACGGGATGGAAGGTAGCCATGAAGGCATGGCTGACTGGGAAGTGCGGATTTCTTCGTGGTGGTTGCGAGGGATTCATGGGTATTCGTCAACACGTTGGATTCACACCATCAAAAGCTTATGGTAGGACAAGATTTCGCTGAGAGTACAACTCGTCACTTCGATTTGGTAGCCTGGAATTTTCACACGTGGAGACTGGCAAAGACCCTGCATAAGCTATGTGACATAATCCGAGTATCTTAGGTAGGCAAGCTTTACTCCGTACCGTGCCTGAACTCCGGAACAGTAAGGTAGGTGAAAGTTGAGCACACAAAGTACCCCGAGGTAGAAAAAGGAATATATGAAATATTACCTTATAACACTGTGAGTTTGGTCAAGATAGGTTAGGTTTACAGGAAAGAAACGATGCCCTGACTTGCCCAGCGCCTTTATGCCGGAATACGCTGCCGCTCTCGCGCTTCGGCTGCATTTCCATTTCAAGCGAGGCGGAAGATCTACACCGATAACTCACTACTACTTGAGTAAGAGTACAGATACTGATACGCGGATGAGCAGTGAGAACATTCCATTTTCTACATGACGGAGGCTGCGCTTCTGGACCATGTCAATTCCGAATGAAGCCTTGCAGAAGGTACTGAAGGCCACTTCGCACAAGAAACATGCATGGATGTAACTTGAGCTGTGATAGCTAACTCTCTTGTAGTTGGTGCAAGAAATCGAAACCCGTGCGGCGCTTGCCCAGCGTGATCTCGGCATCGTGAGAAGTCATGTCGCCGCCAAACAGCGGGACTTGCGGCTGTTGCAACTCACGTCAAGCGAGTTGGTCCAACTCCCGAAAGAGACAAATGTTTACGAAGGGGTTGGGAAAATGTAACTGCCCTGTTGGGCTCCTTGAATGGAACGCTCACAACTTTTCCTGACGTTGCTGTTCACAGGTTCGTCCTCAGCCCTACGGCGGACGTCGAGAAGCGCCTGTCGTCGGAAGCGGGGGAGTTGAAGTCAGATCTCACCAAGCTGGAGAAGAGGCTGCACTACCTCGAGACAACGCACCAAAACAGTCGAGATAACATCGATCAGATCTTGAAATCTGGTGGGAGGGCTTAGAGCATGGAAGATGATCGGAGGACATAGCACCGACTCTTATCCCGATACAAGTTCTTTCGATTGCGGACATAGTTTCTCACCTGGAGTTGTTGCCGGCTTGACTCGATCTGCCTATCAAAGAAAATCAACTAGGAATGTATCTGGCTCGTGAGAGAATGGGAAGAATGTAGCTGAAAGAGGTCTATGGTTTTTCAATTCCTCCACACCCTTCCAAGGTTCCGACATGTGGTGCATGGTCCGCTGTGGGGGCCAAACCTTTTGCATATGTCAAGGGATTGTAGGTAAGATATGGGCGGCCTGCCGTTCGGTGATCGTGTGATACGGCGTACTCCGTGGAGGTAGCTAAGGTAAGGTATTTGTATGTAAGCTTCAACTGGCTCGCCTTTGCCGCTCATTATTACAACATATGCAGTTCTTCCAGATCAGCGATAGCAGTTTGGAAAAGTTTGTGTCTACCTACAGGCTACCTACTTTAAACTGTGGAAAACCTGGAACGAATGTCCTTTCGTTACGAGCCAAAAAACTAATCATACAGTAGTGCTGTGCTGGTCTACTCGTAGGGCTTTGCCAAGACACTTGGGTACCGGGTGCGTATACACTAGGTAGAGTACGGAGTAGAGTACGAAGTATGCAGCAGGCGGTCAGAACGAACCAATCCTTGCCCTTCGCCTCGAGACTTCACGCAGACGCAGGCAGCATCCCACTACAGTCTAGGCGGTAAGTGTTTATCCCTCCTGGGTAGGGTAAAATGGATAAACACTTACCGACCGATACTGTACCACCACTATACACACTCTAAGGTATAAGTATAAGGTATGTACGGATACTCGTAATAATATCAGCTGCTTTAGCCTACCACAATAGGAGCCTGCTTGGGTGGCGTCTCATTTAATACGAAAGTGTTCCAGGAGGATGCCATCCTGTACAGTACCTATATTAAGGTATGGATAATATATGCATAATACTGTAATGCAGCACGCGGAATATGGGTAGATAAAAGGCTCCGTCTTGCTCATTTCGACCCCACTTTCAGCTCGTACAGATTACAGCGCAACTTTCCAACTTAAATACTTTGGCTGTGCCGCCCACTTCGAATCAAAAATACCTGTTTCCCGTTGACCGCCCATCTGCAAGGAGAAGGCCATTTTTCGTTGAGCTGACTGAGTGTTGGCGGTGCGCGGAGACAAAATGGAATGGGCATCTGGCTACGACTATATTGAGGGACCACCTGTCGTGCTCGACGCCCGTCGCCCGGGTCGCACTCGACCACGACAGATCAGTGCGCACTACAACCGGCCACCGGCCCATTATAGAGGGCCCGCCGGTTTGCTAGCACCGGAGCCGGCTTATAGCCATGGACTCCATCGCTCACTCTCGGCGACGGGTCCACGACCACAGCCCCAAGTGATTATCAACAACGCGCAGTACGAGGAACGCTCACCCGTCCGTGCGCGCCGACCCCGGAGCTTCCACGAACCGGAATGGGACGATGACTGGGACGAGCGCGCGCATAGTCCCGGTTGGCGGGGTCATTCGAGAAGTCATTCGCGAAGTCGGTCGCGCGTTCGAGCGCACCCGCACGCGCACGCGCACACGCACGGCTCCCGTGACCCGTCACCTTACCACTGGCAATATGAGACTGAAGCCAAGTTGAAAGAGCTGGAGGAGTTCAAGAAGAAGCAGGAAGAGGAGGAACACACCAGACGGATCGAGGAACAACTGTTACTGAAGAAAGCGAAGGAGGCGGCCGAGGCGGCCGAACGCAAGAAGCAGGAGAAGGCGATCCGGAAGCAGGCGATTCACGACTACGCTCTCGAACAGCAAGCGAAAGCGGAGAAGGAGAAGAAGGAGAAAGAGGAAGCCGACCGCTTGTTCAAAGAAAGGGTGAAGAAGGAGTTTGCGGCGGCCGGCTATTCGGAGGAGCATATCGAAGCCATTTTGACCAAGGGCAAGAAGCCCAAAGCCAAGGAACTGAGCCGGCAGACATATATCAAGGTGCATCGGAAGCACCTTTCTCCAGAAACTCTGGACGCTTATAAGTTACCGTGGGAATGGGATGACGTAAGCCGAGCGTGGAACTGGTCGTCGGCGTGCATGTGCTGACGAGTATCTTACCAGCGAGACGCAGAATACATCATCATCAAGGAGTGGGTTCCAGAACATCAACAGGATATCCTCTTCGAACACACCAGGACAATTCGCGAAGGTCGGCTTCTGACCAACGCGACGAAAGAGATTAAAAAGGAGCGAGAAAAGTGGCTCTTGGTCAAGAAGAAGGAACACCGCAAATCTTCACCGGCCAGGGCCTGGATGTTCACGTGATGCGGTGCGGACAAATTGCCCAGTGATGAACTCTGAGGCAAGTCTGCTTAGCTGCTGTCAGCGATCTATTGGTTATGCATTTGCTTCTGTGGGAAAGATATAAAAAGCCCGATGATTGAGCTTTCTCAACACCGGTGACCTTCTGTCGGCTCGGACCCACTTGTCGCAGATATTCCATTCTTCTATATTGAAGTCATTTGAGTCTGAGATGTTTCGAATATACAATCTTGTGACCCTGTCAATGCCATCAAGTGTGGTCCTGGCGTTCCTTCAGACACCCACCGCTCATAAAAGATAGTCTTGCTGTTGCGTGGTATCTTCGGCTGAGCCGAAGGGCGGAATGTCGTCAGGCCAAGGTTTGCGACGCGATCAATCTCTGCTCTGACCGCCTGATTAATTCCTCGTAAACCGTCCACGCCAACGCCGAGCTTAACGCCTTCCTTGCCATCCTCAGTCCCAGACCATCGAATAGACTTCTGATACCTTCTTCAGTCACCATCTTTCGGCCCGCTTTGATCATGTTGCCGTACTTTTCAGGCATGATTTGAAGACGAGTTTTGAGCGCATCAAACGGGTTGGTGATTACTGTCGCCAACCCTGCGGCAAGGACACCGGAGAGGAAATTGATCGAAGCCGACCTGCTGCCGGTCATTTCGCCCCGTACGGCAGTGTTCCGGGATGTGGGTGCAACCTGGCCTAGGGCACTCAGCCTGCGTTTACACTGTTCATAGAAGAGCACGTAAAGCCCCGCGTATGGCGCATCTCTGATGGCTGTGGCCCCGAAGCCGGAGAAGAAGCCTTTGAAACCCTCTCGCCTCAAAATGCTCGTCACCGCATCCCCCATCGAGCGGTATGTGTAGTAGTTGGACTCATAGCGTACTTTGATGACCGTGATGGGCATCATGAGGAACCCGACAGATGCCCTTGCCGTCGCTCCGGTGGTCAGATTCCCGATATTGGATAGCTTGGGTAATGATGATGAGGAATAGTCGATACGCCCGTTGCCGGCACGTATAGGACCATTGGGTTGAAGGAGGCTGGAGCGTGCAACATGTTGTCGAAGGGCGTTCAGACTCGTGAAGTAAAGCGCAGACCCGACACCGGTACGCAGCGTCGATGGGAGAGTGCCACGCCAGAGCTGCTTCAGTGGTTGAGGTCCCTGAGAGATCTCCCGCACTGTGGAAAGGAGAGACGCCGACCTGGACTGCTGAACACGGGTTTTGAGGAGGTCGGCAGGTTGAAGGAGGACGGCGGATAGAACGCCCGACCCCAATCCAGCGACGAAATGGGACGCTAGCAGAGAAGGTCAGTGACGGTACTTTCACAAGCTGATTTACATAGCTTCCGGGCAGAGCTTACATGACGATGAAGAGCGCGGTTTGTCCCCATTTGACATATCCACGCACTCTCTGCCTTCACCATGTGCAAGGAAAACCAACGTGTATTAATCCGAACATTACAAACTGAAAACCATGAGCACTAACTGGCTACCCCCCGCAAACCCTGCTTCATCAAGAGGTAGTAGCTGTCGACCGCTCCGTATTAGCTATTACCTTATGTGTATGTACTGTGTAGCCGCCTAGGTAGTGACGCAAAGCGGCCTCGGTATAACCTTATCGTAGCTCATAACAAGGGTCGTCCGTTCTAAGGTTTCCAACAACACCCAACAAGACATACAAATATACCCTATATATGTGCGGGAAGGACTACGGCCATCTCTGCGAAAGACTAGCCATGTTTGTATGTAAGGGACCCGCTCTTATGGAAGGACTATAACCCACAAGTGAATCGCGACATCGAGAAAGGAACCCCGACATGGAGGCTTATCCCAAAGACTACATTGCACACAATCTGCCCCTGATACTCCTCTCTGGTTTAGGCTCGGCGAATGAGGATCTATCACAGTCTGCATTCTATCCTTTGCTCCACGAGAATGGCTTTCGAATCATTTCCGACCTTCCACCTGTCACGGGATCGAACGCAGAACAACTAAGGCAAACCTTTCTTGACGCTGACGCCAGCAAGGCACATTGGAATGGAAGGCATGATAAGGAGAGGCCATATAATATCGGATTTCGGGTGAAGGAAGCTGGGCGGGTAGGTCAGCATGTCCCGATCCTGAATCAGCTCCTGCACCTGCACCTGCACGCGAAGATGTTGAAGTCAACTGGAAAGAGTGTGGAGCTCAATACAAGTGTCATATGTATGACTCAGGGAGTGTACTGCATCCCACGCTAATAGTGAGTTATAGAACTATTTACTACCGCCTCGCAAGGCCAACGTGCCACCCGGCTCTCCAGTTTTGAGCCCGTCATATCGCAGTCTACCCGCAAGTCCTCGCTCTGCGCCGGTGCTACACTCCCCTATCTCTCCTCTCTCTCCTGGCTCACCAATATACCCTGATGGCGTGATAACTCCCTATTGGATAACAAAGCACCAAGATCTACTACCTTCCACTTTCCTTTCGTTTTTCAGCTTCACCTCTGATCCAAACCTTAGTAGCGTTCACGACAACCATCTGAAAGCCACCGTCAATCAAATCAAGGGTGTTCTAGCTTCAACTTCATACAGGACACGATTTGTTGCCATTCTGTGTAGCGAGAAGTCGATTCTTGAAGCTGACGTCGACGGACGCCTGGCAAACATTCGCCGTGCCACTGGATTAGACTCAAAGAGTTCGCTTTTCTTCTTTCCCCCAAATCTGTCATCTGTTGAAACGCGAGCATTCGTGGGGACGGTCCTGGCGGCGCTTCAGCCGGCGTGTGTAGAGTATTACCGCGAGATCTCCAAACATGCGCGGAGGAAGCGGAATCGAGGGTCGGTACCGCCTCCTACTGCACCCCCAACTTCAGGGACCTCTCAGACTCTTTCGAACCAAGGCTGGAACGTACGGTACGAATTTAAACTCGCAGTACTAGCCGAATTTCGGCAGGAGATGGATGCCGCCGGACGTAGCTATGAAGCTGCCTACGAAGGGCTCATGAATCATGATGTTATTGAGACGGTAGCCAGCTGGAGTCCCAGGTTCAATGAAGCAAGGCTCTTAGCAGATGTTGTTGCTATTCGCATCCTCCGGTGCTTGTTTTGGAACGGCCAGACCACTTCCGCGGTACAGTCGTGGGACAATCACAAAGCCCGTGTACAAGATTTGGTTGACCGGAGAGGAAAAGGCTCGACAAATTATGGCTGGAAGGCATGGGAAGCGAGATGGTACCAAGTTATGGCCGAGATTATAAGCCTGGCCGATCTCCCGGTATTTGCGATTCCAGAACCCCTTAGAGCATATCCAAGTGAGGCAACAAAACTCATCGAGATATACGCTGCGCCGGAGAGAACCATCCCAATTGGTGAGCGTATACCTCCGTGGCAATTGCTTCATCATGAAGGCTACTGGCTGAATCAGTCCGTAAAACGAACACTTGTACGACGTAGCTTGGCTGAAGAGATACCGGAGGAAGATCGAACCTTACCTGCTCAATCACCCACATCCCACATCGCGAGTAAGTTCGACATGTACGACACATACCTCTGTCCTGAACCATACCTCGAGAGTCCACTCCCTGGCCACCAAGGGTTTGATCATTCAGCGATGATCCTTCAATTATTCGATTTGTCCAAAGGTCACTTCTACAAGCGTGGCCAAGGCCGTGCTGTGGAACATATTAAGCTTCAAATCGCAAGAGAATACATAAGGCAGGCGGCTTGGCACGATGCTCTCAGAGTATCAAAGGAACTGTGGCTGAACCTCAGCTGGCGACGTGCCGGTTGGTGGAATCTGGTTGAGGAACTCGGATGGGCGGTCAGGGAATGTGCATGCCATGTGGGAGATGGTGATAGCGTCGTTTCTGTTGACTTTGAGCTGCTGAATAGAAGTGAGTGAGCAACCCCTTGAACAGGCGTCACATTCATCCGCGCCCGTTGTATCTTGTTCTAATGTTCTCAACCTAGAGTTTACGCCAAGACCAGGGTGGCAGTACAACCTCTCAAACAGTTTGGAGGGCTTGTCGTCTCTCGACTCAAGGCCTGTGGTGATTTTACACGCTGGTGATGTTGTTTCATTTTGTGAGCCGTTGCAGTAGCAGTCCGCCGTTTTATCATGTGACTTACTTTTGCCAGTGTCCGCTCGATTCGCCTTTTGGAAGGTGGAAGGCAATGTGGGTGAGACAGTACAATTTCAATTAGTGATAGCATCACAGGCACAGGACGGATCCGCACCTGTTATGCTGTCCAAGATCGATCTCGTATTTAAAGACACTCTCAAGGCTGTCAGGATCTATCATCCACCCGATTCATCGGCGGCAGCTTCGATTGATGGTGCTGAACCAATTCAAGTACAAGAAGTGTCATTGTCCGAAACCATAACTTCTGATGGGCCTTTCCTAGAAACAAGCTATTCAAAGGACGACTCAGACAGCGTTATGGTAGGATCAGCCGAGCTGACAATCTGTCCTGGTCAAATCAAAGCCTTTACATTTACATCAATACCCCGCGAATCTGGCAATATCAGAGCTGAGTCTTGTACGCTGTCGATGAAAGGGTTAAGTTTTGATCTCCACTTCTTAACCCCCTTCACGAATCAACAAGGTTCGGCACGCTGGTGGACTCAAGGGAAAACGGGCCCTGTCGAGAGGCATCTTGGTCAGGATCAGGCTACACATGTCAAGGTCTTGCCCAGACCACCTAAAATCCGTATCAAGCTGCCGAATCTCAAGACCGAGTACTATACGAATGAATTGGTAAGTGTACTGGTTGATATCTTGAACAACGAAGAGGAAGAAGCCGAGGCGGCTATCGAAGTACGGCTTCTAGGCCCTAATGACGGAACGCCAGAATTGTCATGGGGCACAGAGTCCTCTCGAGTGTATGAAGAAGCTGTTCCTGGCTCTCCGCGTGACCTCAAAGGTCAGATAACGCATCTCTCCCCACGGCCGTTGGAAAAATTGGCACCAGCTGCTAAAACCACAGAAATTGTGTCGTTCCGTGGTGGATCCGTTCCAGCGCAGTATGTGCTGGAGATCAAAGTGCTCTATCATTTAACATCGAACTCCGATACGCCTCTGTCGAAAACCCTTGCATCGGATATAGTGATTGTCGCACCTTTCGAGGCTAGCTTCGACTTTTCGCCTAGTCTCCACCCCGACCAGTGGCCAAGTTTTTTCCGCGTTGAGGGCAACAGAGACTCTGGTGAGGTGAACAATGATGCGACAACGAGTGCGTGTGGTATTGCCCAGAAGTGGTGCTTGACGGCAAGGATCATATCACCAGCTACAGATGTACTCTTCATTGAGATAATGGATATCTTGGTGGTTGGGATCAACGGCGACGTCATTGCCACAGTGACCCGCGCGGAGTCGGACATCATCCATAATACAGCATCATTATCGACACCCAAGGAGCTCAAGGAAACTTGCTTCATACTTGATGTGCAGAAGCTGACCCACGAAGATCGCAGATCTGCATCACTGGATCTAGCTCTGGACATCAGATGGAGACGGGCACATCCGGCGACAGACCTGAATATCACCTCACTACCAGTACCCCGTCTTCTCGTCTCAGGAGGAGAACCGAGAATATTGGCCTCGGTGGGTCAGGCCGACCCGGGATCACGGGCCGTGGTGCCGCTCGATTACACCTTTGAGAATCCTTCAATGCACTTCCTCACTTTCAATCTGACCATGGAAGCAAGCGAAGATTTTGCATTCAGCGGTCCAAAGACTACGTCGCTGCAGCTGGTACCACTGAGTCGGCATACGGTACATTACCGTCTCCTTCCTTATGCTAGAGGAACCTGGATCCAGCCGCAACTCAAGGTGGTTGATATGTACTTTAACAAGCTCCTGCGGATCAGCGCAACAGAAGGGATGAGGTCTGAGAAGAAAGGGATCATGGTCTGGGTAGACGATGGTGCGTAGTTGATTCGGCCTTATATCGGTGGTACGAATGGGTTATGTCTGGTTTACCTAGTCGTCTCTAGCGGCATTTGGATGGCGCATGGAAGATATGTGGATCACAAACGTGGTAAAATGCCATCACCTGGCTTCAGAAGCACAATGGTGGAATGACAAACTATGCCGACCGGGGAGAGAAGGTAGACATGAAGCTTTGTGTTCAACACTTTTCCTCTCACACATGAGACTTGGCGGGATATATAGCCGAACCGACCTGATGAAATTGACCTTCATTCCAAGCCGAGCGACAGCTTGATTAGGTCGGTACCCTATTTAGAGCTGGCCCAGGACAATGTTACGTAAGAAATGCACCCAGAGTGTTAATACCTGGACGTACTCTACGTCCACCTTGCCCCCTCGGCCGTAAGTTCGTGTGGCTCTGGTGCGAACCGGTTGCCGTAATTGCTGCGTATCCCACCGCGAGTATCAACCCGGATGTGCCTACACGCCAGTCAGTCTGGTCTCAAACTACACTCTCAATCAAGCACTCTTGAATGAGCGTACGATCACTGCGGTAACTGGGCGCGATTTGCATATCTGGACTCTGGAGTAATACCCACTGTGCTCCTGCGTAGTGGGAGAGCTTGCTGCCAGGTTCTGCGCCGGTTCTGGATGGGACAAGAGCTCTCAGCACGCACCCCTCTACAACATCCACTCAGTAGGTCGGGCTCTGGCCTACCGCGCCGGCCCGGTTTCAACAAAAATGGCCGCGCAATCTGTACTCATCGCCGAGACGATAGCTGGGATGAAGAAAGCGATCGGCAGGAGAGAGTCGTGTAAGGATTTGTTTATTGCTCGACATAGAATATGAAGCCTATCTCACCATTCTCCAGCTTCTGACTCCGATATTTCCATTCATCAGCCCACCAATCGAGGCAACAAGCTCAAGCGGAGTGCGCGATACATTCACGAAGGGCAATTGGATATGGCTAATGGACCTCGAGTCTACAGACGAGTAAGTCGAATTGAGATCCGAGTCCTTCTGGAAACGGTGGTGAAGGATCCCTTGATTAAGCATGTTGTCGGAGCAGAAGATAGAACACGCTGGCTATCAGAGGTATATTCTCAACCGTAATCCTCGGCGGTTCGACGAGGATGGTGATGAGTTGGAACAAGACGACGTTGACGAGGAAGCCGATGCGGTAGCGGCAGAGGAGAATCCATATAGCGGCATCAAGCTAGAGAGTCAGTCACAACCCCAATCTAGCTGTATGCCAATGACTGAAAATCATCTGGTGTAACAGCTCTACTTGCGCCATTGACCTCTGCTTCCGAACTACCCAATCATCCATCGCTCTCTATACCCTATATTTCCAAGACACTTAGCCAGATGACTCAGCAAGCTTGTGAGATGGTTCAGCGAGAGAAGGCGTCACTATGTAGAATGAAGCAGCTGTTAACAAAGTTTCGAGGGGACGAGATTTGGGCGCCATGTGGTCATTACCAGACAGAAAATGACGTCAACCTTTTCGGTCCTTTACAGACGGCAACCACTGATCAATCCGTTAGTGTCCATGGAGATCGTGTAGAGGAGCCTCTACCCGTCAAACAGGATAACATTGGGGTTTCTACAGTACAAGATAACACTTCCGTTTCTCAAGCTGCAGGTCCTATAAAACTCGATGTACGTCCCAGATACTCTCCGCCACTGCTCACCGCCGTAGCTGCAATAGGAGATGAGAGACAGCTGGCCAGAGAAGTCGAGAGACTGCGGGCCAGACAGCAATGCCCGGCTCCTGTCCAAGCTGCATTGAGTGCTCTTATCGGTGGCGGTGTGGACAAGGATATGATTAGGGTTCAAAATGACAGCTCCGCGCACCTGCAGGGTAAGGTTGTGGAGGGCGAACTATCTGCCGCCGAGCACAGCCACGTCACGGGCGGCAGTTCTAAAAACGATATTATGGATGGGAGTCTGAAGGCACAGAAAGTTATGCGTGAAGATGAGGATGCGCCTACAGCAGCACCTGGAACTTCCGACTCTATTGAGTACTCGGAACAGAATCCACCAATAGAGGTATCTGACGTCACAGCGGATGCGGGCAAGGCTGGCCCTGACAGTAACTCGAATGACAAGTGGAAGAGCGCGGAGCCAGTACCGAGTACCTTAGAGGTGGCAGACCGCAATATGCAACCAGCACAACCACCTGTGGAGCCTGCCGGGGTTGGTAACGGGATTGTAGACAACCGTCCCGAAACAGCCGACTCAGAGCTTCCAAAGGAGTCACAGGCGGAAGGAAGGGAGCGAGAAGAAGACGAAGAAATCTCGCAACCTGCGCAGCATCGCATGAGAACTCGTGCTCAAGCGCAGGCTGCTTCCGACAATGCGACTACTGCTCCCACGAGGTCTCCGTCGCCTACATTGTCCACATCCACCTTCGTGCATCCGTTCTTCCTAGCCCCCGTTTCCGCTCACCCCGACCGCGACTACGGGCTTCCCCCAGCAGAAGCGGAAGACACGCGGCGGGTGCTCATGTCATACGTGCAGAAGCAGGAAGAAGTCTGCCGTGGTGTTGGAAAACTTTACGAAGGGCTGTTGCGAGCCGATCGGATGAGGAAGACGGTACTGCAGTGGTGCAAGGCCGAAGAGCATGTAGGGGAGATGAGCGACGGGGAAGATTGGTACGACAAGGAAGAGTGGGCGCTCGACGAGGACTTGAAAAAGGGCCACGACGAGGAAGAAGACGAGGGCGGGAACCAAGGTAAGAAGACTAGAGGCCGAAGGGCGTAACTCTAATATAGAGCTACGATTTTTCAACTATCACGGGGTTGAGCCCGTTACTTGACACCTGCTACATAAGTTAACAATCCTCTACACATTTATTCAACTCTTCCTCGGCTTAGGAGTACTTGATCTGTTCTACCCTCCGACGTGGACACAAGTAAGATCAGGCAGTGCAACTCAGACCGCTAAATGCAGGCGAGAAAACATAATGACATGCCGTTGAAGGCATCCCTGCGCTGCAAGTCTATTAGACCTTCTTCGAAGCTCTCTTTTCATGGTCTCTCTTCGCATATATCTGCGCGGTGAAGGGGCTGGCAGGTGATACATTAGTACGGACGTGAACACGAACAGCCAAGAAAACTCACTCCTCGTAGCTCAACGCAACCAGGTAAGCGGCCAGGATCTCCAATGTCAACAGGATCCCTGCAGGCTTCCCGTACAAGATCGCGGTGCCCAGAAACGACAGCGTAGAACCGTAATACATGGGGGCATCGGTGATGTTGAATGGAAACGATGTCACCCGGTGATCCATGAGAAAGCCAAAGTAATCACCCAGATATGTGCCGGTAACTCCCAGGGCCCACATACTACTGAGCACGAGAAGATTGCCGGTAACGATCAGAACATAACCAATGTAATTCGAGGAGGGCGTTTGAAGGAGAGGATGAGATGGCTGGGCGCGAAGGGCACGTTCGTATCTGCGCAATATGTTAAACAGCCTCGACCAGAGCCTGGACACGCGCCTTAGAGCGAATCCCTTGGGGAGTGAGACCCACAATGCGTCTCGGAAAATGCCAATAGAGAAGATTGTTACCGCCAATGCATAACAGGCATATTTAGAGTTACCCCTGAACAGCTTTGTCAAGACCTTGTTGTGGTATTCTGTTGGTATACCGTATCAGTCCCAGCAAGCCCTATCTCGACAGGCCAAGGGCGCAGATTACCTTGCCGGGCCATGACACTACAACGAAAGTCAGCGGCAAGCGAGAGCACCTATGAGTACTTGACTTACTTCCAAAAGATGGGATTAAACGCAATAGAGAGCGCAGAGACTACCTCACTCATGGAACGCATCAGTTTCTGGAAGTCGGTAGGGTGCATTGAGTACAATTACCCAGTAGACTCTTCTGGTCAAAGTCTATCAGATCTTTACTCTGTCCGGAGAATTTAGCCATTCTTTTGGTGGTCTGTCCGTCAGATTGTTCAGCTACTGTGGAGTGTTGTGTGCAGATGCTAACCAGCAACACAATTATTTCGTTCAAGATGTTGTCATTGCTTAGTCATGATAGATACCAGACCTGATAGCAAAAAGACAGGAATGACGGCAGACCAAACTGGGCACACAATAATCCTGCAATCGGATACTGAAATCATTGTAACGAATGCTGTTCTACTAGTATTCTCTCTATAATTTGCGATCTAGTCCCGGCGATTCGCGCTTTCCTTCGTTATCTCCGAACAATTCAGCAGCGCGATATGTCAAGAAGAAGCTTCCTAATTATTTTTGGCTGTTCACGCGTACATAAAAAAAATCGACAGCAGGCGTTCCTCTAAGCTATGCAACATGCCCTTAGCCCTGTCTCCCAAGGCTCCAGCCGGTATTGGCCCATGTTCAAGACATGCGCTTGATGTGCAACGAGCCTCGTCCCTAAGAGATGTCTTTGATGCTGACGTTCAACTCTGAGCTTCAGTATATAAAATGGCAATGTTGCAGTTTCATTCAATATGAGAGGATGATCGGTTTCTTCTCATATCTCACTCCATTCTTTTTCAGCGCTACAAGACATCAGACTTCCGGGTATACGTCCCTGCACAAAACATATCAGTAGCTTCAAACCCATTACGGATGTCTCTTTACTTACGCTCTTCGTAGCAGAGGCATAGACTCTCTCACTTTTTCGACCAGGTCTAGGTCAATCTCCGCCGTTGCGATCTCCGGCTCCTGACCGTCACCACCAAGTTCCGCCAAAACTTTGCCCCAGGGAGATACAATCATCGAGTGTCCGTAACTGGTCCTCTTCTCATTATGAGCACCAGCTTGCGCTGCGGCAATTACATATGTTTGGGACTCAATTGCACGCGCTCGCAGTAAGACTTCCCAGTGCGCCTGCCCCGTCGGAATGGTAAAGGCCGATGGATAAGTGATGATTTGACTGTTCTGCCGCTTCAAGGCAAGGTTCATTTCGGGGAAGCGCAGGTCGAAACAGATGGTCATACTGAGGCGGCCCACTGGCGTTTCGAACGGTGGAAGAATACTGTACCCTTTTTCGACGGTTCTAGGCGGATCATTACGCAGGCCCTTCCAGCGGACTAAAGCGTAGTATATCACCTACTTGCTCTCCTTCAAAGTAGGACCATCTTGTAGCTCAACGTCGAACAGATGCAGCTTCTGATATCTGTGCGTGATGGTTCCCTCCTCATCAATCCAGATCAGAGTGTTTTTCACCTTCTCCCCCCCCCTGCGAAGGCTCGTGGATTCCTACATTGATCGGCAGCTTCGACTGACGGGCTTCACGCTGAAGGCCCAGAACGAATGGACTATCTGTTACTGGTCTAACAAGAGCTACAGTCTCTGCAGGCGAGGAGCCAATGTAGTCACTTGCTTCGGGAAGGAAGAGGGCCTGAACGTATAAGAGCCTGTCTGGGTCGATGTAATAAAGACAGTGATGTGACCAAATGCCATGTTACTGACATGAGCATGTGCAGCCACAGCTTTCTTGACGAGGATCTGGCATTGTCTCAGATTGTGCGCCATGCTTGCTGTTGAGCATAGCTGCCCCACCGCCTGGCGCAGGTTCAAGTATCAGTGGTGAACGACGCGAGTAAAGGCTGCTGATTACGCACTGCGATGGCCATAATGATGCTTATACTTTACTTGTGAAGTTGGCGTGGAGGTCAAGTAATGACGGGTGAACAGTGTAAGTTCAGTTATTATTGCGGCTAGGAAGGAAGAAGTTCGACGATGGGGGGTTCACATGAAGATGCTACGCTAGCAAGGATACATAACTATTGCAACGTAAGCAAATTGTCGAGTTTCCGTTTGGTTCGGGCTACCTTACCTTTACCTCATGATTGACCAGCTGTAGAGTAGACTCACAGACTGGAAACAGTTCATGAGCAGAGAAGAGCATTCGTACTTCAGTGCGATGGTTACTGTCGTCTTTGGGCATGATACATGCTGCTTTCGCATAGGCCTTACTCCAGGGAAAACGATGCTGATCCCCCCATTCATTAGTCCAAGAGGCCCTGATCGAACTCAGCCACACACAATAGTTTGGGTTTTTGGAGAGCCCTCATCATGAGCAAGGCTCCCAAAGGGTCAAAACAGGCCTCCAGATGGGGCTCGTTGCTTCAGCAGGCCGTTGCGGGCGTAGAGTCCAGACTAGACACCATTCTGGCCGACGGAGACGAGCAGCCGGCACCAGTTCTGAAGGTTAACAGCAAGACGCAAGAATCACTCGAGCCCAAAGAACGCTCTCATTCTACAACGCCCGCAGGTACAAGAGCCAACAGTAAGCGCACCGCTTCAGATTCTTTCACAATGACTCGCAACTGAAACAATGCCCAGGTCTCTCTCGGAGTGCTTCGAATAGTAGGAACAATGGTCGCCTGCAAGAGCGCTTGGCGAAGACGGTTGTCAAGAACGGTGGTACGCGGAGGTCTGACAGTCCTGCGTCAACTTCTGAGTTCTCATCTCCGGGTGCTGACAGTCCACGGACGAGTTCCGATATCAAGACTCCAGACGCAGGGACCGGCCCAACGCGTCAGGTCCTAGCATCAGCCACTGTTCTTGACGGAGAGAACAACAGCGAGACCGACGAGAATTGGGATCAAAACTTGTATCCGGGGCATGCTACAACACTCCCAGTGTCTACGTCAGACCTGTTGATTTTGGCGGGACCCTCTGCGGGAACCTGCTCTGGGGACTCATCCCTACATCCTCCAGCAACTGCACCCGAAGGGATTGCCCCAAATGACGTCGACACGTCCTCTACAACAGTTGTCGAACGAACAAGCAAGGCGCAGAGGTCTTCCCAGGAGTATGAAGCGATGTTATCCCAGATGCAGTCAGATTATAAGGTTTCCGAGACTAGACGTCAAGAAGAAACACACTCCTTTATGGAACGAATTGACGCTCTTCAAAGTAAGCTGCAGTATCTAACGAAGGATGCACTAGAAACTGCGAAATCAGCCCTCACCACGGCTCCTGCAGGAAGTCTGGACAGAAGACTGGCCGAAAAGGACCAACAGATCGCTCTGCTAATGGAAGAAGGCGAGAAGCTGTCAAAGAATGAGTTGAGACATATGAATACCATCAAGAGCCTTCGCTCGAGCATTCTTGAGGATCAAAAGCATTCCGCCGGAGTCAAATTAAGACTGGAAAATGCTGAGCACGAAATGCAGAATGCCAAGGAGAGGGCCAGACGTGCCGAAGACTCCGAGCAGCAGGAGCTTGAGAGTCTGTTGAGGGTTGAAAATGAAAACGAATTGCTGAAAGCGGAACTAGACTCACAGCGCGCGAGAGCGGCAGCTCTGAGATTTCAGTTGACCCAGGCACCTCCTAAAGCAAGTGCCGCAGAAAGCGCGGCACAAACGGACGCACTGGAGGGGGAGAGGGCCATCTCTGCGCGGCTTCGGGACGATCTGTCCAAGACGAGGAATGAGAAGGAGCTGAGCGAGGAGAAGCTTCGATCCGAGATCCGTCGTATTACAAAGGAGGCGGAGCGGGAAAAAGAGCGTCACAGAGCGACAGAAACGGAACTCAAAAGGGAACAATCTGTGTGAAACACATTCATCTGTGAGTGGTGAACTTGGCTGACACGTCATAGGTGCTCGAGAACAGGCTCGAAGTCTTACATACCCGAGCTGAGGAGGTTACGACAGGTGCGGTCAGTGACGCACAAACGAAGCTTCTCCGCCAGGTCGAAGTTCTTCAAACTCAACATTCAATTGCTCTCGAGAACTGGCAAGGTGTGGAGGGCTCGCTTTTACACAGAATCAAAAGCCTTGAGGAAGAGAAAGATGAAATGGTGAAAAAACAAGCAGACCTCCGGCGTAGGACCCGGGATCTGGTCCGTTTGTACCATGTTCTTCGAGGAGATCCCAAGCTAACTATAAGTAGAAACTTAGATTGGCAAGGGCCAATGAAGAACTTGACACTGCTCTTGGTAAACTCAACAGCCTTGACCGACAATTCGCCGAGCAAAGCAAAGAGCTTAATACAATTCAGGAAACATTGAGGCTTTCCGAAGCTACACTTACAGAAGCAAAAGCCAACTTCACGAGAGATCGCGCTTCCTGGGAAGTAGCACTCACTGCTCGCATCGAGGATGAGAAGAACAAATGGAATCAGGAGAACAACCAGACATCATCAACGGCTTCCCAGCTCAGAATCAGATCTCCGGGGCCTCATACTAGGAAAGGGTCAAGCGCAGATTTTCTCAGCCTGCAAAACCTTCGGCCCAATGCACAGACTGATTCAACGAACGTGGGCATCTCAGTAACAGATCGGGCGATCAGTTCCCACGAGCTTAGTCAACCTCTACGAACTCCCGATGTCGGGTTTCCATACCGGCAAGACTCTCTTCTGTTCACAGCGCAGCAGTCTATCAGTTCCACAGTTCCACCCACACCTTCGGTCCAGATTTCAGATCAGGATGATCTTTTGGACGGCTCTGGCACTCCGGCGTCAGCACACCGAACAATAAATGACATGATATCTGGCTCCACGGCCGGTGCTGGTCCGTCTGTTCAATTGGTTGAGCGGATGAGCGCAACAGTGAGACGGCTGGAGAGTGAGAAGGAAGCATTAAAGGATGAGCTTGCAAGACTCTCTTACCAACGAGACGAAGCCCGAGAACAGGTAGTTTCACTCATGCGCGAGGTGGAACAGAAGCGGGCAGCAGACACTAAAATCCAAAGACTTGAGCAAGAGATCTGTCAAGTCAACGGGCGATATCATACAACGCTTGAAATGCTCGGGGAGAAGAGCGAGCTTGTCGAAGAACTCAAAGCTGATGTCGCTGATGTTAAGAAGATATACAGGGAACTCGTCGACAGTACTATGAGATGAAGCCCTCCTCCATCAGATGTTACATCTCATTGCAGATTTACCGTCTGCTCCACAACGATATCACATGCAATCGCAGGCGCAGTGCAGAGGTCTGTAGTGCCAACGCTTGAAACACGGATAATGCCTTAACCTAGGTTGATGCCTTCGCGGTCCGCGCTTTGCAGCAGGAAGTTCCTTATCTGCTGCTTGTGAGGGTCTCCAGCACGAGAATTCAACAAGCAAACATACCTTGGTATCTGGTGCCAGATCGATTGCCAAATGGCCATCTATATCCTTCCTGTCTGATTCGGCCCCTGCTCTCAGTAGCAGCAACGCGGTATCTCCATGGCCCTCCGAGATCGCTGCCGATGAGTCAATACATATATCACCCTAGTGCATCCCCCAAGATACTCACCGTGATGCAGAGCGGTGTAGCCGGAGATGTCGGAAGCATTAAGCGGGCTTTTGTTGTCAAGAAGGAGCGTAACCATGGGTACTGAACCAATCGCGGCGGCCCGATGAAGGGCTAGTTGACCCCTTTTATCCTTCACTCGTGCCGATGCTTTCTGTGAGAGGAGTTTCCTCGCCACTTCCAAGTTGTTCTTAGATGCACAGAAATGAAGGGCTGTCTAACCCTCAGGTCAGCTCAGCTGGATGCTAACGCACTGGACAGCTGGTGTGTAATACCTGCCCATTATAATCTGCATCAATCAGCATCCTCCTTCTCCACGGCATCGAGGAAAATCTCTAGACGTACTCTTGATATTAACATCTGCTTCCTTCCTTAGCAGCACGTCAACCAATTCGTCCCCTTCCCGTAAACTTGACGCTATCATCAAGGGTGTCCACCCCGAACCGTCCTATAACCACATGAGCGCATGTCGTACTACATAGTGCAAAGTAGAGTCCCGAGACCTGAACGTCTGGGTCGAAATCCCTCCGTGACACTAATAGCTCAACAATTGGATTGTGATGATTTGCGACGGCCCAGTGTAGAGGTAACCGTTCATCGTCATCGCGTCTTGTGGCCAGGCTAGTATTCGCCTGAGAAGCTGTCAGCATGTGGCACAGATAAGTCGAGCTTCGAGTTCGATGCGGATATGTAACGGGCGATTACGTTGAGGAGGGATTCGACGACATTTGCTTTGAAAGGTGAAAGTAAGTTAGCACTTTAGTTCGGACACATAGAGACCAGTCTAACATACTCCTGCCTTCCCGAGCTGCTTCGTGGATAGCAAACTTGGAGTCTTGTTCTACATCCATCTGCGGCCGGAATCAAAGTGGTCTCCCCGACTTAAAATTCTGGTCTTGCCAGTTATCATGTCACTTCGACGCGGACGCGAACCTTCTGAGAATACTCCATAAGCTTCCCTTCACATCGTATAAGACTCTCTACGTACACCTATGATCTCTCAAGAATAGAGAAGGAGGTCAGTTTTCATTGCAGAACCTTGGTCAAAGTCAAGACGGCCATTGTCGCCAGTATGGCGAGCAGCGTGCTCAAAACTCCTTCCGAGTTACCCTTGGCGGTCAGTGTTCAATGCGCCTGAACCCCCTCTGGCTGGACTCTCTCCTGACGTTCTGCTTTTAAAAGGAGCACGTGCAACGGTCAGCAAAACGTACCAGGGAACTCTTCGCCGCTGATTTCGGAAAGCCATCGACAATAGATCCTGTGAACAGGACTGCGCAACCCCGTCATCCAGCGACAGTCTCCTTTACTGACCTTCCAGACCGCATCAATCTAAGTGCACGCATACACAACGAATACGATGATGTTAAAGAGCTTCCGTCGCTCCTTGCAGCAAAGCAGGCAAGCTTGGCTACGTCCGCGGCTGCCAGGCGCAAGCGACCAAAATCCCATACGAATGGGGAAAGCGCAGTTGATACTAGGACGGCAAATATGATAGAGCAGATAACAAGCACTGCTACGGGCGAAGCTACTGAATCGTCATCTCAGGCGTTGACTTTGCGTGCAGCCGTACCGAGTGGCAACCATGCGCCGAACGCTAATGGGCAAGCTTTGCAGCGTCATACAGCTTCGTCCAGTCTGGTGCGGCAACAGACGGTAACGCAAATAAAACCTGAATGGCACGCGCCATGGAAGTTGATGAGGGTAATATCCGGCCATCTTGGTTGGGTCAGAAGTTTGGCCGTGGAGCCTGGAAATGAGTGGTTTGCCAGCGGAGCGGGCGACAGGACTATTAAGATTTGGGATTTGGCATCCGGTTCGTTACGACTGACCTTGACCGGGCATATCTCCTGCGTCCGTGGACTGGCGGTCTCTCAGAGACAGCCATACTTATTTTCGTGTGGGGAGGACAAGATGGTAAAATGCTGGGACCTGGAAACCAACAAAGTGATCCGCCATTATCACGGACACCTGAGCGGCGTCTACACACTCGCGTTACATCCCACACTTGATGTCCTTGTTACCGGAGGGCGAGATGGGGTGGCGCGGGTGTGGGACATGAGGACTCGAAGCAATATCCACGTCTTAAGTGGTCATAAGGGAACGGTGTCCGATGTAAAATGCCAAGAGGCTGATCCGCAGGTGATAAGCTCGTCTCTCGATTCCACGGTTAGGCTATGGGACCTTGCTGCCGGCAAGACAATGGGGGTACTCACTCATCATAAGAAGGGCGTTAGGGCATTAGCCGTTCATCCCAAGGAGTTCACATTCGCAAGCGGGAGCACGGGGAGTATCAAGCAATGGAAATGCCCAGAAGGTGCTTTTATGCAAAACTTCGAAGGACAGAATGCCATCATCAATACCTTGAGTGTAAACGAGGACAACGTACTGTTTTCAGGAGGTGGGTGCCTCTCCGGCCATGGCGCTGAGACGTGACTGATGCTGGCCAGGGGACAACGGTTCGATCAGCTTCTGGGACTGGAAGTCTGGACACAGATTTCAATCGCTCGATACAACCGCGCAACCTGGCTCTCTCGATGCCGAAGCCGGCCTAATGAGTTCTACATACGACCACACCGGTCTTCGCTTGATATGTGGAGAAGCAGACAAGACGAGTACGTTGGACTTCACAACTATGCTCCTTGGATCGAGTCAATAGCTGACATTCACACAGTCAAAGTGTGGAAACAGGACGAGGATGCCACACCGGAGAGTCATCCCCTTGACTGGAAACCCACTTTGGGCAGGCAAAGATTCTAGTTACCAGTAACCGAACATGATGGCATTGCATTGGACGGTGGCGCATTATAAGGGTCGGTTTCTCATAACACAACTGCTTGCTTAGTGTTTGAAGGTATCACGTCAGCATACTACTTTCATATCGCAAATCCTAGAGATCGCACTTCGGGGTCGTCCTTTAATGCAAGTTTGATCTCCTCGTCTCCGAGCTGAAGCCGGATCTTGCCAGTCCTCTCGCCCTTTCGAGCTTCTAAGCCGATGACTCCTGCCTCCCTCAGTTCCATTGCTGCCTCCCCCATAGCAAGTACCCGGGGCGCCTTAATTAGCTTGGGCAAATCCAGAGAGCCATTGTCCGGATTCGTGTAGGCTGCTCGCGCCAGGAGGAAATCACGCATATGACCGTCCTCGGCCAGGCTGCCGATGCGTTTCGCCTCCTCGATAACGTCACCCAGTGCACTTTCACCCACGCCCGTTCGCCGGGTACGGGCCAACAGAGCGGCAAGTAAGAGCTTTGAAGCCAGGGGGACGTGGCGTAGATATTGCTGCAGAGGGCTCGTCGTGGCTTCACTGATCGCTTGCTTGATAGTGTTGATTGTGACCTTTCCCGCTCTTTTCAGCAAGCTCTGGTGGTGTGTAGGGTCTCGCCTCGCTTTTTTACTCGGGGTCAGCGGTGGAGATTCTTGTTCTGTGCTGTCGATCTCCGCAATCTCAACGGCCCTCCTACATATATCCAGAGCACGGCGTGCATCACCACTCACTGCTGCTACTTTACGGCTGGCGAACTGGATTGCATCAGACTCAACGATATCACCCGGAACTCCTTCCAGGCGGGACTGGATGATTTTCATGAGCTGTTCATGGGTATATCCCGGAAATGTGATTCTTGTCAAGCCTGTAACATCAATCAGTTTCCACGGCAAATGTAAGAGCATTTCTGAGATACCTAGTCGACTACTGATCTTGTTGCTCAGTGTTCGTTCGGGCAAATCCATGGTGTTAGCTACAGCTAAGACAATAAGCCTGCTGTGTCGCAGGCCAGGCCAGTTGAAGAAGTTGTACATCACACTTTGGTTCTTCGTCACCAGTTGGTCCAGTTCATCCATCAGAACCACACATGGGACTCGTCGCGGATTAGGATTTCCAAATTCCCGCTCGAGGAGATCCACGGCATGGGTAGGGCTCACTCGTTCTCCACGTAAAGCTTCCCAAAGCAAAGAATATGACTGGTGGGGATCGGTGACCTTCATGCCGTTGATCTCAACGAATATGAAATCGTCAAGCTCCTCGGCAAAGACAGATGTATTCAGTTGCGCCACGACTTCCTTCACTGTTGCGGTCTTCCCCGTTCCAGGTGTGCCCGAGACGTAAATACATGCACCCGATCCAGCAGTTATGGCAGCCTCAAGGTGCGAATAGACGCTAGCGAATTCTTGCTCTCGACAAGGCAAAGAGGCTGGAACAGATGACACATGGAGCCTTGACCGTGCAACCTGGAACGGGGAGGTTGGGAAGTGGCCAGGCGATAGAATCCTAGTTCCCAGTGGAGTAAACTCGAGGGGGCCTTTTGTTACGATGCTGCACATGATGATCAGGACCCATAATCGCAGCCGTCAACGTACGAACACCACACTCACCGTCTGTGCCTAGGTGTCGTAAGCGTCGAAGGAATACGGCCGGATATCTTGGAGGTCGGGGTCGAAGCCGAGGTCAGTTTCTTCTTCTTTTTCGGAGTCCTTGGCGGCAAGGTCTCGGGCTCCTCCTCAATCCACTACGTAGATCAGCTTCGAATTAAGACAGCAGGTATGAGGAACGTACGTCGAGCGTCTTACTCTCATGGGCGGAGTCTCTCCGTCGCCGTTTTCTTGTTGCCTTTGTCTCTCTCTGGATGCGTTCGATGAGCGCATCAAGGTCTTGCCGAGAGCCTCTGTATATATCCTCCCAGATGAACTCATCTGTGTAAGTGGCTGTGCGCGTGTTGCAACCTCGTCTGCAAACGAAGATCTTGCCGCTTTCTTTAGAAGATCTGGGAACCTTGCCGGTTGGAAACCTGGTCAGGAAGGTCTTCAGGGATAATATGGAAGCTTTCCCATTAATCGAAGCCAACGGATTGAGATCCCATGACGGCGTGAGATATAGCTCGTTCTGCCTGACATAGTTAGGTTTTCCGCCCGATTACCAGTAGTAGGGTGACAGCTACCGGCATGAAGTCTGTCCTCTTTTTTCCCCCGTTCCTAATTTCTTTTTCTGACGAGAACCACATAAAGTTGGCAACCTTGCCGTCATCTCCCTCCTCTTCACGAAACTCGCATATCAGACCAACCCACGCCTCATGTGTGCCCTCAGCCTTCAGAAGGACACAGTCGCCGATCTTGCATCGGAACGAGCCCATCCGAGCCCCTACGATTTGCCTCTCTGAGCGATCAACTCCCCGGTGGGCTAGCCCATCACGAGACGGAAATTTGTTACTGTCTTCATTCGGGGTCGATGTTCCTGGCACTGTTGACGTCGAATGGGCGGCATTATTCTGCGACGAGACGACATCTGCATAGATCCATTCCCATGGATAATCCTCGACGCCAAGCTCATCATCAGAGTCTTCCCTTATGACCCCGCCGACGGACAAGTACTGACGTCCTTTCACTGCAGTGTTTCTCTTGCTTCTAGGCCCAGGTCTCCTTGTTCGAGGCGTCATTTTTGGAAATGTTGGAGCAACTTACAGATGTAGAGAAGAGGAAGAGCGTTTGCAGGGAGATAACACCCATCCATTACTTTTCCAATCTAAATCGACTTTCGCGAGACCACGCGACACGCGTTTCGCGTATTAACGCTAGGGGGTCTATTAAGTACGGAGTACTTCGTACCTAACCTCTCACGTCCATTACCTGATTGGCACTTTACCTACCTATCTCAGAACCAAACCCAACCTCTTCTCTCCCAAACCCTACCCAACCGTCCGTTCGTCTCATTTCCTGGACAGTGCTGGATAAGAAGGCGATTCAGATGTACCCAAGGTGGTTCACAGATACATGAGGCCGCAATTCGTACGCCACTCGATGCCATTCTCACTTGCAGCCTTGGAGGCCATTGCCAATGTCCTTCAGCAATCAGTCACGCACGCACTTTACCTACCGGATCATGTTCGTTCTTTAAGCCAGGGCTCTTCCCATGACTTGTAGGGACAAACCTCTTCGTCAGGGTTGCTGAGAGTCCCATGGGTAGATATGACTCGAGGGTCTGTAACACATTTACGGTTGGTATTGCAATGAGTAGATGTGATTAACTCCTTGTAGTGGAAGAAGCCCATTCAACCAATTCTACCAATGATTTCACCTACGTAGGCAATTCACATTCACGATTATCGAATCTGTGTCTCTGAAGAACTTGGCCACTCCCTTGTTACAGTTCGTTCTCCCTCGCATAGGGGGACCCCATCTTTCAGAACATACCCTACAAAATTCCCCTGTGATGCATGACGCTTCTGGGTGGTGACAGCCATTAGCAACACGCTGACCGGGTAGTTCACCTTTCCGTTGAAAGCCTGAAAGGCATTAATGTGCTTTAGATTTCTACTCAGCCGGAAAACTAATGTCGTGAAGAGGCTCGAGTAATGTTTGCTACCAGGTTTGTGTCCGATAACCCGGGGCTAATCTATTGCTTAGAACCTGTAGGGTCACTGTTAGATGGCCAGGTCTCTCACAAATCTGAGGTCCTGGACAAACAAACGCAACGGTCGTACTCAACAATCCCGGCGCGAGAACCGGGATAAGGGTCTCCTGAATGGAGTAAGGAAATTGTGTTATGAAAATTCTTGAGACCTTTGCTGACTGATCTGTGAGGAGTTACGAAAGGAAGAATGCCAGAGGTACGTGACAGACGATCGATCTTTCATAGCACACAAAGCCACCAGATTCAGCCTCATTGCTTCGAGAGGTCAACGTCCTTCGTGGCAATGGGTTCAAAGGGCATCGGCGCTAATCACTGTTGCTTAGAGTGGCAATTCGACAACAATGGCCAGCCATTGCAAGATTCGGAGGACTCTGAGGGGTCTGAGGACGCTGAGGCGCTCAACAACATTCAAGGGAGCACGGAACGGTCTGTGGTCGGCGGGACTATTCGCAGCTCAGGGGCAAAGCATAAGGCAAAGCATGTGATATCTGGCCCCGATGATACAGCCCCTTTCGGTGGTTCCATGCAGAGGACCCGCGAACTGAAGAGCACTTTCTTGATTGATAGAGATAGTGATGCAAAAGCGTCCTGGAGGAGGGGTCAGTGTTGGACGGGTGAGTGGTCGAATTGTGACAAGGGCTAAAGGATTACCTGACATTTCTCCGGTTAGGTTTCCATGATCTGTCAAAGACTTATGACCAAATGGATCGGAGGTGATTCTCAATTGAGGAGCGTGAGACACTTCATAGCTGATATGCGAGGCTCTTCAGCAATGCACAGAGCCCACAGGGTGTAGCGGTGGCAAAACTCTTTGCACAACTCGAAGAAATAGGAGTCAAGACTGGCGCCTTCGTACAGCCGCCGAAAAGTTACTCCGACCGGGTGAGTGGGAATGAACAGCCCAGTGTTGATGCCGGAGAAGAGGCTGACGTGTCCATTTTCAGCGCCTGCACATATGGGGGAGCAATAGTCAGGTCACTGCAGCTAAGAAGGAACTCATGCGGTGGACCAACAACTCTCGCTTCACGAAAGTGTGCATGGACTCGGAGAAAAAGCAGAAGATGCTCAGGAAACAAATGGAGGTTGAGGCCGAGAAGCAAAAGTACCGGCAGTCGCCCGAAGACAGTGCCATATTCAGTGTTCATGTAAGTTATCTCTCTCAAAGCCTGTTCACGACTTCGAGCCGTGAGAGCGTTTCGTCTCGATTTACATGCGATTGACAAGAGAGCAGGGGTTCTTTGCATGGCCACCGAACCACATCCATCCAACTGAGCTTTTTGGCCAAAGCGTCGAGGCTTTCGATCCTGTCCGCATGGCTTATCACTGCCACATCACCTTCGACACCGAACGTTCCCTGTTCAGAGTACTCTCAAACAATCCGAAGGCAGTCCAGGGGGCACTCCAACGAATCCGTACAACTATGAGCGAGCTGATATCACGCAGTAAAAAGCCAGTGAGATTATATCTGCTGCTGCCGCCATCGTTAGGGGCCATCAGAAGTGAAGTTGGTCTGAAGAACAGCCGAGCCGCCATCTCCAAGACCCGAGTGGAGCCGCTTCTGGTCGGCCAACCGTTAACGGGAGAAGAGTTACAGGAATGGGCCCAGTTGAGGCCGAAGCTCTCGGCAGCCAACGAATCCTGCATACAACGGGCGATCATCGAATGTCTCTCGAGAGTACGCTTCTATCGCGGACTTGTTCGCATGCGTGTGCATTTTGGGTCGTTCGTATTTTCTGTCTACAAAAAACCGAAGGGCCCAACCCACACATTCGAAGAGTTCATGCAGATGATGAGAAGCTCTACGACGGCCGGAGAACTGATCAAAGAGTAGGCTGGATGATTCCCTGCTCGCTATAAGTCTGGACTGACAGCGTGAGTAAGTTTAGACGCAGGGGCCGGAGGGGCGGACCTTATCTCTCGGTGCCAGCAAGCAACAGATTTGTTTGCACCATTCGACATAATAACATCCTCCTTGGAAGATGTTCAACCTGTTTATTCTGCTATGTTTGAGGTGAAGACTCCCGCGGCTGAAGGGTGGTTTCGCCTCGAAATCGACTTCAATAAAGTACCTGAGACTCTCGACTTCGAAAAGGGTCGCAAGCGATGGATAAGACTGGAGGGTTCGAATGTTGACAGTGGCGGAATGGCCAGCTCTCCTCCGCTTGATCTTAATGCTGTTGCATTGGAAGGGTCGGTACTGTCCGCCTTATGTTGATGAAACGATGGAGATAACAGCCATGTATAGGAGCTCTTCCTGGCAAATCCAGATTACAGCTGATAACAGCGTCGACGAGGCAAAAATGGGGCCGGAGATCAGGAAGTTTGCCGAGGGCATCAGCTTCAGTGCTGATCCCGCTGGAACTAGTCCTGTTACTCAAGATCACCAACTCGTAAGATTCCCGACGAATTTGCCTGTGCGAATGTTCGTCCAGAAGACAGCTTTTCGCTACAGGCTCAAGAACTCAAGCTATCTGTTCGAAATAGCCAAATACCAACAGTCCACACCATCTGGGTCAGGGTTGGTTTGTCGATCCTCAGACGGGGTCGCCAGTACCACCATCTGGGGGGCTTCTTTATTCAACGAAGACTGGGACATGATCTTAAGCCAGAACGCTCATCTAGGTATTGGAGAAGCCGGAACCTGGAAGCCTTCCCTGGCCACGTTCTTCCCCAGGAACATTCATACATCAACTCCAGGCCCCGACGCAGGGTTCCGCAACTTCGTCACGGAAGTAGGAAATATCGCAACATTGCTCGACTCTCAAGACAGATAGAACAATCATACCTATCACTTCTTCAAGTTGGCACAGGGTGGCTCTACATCGATCTTGATAGCTCGATAAATGGAAAGTCTCACTCACTCTATGCGAGCTCATAGCTAAGTTGTGGGGATCACACGTTGCTGCTGAGTAAACCTTGAAGTCCGACAATATGTGAAAATGGCGGATCGACCCTGGAAGATGGGTTGCTTTAGATGCCAAGCTTCCCATTGTCTGCTTGCCGCCTACGCTCTAACCTCCTGAACACCTTCTGCATTGTCCAACACCTTCTGTCGCAGTACTGCGTCTGTCGTAAGCTTAATTGTGCCGTTTCATCAGTTGCAGAAGCCATACCATCTTCCACCACCCGAAGGTTGTCGGCTTTCCCATGCACAACGCTCTCCAGATTCTTCAAGTTACCTGCAAGCTCTTCGATTTTCCCATCATAGAAAACTATAGCATCTTTCGTGCTCTGCGACGTTGATTAACAGTAGCTTCACCCGGTGTAATGAGTAAGCCGAACCCTCTCAACAAAAAATCCAGTACCGATGTCAACAATGACCTTATCGGTGTCTGCAAGAGCTCCAGGTACGTAGAGAGATGCTGTCAGGGGCACTAGTATGGCTTTGCCTGCGTTCGTGGATCGTGAGCAACAGACTTTCTGGCCCTTGTTGTTGACGCCAGCTCACCAGCGGTCCTCTGCGATATGCCTTGATTGACCGAAGTCAGACACTCTCGAAACTGGGCTTGCGCGGCCTGGAGCTTGGTAAAGGCATTTGTGAGATGTTCCAGCTCATCGTCCAGCCGCTTCTTGACCGAGCTCAGCTGCTGGATCGAAAGCGCCGCAAGGTTAACTACTTCTGTCAGTCTTTTGAAGACAACGTAGACACTACAAATACACCATACTGGTCCGGCCCTTCTCTTTGGAGTCACTGCTCATTTTGGTGGAAGTAATCTCGTCACACCTTGGTCTTCTCACAATGTAGGTTTTCGTGCTTCTAAAGATTATATCAACAAGTTACTAGAATCACTTCAACTTAACCTTCACATTATGTTTCACCGCCTAATATAATGTGATTCCACTAATTAATTTCACTAGAGATAGCAACGTGTTACATTTCATTGAGAATTGTTGAAATTGAAACATTTCTATTGCTTGATATTAGATGTCTTAATTATCTAGAAGACTAGAATACGCAAAGAATAACTTTTGTGTGTGATGACTGAGCAATATTACATGACATGAAGAATTTCAACACTAAGTTAGATAGAGTTGAACTTCTAAAGAGCCTTTTAATTTCAACATTCTCTTTTAAATCTAGTCAATCTAGATGTTCTAGACAATCTAGATACTTTATTCATAAAGTGACTGTTAGATCAGATCAGACCAAGATTTTCTGATCTGATCTGATCTGCAGATCAAGTCAGATCAGTGTAACATTTTAATTTGAGCTTTCTCAGATATGTAGAGCTAAGAATTTGTGCTTGTTGATATAACAACTGATCTGAAATGATTCTGGACTTTAACTCTTAGATGATTACTAAAGTTGAACATGATCATTTTCATAAGAGAAATGACTCTACTATATAGATAGCTTGCTTGTCAGCTCTTGCTGATCTTACTGTCAAGTGCATTGAGCACATCAAGCTTCAGCTTACCCAGCTCACTGTTTGCATGTTGAGCACAGTGAAATATCATGTGATTGCTGTTTAAACATTCTTCTGAATGTACATCTCTCACATATACACATCAGTTCATTCTAAGTTCATTCTGACTTGATCATAACACTATTCTTCTCTTCTCAGACACTAGTTCTCTAGAATCTATATAAGTGAGAATATTTACATCATTTGTCATCAGCAATGATGCTTTCTGTAATGTTCTAATCTGAGCTTTCTCAGGTATGTAGAACTAAGAATTTATGCTTGTGAATATAATGACTGATCTGAAATGATTCTGATCTTTAACTCTTAGATGATTACTTAAGTTGAATACAATTGTTTTCATAAGAAAAATGACTCTACTATATAGAATATGCTTGATGTCTCTGTGTTGAGCACTCTTGATGTCTTGATATTTTTATGTCAAGAAATTGAGTTCTCAGCTTGTCTGCTCATCATTGAGCTGTTGTGTTATTATGTAACTGCTGTCTAGCAGTTTTCTCTGTATACACTCTGAGTAAACTCTTGATCACAGATCTGTGAGTTTCTTTCTCTTTAAATATGATTGTAACATCATTCTTTCTCTTCAGACACTAGTTCTCTAGAATTTATTTAAATGAGAGTATATAACAATTTCTATTGTCAGCAATGATGCTTTTTAAAAATTTCAATTATCTAAGAATCACAAAGAAAATTCAGCTCAGTGATAGTCTCATTATGTTTTCTTGTGAATTCTGTATCATTCATGATCTCAATTGCTTTGTTATGATCAGTGAAAGATCAAAATGTAATAAGTATATTTGTCATGATCATCTGTGCATTGCAGTTTTGTGAAAGTCTCTTGACAGAACTTGTCTTTCTTTTTAAAAGAAAATAAGTGATGCAAATGTGATTCTTGATGCTCTTGCTGTCAAAATAATGCATTTTCAAAAGACTTTGAATCAAATGAATCATCATGTTGCACAAAAGATCAATTGTCTTGCTGCTGAACTTGATAGTGATAATGATGAAACTGAGAATGAAGATTCTCAAACAATGTTGTAACTTGTTGACTCAATATCTTCATTCTTCTGAACTAATGTCAACTTCTTTTCTCAAAACATTGAAGTGTTTTTGTGCAGTTCTTGAGATTCTCTTTGAATTCTCAGATATTTTCTGAGATATTGTTATCTTTTCATTTTATGAGATAGTGAACTTTCTCACTAATCATTCTCTTTTCTAAAATGTTCTTGATTTCATATTCTTTTTTGAATTTGACAGATGTTTCAATAATTTGAAGTGATATGAACTGATTGCAATGCTGTAACATGAATGCATGAAATACTGAGTGTATTCTCATTTTCTTGAGTAAGTTTAACTCATAACTTAATTCTTTAATGTTTTATATGATCTTGAATGATTCAATGCTCTTGTTCTTCAGCTTCTTGCTTTTTTCTTTAATTTGTATGTTGTTCATTTTTAAATATATCTTTTTTTCTTCTTTAAATAATTTTGTCTTTGTTGTTTATTTCATCTGCTGTTCAATCTGTCTTGTTAGATCTTAATGCAGTTTCTTCATTTGAGTGACATCTAAAATTGCTTTTTAACTCTGTGATTCATGTTCTTTGAGATTTTATTATATCTTTGAATTATAATCATAATTCACATAAAAAGACATTTCTTCTGTGATCTCATTTCTTGTGTTATTGTACACAAACTGTGCTGTTGACAACAGTTGTACTCAATTGTCTTGATTCTTGTTGACATAGTGTCTCAAATATGTTTTTACTGTTTAATTCATTCATTTGCTTTGTCTGTCTGTCTGTGAATAATATGTTGTTAATATCTTGTGTTTTATTCTGAATTCTGCTGTGAGTATTTTTCAAAACTTGCTTGTAAACAGCTTGTCTCTATCAATGATAAATTTTTTTAATAGTTCATGACTACTAATCAATTCTTGCAGTATAGTGTATGTCAATACTGATGCTGTCACAGTTTCTTTAAATAAAATAAACATTGTGTACTTGATCAATCTGTTCATTATAATCAATATATTGTTGAATTTCACTTTTCATGCTGAATTCTTTGATAATGATAGTTTTGTGATGAAGTTCATGATAACTGACTTTTATAATGCATCTGATGTGTTCAGTCATGTTACTTTGTTGTATTGTTTGTTTTAATTGATCTTATTCTGTCAACATGAGTTGCATATAGTGATTATCTTGATGATTTGATTTTTAAAATTGCTAATGTTGCATTTTCTCTGCATTAAATTCTTGATGTATTTGATTTTTAAATATTCACTGATTCTGCTGTAGTGACACATCTTAATGAGTTTTTTGTTCATTAAGAAAGCTTGTTTTATCTTGTATGTTGCTGCTAAGTTCTTTGTGAGAACTTCTTTGTCATTTTTGTTCAGAATTTTGATGTGTATTGTCTGTATATTCTCATGATTGAATTGTTTACTCAAGACATTCACTTCATTATTCTCATTACTCTTCTTGTAATGAATCTGAAATTCATAATCTGTTAACTGCTTCACTCAACAAATCTGTCATTGATTAAGTTGTTTTGTCATTACAAAGTTTCTCAGATTCTTATGATCTGTGTAGATCTGAATTGACTTGCTTGTTTTTACAAGATAGAATCTTCAATTCTGTAGTGCTTTCACTATTGCAAGAAGTTCTTTGTTGTGAATCTCATATCTTTCTTTGAGTTCTGATAACTTTCTAAATTGATATGTTGTGAATTTTTGCTGTTCATTCTTGATCTGATACAAACATGCTTTTATTGTGAAATCTGAAGCATCAGTTTTCAGTGTTTTCTTACATGTTGAGTTGAGTATTTTCAGATGTACTGTTCTGCTAAGACTTCTTTTTAATATGTGAAATGCATCTTTTTGTTCTTGATCTCAATGTTATTTTTTGCTCTTGTATGTCAAACACATCAGTGATTCTGCAATTCTTGCATAGTTTAATACAAACTTTCAATAATAGTTTGTTAATTCTAGAAAGATCTGTACTTTCTTGATTCATTTTGATGTTAATCAGTTTTTAACTGCTTCTGTTTTTTTTAAATTCTTTTTGATTTGTTCAGATCAAATTACATAGTTTAGAAACTCAACTTTCTTGATCTTGAATCTGCTTTTTGACTTTTTCATGTACAAGACTTTCTTGTTGAGTTTTCTGTAATTAACACATAGTTATTTCTTGTCATTCTTCTTCAGTACAAACAGAATTGAATATTTTGCTAATGACTTCAATGATTTTATGAATTCTCTCTTTAGATTCTCATCAAGGTAAGTTCTAACTTTCTTGAGTTGATTTTCACTCATTGAGTACAATAACATTCACTTAGATTGCTTTTCATTCAATAGTGATATTTCATGATCTCATAACTTATATTCTAATAAGCTCATTTCTAATTGTTCAAAAATCTTGTATGTGTCTTAACTGCATATATTTCTTTCATAACTCAATCAATTCTCAGATTTCTTTCACACAATCAGAACATCTTTAGCACTGTATTGTATTCAATTGATTTCATAACATTGAACATTATTTCTTGTGAGTTTTCAAGAATTAAGACTTTCACACAGATCTTCTCATCAATTCTTTCAATGACTTCATTTATCATTTATATGTTGAATGAACAGCACACTCACTGTGTCACTAATTTCAATATGTTGATTATTCATTGACTCATGATATTATTATCTGCTTCAAAATCTATCAATGTGTTAATTTAATTTTCATTGATCATGATCTTAATTCATATTCAATAATCATTGTTGTTTCTTTAAAATGCTGTTAGCTTCTTATTCTCTAGTCTTGTTGAGAAAGCTTTTTCTTTTTTGACTTACTTAATTGTTCAGCTCATCTTCAAAGTTCTTGAAATTATCTTGATTTTCTTTCAATCATGAGATTCACATACTTTAGACTGTATCACTCAATGCATTTTTCTGAATGTAGTTAAGATTCATACTGATTGTACTTCATCTGCAACTGACTCTCAAAGACTTTTACTTTTTGCAGAAATTCAAATGATATATATTCTTCACTGAAGATTCATCTGTCTTTATTTTGCATGATATATTCTTCAGATAAACATATCTTCACTTTGTGACTTCTTATTCTTTACACAAGAAATTCTGACATCAATTCTTTTGTGATTGTTTGTACATTTTTCATTAAATCATCAAATCTTTCACATATCTTCACTTTCTTCTTCAGCATCTTCTTACTGATTGATGTCACTTTTCTTTGAGCACTTAGATCTTTCTTGATCTTCATTCAGTATTTCTTTGAGAATTCTGTCTCAGCATTGTTCAAACTTTCTTTCACAAGTGTATCACTATCAGAAAATATTTATGATTCATTAATCTGAAATTCATGATCATCAGTTTCTTCAATGTCATTTTCAAGAGCATTGTCTTCTTTCTCAGCATCAAGAAATCTTTTCTTGATAAGAATAATTAATTTTTCTTCATAAATTGATCAACTCATCATGTTGTATCTGTTCTTTGCATCTTTGCACAGTCTTTGAAGATATCATTTAACTTCATTTTTTGTGCTCATGTGTACTCTGCACATGTCATTGTAACAGACTGTTTAGTTGAAAATGTCATGCACTACACATATATTCTTCTTGACTGTCACTACAATGTTTTTTCTTTTTATTCAAGATCTGTTGCACTCTTAAGCAAGATGTTTAAGTTTTTCACAGTTGTAACATATTCACATCTTGTTTCACAATGTCATCTGAGACTTAGTGAATCACTCTGTTTGACATTCAGACTCTGTTCATTTAGTTTTTTATGATTTCTGAAGACATTTCTTGATTATATTAAGATTTATAAAATCTGTTCTTCTATGTCTTATTAATAAAACATATCACTTTATTCACAATTAGAAGCTTTCTTCTTGATCTTTTATTATAGATGACATTCAATATTTTTTTTGTTTCATCTGTCATTCTTATTGACAACTATCAATGTTGATACTCAGATCAATCATTCTCTAAAGATTGTTTGATCATTCTGCTTGAGTTATCTTGTCTTTGATGAACTTTCTCAATTCACAATAGTACTGATAAATAAATGCTTCATTGTTTCATCTGATGAGTACTGCTAATCACTGAAACTCTGTAATGTATATTGCTGCTGATTCACTCTGTCATAAAATATAAACTTATCTCTCTGTTGCTCTTTCTTCATTAATTATTTCAAAGACTTTTTTAAGTTTCTCTTTGAACTTGCTGAAGTTATTGAACATAAACTTCATGTCAGCATTGCATTCTTTGTAACTCTTTTCTAGAAACTTGTGTAGTTTGAGATTAACTCAATCAAAGACTGCATTCACTAAATAAATTGTTGCAAACAGTGTCTTCTCTTGATCAATTTGAAACTTTGATTGATTGAATTCAATATATAAATTAAGTTTAGTCACAAAAACTCACAGTTTTTCTCTTTCTTCACCAAAGATATCTGATATCTGTATCTTAGATGCACTCACAGATAATTGTATTATTGAGACTAACATTACTGACTGTGTTGTTGTTCTATTTAAAGTAAATAGTAAAGATGAGTTTGTCTGAACTTGTCTCAAGAACAAAGTTAAGACATTCTTCTGTGTGTCAGACATCATACTTATTATATTGTAAGAGTGTTCAAAGTGTAATATTCTAATCTGAACTTTCTTGAGTATGTAGAACTAAGAGTTTGTGCTTGTTAATATAATAACTGGTTTGAAATGGTTCTGAACTTTAACTCTTAGATGATTATTAAAGTTGAACATGATTGTTTTTATAAAGAAAATGATTCTACTATATAGATAGCTTGCTTGTCAGTTCTTGTTGATCTCATCATTAAGTACATCAAGCACATCAAGTCTCAGCTTGCTCAGCTTGCTGTCTGTATGTTGAGCACAGTAAGATATCACATGACTGCTGTCTAAACATTTTTCTGAATGTACATCTTTCACATATACACATCAGTTTGTTTTAAGCTCATTCTGACTTGATTATAACAGTCAGAATCAAGTTGAGTCAGACTTGACAACTCATTTATACTAAATATAGTATATTTAACACTTATTTCTAACAAATCTAGTTCTAGATCAATAGATTGAAACTTAAAATTTCTAATAATAGTATATATTCTGACTCTGATTGACTCACAAGTCAGATTAAAGAAATTGATTTAACTTTGATCTGACATGCAGATCAAAATTTCTGACTTAATTTATGAGTTAAATCAGAGTCAAATCAAGTTGAGTCAGAGTCAGACTGACTCAATAGTCACTTTATTTATTCACTAATCAGTATAGATTCTTTAATTTTATTAAGAGAAAGATTTGTTAGTGAGATAATGAAGAAATTATGAAAAAGAATGAGATAATAATGAGATGAGAAAGCAAAAATAAAAGAAAAGAAAAAATATATAACAAAAACACAAAATAAAACAACAATGAGCTCAGAACTCAAACACACAACAAAAAGTAAGACAAAAAAAAATCAACTTATTTTGTAAATCAATTTTTCTTACTTCATCTGATCATCATAATATTAATAAGTCTTATAAGATTGTCAACATAAGTTTTAACTGATTAAAAAAGCAATAAAACTTGACAACTAATAAAGATTTAATAAGTTTATTGACAGTTTATTCAGATGTAAAAATGAACTTAAAACTAATAAAACTGCAATTAACAGTTTTATAAACAAAGTAATACTGAATATTAATGTACTTAATGCAGACCTGAAACTCAGAATTTCAAACTAAATTTATAGCATTATAATTGTCAGCACAAATAATGATAGAATTACTATTATTAAGAAAGTCAATTTTCATAAGAAAATAATGAATTTATTAGATATAGTGTCTGCTACTCAAGTACATAGACTGCAGTGTAACATAGAGTTGTATCACATGAGAATTCAGTTAAATCACATTCATACAGTTTAAACAAAAAACTTCATAGCATGCAGAGTTTGCATACTCATTATAAGTATTCATAATCTTTAGAATATATGCTTAAATATCTAAATGACATTTCTTTATTATTGAATTATAAGCTCAGTGAGTATCATACAACTGCAACAGTGTTTTGTTCTAAATACATTTAAAGTTGTATGAATATACACTTAAAAACATCATTAAATCTCAGTTTCTATTTAACATGATCAGCAACAATCAGAATGAAGCTTGTTGAGAGAAGAAACTTAAAGAGATTTATTTATTTATTATTTATTCTTCATTCTATGCATGCAGCTATAAAAGCTATGACAGTTAATAGACATATAGTGAAAGATGTAGACACAAAACAAAACTCAAAATCTTGTACATGTGAATAATCAATCTAACATCAACAGACAAATCAAAACCACAGAACCACAACTAAAGCAGCTATCAAAATTCTGAATAGTGCAAATTCTTTGTCTCATTTACTTCTATAAACCCTCAAAACAGCTTATCTTCATCATCAATACTGATGGTGGGGTACCTCAATTATCATTCAGTGAAAATTTTTCACATACCTCCAGCCAAAACTCAAAACAACATCTCAGACATCAACATCACCACAACCAATGCGTCTTCAAAAATTCTGAATCAACAGTTTTCTTCACCTTGATCTCTTCTAAAATTCATACTATTACTGCTTTTTGATATCTTTATTGCTCACAAAGTTGTTGGACTGTTTAGTTGTACCCCTTAGTATCTAGTTTTTGAAGTTCACAAATTTTTGCTTAATTTTCCTAGCTTGCTTGACAGAATTTCTGCGCACCAAGCATCACCAGACACCTCAACTAAGCCTCACTCACACCAAAACATCAAAAACACCAAAACAACCAAGAAAACACCAAAAACACCACTTTTACGCCAACTACACAGCAATTCCAGTCTATACACACCAAGTCACATCAATTCACACATCATACAACATACCTACATAGCTCTACCATCAAAACAAGCTAGTTTATCAACAAAATTGACTACTTTTCAGCTATTTTCGCTCAAAAACCAGCGTTTCAGGTCAAATTTCTAAGCATTACAGGCTGAATTACACCAAATCGCTCAATTCCAGCAACTGCACACAGTTTCCGCAAAAACTAGCTGCAAAATAGCCATTTCTTGACGGATTTAGCTGGAATTTGAGCATTTCTTCTGTCAATTGATTAGCATTTTGCATGCAGAAAGAACCTATCAGTGGAGACATACCCTACACTAGAAGCATCTCACAAAGACCTAGTGAAGAGTATAAGCAGGTAGCTATTTTCTAGCTCTATCTGCTGGTAAAAGCTCAGACTGGCAAACAATGTTGTCTGAGTAGTTGGGATATAAATATGAGGCTTCATGTGGAAATCTTGCCCTAGATGCATCTGTCCCAAGATCTAGTGATTGAGTGACTTATAGTATAGTCTTGCTTATAGTAGAGCTGGTAAAAGCCTATTGTAGAGTTTATCTACTCTAGGTGAATTGAGATATTAAGCAACATCTGAATTAGGCAATTAAATACAGTCTATTCTAGATGAAATAAGGATTCAAAGCTTCTATAATTTAGAATCTCAGGAAAATCTAGTTTTTATCTTCAAAAACTAGATAATTACTGCTAGACATAGACCTTCTGAACCTGGATTTGGATAGAATTTTGAATTTGGACAGAATGGACCTCAAAAACACCTCATATCATGACTTTTGCACTGGATTTCAGCGACTTCATGCAAGATTTCAATCTAGAAAACTCAAAAACACCTAAAAAACAACAAAAATCATCAAAAACAGCACTTCCACAACTCTTTATGAGTTCACCAGACCTGTTGGAATCACAAATCATCATGAAATCTTCTCAAAAGACTATTCTAAAGTCCAAAAAGAGAAGAGTCATTGTCAGTTCAGTGCTAAAAGCTATTTCTTCTGATGAAGAATCAAATCAGCATGAAACTCATCATGCAAACTGCACAAATCTACACCCAAAAAGTCAAAATGATGACAAACTACTTCAACAAGTCAGAAACTACCTCAAGCAAGCTATTCAGCAATTCACAAACCTCATAGTTCAACAAGAACTAGAAACTAGCATCAAGACACTGGATCAAGCAAGACAAAATGCAAATCTAGACTCACTCAAACAGTCAGATGAAGCATTTCATCAGAAACTAGATGTTCAACAACAACTAGACAGCTTCAAAGATGAAGTCAACATCAAACTAGACAAAATTCTTCACACAATGTCTAAAACAAAGTCAGAAATCACAGAGAAATCAGCATTTGTCTTTCAGACAAACAAAACAAACTCTATCAACTTTGTACAGACAAACAAAATCAGCTTTGAACAATCAACATCAACAAAAACAGTCAAATCAGCTACATATGCATCAATTGCAAGCAGCAAAGATCAAAATGCTCAAAACTCATGAACAACTGTTCAAAAAAAAGCATCAAAGTCAAAAGTAGTGAATAAACTCACTACTTTCAGAGAAAGACATCTAATTATAAAGTCAAAAACACTCACAACTACTATCAATGTCATAGACATGTGCAACAAAATCAACAACACACTTAAAACAGCAAAAATAGACAATTTGCTGGTTTCCACAGTTGCTATTTCACAATTCAAAGCTAGTATAGTGCTCACAACCAGTGAAGACACAGCAGAAGACTTGCTAAAACATCAACAAATCTGAAATTCATCATCTGAATTCATAGAAATCAAAAAGGATGAAAAGTGGTACAAAATAGTAGCATATGAAATTCCCACAGCTATTTTCAATGACAAAGAAGACATGCAACTAGTCAAAGATGAAGTAGAAATCTTCAACAAAGATATCAAACTAGCTATTTTATCATGCTGACTTACTTCAGAAGAAGCCAGACAGAAAAAACAGCATGCATCTATTGTCTTGACAGTCAAATCAGAACAAGAAGCTCAAAAAGCACTCAGAAACAGACTGATAATTGCTGAAACATCAGTTAGAACTGCAGTCTACAACATCTGCAAACCAACAGATCAATGCAGAAAGTGTCAAAAGTTTGAACATACTCAAAAAGTATGTAAAAATCAAGACACATGTCAATTCTGTGCAGAAAACCACAATACTAGAGAACATGACTGTTTTCTTTGTTTCACACAGTCAAAAGGAATCACTTGCGCACATATAGTCTATAAATGCAGCAATTGTGATGAGAAACATCAAGCAAATAGTGCAGAATGCAGTGTTTTCAAAGCACTACAGTCTATTTCTTCAACAGCAGATCCACTATCTATGAAAATGTCATGAATAACACAACAAATTCATCACAAATCACCATTCTACAACACAACTGTGCAAGATCTATGAATGTCATGTACTCATGTCTGAATTCAGCTACAAAAACTGCAGATATAGTTCTTCTTCAAGAATCATGAATTGCAAGAGACAACAAAATCACTATTTCACATTCATCTTTTACTAGTTTGATACTCACATCTAATCTAGATATTAGATCTAGAACTATGACATTTGTGTCTAAAACTAAACAAGATTTAGTGTGTATATCAAGACCTGACTTGTCAAAAGACTCAGATTTGCAAATACTCAGTATTTCAGCAAATGGAATTTCTAGTATACTGTTACTTAACATATACAATGAAAAGTCACAGCAAATCAACAATGATCAATGAATCATAGACAGATGTTTAACAGCAATTCAATTACCACAAAGAGCTATTATCTGTGGGAATTTTAATGCACATCATGCATGGTGAAATTCATCAATAGAAAACTCTATAAAAGCTACTTCTTTAATAAAGTGGTTGAAAATTCACAACTGTGAGCTATTAAATACATCAGACATAAACATCTATACACATCACTCAGAAAATGTCACATCAGTGATTGATTTGACTTTTGCAACATCATTACTTTGCAATTTCATCAGAAATTGACAAGTAAATCAAGACATGGAGTTGAAATCAGACCATGAAGTTATTCAGTTTCAAATAACTGCAAATGAGTCTGAATGAGTTGAAAGTTCACTGAGTGCATCATACAATATAGACAAAGCAGACTGGGTTAAATTTGCAGAAACTCTGCAAATAAACTCAGTACAAATCAGTGTTCAAATTCAAAGCTTAATGCAACATCTATCAGATCAAAATCTAGAAGAAATGACTATTTCTCTCAGAAATCTGATAGCAAATGCAGCAGATCAGCATATACCAAAGAAAAAATCTTGTTCAAAAGTCAAAGTATGGTGATCTGAATCATTATCAGTACTTAGAACTGAAATGAGTGGTTTTAGAAGATACTGAAAACATCACAAATCACAAGAAAACTGAAATCAATTCAGAAATGCAAGAAATAGATACTTTCATGCAATTCAGAAAGTCAAACATACCTTATGGACTACTTTTCTGCAAGATGCAGCTGGAAAAGATGTTTTTACAGCATATCATTACACTAAACCACAAAAAATAGAGAAAACACCTCCTATAAAGCATGAAAACAATGTGGAACTCATATTTAAAGACAAATGTGACTTGTTTCTTGAAGCTATGTTTTCAAAACCACCTCAAACAAGTCCAGTTGAGCTAGAATGTGATAATAGTCTCACAAAATCATGATTTTCAGTCATTTCTAAGAAAATAAAACAAGCTATTATGACTTCATCAACAAAGAAAGCACCTGAGCCAGATGAATTGTTCTTTTTGATAATTCAACATGCATATCAAGCTATATCTGAGTTATTTCACACTGTTTATTCAGTTTTAATAAATCAAGGCTATCATTCAGTATGCTGGCGTCAAGAAACTGGTGCAATTCTAAGAAAAGAAGACAAAGCAGACTATTCAATACTCAAAGCATATAGATCAATCACTCTACTAAATTGCTTGAGCAAAATATCTGAAAAGATAATGACAACAAGACTTTCCTATTGGACTGAAACCACAGACTTGCTATATCATGAGCAAATGAGTGATAGAAAGCAAAGATCAGCTGTGAATGCAGCTATGTGTTTAACACATGACATTCAACAAGCAATCAACAACAACAAAGTCTTGACAGCTTTATTCTTGAATGTTAAGGGTGCATTTAACTATGTGTCTTTAAATCAACTGCTAAAAGTCATTTATTTATTTATTTATTTATTCTTCATTCTATGCATGCAGCTATAAAAGCTATGGCAGTTAATAGACATATAGTGAAAGATGTAGACACAAAACAAAACCCAAAATCTTGTACATGTGAATAATCAATCTGAATGCTTTTTGATCACTTCTGTTCAGTCAATCTGATGCTGATTGTCAATCAATATCTTTTTTCTTTTCTAAATCTCATCTTCACCCTCAACTTCTCCTAATAACCATTTTCTAGTAGCTACTTTGGTTTTCTTCAAAAACAGCAAAGTAGCTTTGATTCCTTCCTTGATAGTAAACAGCACCTTTGCTGTATATGGCAAATTGATGTTTCTGAGCTGATTTTTCAGCTCAGTTTGCTCCTTTTTGTTATATTGACAGGCTGTCAACAAATGCTCTGGGGTTTGATCTTTGTTGCATGCACCATTGCATTTCTTGCTGTTATAGTCTGGTAATCTATGCAGATATGCTTTGAAATAGTGATGACCTAGTTTCATTTGTGTAAAAGTAGCAAATGAAAGTCTGTCTGCACTTTTCAGATCTTCTTTGATGTGAAAACTAGGTGTTTGATCAAACTGAGCATAGTATCTTTCTTGAGTTGTCTTTTTCCAGTGGGTGGTCCAGTTTTCCAGTGCTTTGACCTTGATTTTGTGTTTGATATAGCTAATAGATGTAAATCTATCAATATCTGGTGAAATTGACTGCTTTGCACCTGATTTTGCAGCTTTATCTGCTATTTCATTGCCTTTAATGTCCTCATGTCCAGGGACCCAATGAATATGAGGTGTAACTTCATAATCTATGAGTTTTTGAAGAGTTTCTTGACATTTAATAGCTAGATGCTGTCCAGATCCTTGATTTGTGGTTTGAATTCTTTGTATAGCTGCTTGATTGTCTGAAAAGATCCATATGTCTTTGATTCTTTGATATTTCATGATTTCTTTGAGACTTAACTTCAAAGACTGTGAAATTCCAAACAATTCAGCATCATAGACTTCCATGGTGGTTTCTAGATTCCAAGATTGTTGATGTGTAATATCTTTATACATGTAGCAAAGACCTGCACCTAGATTTTCATCTAGTTTTGACTCATCTGTGTATAGAATAGCATTTCTTGCTCTAGTTTCTTTAGAAACAAGTGTTTCTAATTTCTTTAGATGTTTCAAAGTAGCTAGTTTCTTGTCAGATTTGCTGATTTGAATGTCTATGTTTGGTGAAACACTCCAAGGTGCACAGCATAACTCATTTTGAGTTGAAACCTCCAAATTTAGTGTTTCTGGTAGATATTTGCAAATGCTATATAGCACTTTAATCAACTGAGTTGGGTGTTTCTTCTTAATGAGAGAGTTTGGATGTTGATTCCAGTCAAGATAATGATCTTCATCAATATCACATCCAGTTCCAAGTCCTGGTGGGTAGGTGTATGGAGTTCTTTGTCTAATTGGATGATTTTCTGACAAAGTAGCTATTCTTAAAGCATATAGCTCTGTTTTTTGATCAAGTCTAAATCTGGGTGGTAATATAGCTGATTCTAGCTCCATAGCAGCTGATGGTGAAGACCTAAATGCACCTAGAATTTTTCTAGTTGCTGAATTTTGAAGTTTTTGAAACAGCTTTTCAAAATTCTTTTGTTGTTTCCACCATACTGGGCTTCCATAGTCACTTATAGATGTGATGCAGGCTGTGTACAGCTGTTTTCCAGCTGATGTTGATAAACCCCATTCAGAATTCATCAGTCTATGCAGTAAATGCAATGTTCTAGTTGCAGAAGCTATTTTCTTTTGCACATGTGTCTTAAAAGACATTTTAGTGTCAAACCAAACACCTAGTCAGCGTACAACTTTAGAAGGATGTATAACAAATTAATTTGGTAGTTTTACTGTTGATATAGCTTGATTTCCTTTCTGAAAATGAATGAGTTCTGACTTGCTGTCATCAAATATAACTGCATTTTCTTCAGCCCATTGAAATGCAGTTTTTGTGACTGATTCTAGTGTTTTGCTGTTGTCTGCAGCTGTTTTTCCTTCCACAATAATAGCCACATCATCAATATAGCTTGGTAGCTTTAGTTGAGTGTGTTTATTGTTGATTTTTGTGAATAGAAATCGCATATAGATCAAAAATAGCATTGGTGATATGGGTGATCCTTGTGGAATTCCAGAATTGACACTTTGTGGGTGATTTTTTTCACCATCAAAAGCTAGAGCAATTGTTCTATTTGTAAGAAAGCATTGCATCCATTTTAGTACAGTTTGTGGTAAATGTAGTCTTTTCATGACTTTTAGCAATTGATTTAAAGACACATAGTTAAATGCACCCTTAACATCCAAGAATAAAGCTGTCAAGACTTTGTTGTTGTTGATTGCTTGTTGAATGTCATGTGTTAAACACATAGCTGCATTCACAGCTGATCTTTGCTTTCTACCACCCATTTGCTCATGATATAGCAAGTCTGTGGTTTCAGCCCAATAGGAAAGTCTTGTTGTCATTATCTTTTCAGATATTTTGCCCAAGCAATTTAGTAGAGTGATTGGTCTATATGCTTTGGGTATTGAGTAGTCTGCTTTGCCTTCTTTTCTCAGAATTGCACCAGTTCCTTGACACCAGCATACTGGATGATAGCCTTGATTTATTAAAACTGAATAAACAGTGTGAAATAACTCAGATATAGCTTGATATGCATGTTGAATTATCAAAAAGGACAATCCATCTGGCCCAGGTGCTTTCTTTGTTGATGAAGTCATAATAGCTTGTTTTATTTCCTTAGAAATGACTGAAAACCATGGTTTTGTGAGACTATTATCACATTCTAGCTCAACTGAACTTGTTTGAGGTGGTTTTGGAAACATAGCTTCAAGAAACAAGTCATATTTGTCTTTAAATGTGAGTCTCACTTTGTTTTCATGCTTTATAGAAGGTGTTTTCTCTATTTTTCGTGGTTTAGTGTAATGATATGCTGTAAAAACATCTTTTCCAGCTGCACCTTGCAGAAAAGTAGTCCATGAGGTATGTTTGACTTTCTGAATTGCATGAAAGTATCTATTTCTTGCATTTCTGAATTGATTCCAGTTTTCTTGTGATTTGTGATGTTTCCAGTATCTTCTAAAACCACTCATTTCAGTTCTAAGTACTGATAATGATTCAGACCACCATACTTTGGCTTTTGAACAAGGTTTTCTCTTTGGTATATGCTGATCTGCTGCATTTGCTATCAGATTTCTGAGAGAAATAGCCATTTCTTCTAGATTTTGATCTGATAGATGTTGCATTAGGCTTTGAATTTGAACACTGGTTTGTACTGAGTTTATTTGCAGAGTTTCTGCAAATTTAACTCAGTCTGCTTTGTCTATATTGTATGATGCACTCAGTGGACTTTCAACCCATTCAGACTCATTTGCAGTTATTTGAAACTGAATAACTTCATGGTCTGATCCAGATTCCATGTCTTTTTTTATTTATTTATTTATTCTTCATTCTATGCATGCAGCTATAAAAGCTATGGCAGTTAATAGACATATAGTGAAAGATGTAGACACAAAACAAAACCCAAAATCTTGTACATGTGAATAATCAATCTGAATGCTTTTTGATCACTTCTGTTCAGTCAATCTGATGCTGATTGTCAATCAATATCTTTTTTCTTTTCTAAATCTCATCTTCACCCTCAACTTCTCCTAATAACCATTTTCTAGTAGCTACTTTGGTTTTCTTCAAAAACAGCAAAGTAGCTTTGATTCCTTCCTTGGTAGTAAACAGCACCTTTGCTGTATATGGCAAATTGATGTTTCTGAGCTGATTTTTCAGCTCAGTTTGCTCCTTTTTGTTATATTGACAGGCTGTCAACAAATGCTCTGGGGTTTGATCTTTGTTGCATGCACCATTGCATTTCTTGCTGTTATAGTCTGGTAATCTATGCAGATATGCTTTGAAATAGTGATGACCTAGTTTCATTTGTGTAAAAGTAGCAAATGAAAGTCTGTCTGCACTTTTCAGATCTTCTTTGATGTGAAAACTAGGTGTTTGATCAAACTGAGCATAGTATCTTCCTTGAGTTGTCTTTTTCCAGTGGGTGGTCCAGTTTTTCAGTGCTTTGACCTTGATTTTGTGTTTGATATAGCTAATAGATGTAAATCTATCAATATCTGGTGAAATTGACTGCTTTGCACCTGATTTTGCAGCTTTATCTGCTATTTCATTGCCTTTAATGTCCTCATGTCCAGGGACCCAATGAATATGAGGTGTAACTTCATAATCTATGAGTTTTTGAAGAGTTTCTTGACATTTAATAGCTAGATGCTGTCCAGATCCTTGATTTGTGGTTTGAATTCTTTGTATAGCTGCTTGATTGTCTGAAAAGATCCATATGTCTTTGATTCTTTGATATTTCATGATTTCTTTGAGACTTAACTTCAAAGACTGTGAAATTCCAAACAATTCAGCATCATAGACTTCCATGGTGGTTTCTAGATTCCAAGATTGTTGATGTGTAATATCTTTATACATGTAGCAAAGACCTGCACCTAGATTTTCATCTAGTTTTGACCCATCTGTGTATAGAATAGCATTTCTTGCTCTAGTTTCTTTAGAAACAAGTGTTTCTAATTTCTTTAGATGTTTCAAAGTAGCTAGTTTCTTGTCAGATTTGCTGATTTGAATGTCTATGTTTGGTGAAACACTCCAAGGTGCACAGCATAACTCATTTTGAGTTGAAACCTCCAAATTTAGTGTTTCTGGTAGATATTTGCAAATGCTATATAGCACTTTAATCAACTGAGTTGGGTGTTTCTTCTTAATGAGAGAGTTTGGATGTTGATTCCAGTCAAGATAATGATCTTCATCAATATCACATCCAGTTCCAAGTCCTGGTGGGTAGGTGTATGGAGTTCTTTGTCTAATTGGATGATTTTCTGACAAAGTAGCTATTCTTAAAGCATATAGCTCTGTTTTTTGATCAAGTCTAAATCTGGGTGGTAATATAGCTGATTCTAGCTCCATAGCAGCTGATGGTGAAGACCTAAATGCACCTAGAATTTTTCTAGTTGCTGAATTTTGAAGTTTTTGAAACAGCTTTTCAAAATTCTTTTGTTGTTTCCACCATACTGGGCTTCCATAGTCACTTATAGATGTGATGCAGGCTGTGTACAGCTGTTTTCCAGCTGATGTTGATAAACCCCATTCAGAATTCATCAGTCTATGCAGTAAATGCAATGTTCTAGTTGCAGAAGCTATTTTCTTTTGCACATGTGTCTTAAAAGACATTTTAGTGTCAAACCAAACACCTAGTCAGCGTACAACTTTAGAAGGATGTATAACAAATTAATTTGGTAGTTTTACTGTTGATATAGCTTGATTTCCTTTCTGAAAATGAATGAGTTCTGACTTGCTGTCATCAAATATAACTGCATTTTCTTCAGCCCATTGAAATGCAGTTTTTGTGACTGATTCTAGTGTTTTGCTGTTGTCTGCAGCTGTTTTTCCTTCCACAATAATAGCCACATCATCAATATAGCTTGGTAGCTTTAGTTGAGTGTGTTTATTGTTGATTTTTGTGAATAGAAATCGCATATAGATCAAAAATAGCATTGGTGATATGGGTGATCCTTGTGGAATTCCAGAATTGACACTTTGTGAGTGATTTTTTTCACCATCAAAAGCTAGAGCAATTGTTCTATTTGTAAGAAAGCATTGCATCCATTTTAGTACAGTTTGTGGTAAATGTAGTCTTTTCATGACTTTTAGCAATTGATTTAAAGACACATAGTTAAATGCACCCTTAACATCCAAGAATAAAGCTGTCAAGACTTTGTTGTTGTTGATTGCTTGTTGAATGTCATGTGTTAAACACATAGCTGCATTCACAGCTGATCTTTGCTTTCTACCACCCATTTGCTCATGATATAGCAAGTCTGTGGTTTCAGCCCAATAGGAAAGTCTTGTTGCCATTATCTTTTCAGATATTTTGCCCAAGCAATTTAGTAGAGTGATTGGTCTATATGCTTTGGGTATTGAGTAGTCTGCTTTGCCTTCTTTTCTCAGAATTGCACCAGTTCCTTGACGCCAGCATACTGGATGATAGCCTTGATTTATTAAAACTGAATAAACAGTGTGAAATAACTCAGATATAGCTTGATATGCATGTTGAATTATCAAAAAGGACAATCCATCTGGCCCAGGTGCTTTCTTTGTTGATGAAGTCATAATAGCTTGTTTTATTTCCTTAGAAATGACTGAAAACCATGGTTTTGTGAGACTATTATCACATTCTAGCTCAACTGAACTTGTTTAAGGTGGTTTTGGAAACATAGCTTCAAGAAACAAGTCACATTTGTCTTTAAATATGAGTCCCACTTTGTTTTCATGCTTTATAGAAGGTGTTTTCTCTATTTTTCATGGTTTAGTGTAATGATATGCTGTAAAAACATCTTTTCCAGCTGCACCTTGCAGAAAAGTAGTCCATGAGGTATGTTTGACTTTCTGAATTGCATGAAAGTATCTATTTCTTGCATTTCTGAATTGATTTCAGTTTTCTTGTGATTTGTGATGTTTCCAGTATCTTCTAAAACCACTCATTTCAGTTCTAAGTACTGATAATGATTCAGACCACCATACTTTGGCTTTTGAACAAGGTTTTCTCTTTGGTATATGCTGATCTGCTGCATTTGCTATCAGATTTCTGAGAGAAATAGCCATTTCTTCTAGATTTTGATCTGATAGATGTTGCATTAGGCTTTGAATTTGAACACTGGTTTGTACTGAGTTTATTTGCAGAGTTTCTGCAAATTTAACCCAGTCTGCTTTGTCTATATTGTATGATGCACTCAGTGGACTTTCAACCCATTCAGACTCATTTGCAGTTATTTGAAACTGAATAACTTCATGGTCTGATCCAGATTCCATGTCTTGATTTACTTGCCAATTTTCAATGAAATTGCAAAGTAAGGGTGTTGCAAAAGTCAAATCAATCACTGATGTGGCATTTCCTGAGTGATGTGTATAGGTGTTTATGTCTGGTGTATTTAATAGCTCACAGTTGTGAATTTTCAACCACTTTATTAAAGAAGTAGCTCTTATAGAGTTTTCTATTGATGAATTCCACCATGCATGATGTGCATTAAAATTCCCACAGATAATAGCTCTTTGTGGTAGTTGAATTGCTGTTAAACATCTGTCTATGGTCCATTGATCATTGTTGATTTGCTGTGACTTTTCATTGTATATGTTAAGTAACAGTATACTAGAAATTCCATTTGCTGAAATACTGAGTATTTGCAAATCTGAGTCTTTTGACAAGTCAGGTCTTGGTATACACACTAAATCTTGTTTAGTTTTAGACACAAATGCCATAGTTCTAGGTCTAATATCTAGATTAGATGTGGGTATCAAACTAGTAAAAGATGGATGTGAAATAGTGGTTTTGTTGTCTCTTGCAACCCATGATTCTTGAAGAAGAACTATGTCTGCAGTTTTTGTAGCTGAATTCAGACATGAGTACATGACATTCATAGATCTTGCGTAGTTGTGTTGTAGAATGGTGATTTGTGATGAATTTGTTGTGTTATTCATGACATTTTCATAGATAGTGGATCTGCTGTTGAAGAAATAGGCTGTAGTGCTTTGAAAACACTGCATTCTGCACTATTTGCTTGATGTTTCTCATCACAATTGCTGCATTTATAGACTATATGTGCGCAAGTGGTTCCTTTTGACTGTGTGGGACAAAGAAAACAGCCATGTTCTCTAGTATTGTGGTTTCCCGCACAGAATTGACATGTGTCTTGATTTTTACATACTTTTTGAGTATGTCCAAACTTTTGACACTTTCTGCATTGATCTGTTGGTTTGCAAGTGTTGTAGACTGCAGTTCTAACTGATGTTCCAGCAATTATCAGTCTGTTTCTGAGTGCTTTTTGAGCTTCTTGTTCTGATTTGACTATCAAGACAATAGATGCATGTTGTTTTTCCTGTCTGACTTCTTCTGAAGTAAGCCAGCGTGGTAAAATAGCTAGTTTGATATCTTTGTTGAAGGTTTCTACTTCATCTTTGACTAGTTGCATGTCTTCTTTGCCGTTGAAAATAGCTGTGGGAATTCCATGTGCTACTATTTTGTACCACTTTTCATCCTTTTTGATTTCTATGAATTCAGATGATGAATTCCAGATTTGTTGATGTTTTAGCAAGTCTTCTGCTGTGCCTTCACTGGTTGTGAGCACTATACTAGCTTTGAATTGTGAAATAGCAACTGTGGAAACCAGCAAATTGTCTATTTTTGCTGTTTTAAGTGCATTGTTGATTTTGTTGCGCATGTCTATGGCATTGATAGTAGTTGTGGGTGTTTTTGACTTTATAACTAGACGTCTTTCTCTGAAAGTAATGGGTTTATCCACTACTTTTGACTTTGGTGCTTTTTTTTGAACAGTTGTCCATGAGTTTTGAGCATTTTGATCTTTGCTGCTTGCAATTGATGCATATGTTGCTGATTTCACTGTTTTTGTTGATGTTGGCTGTCCAAAGCTGGTTTTGTTTGTCTGTACAAAGTTGATAGAGTTTGTTTTGTTTGTCTGAAAGACAAATGCTGGTTTCTCTGTGGTTTCTGACTTTGTTTTAGACATTGTGTGAAGAATTTTGTCTAGTTTGATGTTGACTTCATCTTTGAAGCTGTCTAGTTGTTGTTGAACATCTAGTTTCTGATGAAATGCTTCATCTGACTGTTTGAGTGAGTCTAGATTTGCATTTTGTCTTGCTTGATCCAGTGTCTTGATGCTAGTTTCTAGTTCTTGTTGAACTATGGGGTTTGTGAATTGCTGAATAGCTTGCTTGAGGTAGTTTCTGGCTTGTTGAAGTAGTTTGTCACCATTTTGACTTTTTGAGTGTAGGTTTGTGCAGTTTGCATGATGAGTTTCATGCTGATTTGATTCTTCATCAGAAGAAATAGCTTCTAGCACTGAACTGGCAATGGCTCTTCTCTTTTTAGACTTTAGAATAGTCTTTTGAGAAGGTTTCATGGTGATTTGTGATCCCAACAGGTCTGGTGAACTCATAAAGAGTTGTGGAAGTGCTGTTTTTGGTGATTTTTGTTGTTTTGTAGGTGTTTTTGCGTTTTCTAGATTGAAATCTTGCATGAAGTTGCTGGAATCCAGTGCAAAAGTCATGATATGAGGTGTTTTTGGGGTCCGTCCTGTCCAAATCCAAAATCCTATTCAAATCCAGGTCCAGAAGGTCTATGTCTAGCAGTAATTATCTAGTTTTTGAAGGTAAAAACTAGATTTTCCTGAGGTTCTAGATTATAGAAGCTTTGGATCCTTATTTCATCTAGAATAGGCTGTACCCAATTGCCTAATCCAGATGTTGCTTAATATCCCAATTCACCTAGAGTAGATAAACTCTACAATAGGCTTTATACCAGCTCTACTATAAGCAAGACTATACTATAAGTCACTCAACCACTAGGTCTTGGGGCAGATGCGTCTAGGGCAAGATTTCCACATGGAGCCTCATATTTATATCCCAACTACTCAGACAACGTTGTTTGCCAGTCTGAGCTTTTACCAGCAGGTAGGGCTAGAAAATAGCTACCTGCTTATACCCTTCACTAGGTCTTTGTGAGATGCTTCTAGTGTAGGGTATGTCTCCACTGGTAGGTTCTTTCTGCATGCAAAACGCTAATCAATTGACAGAAGAAATGCTCAAATTCCAGCTAAATCCGTCAAGAAATGGCTATTTTGCGGCTAGTTTTTGCGGAAACTGCGTGCAGTTGCTGGAATTGAGCGATTTGGTGTAATTCAGCCTGTAACGCTTAGAAATTCGACCTGAAATGCTGGTTTTTGGGCAAAAATAGCTGAAAAGTAGTCGATTTTGTTGATAAAATAGCTTGTTTTGATGGTGGAGCTATGTAGGTATGTTGTATGATGTGTGAATTGATGTAGCTTGGTGTGTATAGGCTGGAATTGCTGTGTAGTTGGCGTAAAAGTGGTGTTTTTGGTGTTTTCTTGGTTGTTTTGGTGTTTTTGGTGTTTTGGTGTGAGTGAGGCTTAGTTAAAGTATCTGGTGATGCTTGGTGCGCAGAAATTCTGTCAAGCAAGCTAGGAAAATTAAGCGAAAATTTGTGAACTTCAAAAAACTAGATACTAAGGGGTACAACTAAACAGTCCAACAACTTTGTGAGCAATAAAGATATCAAAAAGCAGTAATAGTATGAATTTTAGAAGAGATCAAGGTGAAGAAAACTGTTGATTCAGAATTTTTGAAGATGCGTTGGTTGTGGCGATGTTGATGTCCAAAATGTTGTTTTGGTTTTTTGGGAGGAGGTACGCGAAAAATTTTCACTGAATGGTAATTGCGATCCCTCACCACCAGTATTGATGATGAAGATAAGCTGTTTTGAGAGTTTATGAAAGTGAATGAGATGAAGAATTTGCTCTATTCAGAATTTTGATAGCTGGTTTGGTTGTGGTTCTGTGATTTCTTTGCGATCCTCACTTCCCAGAGCATTTGTTGACAGTCTGTCAATATAACAAAAAGAAGCAAACTGAGCTGAAAAATCAGCTCAGAAACATCAATTTGTCATATACAGCAAAGATGCTGTTTACTATCAAGGAAGAAATCAAAGCTACTTTGCTGTTTTTCAAGAAAACCAAAGTAGCTATTAGAAAATGGTTATTAGAAGAAGTTGAGAGTGAAGATGAGATTTAGAAAAGAAAAAAGATATTGATTGACAATCAACATCAGATTGACTGAACAGAAGTGATCAAAAAGCATTCAGATTGATTATTCACATGTACAAGATTTTGAGTTTTGTTTTGTGTCTACATCTTTCACTATATGTCTATTAACTGCCATAGCTTTTATAGCTGCATGCATAGAATGAAGAATAAATAAATAAATATAAATAAATAGATTATTAAAGTTAAACATGATTGTTTTCATAAGAGAAACAACTCTACTATATAGAACATGCTTAATATGAGAGTGTTGAGCATTTTTGATGTCTTGATGTCTCAATGTTGAGAAATTGAGCTCTCAGCTTGTCTGCTCATCATTGAGTTATTGTATCATTATGTAACTGCTGTCTAGCAGTTCTTCTTGTATGCACTTTGAGTGAATTCTTGATTTTAAACTCATGAGTTTCTTTCTCTTCAGACATGATTGTAACATCATTTTTCTTCTTCAGGTGTTAGTTCTCTAGTGTTTATTTAAGTGAGAGTATATAATGAATTCATTGTCAGCAATGATGCTTTCTAAAAATTTCAATTGTCTAAGAATTGCAAAGAAAATTCAACTCAGTGATAGTCTTATCACATTTTCTTGTGAATTCTGTACTGTCTGCAGTATTGATTGCTTTGTTATGATTAATGAAAGACTGAAATGTAATAAGTATACTTGCTGTAATCATCTGTACATTGCAGTTTTGTGAAAGTCTCTCAACAGAACTTGTCTTTCTCTCTGTAAGAAAATAAATGATGTGAATATGATTCTTGATGTTTTTGCTGTCAAGATGATGCATTTTCAAAAAACTTTGAATCAAATGAATTGTTGTGTTGCATAAAAGACTGATTGTCTTGCTGCTGAACTTGATAGTGATAATGATGAAATTGAGAATGAAGATTTTTAAACAATGTCATAACTTATTGACTTGATGTCATCATTCTTCTGAGCTAATATCAACTTTTTTTCTCAAAATGTTAAAGTGTTTTCACACAGTTCTTGAGATTCTTTCTGAATTCTCAGATATTTTCTGAGATATCATAATCTTTTTATTTCATGAGATAGTGAACTTCTTCACTAATCATTCTCTTCTTTAAAATGTTCTTAACTTTGTATTCTTTATTGAGTTTGACAGATGTTTTGCTGATTTGAAGTGATATGAATTGATTGTAATGTTGTAGCATGAATGCATGAAATATCAAGTGTATTCTCATTCTTTGAGATAAGTCTAACTCATAACTTAATTTCTTGATGTTTCATATGATCTTGAATGATTCAATGCTCTTGTTTTTCAACTTCTTGCTTCTTTCTTTGATTTGTATGTTGTTCATTCTTAAATATATCTTCTCTTCTTCTTCAAATGATTTTGTTTCTGTTGTTTGTTTCATTTGCTGTTCAATTTGTTTTGTCAGATCTTAATGCAGTTTCTTTATCTAAACAATATTCAGAATTACTTTTTGACTCTGTGATCTGTGTTCTTTGAAATCTTGTTATATCTCTGAATTGTAGTTATAATTCACATAAAAAGATGTTTCTCTCATGATTTTGTTTCTTGCATTGTTGTATGCAAACTGTGCTGTTGACAACAGTTGTACTCAGTTGTTCTGACTTTTGTTGACATAATGTCTCAAGTATGTTTTCACTGTCTGATTCATTCATTTACTTTGCTCATTTGTCTGTAAGTGATATGCTGTTAATATCTTGTGCTTTATTCTGAGTTTTGCTGTGAGCATTTTTCAAAACTTGCTTGTGAACAATTTATCTCTGTTGATAATAAATTCTTTTGATAGTCTGTGATTGTTAATTAATTTTCTTAGTATTGTGTATATCAATATTGATGCTGTTGTGATTTCTTTGAATGAAATGAACATTGTGTACTTGATTAATCTATTCACTATGATTAATATACTGTTGAATCTCACTTTTCATGCTGAATTCTTAGATGATGATAACTTTGTAATGAAGTTCATGATAATTGACTTTCATAATGCATTCAGTGTGTCTAGTTGTGTTACTTTGTTGTATTGTTTATTTTGATTGATCTTGTTTCTTTGACATGAATTGCACACAGTGATTATCTTGATGATTCAATTTCAAAAATTACTAACATTGCATCTTCTTCACACTAAATTCTCAGTGTGTTTAACTCTCAGATGTTCTCTGACTCTGTTGTAATGACATATTTTAATGAGTTCTTTGTCTGTTAAGAGAGCTTACTTTATCTTGTACATTGCTGCTAAATCTTTTGTGAAAATTTTGTTGTTGTCTTTGCTGAGAATTTCAGTATATATCATTTGTACATCTTCATGATCAGATTGTCTGCTCAAGATATCTGCTTCATTATTTTCATTACTTTTTTTATAATGAATTTAAAATTCATAGTCTGTCAACTGTTCTGCTCAACAAATCTGTTGTTGATTGAGTTGTTTTGTTATTGCAAAGTTTCTCAGATTTTTATGATCTGTGTAGATCTGAATTGACTTGTTCATTTTTGCAAAAAATAATCTTCAATCTTGCAGTGTCTTCACTATTGCAAGAAGTTTTTTGTCATGAATCTCATATCTTTTCTTGAATTCTGATAGCTTTCTAAATTGATATACTATGAATCTTTATTGTTCATTCTTAATCTGATATAGACATGTTTCTATTGTGAAATCTGAAGCATCAGTTTTCAGTGTCTTTTTGCATCCTGAATTGAATATTCTCAGATGTATCATTTCACTAAGACTTTTCTTTAATATATAAAATGCATTCTTCTGTTTCTGATTTCAATGTTATTTTTTGCTTTTGTGTGTTAAATGCATTAGTGATTTTGCAATTCTTGCATAATTTAATACAAACTTTCAATAATAGTTTGTTAATTCTAGAAAGATCTGTACTTTCTTGATTCATTTTAATATTATTCAGTTTCTGACTGCTTCTGTCTTCTTTAAATTCTTTTTAATCTGTTCAGATTGAATTACATAGTCTAGAAACTTAACTTTCTTGATCTTGAATCTGCTTTTTGACTTTTTCATGTATAAGACTTTCTCATTGAGTTTTATCAATACTTTGCACATATGCTTGCAGTGTTTCTCAAGATCTTCTGAGTATATCAGAATATTATTAAGATATGTGATCACAAAATCATTGAGATATTTTCTTAATATATCATTGATTAATCTTTAAAAGATGACTGAAGCATTCTTTAGTTCAAACAGCATAACAGTGTATTTATAATGTTTGTATCTTGTTCAGAATGTCATCTTTCACTCTTTGTCTTCTTTCATTCTGACTTAATAGTAGACATTTTTGAAATCTAAGTTCATGAATCACTTAGTTCTGTCTAATTAATCTTGCAATTCTTCTATCAATAATAGAGAATAACTATCTTGATGAGTTATCTCATTGAATTATCTGTAATTGACACATAATTATTTTTTGTCATTCTTCTTTAATATGAACAGAATTGAATATTCTGTTGATGACTTTGATGATTTTATGAATTCTTTCTTTAAATTCTTGTCAAGATAAGTTCTAACTTTCTTGAGTTGATTTTTGTTCATTGAGTACAATGACATTCATTTAGATTGCTTTTCATTCAATAGCAGTATTTCATAATCTCATAACTTATATTCTGATAAGCTCATTTCTGATTGTTCAGAAATCTTGTATGTGTCTTTAACTGTACATATTTCTTTTATAACTCAATCAATTCTTAAATTTCTTCTACACAATCAGAACATCTTTAGCACTGTATTGTATTCAATTGATTTCATAACATTGAACATTATTTCTTGTGAGTTTTCAAGAATTAAGACTTTCACACAGATCTTCTCATCAATTCTTTCAATGACTTCATTTATCATTTGTATGTTAAATGAACAGTGCACTTGCTGTGTCACTAATTTCAACATGTTGACTATTTGTTAACTCATAATATTATCATCTGCTTCAGAATCTATCAATGTGTTAATTTGATTTCTGTTGATTATGATCTTGATTTATATTTAATAATCATTGTTGTTTCTTTGAGATGTTACTAGCTTCTTATTCTTTAGTCTTGTTGAAAAAGCTTCTTGTTTTTTGACTCATTTGATTGTTTAACTCATTTTCAAAGTTCTTAAAATCATCTTAATTTTCTTCTGATCATGAAATTCACATATTTTAAACTGTACTGCTCAATGTGTCTTTCTGAATGTAGTTGAAGTTCATACTGATTGTACTTCATCTACAACTGACTCTTAAAGATTCTTACTCTTTGCAGAAATTTAAATAATATATATTCTTTGCTGAAGATTCATCTGTCTTCATTCTACATGATATATTCTTCAGATAAGTATATCTTTACTTTGTGACTCTTTGTTCTTCACACAAGAAATTCTGACATCAATTCTTTTGTGATTGTTTGTACATCTCTCATTAAATCATCAAATCTTTCACATATCTCTGCTTTCTTCTTCAGCATTTTTTTGCTGATTGATGTCACTTTTCTTTGAACACTTAGATCTTTCTCAATCTTTGTTTAATATTTCTTTGAGAGCTCTGTCTCAATATTGTTTAAACTTTTTCTTATAAGTGTATTGTTATCAAGAAATATTCATGATTCATCAATCTGAAATTCATGATCATCAGTTTCTTAAATGTCATTCTTGAGAACATTGTCTTTTTTCTCAGCATCAAGAAATCTTTTTTTGATAAGAATAACTAATTTTTCTTTGTAAATTGATTAACTCATTGTGTTGTATCTGTTCTTCATGTCTTTGTATAATTTCTGAAAATATTATCTGACTTTATTTTTTGTGTTCATGTGTACTCTGCACATGTCATTGTAACAGATTGTTCAGCTGAGAATGTCATGCACTATGTGTGTATTTTTCTTAACTATCACTGCAATATTTTTTCTTTTCATCTGAGATCTGTTGCACTCTCAGACAAGATGTTTAAGTTTTTTACAGTTGTAATATGTTTACATCTTGTTTCACAATGTCATCTAAGACTTAGTGAATTGCTCTGTTTGACATTCAGACTCTGTTTGTCTAGTTTTTTATGATTTTTGATGATGCTTCTTGATCATATTAAGATTTATAAAATCTGTTCTTCTATATCTTATTAATAAAACATATCACTTTATTCACAATCAGAAGCTTTCTTCTTAATCTTTTATCATAGATAACATTCAATATTTTTTTTGTTTCATCTATCATTCTCATTGACAACTATCAATGTTAATACTCAAATTAATCATTCTCTGAAGATTGTCTGATTGTTCTGCTTGAACTATTTTGTCTTTGATGAACTTTCTTAACTCACAATAGTATTAATAAATGAGTGCTTTGTTGTTTTATCTGATGAGTGTCACTAATCATTGAAACTCTGTGATGTATACTGCTGCTGATTCACTCTGTTGTAAAATATAAATTTGTTTCTCTGCTGTTCTTTCTTCATTAATCACTTTAAAGACTTTCTTAAATTTCTCTTTGAACTTGCTGAAGTCATTGAACATGAACTTTATGTTAGCATTGCATTCTTTGTAACTCTTTTCTAAAAACTTGTGTAGTTTGAAATCAACTCAATCAAAGACTGTATTCACTAGATAAATTGTTGTAAACAGTGTCTTCTCTTGATTGATTTGAAACTTTAATTGATTAAATTCAATATACAAATTGAGCTTAATCACAAAGACTCACAGTTTCTCTCTTTCTTCACCAAAAATATTCAATATCTGTATTTTAGATGTGTTCACAGATAGTTGTATTATTAAGACTGACATCACTAACTGTGCTGTCATTCTATCTGAAGTAAATAATAGAGATGAGTTTGTCTGAGCTTGTCTCAAGAACAAAGTTAAGACATTTTTCTGTGTGTCAGACATTGTATTTGTTATATTGTAAGAGTGTTCAAAGTGTAACATTCTAATTTGAACTTTCTTGAGTATGTAGAGTTAAAAGTTTGTGCTTATTGATATAACAGTTGATCTGAAATGATTCTGAACTTTAACTCTTAGATGATTATTAAAGTTGAACATGATTGTTTTCATAAAAGAAATGATTCTACTATATAGAATGTGCTTAATATGAAGATGTTGAGCACTCTTAATGTCTTGATGTTTTGACATCAAGAAGTTGAGTTCTCAGCTTATCTGCTCATCATCAAGCTGTTGTGCTGTTACATGACTGTTGTTTAGCAGTTTTTCTTGTACACACTTTGAGTGAATTCTTGATTCTGAACCTATGAGTTTCTTTCTTTTCAGACATGATTGTAACATAAATGTACAAAGATTCTTGTTTGAAAAAAGCACAATATTAGTGATTTTAGAAATTAAGTCATCAAGATGATCACTGTGTGTGACTTATATTAAAGAAATAAGAGTCAATAAAATAAATAATATAATAAAATAACATAACTGAATGCATCAGATGCACTGTGAAAGTCAGTTATTATGAACTTTATTGTAAAGTTGTCATCATTAAAAAACTCAGCATAAAAGATAAGATTTAACAGTATATTAATAATTATTGAGAGATATAAAGAATACTGATGCTATACTGCTGACTAACTGTCTATTTAGTAAAATGTACACTGTTAACTTACTGTTGTCAACATGAGTTGTAGAAATTGACTATTTACATACTTTACTACACAGACTATATGAGTAATGAGTAATTTTTAATGTTAATCTCAACTAAAAATATGAAAGCAATTAGAACATCACATTTCTCAATACTTTTATTTAATGATGCTGCATCTATTAACTTTCATTAACAGTAAATCTCAGTTGTTCAACAAAGCACTTAAAAATTTATCTAAATAAGAACTTAATTAGTTCATCAGTCATTATGTCTTAACTGAGCACAAAGTTTACATAAATTTAATTTCACTTGTGCAGATTACAAATATGATGATAAACAATGTTAATGTATTTTAATTACTCATACACATATACATTTTTAATCAGAGTCAAGACAGTCTGATTGTCTCTTTTAAACTGAAAAATGAAACTGTTTGATGAGCTTCATTTTTCTTGATATTTATACAGTATGAATTGTTTTTAAGATATTTACTTATATTTATGTTTCACAGTATCTGCATAAGTTAAACTTCAATTTTTGCATATATTGATATAATTATGTACTTAGTCTCTGTGATTAAAATAACAATAAACTTTTATTTTTGACTTGTTCATGACATTAATTTATCTTCAAGCATATATACATATTTTAAAATTGACTTTCTATCTTATTTGTCTGATGTATAGTCAGAATCTGAATATTTAAGTATGATTTGACTTTTATTGAGCTTGTACACAATATCAAAACTAATAATTAATTTCATATATCACAACAGTTTCTTAAACATATATTCATGATGTTCTGCAGAATCACTAAAATATTAATTTAATTAATTTAAAGAAAAGATGATGTTCAGTTAAGTATGAATCACTATATACATTAGATATTTAATTGCATATTGATACTGTCTTTGATCTATTCTTTATTTAGCTGAATTGATGAAGCAAAAAGTATTATATTTTATGAATAAAATTGTTGTGATCTTGTGTTTATTGAACTGTATGTAAAGATCTTTCAGCATTTTGTTTACATAATGAGTCTGATTTAAATATATAATTCTTCTCTTGTAATTATGTATAATTTGTATGTCAAGAATTTTCTGTGTCTTTCTCAAGTTCTTAACTTTGAACATTTCTGCAAGAACTTTTTTAAATTAAATATGTATTAAATTTGCTGATGTTACAATTATATTATTTACATAGAGAAGCAGCATAATTCTTTTGATGCTGTGAATAAAAAGACATGAATTAATGTTGCTTTAATGAAAGTTTAATTTGCACAGATTAATAATGCATTATTTATGTCAATCTTATGTGATTTGCTTCAGATCATAAAAACTACACAATATACACAGTATACAGTTAAATGCAACTTGAACTTCAGAAGAAGTTGTTATGTAGATGATTTTTTTAAGAAAAAATTCTGTAAAAACATTATTGATATTTAATTAATGATACTTAAAATTCTTAAGAACAATGATAGCAAAAAAGATTTAAAAAATATTGAACTTAATAGTAAATACAAAAATGTTCTCATAATCAATGTTATACATCTGAGAAAAATCTCTCATCATAATTTTTGTTTTAAATTTGTTCAGAAATTCATCAGTATTTAGTTTAAATTTAGATATTTATTTACTGATCACTATGTTTGCATTCTTTGATAACATAATTTTTTTTATGTTTTATTGACTGTCAGAATCATCAATTCTGCATAAATAATATTTTTTTACATTTTTTTTTTTCAGACTGAGTTTCTCACTGCTTCAGCATAAATGACAGATGTGAAAATGTCAGATTTAATGTTTTTAGTGTTTTTTTCATTATCTGTGATAAATATTATGAATATTAACATAATTCATGATATCTTGATTATGAGTTCATCAGAGTTTTCATCATTGTTATTTCAATTTTTTTTTTGAAATCTCAACACACAAGAATGTCTTAACTTTCTCAGTTAAAATATTTGATGCTTTGCTGACAAAAACTTCAATATGTAAAAACTGCTTGATTTCACTTTATTTATTTGTTTACAGTTTGTTTAAATTAATTATGATTAATTTATTCATTATATTGATATTTGATAAAAATGTATCAAGATTGTCTGCAATCAACTTAAACTCTTTTTTTAATCTGAATTTATAAATCTAAATCTGTGAATTTGCTCAGAAACAGTAAACAGAGTTGTAGATGTTATAAAATTTGTAATGATTATATTTTTTTATAATCATTTAATTGATTTTTGTTTCAACAGAATGTTCAGCATTTGTTTTTGCAGTTTAAAATTAATATTGTTTTTCTTTTCATTCTCAACAAACTTCACAATATAACTTCTAATAATCTACTTAAGATTTGAAGTTTAAAGCAGATATTATTTTGTAATTTTCTTCATATAATTCATGAAAACTTTTACTCATTCTTAATTTATAAATTTATTCTGTCTGTCTTTCAACAACAACTTGAGATCAATATAGAAGTAGTATTTGCATTTTTAAATATAAATATAATCAATGAATAAATGCACATCAGTAAAATCTTTTTCAAAATTGTTTATCTATCATCAATTAAAAAATCAGTTACTGTTCAATTGCAAAAATAAACATTTATTTGCACTGTCTTCACTTAGAACTTTATTAAAAGTTTTGTCTTTTTAATTATGATGTGCACTGAGTTCTCAGTGATATAAATGACTTTTTCAGCAACATCATTTTGAATAAACATGTAAAACATAATATATTGCAGTGTAATGTTAAAGAATCTACATCATTTATTTAAAATTAATTTTAACTCTGTAATATTGTTACTTCATATAACAAGTACTTTTGTATCAATTTGAAGCTTGATTTTTAGTTGTTATTCTTATAATTTTTGTGAAACATTATTGTATCACTTTAGCAGTTTTGTTTATATCTTTTAAGAATAATTGTTCATAATCTTCAAAAAATATTAAAATTCAATAAATAATAGAGATAGAGAATTATATATATCAATGAAAATCAGAGTAAGAATATTGATCTTTTTCTTGTTCATATTGTGTTTTCACTGATTAACAAACTTAATGAGAGCACAGATTTCACAAACATTTCTTTTGTTCTCAACAATGAGAATTGACTTTTTCAGAATTGTCATCTTGTGAAAATCACAAAGCTTTATATTATTAAGATGAGCAAATTATCAATGTTACAATCTGTAGATCTTAGTTCTTTTATTTTAAAGTGATCACTGAATCAATGATTATAATATTTTAAAATTGTCTTTACTGTCTGTTCTGATCAGTATAGCAGTTATTTCATCAAAATTTTCAAAATTTCAAAGCAGTGCATTGAGACTGAAAGCAATTGAAATTTCATGATTTTTGAGTCAGTTTGTAGCATTTTTTGAGTGCTTCATAGATTACAAAATTTTCAAAATTACACAGTAAACAATCAAAATTACACATTATTACACAACAAATCAGATCATATCAGAAATTTCTGACTTGATCTGACTCAATGATTACTTTATTTTATCTATATCATTGACTTAATTGTAATTAATATAAGTTTGATTCTGTGAACTGATGTCAGTAATATTTAAGATTTTAATTGTTACAAAAAACTCACAAATCTAAGTCTACAAATTCACATTCTGTACTGTGATTGAAAGAGTAATTTTTGAGTTAAATAACACATATATAACAGACATTAAGACAAATTCATTTAGATTCTTTACAATATATTTGACTATATAGACATCATCTCACTCAAACACTTTTATTATGATCTTATCATGTTTATTTTATATATAAAAATTATATTAATTAAAACTTTCATACAGTTTCATCTCATACATCTGCTTTCTCAACAGAAGATTAATTTTAAGTTCAAACATATAAAGAGTTAAATTCAGATTTACCAAGTTTTGAGATTCATTTTGCATGATTATTACTTTATAGTAGTGAGAGTATAGATGTTTTTTCTCAATTTTAATTCATCAATGTCTTATATATACTAAAGAATCACTGAAGAATCAAAATTAATCAATTATATATATAAAGAATTCTGAATCTGCAACTTAATCAGAGCTGAGTATTTTATTAATGATTTTTTTTAAATAAAACAGCAATTTTCTTCTCAATATCTTCTTCAGTATTGAAGTTTAAAAAAAATAAATAGTTCATTTTGTTGATTTCAATCACTGCATGAAAAGTTTTATATTTTATATCTTTACATTTAAACTCTAACTTGTTGTGACACAAGTTGTCTGCAATCAATTTACTTAGTTTTTTCAACTTAATATTTTTGCAGACAACAGAAAGATATTCACAATTTTAAATATATGATGAGTACTGTGACAAAAAAACACTTAAATAACTTACAGTAAGAAGAATGCTCATTGTTAGAGCTTGATAATCTTTAATAATGATATTTCACATTATGTTAATATAAATACATTAAATTTTATTCATTCTTACATAAATCTGCTCACAGAGCAGTCTCTGTGATTTTTAATTGTGGTTTTTTTTCTTGAAATTTCTACATTTTTCTTGATGTTTAAAGTATTCTGAATATTGATTGTATCATAAATCACAGTATAGTTTTCTGATTGTGCTTGAAGTAATGTTTAAAATTGTTGTGCTGACTTAAACAGTTCAGTCATATTAAATTGAGTTGCAGTAATTTTTCTGTCAAGTTTGCTGAAATAAATTCACACTTTATTAATAAACATATCTGCTGACATTCTGTACTTAATGAACTCTGTTAAATATTGTTTTTTAGTGATTTGTAATTTTTTTTTGTATTTGAATCTCAAGATATTTCAAATATTCTTTATATTGATTTTGTCTGTTCAATATTCTTAATCATCTGTATTGATGTAGATGATGAGTCAATATAAAATTTTTACATTAATTTTCTGATTTCTGAAGCTGAGATTGCTTAAAAATATTGAATTTAGTGATAGATCTAAAGAATACTCATGCTATACTGTTTATCTAGTGAAACATACATTGTCAAGATTGACTACAGTTAGAGTGATTGTCAGATTGAATCAGGCCAGGATTTTCTGACCTGACTCACTGTGTAATATTGTGTAATTTTGATTGTTTATTGTGTAATTTTGAAGATTTTTTGTAATTTATAAAGCACTCAAAAAACACTACAAACTGACTCAAAAACCAAAAACTTCCAATTGCTTTCAGTCTCAATGCACTGCTTTGAAGTTTTGAAAATCTTAATGAAGTAACTGCTATACTGATCAGAACAGGCAGTAAAGACAATCTCAAGACATTACATTTACTGATCTGGTGACCACTCTAACTGCAGTCAACATGAGTTGATCATCTTGACTATAATCAACATAAATTGTAGAGATTGTTAAATAAAGTTAATCACAATCAACTTTGTTCACTACACAAATTGATCTCTAACACTAAAGCTAACTAAAACAATAGAAGCAGTTAAAACATCATACTTCTTAACATTCTCACTTGATGACACTGCATCTATTGATTTTCATTGACAACAAATTTCAACTGTTTAACAAAGTGCTCAAAGATCTGTCTAAATAAGAACTTAATTAATTCATCAATCATCATGTTGCAACTAAGCACAAAGTTTATCTGAATTTAGTTCTTCTTCTGCAGATTACAGATATGATGATAGACAATATTAATGTGTTTTAATTGTTCATGCATATATACATTCTTAATTAAAATCAAAACAACTTAATTGTCTTCTTTGAGCTGAAGAGATAAAGTAATTTAATAAGTTTCATCTTCTTTAATGTTCACACAGTATAAATTGTCTTCAAGATACTTACTTATATTCATGTTTCTCAGCATCTGAGTGAGTCAGATTTCAGTCTTTGTGCATATTGACATAATTATATACTCAGTTTCAGTGATTAATGTAATAACAAATTTTTGTTTTTGACTTGTTCACAACACTGATTCATCTTCAAACATATAGACATGTTCTAAAATGAACTTTGATTTTACTTGTTTGATGCATAGTCTGAGTCAGAATATTTAAATATAAATTGATTTTCATTAAACTTATACACTATATCAAGATTGATGATTGATCTGACATATCATAATAATTTTTTAAATACATATTCATAATACTTTAATCTAGAATGATCATCAGATCAGATCAGGCTCAGATTTTAGAATTTGACTTGACTCATCAAATAACTATTTAGACTTGATTCAACAACAGAGTTAAGTCAAGCTGAACTAACTCAAATCATATTTATAGTAATCTTCTTTGTTTCTAGAGTAATTTTGGTAATTTTTACATCATTTGAAAGGTCTTGCAATTTTTTACAAAATTAAAAAAAATCACAAAAAATGAATTGCTTTCAAGCTCAATGCATGTGATCAAAAATTTGTTCAAATTTTGAAGAAATTGAGATGTATTTGTCACTATGACAAAGCATGACTAACAAGTCATGCAAAATAAGCAAAAAACCAACTTTGAAAAAGCTCAGCAATCATTCTATCAGCTCTGCAAAATTACTGAAATATTAACTTAATTAATTTAAAATAAAGACAATGTTTAATTGAGTATAAATTGCTGTATACATCAGACTTTCAATTGTTTACTGATACTGTCTTTAATCTATTTTTTGATCAGTTGAATCAGCAGAATGAAAATGTTATATTTATTAAGTAAGATCTCAGTGACTCTGTGCTTGTCAGATCACATATAAAGATCTTTTAACATCTTATTTATATAGTGAGTTTGATTCAAATGCAAAGTTCTTCTCTTGTGATTGTATATAACTTAAATGTCAAGAATTTTTTGTGTTTTTCTTAAGTTCTTAACTTTAAATATCTTCATAAAAGCTTGCTTAAATCAGAGAACATATAACAGATTTATTGAAGTCACAATAATATCATTTATATAAAGAAGCAGCATGATCTTCTTGATGCTGTGAATGAAAAGATAAGAATTTATATCACTTTAATGAAAGCTTAATTTCTTCAGCTCATTAATGCATTATTTATGTCAGTTTTATATAACTTATTTAAAATCATAAAGACTACATAGTATGTACAGTGCACAACTGAGTGCAACTTTAACTTTGAGAGAAATCATCATGTAAATAGTCTTCTTAAAAAAAAATTTCTGTAAAAACATTGTTGATATTCATCTGATAACACTTCAGATTCTTAAGTGCAACAATAACTAAAAAGATTTAAAAAGTGTTAAATTTGACAGTAGATGCAAAGATGTTCTCATAATTAATGTTATATATTTAAAAGAATTCTCTCATCATAACTCTTGTCTTAAATTTTTTCAGAGATTCATCAGTGTTCAGCTTGAATTTAAACACTTATTTGTTTGTTACAATATTTGCATTCTTTAATGACACAACTTCTTTTTGAATTTCATTTGCTGTCAAAACTGTTAACTCTGCATAAATGACATTCTTTTATATTTTTTCTCAAATTGAATTTCTCACTGCTTTAACATAAATGACAAATGTAGAAATGTCAGATCTGATATTATTGTAATTTTCTTTATCTGTTGTGAAAGTAATTAATGTCAGTATGACTTTTGATATCTTGAACAAGAATTCATTTAAGTTTTGCTTATTGTTGTTGTTGTTTCACTTTCTCTTTGAGATTTCAACACACAAAAATGTTCTGACTTTCTCAATTACATTGACAAGTTAAGAGACAGCTCAGCTATTTTGACTTAGAAAAAAGTGAAAAAGCAGCTCAGAGTCAGCTCAGAGCTAGATTTTAGCTGTGTATACTTGCTTTAAGTGCTCTGAGCTGACTCTGAGCTGCTTAGTAAGCTTATAAATTATATAATTCATTTATATTGTATTTTACATCATATATTACAAATTACTAAAATTAGAATTAAGCTATACACTAAGCTTTAAGCTTAATTGCTTAGTGTAAAAACAACACTAATGCACTAATTAATGAGTCATCAACACTAGTGCATTTATAATTTCATTTTTGAAAAATTCAGACAAAATACACTAGTCTTTAATATATTATTATTACTAATACTACATCTAGTTATGATTATTAAAAATCTTTAAAGTCAAGAAAGTTTCTAAAAATAATCTGCTTACTAAGCTGTTTTATATGATGTTTTATATGATGAAATATTCAATTTTACACATATATTACATATAAATTACAGTCAGCTCAGAGCACTCTGAGTGACCCTGAGCTAAAACATGAGATCACTGACTTGAAGTGCTTCAAGCTGAATTTTGCTGTGCAAAGCTGACTTGAAGTCACACTGCAAACTTGTTAATGTAAAATGTTCTCTACTGATTTGTCTGTTTTGTTGATGAAGATCTTAATATGTAAAAACTGCTTGATTTTATCTTATTTATTAGTCTGTGATCTGTTTAAGTTGACTATAATTAATTTATTCACTGCATTAATATCTGATGCAGATGCATCAAGATTAACTATAATTAATTTTAATATCTTTTTGTCATCTAAACTCACAGATCTGAATCTGTGAGTTGCTCAGTAACTGTAAGTGAAGCTGTAGATACTGTGAGTTCTGTAGTAATTGTGTTTTTTAATGATTATTCAATTAATTTTTGCTTCAGCAAAATATTTAATATCTGTTTTTGCAGTCTAAGATCAATACTGTCATTCTGTTCATTTTCAGCAAACTTAACAGTATAACTTTTGATGATTTGCTTGAGATTTGAAACTTAAAATAAATATTGCTTTGTGATTTTCTTCATATAGTTCATAAAAACTTTCACTCATTCTCAATTCATAAACTTATTCTGTCTGTTCTTTAGCAGAGACTTGAAGTTAATGTAGATATAGTATTTACATTTTCACATATAAATATAATCAATGAATAGTTTCTCATCAATGAAGATCTTCTCTGAAGTTGTTTGCTTGTTGTTAATTAAGAAGTCAGTTACTGTTTAATTGTGAAAACAGATGTCTGTTTGTGCTGTTTTTGCTTAGAATTTTATTGAAAATTCAGTTTTTTTGATCATTGTGTGCACTGAGTTCTCAGTAATTTAAATTGTTCTTTTAGCAATATTATTCTGAATGAACATGTAAAAGATAGTGTATTGTGATGTAATATTAAAAGATTTATATTAGTCATTAAAAATAACTCTAAACTCAATGACATTATCACTTTATACAGTCAGAATCTTTACATCACTCTGAAGCTTAACTCTTAATTGTTATTTTTGCAGTTTCTGTGAGATATTGTCACATTGTTTCAGTAATATTGTTTATATCTTTTGTAAATAGTTGTCTACAATTTTCAGAAAATACTAATATTCAGTAAATGATAAGAACAGAGAACTGCATATATTAATGAAAATTAAAGTAAGAATGTTGATCTTTCACTCACTTATAGTGTGTTTTCACTGATTAATAAACTTAATGATGACACAGATCTTACATATGTTCTTTTTGTTCTCAGCAATGAAAATTAACTTTTCAAGAATTAAAATCTTGTAAAGATTACAGAGCTTTGTAGAACTGAGATGAACAAATTATTGATGTCACAGTTTGTAAATCTTGATTTTATTATTTTGTGATTCATGTTAACTGTAATCAACTTAATGTTAAAGTTGACTGCAATCATCTTGAATAACTTGTGAATTTGTATTCACTGTAACTGAAAAAACAATCTCTGAATTAAATAAAGTGTGTATAACAGACATTAAAGTAAATTCATTTAAATTCTTTACAATGTATTTAACTATATAAACATCTTCTTGCTCAAACACTTTTATCATAATTCTGTCATGCTTATTCTGCATATAGAGACTGTGTTGATCAAAATAATCATGTAGTTTCATTTTACACATTTGCTTTTCTGACAAAAGATTGACTTTAAGTTCAAACATATAAAATATGAAATTCAGATCAACAGAATTTCTCAATTTTATTCTGTATGACTGCTACTTTATAGTAGTAAAAGTGTAATTTTTCTTTTTCAACTTTAATTTGTCAGCATCTTATGTGTATTAAAGAGTTACTAAAAAGTTAAAGTTAATCAGTCATGTATAATAAAGATTTAAAGTTAACAATTCATTTAGAACTGAATATTTTATGAGCAGCTTCTTTAAATAAAATGACAATTTCATCATTGATTTTCTTCTTCACATTAAATTTCAATAAAAATGAGTTACTATCTTTCTTGATCTCAGTGTTGAAAGTTTTATGTTTGTTTTTCTTGTATTTGAACTTAGATCTTAACTTATTATGATGTGAATTAATTGCAGTCAATTTGTCTGACTTCATAAATGACTTAATCATGATTGAGTCAGCTGACTTTTTTAACTCAACAATCTTGTAAACAGTGAAAAGATATTTGCAGTCTCATATATGATGAGTGTTGCTGCATAAAAAACACTTAAATTGCTTTTGATGAAGAAGTCAGCTGTTATTGAAGCTTAAAGATCTTTAATAATAATATTTCACATTGCAGATATATGAGTATGTCAAATCTCATTCTTTTTTGTGTTAATCTACTCACATGACAGTTTCTGCAGTTTTCAGCTGTGTTTTTTTGATTTAAAGTTTTTGCAGATCTCTTTTGACATTTCAGATATTTTGAGTGTTGATTGCATCATAAATTATTATATAGTTCTTTAGCAGTATCTAAAGCAGTATTTGAAATTGCTATTCTAATTTAAATAAGTTGATTATATCAGACTGAGTTGTAATAATCTTTCTGTTGAGCTTATTAAAATAAGTTTATATTTCATCAATAAACATGTTTACTGACATCTTGTACTCAATGAACTTCATTAAATATTGTCTTTCAGTAGTCTGCAGCTTCTTCTTGTATTTGAACTTCAAAGTGTTTTAAACTTTCTTTGTGTTTATTTTATCTATCAAATATTTTTAATCATCTGCACTGATGTAAATAATAAGTCAATACATAACTTTAATGTCAGTCTTCTGACTTTTAAAGTCAAGATTGTTTAAAAAAAAAAGAAGTCACTGACAGATGTATTGACTGTGAAGATTTCAATGATGAATTATAGATCTTTATTTATCAGTCATTTTTTCATGAAAATAAATCATTGATTACAGTTTTTCTGAGTGAGAACTGAGATGAGTTGTTGCTTTGTGAAGAATTTGTTGAAATTTATAATGTAGTTGACAACAACAGTTAACATGTAGTATAAGAAATGAAGTATTAATAAGAATATAATTAATAAACAAAGTAAAAGAAAAAATGTGTTAGATGTCTTCTCTAGATGAAGACAGTAAATAGATGTTTATTTGTTTTGTTAACTTGTAGTAAGCTGTCAAGAATATATGCTTGTTTTGTTCAACTGTTTAAGTTTTATATTAAGTTATTGAGAGTCTCATTTTACTTAATTTTTTGAGTTCTGTATTGAGTGCTGAAAGTGCTTGTTTTGCTTAATCATTTAAGTTCTGTAACAAAGTTGCTAAGATATTAGAAATATGCACTTTCTCTGAAAAGTCTCTTGTTAATTTGAGCTCATAATCTATTGAATTTAGTGAAAGATCTAAAGAATATTTGTGTTATACTGTCTATTTAGTGAAATGTACATTGTTGAGATTAACTGCAGTCAATATGAGTTGATTATCTTGACTATAATTGATGTGAGTTGTAAAATTGTTAGATAAACTTGATCACAGTTAACTTTGTTCACTATACAGATTGATTTCTGACATTAGAGCTAACTAGAACAATAGAAGCAGTTAGAACACTGTACTTCTCAATAAAAAAAAGAAAAAGTTATTAATAAATGTGTTGATTACTGAGATCTCAATAACATATCATAGATTTTAATCTATCAGTTATCTCTTCATAAAAGTAAATCATTAATTACAGTTTTTCTGAGTGAGAACTGAGACAGATTGTTGTTTTGCAAAAGAGTCATTGAAGTTCATAATGTAACTTGTGATAACAGTTAACATGTAGTATAAGAAATAAATAAACTAATGTAATAAGATGTACAAAAGAAGATAGTGTAAATAAGAGAAAAATTATATTTGTGTGTGTGCTTATTTTGTTTAACTATTGAGCACTGTATCAAGTTGTTGATAGATTTCATTTTACTTAATTTTTGAGCTCTGTATCAAGTGCTGAAAGTGTTATTTTGCTCAATCTTTGAGCTCTGTATTGACTGCTAAAAGTATTATTTTGTTTAATCTTTAAATTTTATATTGATGATCAATAATGCTTGTTTTGCTCAATCTTTGAGTCTCTGTATCAAGCTGTTAAGATATTAAAATAGTATGTATTTTTTCTGAAAAGCTTCTTGCTAATTCAGACTCATAATTTATTGAGAGATATAAAGAATACTTATACTATACTGCTAACTAACTGTCTATCTAGTGAAACATACATCATTAACTTGCTGTTGTCAATGTGAGTTGTAAAGATTGACTATTTTCATACTCTGCTACACAAACTATATGAATAATGAATAATCTTTAATGTTAGTTTTAACTAAGATTATGAAAGCAGCTAGAACACTACACTTTTTAACAACAATAATGAATAAATTGATTAAATACACAATGTTTCTTTTATTCAAAGAAACTGCAATAGTATCAATATTGATTTACATTATACTGTGAGAATTAATTAACAATTATAAAGTATTAAAGAAATTTATCATTAACAGAGATAAACTATTCACAAACAAATTTTAAAAAATGTTTACAGCAGAACTCAAAATAAAGCATAAAATATTAATAACATATCATTCACAGACAGATAAACAGAATGAAAGAATAAATTAAACAATAAAAATATATTTAAAACATTATGTCAATAAGAATCAGAATGACTGAATACAACTGTTGTTAATGATACAGTTTGTGTACAACAATATAAAAAATGAAATCACAAAAAAAAACATCTTTCTATATGAACTATAATTACAATTCAGAAATATGACAAAATTCACAAATACATAAAGCATAAAATCAAAAAGTAATATTGAACATTATACAACTAAAAAATCTGCATCAAAATTTAATAAAATGAATTGAACAGTAAACAGAACAAACAATAATGACAAAATCATTTAAGAAAGAAGAAAAAGTATATTTAAGAACAAACAATATTTATATCAAGAAAAAATCAAAAAATCAAAAAACAAGAACATTGAATCTTTCAAAATCAAGAGAAACATTAAGAAATTAAGTTATAAATTAAATTTATTCAGAGAAATGAGAATACACTCAGTATTTTATGTATTCATGTTATAATATTGCAATCAATTTATATTACTTCAGATTATTGAAATATTTATTAGACTCAATAAAGAATATGAAGTTGAGAATATTTTTAAAAAAAAATTGATTAGTGAAAAAACTCACTATCTCATAAAATAAAAAAAATCTAATATCTCAGAAAACATCTAAAAACTCAAAAAAAATCTTAAGAATTACATGTAACATTCTAATCTGAGCTTTCTTGAGTATGTAGAACTAAAAGTTTATGTTTGTAAATATAATGACTGATCTGAAACAGTTCTGATCTTTAACTCTTAGATGATTACTTAAGTTGAACACAATTGTTTTCATAAAAAAAACAACTTTACTATATAGAATGTGCTTGATGTTTCTGTATTGAGCATTCTTGATGTCTTGATGTCTCAATGTTGAGAAATTGAGTTTTTGACTTGTCTGCTTATTATCAAGCTATTGTGTCATCATGTGACTGCTGTTTAGCAGTTTTCTTTGTATGCACTTTGAGTGAATTCTTGATCACAGATTCACAAGTTTCTTTCTTTTTAAATATGATTGTAACATCATTTTTCTTCTTCAGATGCTAGTTCTCTAGAGTTTATTTAAGCAAGAGTATATAACAATTTCTATTATCAGCAATGATGCTTTCTAAAAATTTCAATTGTCTAAGAATTGCAAAGAAAATTCAGCTCAGTGATAGTCTCATTATGTTTTTTTATGAATTTTGTATCACTCATGATCTTGATTGCTTTGTCATGATTGATGAAAGATCAAAATGTGATAAGTGTACTTGTTGTAATTATTCATGCATTGCAGTTTTGTGAAAGTCTCTCAACAGAACTTGTCTTTCTCGTCAAAAGAAAATAAGTGATGCAAATGTAGTTCTTGATGTTCTTGCTGTCAAGATAATATGTTTTTAAAAGACTTTGAATCAAACAGATCATCATGCTGTGCAGAAGACTGACTGTTTTGCTGTTGAACTTAATAATGATAATGATGAGATTGAGAATGAAGATTTTTAAACAATATTGCAACTTATTAACTTGATATCTTCATTTTTCTGAGCTAATGTTGACTTCTTTTCTCAAAATGTTGAAGTGTTCTTGCACAGTTCTTGAGATTCTCTTTGAATTCTCAGATATTTTCTGAGATATTGTAATCTTTTCATTTTATGAGATAGTGAATTTTCTCACTAATCATTTTCTTCTTTAAAATGTTCTTAACTTCATATTCTTTTTTGAGTTTGACAGATGTTTCAGTGATTTGAAGTGATATGAACTGATTGCAATGCTGTAACATGAATGCATAAAATACTGAGTGTATTCTCATTTTCTTGAGTAAATCTAACTCATAGCTTAATTCTTTGATGTTTCATATAATCTTGAATGATTCAATACTCTTGTTCTTCAGCTTCTTACTTTTCTCTTTAGTTTATATGTTGTCTGTTCTCAAATATATCTTTTTTTCTTCTTCAAATGATTTTGTCTTTGTTGTTTATTCTGTCTGCTGTTCAATTTGTTTTATTAAATCTTGATGCAGTTTCTTCATCTGAGTGACATCTAAAATTACTTTTTGACTTTGTGATCTGTGTTCTTTAGAATCTTGTCATATCTTTGAGTTATAGTCATAATTCACATAAAAAGATGTTTCTTCTGTGATCTCATTTCTTGTGTTGTTGTATGCAAACTGTGCTGTTAACAACAGTTGTATTCAATTGTCTTGATTCTTGTTGACATAGTGTCTCAAATACATTTTTACTGTTTAATTCATTCATTTGCTTTGCTCATCTGTCTGTGAATGATATACTGTCAACATCTTGTGTTTTATTCTGAGTTCTGCTGTAAGTGTTTCTCAAAACTTGCTTGTAAACAGTTTGTCTTTGTTAGTGATAAACTCTTTTGATAGTTTATAATTGCTAATCAATTCTCTTAATATAATGTATGTCAATACTGATGCTGTTGCAGTTTCTTTGAATGAAATGAATATTGTGTACTTGATCAATCTGTTCACTATGATCAATATACTGTTGAATTTTACTTTTCATGCTGAGTTCTTTGACAGTGATAACTTTGTAATGAAGTTCATGATAACTGACTTTCATGATGCATCTGATGTGTCTAGTTGTGTTATTTTGTTGTATTGTTTGTCTTAATTGATCTTATTCTGTCAACATGAGTTGCACACAGTGATCATCTTAATGATTTGATTTCTAAAATCACTAATATTGCATCTTTTCTGCATTAAATTCTCAATGTGTTTGATTTTTAGATGTTCATCAGCTCTACTGTAGTGACATATCTTGATGAGTTCTTTGTTTGTCAAAAGAGCTTGCTCTATCTTGTTATTTATTTATTTATTCTTCATTCTATGCATGCAGCTATAAAAGCTATGGCAGTTAATAGACATATAGTGAAAGATGTAGACACAAAACAAAACTCAAAATCTTGTACATGTGAATAATCAATCTGAATGCTTTTTGATCACTTCTGTTCAGTCAATCTGATGTTGATTGTCAATCAATATCTTTTTTCTTTTCTAAATCTCATCTTCACTCTCAACTTCTTCTAATAACCATTTTCTAGTAGCTACTTTGGTTTTCTTCAAAAACAGCAAAGTAGCTTTGATTTCTTTCTTGATAGTAAACAGCACCTTTGCTATATATGACAAATTGATGTTTCTGAGCTGATTTTTCAGCTCAGTTTGCTTCTTTTTGTTATATTGACAGACTGTCAACAAATGCTCTGAGATTTGATCTTTGTTGCATGCACCATTGCATTTCTTGCTGTTATAGTCTGATAATCTATGCAGATATGCTTTGAAATAGTTATGATTTAGTTTCATTTGTGTAAAAGTAGTAAATGAAAGTCTGTCTGTACTTTTCAGATCTTCTTTGATGTGAAAACTAGGTGTTTGATCAAACTGAGCATAGTATCTTTCTTGAGTTGTCTTTTTTCAGTGGGTGGTCCAGTTTTCCAGTGCTTTGATCTTGATTTTGTGTTTGATATAGCTAATAGATGTAAATCTATCAATATCTGGTGAAATTGACTGATTTGCACCTGATTTTGCAGCTTTATCTGCTATTTCATTGTCTTTAATGTTCTCATGTTCAGGGACCCAATGAATATGAGATGTAACTTCATAATCTATGAGTTTTTGAAGAGTTTCTTGACATTTAATAGCTAGATGCTGTTCAGATTCTTGATTTGTGATTTGAATTCTTTGTATAGCTGCTTGATTGTCTGAAAAGATTCATATGTCTTTGATTCTTTGATATTTCATGATTTCTTTGAGACTTAACTTCAAAGACTGTGAAATTCCAAACAATTCAGCATCATAGACTTTCATGGTGGTTTCTAGATTTCAAGATTGTTGATGTATAATATCTTTATACATGTAGCAAAGATCTGCACCTAGATTTTCATCTAGTTTTGATTTATCTGTGTACAAAACAGCATTTTTAAACTTGATTTTCTTAGAGAAAAGTGTTTCTAGTCTCTTTAGATATTTCAAAGTAGCTAGTTTCTTGTCAGATTTGCTGATTTGAATGTCTATGTTTGGTGAAACACTTTATGATGCACAGAATAACTCATTTTGAGTTGAAATCTTCAAATTTAGTGTTTCTGGTAGATATTTGCAAATGTTATATAGCACTTTAATCAACTGAGTTGGGTGTTTCTTCTTAATGAGAGAGTTTGAATGTTGATTTCAGTCAAAATAATGATTTTCATCAATATCACATTCAGTTTCAAGTCCTGATGGGTAGGTGTATGGAGTTCTTTGTTTAATTGAATGATTTTCTGACAAAGTAGCTATTCTTAAAGCATATAGCTCTGTTTTTTGATCAAGTCTAAATCTGAGTGATAATATAGCTGATTCTAGCTCCATAGCAGCTGATGATGAAGACCTAAATGCATCTAGAATTTTTCTAGTTGCTGAATTTTGAAGTTTTTGAAACAGCTTTTCAAAATTCTTTTGTTGTTTCCACCATACTGAACTTCCATAGTCACTTATAGATGTGATGCAGACTGTGTACAGCTGTTTTTCAGCTGATGTTGATAAATTTCATTCAGAATTCATCAGTCTATGCAGTAAATGCAATGTTCTAGTTGCAGAAGCTATTTTCTTTTGCACATGTGTCTTAAAAGACATTTTAGTGTCAAACCAAATACCTAGCCAGCATACAACTTTAGAAGAATGTATAACAGTGTTATTTGATAGTTTTACTGTTGATATAGCTTGATTTTCTTTCTGAAAATGAATGAGTTCTGACTTGCTGTCATCAAATATAACTGCATTTTCTTCAGCTCATTGAAATGCAGTTTTTGTGACTGATTCTAGTGTTTTGCTGTTGTCTGCAGCTGTTTTTTCTTTCACAATAATAGTCACATCATCAATATAGCTTGATAGTCTTAGTTGAGTGTGTTTATTGTTGATTTTTGTGAATAGAAATTGCATATAGATCAAAAATAGCATTGATGATATAGATGATTCTTGTGGAATTTCAGAATTGACACTTTGTGGATGATTTTTTTCACCATCAAAAGCTAGAGCAATTGTTCTATTTGTAAGGAAGCATTGCACTCATTTTAGTACAGTTTGTGGTAAATGTAGTCTTTTCATGACTTTTAGCAGTTGATTTAAAGACACATAGTTAAATGCACCCTTAACATCCAAGAATAAAGCTGTCAAGACTTTGTTGTTGTTGATTGCTTGTTGAATGTCATGTGTTAAACACATAGCTGCATCTACAGCTGATCTTTACTTTCTACCACTCATTTGCTCATGATATAGCAAGTCTGTGATTTCAGCCCAATAGAAAAGTCTTGTTGTCATTATCTTTTCAGATATTTTGCTCAAGCAATTTAGTAGAGTGATTGATCTATATGCTTTGAGTATTGAGTAGTCTGCTTTGTCTTCTTTTCTCAGAATTGCACCAGTTTCTTGATGTCAGCATACTGAATGATAGTCTTAATTTATTAAAACTGAATAAACAGTGTGAAATAACTCAGATATAGCTTGATATGCATGTTGAATTATCAAAAAGAACAATTCATCTGGTTCAGGTGCTTTCTTTGTTGATGAAGTCATAATGACTTGCTTTATTTTCTTAGAAATAACTGAAAATCATGATTTTGTTGATCTATTATCACATTCTAGCTCAACTGAATTGATTTGAGATGGTTTTGAAAACATGACTGCTCTATCTTGTACATTGCTGTTAAGTTCTTTGTGAGAACTTCTTTGTTGTCTTTGCTCAAAATTTCAATGTGTATTGTCTGTATATTCTTGTGATTAAGTTGTCTACTCAAGACATCTGCTTCATCATTCTCATTATTCTTTTTGTAATGAATTTGAAATTTATAATCTGTCAACTGCTTTGTTCAATAAATCTGTTGTTGATTGAGTTGTTTTGTCATTGTAAAGTTTCTCAGATTCTTATGATCTGTGTAAATCTGAATTGACTTGTTTATTTTTACAAAATAGAGTCTTCAGTTCTGTAGTGCTTTCACTATTACAAGAAGTTTTTTGTTGTAAATCTCATATCTTTCTTTGAGTTCTGATAACTTTCTAGATTGATATGCTATGAATCTTTGCTGTTCATTCTTGATCTGATACAAATATATTTTTACTGTGAAATCTGAAGCATCAGTTTTCAGTGTCTTCTTGTATGTTGAGTTGAATATTCTCAGGTGTGCTGTTTCACTAAAACTTTTCTTTAATATGTGAAATGCATCTTTCTGTTCTTGATCTCAATGCTATTTTTTGCTTTTGTGTGTCAAATGTGTCAGTGATTCTGCAATTCTTGTGTAGTTTGATACAAATTTCTGATAATAATTTGTTAATTCTAGAAAGATCTGTACTTTCTTGATTTGTTTTGATGTTGATTAGTTTCTGACTGCTTCTGTCTTTTTTGAATTCTTTTTGATTTGTTTAGATTAAATCACATAGTCTAAAAATTTGACTTTCTTGATCTCAAATCTGCTTTTTGACTTTTTTATGTACAAAGCTCTCTTTCTGAGCTTCACTAATATCTTGTGCACATGTTCACAGTGTTTCTCAAGATCTTCTGAGTATATCAGAATATTGTTAAGATATGTGATCACAAAATCATTAAGATACTCTCTAAACATATTATTGATCAATTTCTGAAAGATAATTGATGCATTTTTCAGTCTGAATGACATGATGATGTACTCATAGTGTTCATATCTTGTTTAAAATGCTGTCTTTCATTCTTCATCTTCTTTCATTCTAACTTGATAATAAACATCTTTAAGATCTAAGTTTGTGAATCACTTAGTCTTGTTTAATTAATCTTGCAACTCTTCTATCAATGATAGAGAATAACTATCTTGATGAGTTATCTCATTGAGTTGTCTATAATTGACACATAGTTGTTTTCTGTCATTCTTTTTTGATACAAACAGAATTGAGTATTCTGCTGATGATTTTGATGATTTGATGAATTTTTTCTTAAGATTCTTGTTAAAATAAGTTTTAACTTTCTTGAGCTGATTCTCACTCATTGAGTATAATGACATTCACTTAGATTACTTTCTGTTCAATAGCAGTATTTTATGATTTCATGACTTATGCTCTGATAAGCTCATTTTTGATTATTTGAGAATCTTGTATGTGTCTTTGATTGCACATATCTCTTTTGTAACTCAATCAATTTTCAGATTTCTTTCACACAATCAGAGCATTCTTAGCACTGCATCATATCTGATTGATTTCATAATGTTGAATGTTATTTCTTGTGAGTTTTCTAGAATCAAAGCTTTCACACAGATTTTCTTGTTGATTCTTTCAATGACTTTGTTCATCATTTGTATGTTAAATGAACAGCACACTCATCATGTCTTTAATTTTAACATATTAACTGTTTTTTGATTCATAATGTTACTGTCTGCTTCAGAATTCATCAATGTGCTGATATGATGTTTGTTAATTATAATCTTGATTCATATTCAATGATCATTGTCTTGTCTTTGAGACATCACTAGCTTCTTATTCTCTAGTTTTGTTGAGAAAGCTTTTCATTTTTTGACTCATTGAGTTGTTCAGCTCATCTTCAAAGCTCTTAAAATTATTTGAGTTCTTTTTTAATCATAAGATTTGCATACTCTAGACTGTACTGCTCAATGTATCTTTCTGAATGTAGTTAAGATTCATACTGATTATATTTCATCTGCAACTGACTCTCAAAGACTTTTACTTTTTGCAGAAATTCAAGTGATATATATTCTTCACTGAAGATTCATTTGTCTTCATTCTGCATGATATATTCTTCAGATAAGTGTATCTCAATCTTGTGACTTTTTGTTTTTTACACAAAAGATTTTGACAATACTGCATCATCACTGTTGAAACATTCATCTTTAACAGCTATCATCAGCTTCTCTAGCTGATTGTATGTCTTTTGTTCTTTTATACTTTTGTGTTGTGCTTTCTGTTTTTAAGCTTGCATTTCTTGCTCAAGTTCTTGCTTCTTAAACTGAAGCTTTTTTTCTTTCAATGCTTGATGTTGATTCTTGAGATACTGATATGCTGTCTTCAGTTTCATGTTAACTTTTTATTCATTGATCTCTTTCTGATTTGTGTCTGAATTCAGTGCTTGTTAAATGTTATTGCTGTAGTCTTTTTCTATCTGAGTTTCTTGAACATCAGTCTCTTTGATCTCAGCATCAAGAACTTTTTTCTTGATATCTTCTCTTGTAAAAGTAGCTAATTTTTTCTTGTAGTTTGATCAGTTTATTGTGTTGTGTCTGTTTTTCATGTTCTTGTTTAACTTCTGAAGATATTATCTGACTTTATTTTTTGTGTTCATATGTACTCTGCACATGTCATTGTAACAGACTGTTCAGCTGAGAATGTTGTGCACTATGTGTGTATTTTTCTTAACTATCACTGCAACATTTTTTCTTTTCATCTGAGATCTGTTACACTCTTGAGCAAGATGTTCAGATTTTTCACAGTTATAATACATTTATATCTTGTTTTGCAGTGTCATCTAAGACTTAGTGAATCACTCTGACTGATATTCATGCTTCATTTATCTAGTCTTTTATGACTTCTGATGATGCTTTTTAATTGCATTAAGATTCATAGAGTTTGTCTTTTTATGTCTTATTGATGAAACATATTACTTAACTCATGATTGAGAGCTTTCTTCTTGATCTTCTATTATAAATAACATTCAATATTCTTTCTGTTTCATCTGTTGTTTCTATTGATAACTGTCAATATTAATACTCAGATTGATCATTCTCTGAAGATTGTTTGATTGTTTTGCTTGAACTATTTTGTCTTTGATGAATTTTCTCAATTCACAATAGTACTGATAAATGAGTGCTTCATCATTTCAGCTGATAAGTGTTGCTAATCACTGAAACTCTGTGACATATACTGCTGTTGATTCACTCTGTCACAAAATGTAAATTTATCTCTTTGCTGCTCTTTCTTCATCAATTATTTTAAAGACTTTTTTTAATTTCTTCTTAAACTGCACATAATCATTGAACACAGACTCTGTGTCTGTATTATACTCTTTGTATTTCTTCTTCAGAAACTCATGCAGTTTGAAGTTAACTCAATTGAAGACTGCATTCACAAGATAGATTGTTGCAAACAATGTCTTCTCTTAATTGATTTGAAACTTTGATTGATTGAATTCAATGTATAGATTGAGCTTTGTCACAAAGACTTGCAGTTTTTCTCATTCTTCATCAAAGATATCTGGTATCTGTATCTTAGATGCACTCAAAGATAGTTGTATTGCTTGAACTGACATCATCATTAATTGTGCTGTCATTCTATCTGAAGTAAATAATAAAGATGAGTTTGTCTGAACTTACTTCAAGAATAAGATTGAGATGTTCTTCTGTGTGTCAGACATCATACTTGTTATATTACAAGAATATTCAAAGTGTAACATTTTAATCTGAGCTTTCTCAGATATGTAGAGCTAAGAATTTATGCTTATGAATATAACAGCTGATCTGAAATGATTCTGATCTTTAACTCTTAGATGATTATTTAAGTTGAACATGATTGTTTTCATAAGAAAAATAACTCTACTATATAGAATGTGCTCAATGTTTCTGCATTGAGCACTCTTGATGTTTTGATGTCTTGATGTTGAGAAGTTGAGCTTTTGACTTGTCTGCTCATCATTGAGTCATTATATCATCACATGACTGTTGTCTAGCAGTTTTCTCTGTATGCACTCTGAGTGAACTTTTGATCATAGACTTATGAGTTTTTTTCTCTCTAGATATGGTTGTAACATTATATAAGAATACTTTAATACTTTGAAAAAAAATTACAATATAATTTTAGAAAAATGATAACATCAAATCAACAAGCTATTACATGTGTTGCTTAGTTGAAGAATTTTCTTCATTTTTTATCTCATCATTATTGCTATTTAACTCAGCAGTAACACATTTGATCTTTTGAAAGATTTAAGATTTATTTTGTTTTATTGTTTTATGAAGACAACAGATTTTGAAATTCAAAATGTAAAGAACTTAAAGCTGAATAGTGTGCTTAGTCTTCATCTCATCTAATTGTAACTTCAACTTCTCATTAGTACAATTGAGAAATTTCAACAATACTGAGACACAAAAATGTTCACAGTAAATATACTTTGCACATTTGAAATAATCTGTTATTTAAACACAAAGTATATTACAGTGACAGTAATGATCACAGATAAAAAAGAAAATCATGTTACACTGTAGTATGATTTTTGCAAGTGCAAGTTGATTTTTCAATTTGTTGAGCATCATGAATAATGAACATCATGAAGAATATGTATTCTCACTTAAATAAATATTAGAAATTAGATGTCTGAGAAGAAAATAATAATGTTATGATCATGTCTAAACAGAATAAATAAACTTAACAATATAATTAAAGATGTACATCTGAAAACAGAACAATGAGTATAAGACTTAATAAAGTATACAATAGTGTCAGATGAAATTATTAATACAAGAAACACAAGAATGTCTTAGATGTGCTGAACATATAGTTAGAATTTATTGTATCATAAAAATTGTTATATCAACAAGCATAAACTCTTAGCTTTAATATCTGAGAAATCTCAAGTCAAAACATAACATTTATAATATATCTTTTTAATGTGTTACTTCAACAATTATGATTGTATGCACAATTATGATTAAGATAATATAGAGTTTTAATAATTAATCATTCAATGAGTATAAAATTAGTGCAAAATCATTAAAAAAAAACTTGACTTGGTTCTGATCTGACTTATAGATTAAATTGAATTATAGATTTCTGACTAACTTAATTTGTAAGTTAAGTTAGATCAAAGATTTCTGATCTGATTTAACTCAATAATCACTCTTCTGAAGTATAACTTGATTATAAAGTTTTCTTATAGCTTTCTGATCTTTTTACAATATTAGACTATAGCAGTCTATATTATACAAAGAGAGAAATAACTCTTTCATGAAAGCATAAAACAAAAACCACAACTATATTAATAAAATGGCTTTTTTAGTATATTCTTTTACAAACTTTCAATAATGATATATTAAATTAACTGGTGGGACGGCCAAAGCATGGCTGTTTTTGCCTGGTGCAGACGCCGCTTTTGAAAGCCCTTTCGCCACGATCGCTCGCTGGGTGTCAACCACGTAACCAGGCGTGTCCTGCTTTCTTTCTTGCTTTCTTTTGTTGGTCAGCTCAGCGCTTCGCATGCCAGATCACCGTTTGACGCCTGACACGATGTACTTAGATGTCTGCGTCCCCTCGTCCTTCTCCCTCACCCTCTTGCCCCCGAGGCTCCGCAACCGGCTGCTCTGCTCAGCCAACTCAGCATTCTCTTTCGTACCCACCTTCCACGACCGTTGCCGTCTTCCCCTCTGCCTATCCCTTCCCACTATCGCTATCTTACCACCATCTTCTCGATTGTCACGCTTAGGCACTTCATGGCGCCACGAAGACACGGCAGCGCTATCGACAGCGCCATGGGACTTTCGGCAGAAGACTACAAGCACATGAAGGAAGACTCGGATATCCCGACTTTCACCCAATGAGTCCACAAACCCAGCAGTGAGCCTTTAGTACGATCTCCTCGCTTTGCGTCTATGAACTTTACGGTTTGCCTAACTTGTGTCGGCAGATATTGCGTATTCACCGAGAGAGACCCCGACAATACTCTCTGTACAATCTCCATTAACATCCTCTTCTTCGACCGGCTCCTTAAACTTCAACAAGATTGAATCAAAAAGTTTGGCACCCTGCAGACCTACTAGAATGTCTTTTGTTAGGTGTGGAAGAAAGAGACTGGCTGTGTGGTGATTGATTCGCTCATCAAGAGCCAGATGCATGAAGTATGAGAAACTCATCCCTTCTGTGCAATATTGGCTGATCAGATTCAGGTTTGGCAGCAGCTCACTATAAAGCATGAATTGAACATGAAAAAGAACAAGAAGTCCATCATGCAGGCTGAAGACGAGTATGAGCTCCTCAAAATGCTACATCTCTCCGTTAAGATGACCTTTGACCATGAGTGGCACCGTGTGCAGTTGGCCTTGATTATGCAGTTGGCGCCGGCATCACTGGCAACCCACCTTGACCTTTTTCACTACCCAGTGCCTCAATATTTCTGCAGGGAGAACCTCAGGGGTATTCTTCACTCTCTTAGGTGGTAACACTGTTTCCCCTAGATTAGATACCTAGCGACTGCCTTACCCTTAGGCTCATCCACACATTGTTCCATCAGGGATCATCTGAGGTATCCTGTGGTGCTGTATTGGCCGCGGCTGTGCATGGTGTGGTTGAGTGTAATACAGAGGTTGTGAAACGCACATGAACGCTTGCTGGTATGGATCTGGGGCAGGGAACGCTTGAGGCTGGACTCTCCATGTCTTGAAAGCTACGGATCCCTTCTTTGCTTTCATACAGTCCTCCTCCAAGGCCAACGATATCACTGAGCTAGCCGTGGTCGAAGCGCAGTCCACGTCCATGTTCTTCAAGCTCCTCAGGTTAGGTCCCGTGGTCAAGTCATTGCACTTTCTCCTTGCGTCTATTTTTGACCCATGTGACCACATTTTCTCACTGTTCTGGACCCTGAGGCCGACAGTATTACTATCTGTCTGTTGGGGTTGAACACTATCCACTCATACAGGCTCTTTACCATAAGGACAGTGTCCCTACTGAATGACTCCTTCTCCCCTGATTTTACTACAGATGCGATGTTCTTGAAGGTGCTCTGTAGATCCTCAGCCTTCACAGTGAGAGGCTCAATGTCGTCGCAGGGTATGATTTGTAAAGCGGGAATCAGCTCACAGGGTGGCGCTCAGTGTTTCAAGCTCAGACTCCAGCTGTCAGCAGGACAGGGCGGGATTGCTGCAATCTGACTGTGCCGTACTAATGCTGTAGTGCGACATGGACCGCCTCACATGTGTTGAGGTGAAGGCTGAGCAGGGTATTGCCATCATATCAGGAGGTGTCCAATCAGTAAAGAGCCTCACCACCGGCGAGGCGTTTCTGCCCGACTGCACCACGCTGAACCTTCTGTGTTGGCAATCAGCCAGGTCCCGTTCTCTGCAGGATGCATTAGCATGCATTGGATTCTGATTTCAGCCTTTGCTCCGCCTCTGAACAGGAGTTCCTTTCTTATGTCGAGGATGATGGGTCTGATTCTTTCTCCCTCGTGCATTGGCGCGATCCTTGCCGTTTAGGCAGCCATTTACCAACTGGTGAACGCGGCACGGAGTGCGACGAGCGTGAGATTGGATCGGGCGATACTGCCAGGCTGGGAAGGAGAGTTGGGGCTTTCATTGGAGGGATATTGGGGGCTGTCATTTGTGTATAGAAGGCTTAGAAGGGACTTTTCGCTTAGTGGTAGCACAAGTGACATTAGGTAGCACACTATTGTCTGATCGTTGTTCATCCTTGTTTAGCCCTAACTCAAATGTACTCATGCTTCAGTGGAAGGTTAGGTCAAGCGATCAGAAAGTACTGCGCAGAGCTTGAATGGTCACTCAGATCAGTATGCGGGTGAGACACTAAATGCTGTGAATGTAGTGATGTCCCGAAGACTGACGCCAGGTACCGCTTGCTCCGCCAATGGTGCCAGAGCTGGGTTGATGGTGGGTAGCGGTGTAGAAAGGCTACAAGCGCTCTGTACCAGTGTATCCGCAGTAAACTGTACATCTCAGCTCGACCACAGCTTCTCCTACCCAGTCAAGCTACCTGTTAAACAGCGGACGTGTGTGCCTATATCCCCTGACCGGCTTCTTAGGTTGACTCATACCATTACTGGATTCCGAGGTGGCTGCTCTCATAAACAGCTCCAATAAAAAAGGTGGAGGCCCCGCAGGTTAGGGCTGATAGGGTTCATCCTCCCTCGAGAATGTCCTCCATCTCAGCTTGACGAAGAGGTCCCCTCTTGAACCCACCTCTACATCACCTTTAGTGTACGGCGTAGCTGTTGCTACCCCGATCCGGCGATTCTAAACGCTGGCACATGCCTCTTCTGAACCACTATGTTGGAACACTTTCTTTTTCGCTATACGATCGCCATGTACATTCTTAACTTGTTGGCCCAGGTCAAAGAGGTGGGCTTTATTTGGGAACCCGGATGCCCAGCCGGAAAGGGGCTAGCTATTTAAATGTGTCTTGTGCCCATCGAGGCTAGTTTATTCTGTGTTAAGTTCTCTTCACTTTAACTACTCCAAATTCATAGCAGTATGGCTGCCAAGAACACTGGGGATATCTATCAGGTAGCACCCAAGTTTCAATCGTTGAGGATAGACCTAACACCGTCTTTCCAGACACCCATCACACTGAGTCAGAGTCCTGTCCGTGCTTTTAGAGCAACGTGCGACAACTGCGCCAAATCAAAGGTCCGCTGTGGAAAAGAAGTACCGAGTTGCCAGAGATGCATCTACCAAGGGGTTCGCTGCATGTACAGCCCATCCCAACGATCGAAGAAGAGGAGGGCAGTTTCCGACGCTGAGCAGACAGAAGAGCAAGCTCGCCGATCGCCATCGGTAGGGTCAGCAGCGGCGGCAGCAGAACGCTGCATCGCAACACCAAAACCACAAAGTGATGCAGGAAACGCGTCTCCCGTAATCACGCCTTCCACAAAAGATGAGTCAACCACTGTGCCGCAACTCTTCAACTTCGAAACCACCTCGGGCTTCTTCAGTCCGCTGAGCTTGCTCGATGCTGGCTATGGAAACCGTACTGGCATTCACATGCCGGTTCACCCAAGCGACATCGAGTCGATAGTCGATAGCATTTTCGACCACGACATGGATGCACCGTGGGTCCATAACGGCGATTCAAAGGATCCAATTACCATCGAGGAATCCGATCTGGCCACCCTTTCCTCCACGCCAGACGAAGAGTTGATGGGAATGTTCGCATCCGACCAGGGAGCCGGCTCCGACTCGACCACGGACTGCGGTACAGGAGGCCGCAAAGCGCACCAGGCGTGCGCAGCCGTTGCCTTCTCCACCTTGCAGAGGCTCGATGCACCCGGAGCTTCGTGTGCGGCCCCGCAGTCAGACCACACGGGTCCGGCGAGCAGTTTACGTCGAAGCCTGGACCCCGTTCTCACCGTCAACCAGGCAGCTATGGCCAACTTGCAAGCCATGCTCAACTGCACCTGCGCCGCTACAACCAACCAGGCTCTTCTTGCCACAGCCATCATATCGCAGATACTGTCCTGGTACGAAGCAGGCTTACAACGCAGCTACAACTCCGGCCCGGGAGGGTTAGCCAATGCGAACGGCGGCACGACCGGCAGCACCGCCTACGATGACGGTCCAAGCGGCCGGCCCCCGCTCAGGGCTGGAACTTCAGTGTTCGTACCGCCCATCACGATCGGAGGTCTGCAGCTCCAAGGCGAACACGGCGGCCGAGTTGTCACGCAGGTGATCCTGGTCGAGGTGATCAAGATGGACAAGGTTGTGAAGCTGTTTGGCGAAAAGTTCTGCAGCAGCACTCAGGACGGCGGCACGCATCTGCACTTTGCGCTCAAGACCTTCTTTCAGAACCGGCTGAGGAAAATCATGTTGGCGGCACGGGAGTGGCTGGACAAAAGTTAGGGGCCTTATTCGCCAAGAAATGCTCCTCTTTCGTGGAGCCATGGGACCAGCCCTGTCCACATAGTTAGCTGCCGCACCGTACCTGAGTGTTTGATCTTACAGGATAGTTATGGACACAGCGGGTGGATAGCCGCATATGGAAAATCCTCTAAATTAGCCCTGTAAAAATTCCGCTCTCATACAAAATCTGTCAGTGCCAACGTGGACTTGATCTAAAATGGTGGTACTTTTTTATGCGGCTATCCACCCGCCGTGTCCATATCCTGTATCTCTGCTCCTTTACCGATTGGACCGGCCTGTGCCGATAGCTTGCTGCCCGTACTGTTCGTTGCGCCACCAGCTGAGCCGCCTAACTCTCGGTCCAGAATTGGTGAGATTCCAATGACATACCTTACTATGCTTGCTTCAATACAGTGTACCTGGGAAGTAATCACACTGCGGGGTCTCACGTCAACGACTCAACGACTTGTATGACAGAAGGAGCAAGTGGCTTCCCCTGCACCGGTGGCCGACAAGGCTACAGGTGCCGACATGTCACGTACAGTCAGGTAGCAGAATGGGCTGAAGACGACTACGAAGGAGACTAGTCCATCACTACCTGAATGAAATAGCAGTGAGATATCATTGGTTAGAATCCCATGCCTTGGCCTGTGCTGAGGGATCGACAAGCAGGCAAATGTTCAACCCGTTCTGCTATACGGCTGTATGTAACGTATTTCCCTGCTACTCGAGCCGCCCACTTATTCGGACCACCTCAAAATCCCATACAAATTACAGAATTTCAAAATTCAATAACTCCACAGCAGCTACATAAAATCTAAAAATTTAAGCTGAAATGAGATAGCAGTAAATATCTCTAATAGAATAGATACTTGAAGTACTATTAATTTCTATAGAAAGTGAATTAGAAATACAGAGCACTGTAATTTACTGTATTTCTAAAGATATTCTGTATATTACTTTAGATAATAGACATAATCTCTTTAAAAATTTATATATAACAGAGCATATTGACTTATATTCTATATTTGAATTTCAGATAATCTCAATTTGATGTTATGATGTTATTGAATTTTGAAATTCTGTAATTATGAGATTTTGAGATGATTCAAATAAGTGAATGACTCAAGTAGTGTTATGACCATGTCTAATCAGAAAAAAACTCATGAGTCTGGGATCAGGAGTTCACCCAAAGCACATATGAGAAAGACTGCTAGGCAGCAGTCACATGACAGTGTAATGACTTAATGGTGAGCAGATGAGCCAAGAACTTGATCTCTCAATGTTGAGACATCAAGACACCAAGAATGCTCAACACAGAGATGTTGAGCAAGTTCTATATAGTAGAGTTGTTTCTTTTAAGAAAACAATCATGTTCAACTTAAGTAATCATCTAAGAGTTAAAGTCCAGAACTGTTTCAAACCAGCTGTTATATCAACAAGCACAAACTCTTAGCTCTACATACCTGAGAAATCTCAGATTAAGATGTTACACTTTGAACATTCTTACAATATAATGAGTATGATGTCTGACACACAGAAGAATGTCTTAACTTTGTTCTTGAGACAAGTTCAGACAAACTCATCTCTACTATCTACTTCAGATAGAATGATGACACAATCAATGATGCTTGTTCAGATGATACAACTATCTCTGAGTGCATCTAAGATACAGATACTGAATATCTTTGATGAAGAGAGAGAAAAGCTGCAAGTCTTTGTGACTAAACTTGATCTATATATTGAGTTTAATCAACTGAAGTTTCAAATCAATCAAGAAAAGACACTGTTTGCAACAACCTACCTCATGAATGCAGTCTTTGATTGAGTCTATTTTAAGCTGCATGAGTTCTTAGAAAAGAGATATGAAGAATGCAATGCAGACATGAAGTCTATGTTCAATGACTATGAATGATTTAAGAAAGAACTCAAGAAAGTCTTTGAAGTGATTGATGAAGAAAGAGCAGCAGAGAGATAAGTTCACATCTTGTGACAGAATGAATCAGTGACAATATATGTCACAGAGTTTCAGCAGTTAGCAACACTTATCAAATGAAATGAAGAAGCACTCACCTATCAGTACTATTGTGAGTTGAGAGAGTTCATTAAAGATGAAATAGCTCAAGCAGAACAACCAGACAATCTTCAGAAAATGATCAATCTGAGTATCAACATTAATAGTTGTCAGTGAAAACAACAGATGAAACAAAAAGAATATCAAATGTCATCTATGATAGAAGGTCAAGAAGAAAGCTTCTGATCATGAATGAAGTGATATGTTTCATTAATAAGACATAGAGAAACAAACTCTATGAATCTCAATATAATCAAAAAGCATCATCAGAAGTCATAAAAGACTAGATAAGTGAAGTCTGAATGTCAGACAGAGTGATTCACTAAGTTTCAGATAACACTGCAAAGTGAAATGTGAATGTATTACAACTGCAGAAAATCTGAACACCTTGTCTGAGAATGTAACAGATCTCAGATAAAAAGAAAAAATGTTGCAGCAATAATGACTGAAATGAAGATGAAGAAATCAAGTATAGTGCATGATGTTCTGAGTTGAACAGTCTGTTATGACAATATGTGCTGAGCACATATGAGTGCAAAAAATGAAGTCAGATGATACTCACAGAGACTGCACAAAGACACAAAGAATAGATATGACACAATGAGTCAATCAATCTACAAGAAAGAATTAACTACTCTTATCAAGAAAAATATTCTTGATGTTGAGATCAAAGAGACCAATACTTGAGAAACTCAGATAAAAGAAAACTACAGTGATAATATCTGACAAGCACTGAATTTGAATGTGAATCAGAAAGAAATTGACAAATAAAAAGTCAATATAAAGCTGAAGATAGCATACCAGCACTCTGAGAATCAATGTCAAGCATTGAAAGAAGAAAAGCTTCAATTCAAGAAGCAAGAACTTAAGCAAGAGATACAAGCTCAGAAACAAAAAGCACAACATAAAAGTGTGAAAGAAAAAGAGACATATGACCAGCTAAAAAAGCTGATGACAGCTGTTAAAGATGAATGTTTCAACAGTGATGACACAGTATTGTCAAGATTTCTTGTTTGAAAAACAAAGAGTCACAAAATCAAGATACACTTATCTGAAGAATATATCATGCAGAATGAAGACAGATGAATCTTCAGTGAAGAGTATATATCATCTGAATTTCTGCAAAGAATAAAAGTCTTTGAGAGTCAGTTGCAGATGAAGTACAATCAATATGAACTTCAACTACATTCAGAAAGACACATTAAGTGATACAGTCTAGAGCATATGAATCTTATGATTGAAAGAAAACTCAGATAGTTTCAAGAACTTTGAAGATGAGCTGAACAATCAAGCAAGTCAAAAAATGAAAAGCTTTCTCAACAAGACTAGAGAATAAGAAGCTAGTGACATCTCAAAGACAGAATAATGATCATAGAATATGAATCAAGATCATGATTAACAAACATCAAATTAACACATTAATGAATTCTGAAGTGAACAGAAATATTATGAGTTGATAAATAGTTGATATGTTAAAATTAGTGACACAGTGAATGTGCTGTTCATTCAACATACAAATGACAAATGAAGTCATCAAAAGAATTGACAAGAAAACCTGTGTGAAAGTCTCAATTCTGAGAAACTCACAGAAAATCATGTTTGATGTCATGAAATCAATTGAATATGATGCAATGCTAGAGATGTCTTGATTGTGTGAAAAGAATTCACAAATCAATTGAGTTACAAAGAAAATATGTGCAGTCAAAGACACATACAAGATTTTCAAACAATCAGAAATGAACTTATCAGAACATAAGTCATGAGATCACAAGATATCACTATTGAATGAAAAGCAATCTAAGTAAATGTCATTATATTCAATGAGCAAGAATCAGCTCAAGAAAGTTAAAACTTATCTTGATGAGAATCTCAAGAGAGAATTCATCAAATCATCAAAGTCATCAGCAGAATATCTGATTCTGTTCATATCAAAAAAGAATGACAGAAAATGACTATGTGTCAATTACAGACAACTCAACAAGATAACTCATCAAGACAGTTATTCTCTACTGTTGATAAAAGAGTTGCAAGATCAGTTAGACAAGACTAAATGATTCACAAGTCTAGATCTTAAGAATGTCTACTACTGAGTTAAAATGAAAGAAGATGAAGAATGAAAAACAGCATTTTGAATGAGATACAGACACTATGAATACACTGTTATGTCATTTGAGCTGAAAAATGCTTCAGTCATCTTTCAGAGACTGATCAATGATATATTGAAAGAGTATCTTGATGATTTTGTAATCACATATCTCAATGATATTCTGATATATTCAGAAGATCTTGAAGAGCATCACAAACATATGCAAAAGATATTAGCAAAGCTCAACAAGAGAGTCTTGTACATGAAAAAGTCAAAAAACAGATTCAAAATCAAGAAAATCAAGTTTCTAAACTATGTAATTCAATCTGAACAGATCAAGAAGAATTTAAAGAAGACAGAAGCAGTCAGAGACTGATTAACATCAAAAAGAATCAAGAAAGTACAGGTCTTTCTAGAATTAATGAACTATTATTGAAAGTTCATATCAAACTATGCAAGAATTGCAGAATCATTGACACATTTGACACACAAAAGTGAAAAATAGCATTGAGATAAAGAGCAGAAGAATGTGTTTCACATATTAAAGAAAAGTCTTAGCAGAACAGCACATCTGAGAATATTCAATTCAGCATGTGAGAAGACACTGAAAACTGATGCTTCAGATTTTGCAGTAAATGCATGTCTATATTAAATTGAAGAAGAGTGACAGAGATCTATAGCATATCAATTTAGAAAATTGTCAGAACTCAAGAAAAGATATGAGATTCACAACAAGAAACTTCTTGCAATAGTGAAAGCACTACAAGACTGAAGATCTTATCTTGCAAGAACAAGCAAATCAATTCAGATCTATATGAATCACAAGAATCTGAGAAACTTTGCAACAACAAAGCAACTCAATCAATGACAGATTCATTGAACAGAGCAGTTAGCAGACTATGAATTTCAGATTCATTACAAGAGAGATAATGAGAATGATGAAGTGAATGTCTTGAGCAGACAATCTGATCATGAAGACATACAGACAGTATATGTTGAAATTTTGAGCAAAGATGACAGTGAAATTCTCACAAAGAATTTAGCAGCAATGTACAAGATAAAGCAAGCTTTCTTGACAGACAACAAACTCATCAAAATATGTCACTATAACAGAATCAGAGAGCATCTAGAAGTTAAACACACTGAAGATCTAGTGCAAAGAAGATGCAACATTAGCAATTTTAAAAATTGAATCATCAAGATGATCACTGTGTGCAACTCATGCTGAAGAAACAAGATTAATCAAGATAAACAATACAACAAAGTAACACAACTGAACACATCAGATGCATCATGAAAGTCAGTTATCATGAACTTCATCACAAAGCTATCATTGTCAAAGAATCTGACATGAAAAATAAAATTCAACAGTATATTGACTATAGTGAACAGATTAATCAAGTACACAATGTTCATTTCATTCAAAGAAATCACAACAGCACCAGTATTGACATACATGATATTAAGAGAATTGATTAGCAATCATGAACTATTAAAAGAATTTATCACTGACAGAGACAAACTGTTTACAAGCAAGTTTTGAAAAACACTTACAGCAGAACTCAGAATAAAACATAAGATATCAACAGCATATTATTCACAGACAGATGAACAAAGTAAGCAAATGAATCAGACAGTAAAAACATACTTAAAACACTATGTCAACAAGAATCAGAATGACTGAATATGACTGTTGTCAATGACACAGTTTGCATACAACAATGCAAAAAATGAAATCACAGAAGAGACATCTTTCTATGTGAACTATGACTACAACTCAGAGATATAGCAAGATTTCAAAGAACACAAATCACAGAGTCAAAAAGCAATTTTGAACATCACACAGATGAAAAAACTGCATCAAGATCTAATGAGACAGATTGAACAGCAGATGAAACAAACAATAGAGACAAAATCATTCAAAGAGAAAGAGAAGATATATCTAAGAATAAATAACATATGAACAAAGAAAAGAAGCAAGAAGCTGAAAAACAAGAGCATTGAATCATTCAAGATCATATGAAACATCAAAGAGTTAAGCTATGAGCTAGACTTACTCAAGAAAATGAGAATACATTCAATATTTCATGCATTCATGCTACAGCATTGCAATCAGTTCATATCACTTCAAATCAACAAAATATCTGTCAAACTCAATGAAGAATATGAAGTTGAGAACATTCTAAAAAAGAGAATGATTAGTGAGAAAGCTCACTATCTCATGAAATGAAAAGATTATGATATCTCAGAAAATATCTGAGAACTCAGAGAGAATCTCAAGAACTGTGTGAGAACACTTCAACATTTTGAGAAAAAAAGTTGATATTAACTCAGAAGAATGACAACATTGAGTCAACAAGTTACAACATTGTTTGAGAATCTTCATTCTCAGTTTCATCATTATCACTATCAAGTTCAGCAGCAAGACAGTCAGTTTTCTGTGCAGCATGACAATCTGTTTGATTCAGAGTCTTTTGAAAACACATTATTTTGATGACAAGAGCATCAAGAATCACATTCACATCACTTATTTTCTTTTGAAGAGAAAGACAAGTTCTGTCAAGAGACTTTCATGAAACTGCAACACAGAGACAACTGTGATGAGTACACTTATCACATTTTGATCTTTCATCAATCATAACAAAGCAATTGAGATCACAGACAGTACAGAATTCACAGAGAAATGTGATGAGACTATCACTGAGCTGAATTTTCTTTGCAATTCTTAGATGATTGAAATTTTTAGAAAGCATTGTTGCTGATGATGAGATTGTTATATACTTTCATTTAAATAAACTCTAAAGAACTAGCACCTGAGAGAGAAAAATGATGTTACAATCATGTCTAATCAGAAAGAAACTCATGAATTCAGAATCAGAAGTTCACTCAGAGTGTGTATGAAAAGAACTGTTAGACAGCAGTCATGTGACAACACAATGACTTGATGATGAGCAGATGAGTTGAGAACTCAACTTCTTGACATTAAGACATTGAAACATCAAGAGTGCTCAATACAGAAACATCAAGCAAGTTCTATATAGTAGAGTTGTTTTTCTTAAGAAAACAATTATGTTCAACTTAAGTAATCATCTAAGAGTTAAAGTTCAGAACTGTTTCAGACCAACTGTTATATTAACAAGCACAAACTCTTAGCTCTACATACCTGAGAAATCTCAGATTAGAATGTTACAAGTAGCAGAAAAATACATTACTGTAAATAGAACATTGCATTGCAGCACTAGTGTTTCTGCTAGTGAAATAAAGTCAATTAATTTTATATTGTATTACACTTCAAAACTCTTCTCATTGACTCACAAAAAGTACATAATCACTGATTGATTCAGAAAAAAGTATGTAACTGCTGATTGGTTCACACTCTCTCAGAATAAATTATCAAAAATACATTATGTTATATCTGAATTATCATTTTTGTGAGTTGAAAAGTATAAATTTCAAAAGCAATAATTTATTTTCATATAAATTATCATCTAAAATTACACATTCTATTGCACACTCTAAAATCTATTAAATGATTTAATATTAAAATCTTGAACTGTACATCATTTCAATTCAATACACAATAAAAAATTTAAATTTAAACTATTTTGTAAATTTTAAACAATTAATAAATACATAAAAAATTCTAAGAAATTTAATTAATTACAAAATAATATATTAATACAACATTTACTCAGTGAAAATATAATTGTAAAAAATCTTAATCACTAAAACAAAAAACTCATCTAACTATAAGATCAGATTTTAAATAAATGTATAAGTGAATATGTAAATTATATGATACACAATTATAACAATGATGTTTCATACAGTTAAATTTAAAATGAAAAAAAATAAATTAAAAGAAATTGTAGAATTAGCAAAAGTATTGAGAAAAATATTTAAATTATTAATATATAATTTATACATTACAATTAATTTATAAAATTATCAATGAAAATTTATAAAAAATCAGTTCTTAAATTACTGATAAAACAGATATATACTATTTAAAATAATAATAAAAAAAGTATAACAACAATATTCAATCTAAATATAACAAAAATATTTAATAATATAAATTATAAAAATTACTACACAATCTGTAAAAGAAAAATCTTTTGAAGAATTTAATTAAATCAATTATTAAGTTTTCTATAAAATGAACAATTATTTTCTTTTTTAATGAAAAATAACAATTTTATACTCAATTAACATCAATATATTTCAAGATTTCTCAATAACATTTATTTTTCTTTTCTTCAATATGAAGCTTTTCAACAACAATAAAACACAAAAAACAAAACTGTTCACAATAAATTTTATTAATAACATTAATTTATTAATATAATAAAAATGCATAGAAAAATTACAGAACTTTAATAGTTATTTATGATATATATTTGCATTAATATATTAATATTTATAATTCAATATTTATATCACAAAAATACAAACTATTATATCTGTTCAGACATTCTCAATATTTTAACATAAAAATGATATTGAATATATAAAAAAACATCATTAAACTAAAATTAAACATTAAATTGCTCAGAGTTCAAATAAATACAAAATTAAAATTAAAATCTTATTTAATAAATATTGATGTAAAGACAGTAAATTTAAATATTAATTATAAATATTTTAAATACTTCAACATGAAAAATTATAATTATATAAATAAGATAGATCTATATAATAATTATATTTTTAACTTTTATTTATATAATATCAATGTAATATCAACAAAATATTCATAAAAAAGTATAAAACAAAAAACACAAATTAATTATCTGTAATGTTCTAACCTAAGCTTTCTTGAGTATGTAGAACTAAGAGTTTGTGCTTATTAATATAATGACTGATCTGAAACAGTTCTGATCTTTAACTCTTAGATAATTACTTAAGTTGAACATGATTCTTTTCATAAGAAAAATGATTGTGACTATATACTGAGTCTGCTTGCTGATCTCATTGTTGAGCTCATTGAGACAGTTTATTTATGCAATTCATTGAGCTTGCTTGTCAAGCTCATCATTGAGCATGTTGAGATGTTACATGACTGCTGTCTAAATATTTTTTAAATATATATCTTCTGCATGTACACATCAGAGGGTGGTAGAGTGGTACAGTGAATGTGTATCACTTTGATAGTCTTTTAATTTAAGTGAAAATTCATGAAAGTAGTGACCCCAATTGAATTTCTCACTTAAATTATAAGATCATGAGTTCAAATCCCACACCACTCACCAAATCATCCATTGGGTCATTCAGCTGTATAAGAAAAACAAGTGAGGAAAAAATTCTACAGGTCTTAGTTGTCTATAAAAGACACTATATACACAATTATTTACCTATTATTTAGACACCAAACCCCATATTTCCTTAACTATTGACCATTGAGACCCACAATCAGGTTGACTGCTCAGAAGTGATCAATAAGCAATTAGAATTATCAGAATAAATCTGTAATTCATATATTACATATGAATTGTCAGAATAAATCTGCATATTCAACAAATACCTTAACACAAGTCTGTCATAACATATATTGTTGCATATAGACTATAAAATTGAAGAATAAATAAATGTACACATCAGTCTGCTTTAAACTTGTCTCAACTTGATTATAACACTATTCTTTTCTTCTCAGATGCTAGTTTTCTAGAATCTATATAAGTGAGAATATTCATATTGTCTGCTGTCAGCAACAATGCTTTTTAAAAATTGAAATTATCTAAGAATTGCAAAGAAAATTCAGATCAATGATGTGTCTACTCTGTTTTCTTGTGACTATTGTGTTTGTTGCAGCATTGATTGTTTTGTAATGAAATCTCAATCAAAATGTGATAAATATACTCATCATGATTGTCTGTGTGTTGATGTATTGTGAAAGTCTCTCAATAGAACTTGTCTTTTGCTTCAAAAGAAAATAAGTAAAGCAAACAACAAATTGACAGTCAAGCATGTTGAGCTTGCTGCACTTTTCTTTAAAATTATACATCTTCAGAAAACACTGAATCAAACAGACTGCTGTGCTTCACAGAAGATTGATTGTCTTACTGCTGAACTTAATAGTGATAATGATGAGACTGAGAATGAAGATTCTCAAACAATATCATAACTTATTAACTTGATGTTGTCATTTTTCTGAGCTAATATTGACTTCTTTTCTCAAAATATTGAAGTGTTCTTGTGCAGTTCTTGAGATTCTCTTTGAATTTTCAGATGTTTTCTGAGATACTATAATCTGTTTATTTAATGAGATAGTGAGTTTTTTCACTAATCATTTTCTTCTTTAAAATGTTCTCAATTTCATATTCTTTTTTGAGTTCAACAGATGTTTTAATGATCTGAAGTGATATGAACTGATTGCAATGCTGTAACATGAATGCATGAAATACTGAGTGTATTCTCATCTTCTTGAGTAAGTCTAGCTTGTAACTTAATTCTTTGATGTTTTGTATAATCTTGAATAATTCTATGCTCTTGTTCTTCAGCTTCTTGCTTTTTTTTTTAGTTTTTATGTTGTTTGTTCTTAAGTATATCTTGTTTTCTTCTTCAAATGATTTTGTCTCTATTGTTTGTTTCTTCTGCTGTTTGATTCATCTTGTTAGATCTTGATGCAATTTGTTCATCTGAGCAATATCTAGAATTACTTTTTGACTCTGTGATCTGTGTTCTCTGAAATCTTGTTATATTTCTGAATTGTAGTCATAGTTCATATAGAAAGATGTTTCTCTCATGATCTTGTTTCTTGCATTATTGTATGCAAACTGTGCTGTCAGCAACAGTTGTACTCAGTTATTTTGACTTCTGTTGACATAGTGTCTCAAGTATGTTTTTACTGTTTGATTCATTCATTTACTTTGTTCATTTGTCTGTGAATGATATGTCATCAATATCTTGTGCTTTATTCTGAGTTCTGCTGTGAGTGTTTCTCAAAACTTGCTTGTAAACAGCTTGTCTCTGTTGATGATAAATTCTTTTAATAGTTCATGATTGTTAATCAATTCTTGCAGTATAATATACATCAATACTGATGCTGTTGCAGTTTCTTTGAATGAAATGAACATTGTATACTTGATTAATCTATTCACTATGATCAATATACTGTTGAATTTCACTTCTCATGCTGAGTTCTTCAATGATAATAACTTCATAATGAAGTTCATGATAACTGACTTTCATAGTGCATTTAATGCATTTAATTGTGTTACTTCATTGTACTGTCTATCTTGACTGATCTTGTTTCTTCAGCATGAATTGCACACAGTAATTATCTTAATGATTCAATTTCTAAAATCATTAATATTGTGTCTTCTTTGCACTAGATTCTCAGTGCACTTGATTTCTAGATGTTCATCAACTCTGTTATAGTGACACATCTTAATGAATTCTTCATCTGTCAAGAGAACTTGCTTTATTTTGTACATTGCTGCTAAGTTCTTTATAAGAACTTCTTTGTCATCTTTGCTCAGAATTCTGACATGTATTATCTGTATATTTTCATGATCAGATCATTTACTCAAGACATTCACTTCATCATTTTCATTATTCTTCTTGTAATGAATCTGAAATTCATAATCTGTCAACTGCTTCACTCAACAAATCTGTCATCAGTTAAGTTGTTTTGTTGTTGCAAAGTTTCTCAGATTCTTGTGATCTGTATAAATCTGAATTGACTTATTCATTTTTGTGAGATAAGATCTTCAGTTTTGTAGTGCTTTGACTATTGCAAGAAGTTTCTTATCATGAATCTCATATCTTTTCTTGAGTTCTGATAACTTTCTAAATTGATATACTATGAATTTCTGCTGTTCATTCTCAATCTAATACAAATATGTTTTTACTGTGAAATCTGAAGCATCAGTTTTCAGTGTTTTCTTGTATGCTGAATTGAGTATTCTCAGGTGTGCTGTTTCACTAAAACTTTTCTTTAATATGTGAAATGCATTTTTCTGTTCTTGATCTCAATGCTATTTTTCACTTTTGTGTGTCAAATGTGTCAGTGATTTTGCAATTCTTGCATAGTTTGATATGAACTTTCAATAATAATTCATTAATTTCAGAAAGACTTGTACTTTCTTAATTTATTTTGATGTTGATCAGTTTCTGACTGCTTTTATCTTTTTTGAATTTTTCTTGATTTGTTCAGATTGACTCACATAGTCTAAAAACTTAACTTTCTTGATCTTGAATCAACTTTTCAACTTTTTTATGTACAAAACTCTCTTGTTGAGTTCTGCTAATATTTTGTGCATATGTCTGCAGTGTTTCTTAAGATCTTCTGAGTATATCAGAATATCATCAAGATATATGATTACAAAATCATTGAGATATTCTCTCAACATATTATTGATCAATCTCTGAAAGATGACTGATGCATTTTTTAACTCAAATAACATAACAATGTACTCATAGTGTCTGTATCTTGTTCAGAATGTCATCTTTCATTTTTTATCTTCTTTCATTTTAACTTGATAGTAGATGTTCTTAAGATCTAAGCTTGTGAATTACTTAGTCTTGCTCAATTGATCTTGCAACTCTTCTATTAACAGTAGAAAATAATTATCTTGATGAGTTATCTCATTGAGTTGTCTATAATCAACACATAGTTGTTTTCTGTCATTCTTCTTTGATACAAACAGAATTGAATATTCTGCTGACAATTTTGATGATTTTATGAATTTTCTCTTAAGATTCTTGTCAAGATAAGTTCTAACTTTCTTGAGTTGATTTTCACTCATTGAGTATAATGACATTCACTTAGATTGCTTTTCATTCAATAGTGATATTTCATGATCTCATGACTTATACTCTGATAAGCTCATTTCTGATTGTTTAAAAATCTGATATGTGTCTTTGATTGCACATATTTCTTTTGTAACTCAGTTAATTTTCAAATTTCTCTTACACAATCAGGGTATCTCTAGCACTGTGTCATATTCAATTGATTTCATAACATTGAACATTATCTCTTGTGAATTTTCAAGAATTGAGATCTTCACACAGATTTTCTCATCAATTCTCTCAATGACTCTGTTTGTCATTCATATGTTGAATGAACAGTGCACTCACTATATCTCTAATTTCAACATTTTGACTGTTTTTTAACTCATAATGTTATCATCTGCTTCAGAATTCATCAATGTGTTGATGTGATGTTCATTGATTATAATCTTGATTCATATTCAATAATCATTGTCTTGTCTTTGAGACATCACTAGCTTCTTATTCTCTAGTCTCATCAAGAGAGCTTTTTGTTTTTTGACTCACTTAATTGTTCAACTCATCTTCAAAGTTCTTAAAATCATCTGAGTTTTCTTCTGATCATGAAATTCACATACTTTAGACTGTACTGCTCAATGCATCTTTCTGAGTGTAGTCAGAATTCATATTAATTGTACTTCATCTGCAACTGACTCTCAAAGACTTTTACTTTTTGCAGAAATTCAGATGATATGTATTCTTCATTGAAAATTCATCTGTCTTCATTCTGCATGATATACTCTTCAGATAAGCATATTTTAATCTTGTGACTCTTGATTCTTTACACAAGAAATTCTGACATCAACTTTTCTGTGATTGTTCATATATCTTTTATTAAATCATTAAATTCTTTGCATATCTCTGCTTTCTAATCTTGAGTCTCTTGTTTTTTCTTCTGTGTTGTATTGTAATCTGATGTCATTTTTCTCTGAGCACTTAGATTTTCTTCAATCTTTACTTGATACTTTCTTAAAAGTTCTGTCTCAGCATCATCTGAACTTTCTTTTATGAGTATATTACTATTAAGAAATATTCAGAATTCATCAATCTGAAATTTATGATCATCAGTCTTTTCAATGTTATCTTTAAAAGCATTGTCTTCTTTCTCAGCATCAAGAACTCTTTTTCTGATAAGAATAACTAATTCTTTTTTGTTTGCTGATCTATTGTATTTGTTTTTGTCTTTTCTTTTAAACTTCTGTGAGTATCATTCAGCTCTGTCTTTTGCACTCATGTGTACTCTGCACATGTCATCATAACAGACTGTTTAGTTGAGAGCATTGTGCACTATGTGTGTATTTTTCTTAACTGTCACTACAACATTTTTTCTTTCTATCTGAGATCTGTTACACTTTCAGACAAGATGTTTAGGTTTTTTACAGTTGTAATACATTCACATCTCATTTTGCAGTGTCATTTAAGACTTAGTGAACTGCTCTGACTGACATTCATGCTCTGTTCATTTAGTCTTTCATGATTTCTGATGACACTTCTTGATTGTATTGAGATTCATAAAGTTTGTCTCTCTATATCTTATTAATAAAACATATTGCTTTACTCATGATCAGAAGCTTTCTTCTTAATCTTTTATCATAGATAACATTCAATATTTTTTCTGTTTCATCTGTTGTTCTTATTGATGACTGTTGATATTAATGCTCAGATTGATCATTCTCTGAAAATTGTCTGATTGTTCTGCTCAGACTATTTTGTTTTTAATGAACTTTCTTAACTCACAATAGTACTGATAAATGAGTGCTTCATTATTTTATCTAATAAGTGTCACTAACTGCTGAAACTTCATGATATATACTGCTGTCAATTCATTCTGTCACAAGATGTAAACTTGTTTCTCTGCTGCTCTCTCTTTGTCAATTACTCTGAAGATTTTTCTTAGTTCTTTTTTAAACTGTACATAGTCATTGAACATAGACTCTGTGTCTGCATTGTGCTCTTTGTATTTCTTTTTTAAGAACTCATGCAGCTTGAGATTAACTCAATTGCAGACTGCACTCACAAGATAGATTACTGCAAACAATGTTTTTTCTTAATTGATATGAAACTTCAGCTGATTGAATTCAATATATAGATCAAGTTTTGTCACAAAAACTCACAGTTTTTCTTATTCTTCATCAAAAACATTCAGTATCTGTATCTTAGATGCACTCAGAAGTAGTTGTATGACTTGAGCAGACATCATCACTGATTGTGCTGTCATTCTATTCAAAGTAAATAATAAAGATGAGTTTATTTGAGCTTGTCTCAGAAACAAGATCAAGACATTTTTTTGTGTGTCAGACATCATACTCATTATATTGTAAGAATGTTCAAAGTGTAACATTTTAATCTAAGTTTTCTCAGATATGTAGAACTAAGAATTTGTGCTTATTAATATAACAGCTGATCTGAAATGATTCTGATCTTTAACTCTTAGATGGTTATTTAAGTTGAACATGATTCTTTTCATAAGAAAAATGATTGTGACTATATACTGAGTCTGCTTGCTGACCTCATTGTTGAGCTCATTGAGACAGCTCACTCATGCAACTTGTCAAGCTTGCTTGTCAAGCTCATCATTGAGCATATTAAGATGTCACATGACTGCTGTTTAAACATTTCTTGAATATATGTCTTTCACATGTACACATCAGTTCACTCTAAGTTTGTCTTAACTTAACTGTAACATCATCACTCAGAATTAAACACTATATAATATTACAAAATTGTTTAAAAAAAATATAAAAACTCTGAAAACAGAATTACAGATAATTTCAATTAAGAATAATTAAAAATTGATTATAAAATAATTTAACATCATATCAATAAAACTATTATGATTATATACAGCATATAATTTATATATTTATTTATACATTCATTTAAAATATAACTGTGCAAGTCAGATGAATCTTTTATTTTAATAATTAAGACTTTTTATAAATAATAACATTAATTAATCATTATTAGTATTAAATTTCTAAGTGTAATACATCAAAAAATAACAGTCTGATTAGATCATAAATGTTGAAAATTGCATTGAAGATTGTATTAAAAATAGTTACACTGAATTTATAATTAAAAAATATATGTCTGAGTTTGTGATTTGTGTTTGTAATTTGTGTTTATTTGTGATTTAAATTTATGAAAAATGTATGTATTTGAGTTTGAATTGAGATCTATTAATATGATGTTTTTACTTAAGAATGTATATTTTTTGCAAAGATAAAATAATTATTACAGTTATATATAATATATAATATATATATTTACTTACACATTCATTTAAACTCTGATCACACAAATCAGATAGATTTTTTGTTTTAATAATTAAAAAGTTTTACAAAACATAAAGATAAAAAGAGTTATACTTTTAATATAGAAAAAGATTACAATAAAACTATAATTAAAAGATATTAAAAATATAAAAATAAAATAAAATAAACATTTACATTACAACAACATCACATTAAAACAATAAATTCAGATCTCAGTTTGCAATATATTATAGTGTTTTATTATTGTAATTAATAAAAAAAAGAGATAAAGTTATATTACAATAAATAATTTAAACTTAAAGAATCTCAACACAAAATATATAGAGTGATCATATGAGTCAATATTAATCTGTGCATCTTCTGTAATAAATTACATAAATTACATGTAATTTATCATTTTCTGATTGCTCTAAACATAATTTATCAAAATGTGTAATTTTTTGTTTCAAAATAATTGAATTTCAGATCAAAGAAATCAAAAATACTGATCTGTGCAGTCACTTTAAGAATATATTTATTATGATTAAGTCAAAATAAACTTAAAGCAAACTGATGTATACACATGAAAAGTGTATATCTGTGAAATATTTAAACAGCAGTCATGTGATATCTTGCTGTGCTTGACAAAATCAATGATGAACAAGACAAGCTAAATGAGCTGAGTACTCAACATGCTTAATGCTCTTAACAATGAAATTGATGAGATTGATGAGCAGACTTAGTATATAGTCACAGTTATTTTTCTTATGAAAAGAATTATGTTTAACTCAACTCTTAATTATAATAAAGTATTTATTCAACATCACTGTATCAGAGAATTCTTATATTAACAAGATAAAACATTTTAGCTTTAATATACTCAAGAAATCTCAGATTAAATGTCATACTTTAGTTAAAACATAAAAATATTATTATCAGTAAGAATAATGTAAAAAATTTTAGTTATTAAAATAAAAAATTCATCTGACTGCAAAATCAGATTTTAAATAAATGTATAAGTGAATATGCAGATTGTGTATTGTACATAATTGTAACAAATATTTTAGTTTTATAAATCATAATTAAAATATAAAATAATTTTGCAACACAAATAAAAACAGAGAAACTGAAATTTAAATTTTTTTTATTTCACTGTTAAGTTTCTGAATTCAACATCTTAATATATAAGTGTGAATGAAATAATTAAATAATTAAATATATATTGATTCATTATTTTAATCATATTCATTTATATTTAAAATTATTTAACAACAAAGAATCATTGAATTATTATTGATTAAATATCATATTTAAAGAATTTTGAACAATAATTAAATTTATAATGAAAATAAATAAATTAAAATAAATTAAAATAACAAAAATTCTTCTGTATAGTGAGATATAAAAAATATTATATTAATTTATAAAATAGCTATAAAAATAAAGTAAAAACTTTTAAGAAGTGATGACAAAACATATAATAAATAATAAAAAGATTTTTGTTTTTCAGAGAATTTTTTTTCTCTACATAAATATTTTAAAACATTTCTTCATAAATCAATTTATCTGATGTCACAAGAACATAAAAATATTATTATTGTTATTATTATTATTATCATTTAATTTTACATAATTAAGAGTTTTAGAACTGATTAATTCTAAAGATAAAAAGATAATATAATAAATATAATAGATTTGTAATCAATGACAGTAATATAGAACAAAAAGATCAATTTTGATTGTATTGTTGTTATAAATGTGAAATGAAATTTACAAAGTTAGATGTAAAACTTTACTCTTACACTCTCATGTAAGTGAGAATCTTAATTCTAGTCATAAGATATTGATCTGATTATTTGACAATATGAACTTGTCATGTATGAGTAAGTATTGTTGACTTTTGTTGTCAGTTCTTCTTGCTTGAAGATTCACCAACATGCATAGAGAAATTGCTCAATCAAAATTCTTCAACCCTTCACTACTCATACTATAGAAGCTCAGTCATTTCTGAACAGTCTGTTGGTTCTGTTTCATAGTTATCTTACAGTATCATATGGTCTTAGACCCTTGATTGAAACTCAAAGTTGAATGCCTTTGAAAAAAATTCCTCATTTTTCAATTAAATAAGGTACCAATAGATGTTCAATTAGGGAGGGTTCAGAGTCTGGTGCTACTGGGCTACCTATTTTGCATGCCATTTTTAGTATGAAGGAATTAGACCCAAACAATTCAAAAAACTCCCATGGAGCAGTAGAGCGCCTTGAGCGGCAGGTACTTTACATTATATTAATATAGTAGGTAAATAAACTGAGAAATCCAGAATCTTACAGGCCCTGCTTACTCGTGCAGTACAGTAGATCGGCTAGGTAAGGTAGAACCCCACAGAAACTAAGGGACAAGTAATAGAAGGACAGTCTAAGACTGCTAATCGTTCCTGCAGCCCAGAGGCTGACCCCATTGTGCCTTATCGGCTCTACTGTACAGTTCCCCAACCCCGGAGTTCTGCAGCATCTGCGGCATACGAGTTATGTAGCGGACTGCATCGGGAAAAGCCAAGACTATCCATCACCACTCTAACGCCCATGCTTTCCTCATCCTCTAGGTAGCTATGTACCTATTTGACCGGGGGTCACACCGGCTGGGTGGGGGCAAAAATCCAACACGAGCTGCAAGAGCAATCCCGAGTATCACTACCCAATCTGATGCCGCCGGGCTAATGCTGATCTTTCGAAAAGCTCGAGAAGGATCACAAGCGTGCTTTACCACATAGCAACTTGCGGTTTTGATGGATCTGATTTGACAATAGAGACTGATTGGTAGCTATGTATGGCAGCGAAGCAACAATCAAATTAAAACCCAACCCAACCCAACCCAGCCCCGTGATTGCACCAAGAAGGTCCCGGCAGCCGTTGATTCTTCAGCTGCACAAACGGAGGGGTTGTGGGCAGCGATACGGAGCTGAAGCTGTTGACCGTGTGCCGGGGAGCGAATCCGGGCACGACCCTAAACCCCGTCAACACAACGCACATACTTCCGTTTCCGTCGAAGCCGGCAGCACAAGGCAGTCGCGGGAGGCTTCGGCGGTATATCCAGTTTTGGCTGACGCTGCTGTGTCTCTTCGACGTCGTCATTTATGCAAATTAATTAATGGATGGAGCGCGGAGAAGCCGTCACGTAGGGCATCGCCTCGCAAAGTTGCCCTTTGATCCCGTCAGCTCTGGCTCAAAATCAGCCACTGTGTTCTTGCACTGGATTCCTTCCCAAAAACTTCTGAACTTTGGGCAGGAAGATTGATTTGATTCAAAACTTTGACCGGACCTTGCACTTCGTTGCGCCTCCCAGTTCCCGAAACCGGGTGGTCCTGACCGTGGCGTCTGCTCCATGCACGTCTTGGCCTATCTACACCAATGATACCGGCCCGAAGAATCCAACATCAAAACCCCAGATGCACTTGCCGAGGCCGATCCGCCCGCCATCTTCAACCACTCTCATCCCGCTTTGTGTTCTGATTTAGATAAGCTCTATGGATCAGCAAGTATGATAGAGGGCGGAGCCGCTGTTTTCATGTTGGTTTTCCGGAGACAGAGTATAGCTAGCCTAAGGACATGTCGATCCAGTAGATCTATATGAACAGTAATGACCGATTTGTGGGCAAGACGTCGACATACAATCTGAATTCGCCTCCGAACTCTCACATTGTTCTAGGAGAGAGCAAGAGCCACAATGAAAGCACACATTCGATAAAGATCAAACTCTGCCTCGAAAACGGAGAACTGATAGAAATGGTCAGGATATGATCTCTCCGCACACTCGCGGAAGGCGGTCTAAGCCAAGGATTCGAGAATGAACTTCGCCATCTTGGGAGCGAATTCACCTCTCTGCAAGAAAGACTAAGTTAGTCGAGAAGACTCTCCAATAAGCAATCGGTGTAACTTGTTTTTGGGAACCTCACCAGCATCGTGAAGTGATTTGCATCCTCAGCCTTTTCAATCTTCAACTGCCCTCCAGGCAACAGCGTCTCCCAGCCATTGCCCGAGAAATCAGTCCGCCTCTCAGTCAAGAACTTCATACCTTCTGTGTCATCCGGGTGTGGTGGTAACTTATGCACATTCATGCCATCCACAACATTCTCAGAAGCCCAGATCAGTGATGTCCTTGGTGTCTTCCCAGCAGGCAGCGGCGATGCGAAATAGTCATGCAATGTATCGATGGTGGCGTTGAAATGTGGTATCAGCCACTCCGGTGGGGAGGCGCTCGACCCGGCGTTCGTTGTGTGTCCGAAGAGCCGGTGCTCGTTGCAGAAGTCGTAAAAATGCTGGGGGAGCTTGTCGAGGCCCTTCGGAACGGGTGAGTCGATGAGGATCAAGTGTTCAACAACTTCATCGGCAGCGATCAGTTTCTGGGTCGCGCGGTAGGCGAGTATGCCGCCTGCAGACCAGCCGCCAAAGTGATATGGACCACTGGGCTGGCGGCGGCGGACCTCTGCTAGGTAGCTGTCGATGAGGTCGTCGATATCGCATTTGAATTCGGCCGGGTTCTTGTAGTACGGCGAGTTCAGCGCCACGACAGCGATGTCGGTGGCTATCTTGGGGATGCTAGAATATGAAGTGGCGGAGCCAGCACCATCGGGGAAGAGAAAGATGGTCAGACCCGCCTTCTTCGGGTGACCTTGCAGGAGGACCGAGCTTGCAGCAGGAACAGGTCGAGGTGCAGGAGTAGGGCAATTGCTTTGCTCGCTAACCGTACTCTGGGTACTCGTTGACGAGCAGCCCTGGCACTCTTCGTCCGAACTGTCGAGTTGAATTGAGATCGTTGCAGAAGTCTCGCCAGATTCTGGTGCGAACAGCCTTTTCAGTTGTCTTACATTTGGAAACTCTGTAAAGACGGAATCCATGGTGATGTCCAATCCCAGCTCCTCCCTGAATCGGCTCACAATAACTAGAGACAAGAGAGAGTCGATCCCAATATCTGAAAAGATACAATCTTCTGTCAGGTCGGCTACAGAGACGCCACTCTCTTCGGATATAATGGCCAAAGCATCTTGAAACCCGGGGGGGACACCACCTTCTAGAGCATGGAGTATCATCGACTGCGCTGCGGGTTGGTGCAGTGGGACCGCCATGGAACTTGCAACTGGGACGAAAAACTGTTTTAGGTCCTTGACCGTAGGTACCTGGTGAAGAAGTCATCCAGTTCAAAGTCCACGTCAAGCTCCTCACGGAGTCGGCTCGTTATTACTAGGGATAGAAGAGAATCGATGCCAACATCGGAAAAGATGGTGTCGTTGGTCAGTTCGTGCTCCGCGACACCGCTTTCTTCCGAGATGATGCGCAAGGCATCTCTGACAATGTCCGCCTCCGCAATGGTATGCACGACTTGCGTAGGCGGAGGGGCAGCCTGCGAAGTGGAACCCAGTACAGAACTTGCAGCAGGCTCAAGTAATTCCTTGAAGGCTCTCATCGTCGCATATCTCGTAAAGAAGTCCTCCGAGTCTAGTTCCATGTCCAGCTCTTCACGAAATCGGGTCATTATGACCAAAGAGAGGAGAGAGTCAATGCCGATATCTGCGAAGATTGTATCATCGCTTAGTTCTGCCTCAGCAACACCGCTCTCTTCCGAGAGGATTTTCATTGCGGATCTGAATTTTGCGGACCCTGCAGTAGTAGATGTCTGAGCAACAATGACCTCTGTCTTTGGGACAATTGAAACGGCTGTTGCTTTTGATGCCGGCTTTGTGGCAGCGATGGATGCGGGACTTGGACGATTTGCGATTCCGCCATCTTGGGGTTTGTGCTTAGCTTCAAGAGAAAGAATGTGACGCAACACCCTGCGTGGGACGCCTTGGAGCTGCCAATAGCAAGTCAGTAGAGCAGGAGTAAGACCGGGACTTTAACCTACACAGATATTCTTGTAGCATGCGACAGGTTCATCGCCTTCAAAGACCAGTAAGTTACCTCTGAACATCCTACTATCACCCTCAAACATTTGGACAAAAGTTGTATAAGTCTTTTCGGCATCGAGAGGTTGGTAGAGCTGGAAAGACTCCCAGCCATGATTGACAAACACCTCGATGTCTAGATCGTTCAAGTCGTGGCAATTCATGACGAAGCCACCAGACTGGGTAAGACCGTCGATATAAGCTGGGTGCGTGTGATACTTGCCGTCCACTTTCACGGTCTTGAAGTTGACACGGCTGCAAGCCTCCAATGTGTCACTGTTAATAATGACTTCGTGGAGGGCCCGATAGTCCTCATGAAACTGCGCCAGGGGTCGGATCATTTTGTAGACCATTGCTCTGTTGAAGCGTTGAGTTGCACCGCTCTCGATACCCTTACGCAGATTCATCATGCGAAGCTTGGTCTCGCTCATGGTGCGCTGGAGTTGTTCCAACCAAGACCGATCAGTATATAGAATTGCGCATTGTGCGTGAGTTACCGTCGCTTCGCCTTTCCTATCGAGAGTTGCAAAACGGCACTGAGCTCTCTTCTTCGACCAATCGACATCGACAAAAGTGCGCATCAGTTGAGGGCCTTCGGGCTTTGCTACCAAAGCCTTTTGGATGGTCATATCCGCAATTTCTACTTGACAGTCTTGCAGCTCCGGCTTATATCGGTCGATCAAATGCTTGGCAAGCGTCAGAGCAATGTCGGCATAGACGGATGGTGTGCACAGAGGGATATTGTCAACAACATGGCCTTGCACAAGAGGATTCAGATCAGGGCGGCAGATATCTGATTCGACAACAATCTTCGTGACTGTATCTTCCAAAACGGTATGTATCGTGGTAGACTCCAAGCGTGCGGGGGCTGAGATAATCAGAGGCGGATCGCCTTTTCGCAATGACCAGTCGTTGGTGTAGGGCATCCAATAGTCTTTAAGATTCCAGCTGTACGCCGGAAGCGGGAGGACTTTGTGTGAGGCCTTGAACTCGCGATGATATTCTTGCCAACATAAGTCGCTTCCTGCGCAGTAGAGCTGTGTCATCGTGTCAGCGATTACTTTCCAATCGTGTTGCTTTTGATGGAGTGTTGGCAGTGCAGTAACATCAGAGCCAAGAGCGGGGTTGACAAGATTTGTGAGCACTGGATGTGGTCCGAGGTCAACAACGAAAGACTTGCATGGAACAAGGTTACACTGCTTAGCGGATCGAACAGCATCAAGGAATTTAACGCTCTCTCGACAATGCCTTCGGAGATACTGTGGTCCAAGGATGCCTTGTTGCGTGATTGGCTCACCGAGCTGTGTGGATATGATAGGGATCGCTGGTTCGGCAAATGTAACCCCTTGCGCGATCATCTCCAGCTCATCCAGAATGACATCAACCTGAGATGTGTGGTAAGCGAAGGGCAAGTTGATAAGCGTTGTCATGAAGCCTTTCTGCTTCAAAAGTCCCTGAGATTATCAATTCGCTGTTTTGGCCCGCCAATGACTGTCTCTTCAGGACCATTGATACAGGAGATCTCAAAATCCATACCAGCCAGTGCCTTTTCTATCGCGGATAGAGAGGACTTGACAACGAGCATGCTGTGGGTATATTGTGAGCACCGCTTCTCCAGCAGCTGACCACGCATTCCCACCAGGAAAATTGTATCGGCGTCAGTCAGTACACCTGCTGCATTGAGAGCGGAGTATTCTCCCAAGCTGTGACCGATCACTGCATAAGGTTGCACGCCCCATGAGGCCCACATTTTCTTTAAGGCGATTTGCATCGAGACCATCGCGAGTTGAGAGGCAAGCGGAGAGTAAGTGCTCGAGTCAGTACTTGAACAGTCTTCAAAGTACGGCGTGAAGGTGGGAAAACCGAACGCTTGACCAAGCTTGTCCAGGCGAAGGATTTCGTTCCTGAACCGAGAGAAGCCTTTGTAAAGCTGCTTCCCCATCCCTGGGTATTGGCGTCCCTGGCCTGTGAAAGAGAACATCACCTTAGGCGCCGATTTGGGACGTGTAGAACCATCACCCCTGTCAATGGCTGCCCTCAGACAATCTTTGATCTCTTCAATCGTGGAGCCGCTCACCATCACCCTGTGAAGGTGGTGAATGCGTCGCGCAGTTGTCGTGTACGAAAGTTGCCCCAGGTTTACATCCATCCCGCGCTCGCCAATATAGCTGAGGAGGGAGGTGAGATTTCGCGACAGTGAAATTGCGTTCTTTGCCGTCATAGCGACGACATGAGATGTCCGTGGATCAACATCTTCCTGTGGCAGCTCAGCTGGCCGATCTTCTAGCAACAAAGCTGAATTGCCGCCAGCAGCGCTGAAGTTATTCACGAAGACTCGACGTGGCTGATTGTTGATGGCGGGCCATGGTACCGGGTTCTTTGCGATATGCACATTCCTTTCAACCAAGTCCGTAGGGAATCTGTGGTTGATTTTGGACTTGATGCCACAGTGAGGCGGAATAATATTCTTCTGCATCATCAGGAGGACTTTAACGAGACTGCTAACTCCAGAAGCGGCTTCACCATGGCCTATATTGGCCTTTGCCGATCCCAGGTACAGAGCTTGATCGTCCCGTCGATGTTGCTTAGTAAATGATGAAGGAGCGAATATGTCAAGGACCGAGGACATTTCGCCGGCATCACCGGCCTGAGTACCAGTTCCGTGCATCTCAACATAACTCACGGTGTAAGGATCAACGCCGGCATCGTTAAGAATCTTTGAGAAGATAACTCTCTGAGCTCCAATGTGAGGACGGGTAATGGATTCGGCTTCGGCTGAATGGTTCGTATGAGCTCCAAGGATGACAGCTAGGATGGGGTCATTATCAGCCAAAGCGTCTTCGAGACGCTTCAAGACTACGGTTCCGACGCCTTCGCCTCGACAGTATCCATCGGCGCCGTCGTCGAAGGTTTTGCAGTTACCAGTTCGAGAGAGGAAATGTCCACGGTCAAGTCCAGCTGTGAAATCAGGATTGGTAAGGACGTTGGTCCCTGTAGAAGCTGTTAACAGAAACTCTATAAAGCAAAATTCAACGATTTACCTCCTGCGATGGCTGTATCTACATCCCCTCTCCAGAGAGAGTTGCAGGCAACGTGAATGGCGGCCAAACTTGATGAGCACGCCGTATCGACGCTATAACTAGGCCCACTAAATTTGAAAAAATAATTCACACTGCAAAATGTCAACAAATCAATCGACAGAGTGATTGTTCTGGAATGAATACCGGCCAGGGATGAACGCCCTATTGCCACCTGGGATGAAGTATGTGTCAATATTCTGGGCGCTATTTGTTTCCATCCAGTCATTGCTCGTCACACCGTAAAAAACACCCACTCGATCTTTCGAGGTTGAGGGGGTAGCATCTGGAACAATACCAGCCTGTTCGATTGCTTCATATGCTGTCATTAACGCTATTCTCTGAGCAGGATCAATCTGGGGAGCTTCTCGCGGTGAGATATTGAAGAACTGAGCGTCAAAGGCCTCTGGGTGATCAAGCCAGCAGCCAAATGGCGTAGCGCTTGTGTTCTTCCGAGTTCGAGTGGGGTCGAAGAGCAGGCACTTCCTTGTGGACGTCAAGTCCTGTGAAGAGAATGTTCCAGAATTTCTGGTTGTCTTCAGCACAAGGGTACCTGCCAGACATGCCAATGATGGCAATCTTGGACTTTCCTGGTTGAACTGATGAGGGTATCGGCGGGTAAACTCTATCCTGTTGTCCGTTGGCCTCATCCATGGATGTTTCGACACCTTGTTGCAAGTCTTCAATCGTTCCGAGAACATCTTTCAATGCCGACGACAGGACAAAGTCGGCCGTAGTACCCACAGGAGTAATTGAGAAAGCATGAGAGCCACGAGATTGTAAAAGCCGAGCGACTCCCCTGGAGAGCTCTTGGAATCGGATGGGCTCAATGAGAATCTGCCGCAGGGCTGCTTCTAAAAAAGAGCGAAAATCTTTCGCGTCGACAAGATTGCCAGTGGCGCCAGAGATGACCGGGATATAACGTTCATAACTTTGCCAGAAAGGTGCTGATGTTTTCTCTAGGATCTGGTCGATGTCGGCCTGGACGAACAAATGTGGTGCGTGGTATGGAGCATAAACGGGAATTGTTGCCACTCGAGGATAGACGAATCGTGATGAATCTCGAAGCTGACTAAGTATTCCCGGCGGCCCACTAACGGTCAGTCCATTGAGGAGTTGTGTACTGATGTAAGGCTGCGACGTCACAGGAAGGTGCTGTAAGCTCAGGTTAGTACATCGGCGACTGATGATGATGAAAAATTCATTCACATTAGATTCCGAGAACTTTCTGAGACTCTGTGCTACAGACTCAGGCGAATTGCTTGATACCACTAAGGACCATGGTTCTGATGAAGTCGTAATCCGGGTTCTGGTGTCCAGGGCGCAAAGCCCGGTGTGGAAAGCCACAGCCACTGTTTGAACAGCGACCGGAAGAAGTTCCTGCAGGTTTCTGCAGCAACTGACGGCAGCTGCAGAGAGTGCACCAGTGCAGAGACCGGATATGCATGTCTCTGAAGCGACGGGGAAGGGACGGCGATCAACTCCCTCATGTTGCCTGCAGGTTGCGCGAGATTAGCAGTCTGGACAACTACAGCAGCTGGCTACACACCTGATAAATTCCCCCAATTGATAAATGCACGTTAGTGCGCTCTGAATGGCTGGGTGGTGAAGGATCGGTGATCGTTGCCAGGAGAGAAGATCACGGAGACTAGTAAACTGAGAGAAGCTCTCCCTTTCTTGGCTCGACACCGAAGCAATCTCAGATCTGATTTTATAGTACGCCTGCTCCAAAAACGATTCAAGAAGGGGCGATATGTTCGAATGGAGCAGTTTTTTGAGCTTTGCGTAGAAATCAAATGTTTGATCTCCGAACAAGTATATCTGACCCTGATTCCCCATGTTGAATTGATGAATAAAGTTCGACGTTGAGAACTCCCGCGCATAAAGTCAGAGGCGCTGGGTTAGGGATAAATAAAGTCTGATACACAGAGTTTCTTAGGTGAGTCGAAGGCGCCTCTGCAGATGATCGCTCCCTGATGTGTGAACTCCGAGCGAAAGTCCGAGAGTGTACTCTGCGGTGTCCGGTTAGCCAAACGCTACTCTATACCCGAAGAACGGCCCCCGATGATTCGGCCTAGCCAATAGGGGTGGTTCTGCATCGGTTTCGATGGCTTCCTGGCTAAATTTCCATCGAATTTGCGCTCGGGGCTCGAGTCGGTGCGGTTTTCGTGCACCAACCCGGTAATGTCAGATGGAGTCCATTTATCGGGTAAAATGCGAATGATTGTTGCGTATCACGGCTCTCCCGAACTGAGTGACTTCAAAACTTTTGGCTTTGTTATGACCATCGAAGAGGACCACTCCTAGACTGCAACTGCCAGAGGATTTTACTTTAACGCCATACCTCCTGTAACAATCATGGAGCCGCTTGCTAATGAGAGCTTGCTTGCCACCACGGAGAAGTTGTGTACTCAACCAAACGGCGTCCCGAATTGCACCAGCTCCAATGATGTATCCACCAAGTCTTCTCTCGAAGCCTTTGCGGACCAGATCTCGGAAAATTCGAAAATCCTGAGTGACTTTCTGAGATCCAGCGGGCATCCTCAACCGTCCTTAGAGAGGGAGGCACCAACCAGTCTTCTCCCCGAATCTGCTCCTGAACAGATTCGTGCTGCTAGGAAAAGATTGATGGAAGCTGCTCGCAGACTATTTCAATTAGCACTGGGGCCAAAGGAGTACATTCCAGATATAGCAGTCGGTGTAAGTATTGTTGGCCACGGTTGGCTGATTGTTTAGGATAATCCTGAGTTCGTCTGATACCCGCAATAGTTCCAATATGTCGCTTGCCTTCGCTGGCTGACCCACTTCAACATTTTCTCACATGTTCCATTAACAGGATCAATTCCATATTCTGATCTGGCGGCAACAGCCAAAGTCTCCCGGCAGCAGCTCAAAACAGTAGCCCGGATGGCCATGACCAGCAACCTCTTTTGCGAGCCAGAGCCGAACTGCATCGCTCACACTGCGACTTCAGCTCTTCTGGTGACAAACCCTAGCCTCCACGACTGGGCGGTGTTTATGACCGAGGTTTCGGTACCAGCGGCTGCTAAGTTGGTCGAAGCATCCGAGAAATGGCCCGATAGTGGCCAAAAGAACGAGACAGCGTACAACCTCGCATTCGAAACCGACCTTCCATTTTTCGATCACCTCAGGACTCTGCCGCACAAAACCAAACAATTCGCGAGCTACATGCAAAATGTGCAGAATAGCGATGGCACTGCGCTCCGACATCTCTTAAATGGATACGATTGGGCCGGCTTGGGCACAGCCACGGTGGTCGATGTAAGTAATACTTAAATCCTCAACCCATCCAGTGGATCTCTCTACACGGGATGAAAATCTAACCAGGCTTCAAGGTCGGTGGATCCACAGGGGCCGCAAGCATCGCACTAGCTCAAGAGTTTCCCAACCTCGATTTCATCGTACAAGATCTTCCGGAGAATGCGGCCGAAGGCCAATCTTCACTAGAGACCTTGCCTGCCAACATCGCTTCCCGCATTCACTTTCAAGGGCATAACTTCTTTCAGGAGCAGCCATTTAAATGCGCGCAAGCTTATCTTCTGCGCATGATCCTTCACGACTGGCCTGTCACTGAGGCAACTTCGATCCTCAGGAATCTCGTTGGGGCTCTCAACAATAACTCGCGAATCCTGATTATGGACACTGTCCTTCCCAGGCCGGGATCGCTTCCGGCCGTGCAAGAGCGGCTGCTCCGAGTCCGAGACATGACGATGTTGCAAGCCTTTAACAGTCTCGAAAGAGACTTGGAAGACTGGAAAGACCTGCTCGCCGCTGCTGATCCGAGACTGTCTTTGATGAACGTGGTGCAGCCAATAGGGAGTGTTATGTCAGTTCTCGAAGTTGTACTTGATGAGTGACTTTGTTGAGTGACATGTCGAGAATTCCCTTTTTGAAACAGAGAAGATGAGTTTTACTAGGTTCGCTAAAGCCCCTTGGCTGGAATCAGGTGATCTGGAGGATCAGCGGAGGATCAGGTAGTTGATATATAAAAAGTACTTAGGTCAAGCGCAAAACCATGGCCTTGGTGGCCCTGCAGGTCTGTCATCATGACTCAGCATTTGTGCGAAATCCCATTAGTTTCTGCAAGTGGTGGATCGTCGACAAGAACGGCTTCTGTCGTTTTCAGTTCGCGACGCCAATGCTGGTAGAAGGGACCAGAATAGAAATGAACCAGGTCTACAGCCGGCGGTGATGAATACGCGCCGTCGCGGAGGCGAAATGACGCTAGAGAGCCAGAAGACTTAAGGTAGAGTTCATGCAACTCAAGGTAACTAGATCTCGAGGGATAAAGATGTCTTTCTCTACCTGTTTGGGACCAGAAAATCGCAGAACTGCTACCTCTACTGTGGATGCAGAGGAAGATCATAGCGACCCGTAGCTACAGCCAAAGAGATACTCAGGTTCTAGTGATGTTGCTCGGGGTGAAGCCTATGTATATCACAGAGCAGGGAGATGAAGCGTGACAGGAAGGGTTTGATGAGGGTTAAGTATGAAGATATAATGTGCTGATCATTCCATTTAGGATATCGAAGCAATACCCTTCGCAGCCATGAGTATCCGGAAGCATCAGATACTCTACAATCATGAAAGCGCCTCATGTTTGATTAAACAATTACCTTCTAAAAAAGATGAAGCGTCTACGCGCAGCTTCCACGCTCAAGCATGCCTACTAGGAAAAAAGCCCCCAACGGAAGCCAGCCGACGAGTCCGCAGCCGAAATAGCCATATCAATCTCACCCGAGCCTGTAATAAGCAGTTGATGTACAAGAAAAGACGTGGCCTGAAGTTAGGCGAACAGGTAAGGGGAATGGAACGAAACCGGTCCATATAACAGCCCAATATGTATGCAGTTGGCCACATTATCAGAGCCTTACCGGTGCAGAACACACTGTCTCAAGAGCCCACTAATTAACTGATGCATGTGCGACCATATTTATGGATTCACCAAATCCCCATCCAATAGCAACTCTGAGCGAGCCCAGCGACACGATTACCGAAGCCGAAGCCGAAGCCGAAGCCGAAGCCGAAGCCGTCGCCGACGCCGACGCTGATATCAAAGCCGATTCTGATAGAATACCGAAATTGCGACACCGAGTGCGAACTAGCTCTAGCGCGACGTCCGCAGAGATAAGATGCGCTGATTAGATATGATCATCCTTGGCGAGATAGACTGTTACGGTCAGATGTCTCGATGAATGCGAACTACCTTATTGCACCTGGAAAGGAATTTCCTTATGAGGGAGGCGGCTAGCACACAGCCATGAGTATGGCTATATGTGCGCCAATATCATCAATACATAGGCTGTTCACTGCTACATTATGGTTGCTACTACCATTTCGCTCATAGTAAGCACCATATTAGCTCGTACACGGGCTATACAGAAAGGGGACCTAGTATAGCCAATGGCCCACGGTCGATCGAACAAGTATGAGTGAGGATGAGATTTAGGAAAACCCTCTCAAGACCGCAGTTTACGCACTATTTCTTCTGAGAGTGATCGGAATCAACGAGAAGGGTCTGCAAGAACGCAATGACCTTCCTCAAGACATCGTCCCAAGGACTAGACCCCTCAACAGGAGGATCCCCTTTGCTGCATGTGACGAAGTCCTTTCCTCGTCCTCTGCCCCGGTCATCTCCGCCTCCAACACCATGCTGCCTTTCCCATTCAATAGTACGAGGCGAACCATCTTCAGGCCGGAATCCCTTCTGATCAGGACCATACTCTGGCGGGATCTCCGGCCAAGCATCGACGCCATCAAGGATCGCAACGGCCATGCCACCCGCCAGATGGACCTCGATGTGGCAGTGAAACATCCACGGGCCGGGATTTGTCACTTGATATCTTAGCACGATCCATGCCGATCCCTGAAACGTGGTGATGAATGTGTCCCTGTAAGGCGGATTTACCAGGTTAAATGCCTCTGGTTGCGCCGCAATAGCTTCGTCAACAGAAGAGTAGTTCCAGATGCCGGAAGCGCCTCCAATCTTCCACATCTTCTGCGCATGTTTATGCATGATGTGCGGGAATTCCTGGGGCTGCCTTGGATGCGAGCCAACCTGGACGACGAGATCGACCCATGAGTTGTTCTTTTGTTCTGATGATTAAACTTCCGTTCTGTGCGAGCTCCTGATCGGTATCATACAGGAGCGGTGTGTAGGCGCCGCGGTCTTCGTACCACATGCCACCCGTGTCGGGGGGCCCTTTGCTCATAGCGTAACGCCATGGCGTGAACCATCTGTGCGTGGTCAGCACGTGCATCGCATCGGATCGTACTGCGGGTGGGTTTGGTGGAAACGGTGGCAGATGCTCGGGGTCCAAGGTAACGACACTGGTACTATTGAGGCCGCCGTAGTTGACGAGTCCTTGCGACTCCGAGTAGTCAGTCGATCCCTTGTAACGGAGAGTGGCGACCGCGTTGATGACCTGTGTGAGACCATTATCCGGCGTGCGAATTGTGTAGTCTCGTGGCTTCTTGTCGAGCTTGAGGAGCACTGAATAGCGCTCGCCGGCGTACATGTGCACCGTGTCGACCAGCTGCGGCTCGATAAAACTCCCATCGACTTCGTACACCCACATTGGATGTTGGTCGATAGAGAATACGATGGTCTTGAGTGTTGCGGCCATGATGAAGCTGATGCTGACCCATCCTTCCGCTGGATCGACTTCAACGATCTCTCGTGAGCCTTTAGAAGGTACACAACCTTTTTGGAGATGTAGAGGGACGGTCTCAGGGTGTCCATGCCAAAGATATTTTCCTTGCGTTGAGATCATAAACGGGAAGCACCTGAAACCAACCTTGTCAGCTTCTGTCGGCATTTGAGGATTCGCGAACCTTCTGAACTGAACTGTAGGGGTTTGATCTTCAGCTGAAGGCATGAAGCTTAACTCCTGCACTTCCAGGGTTGGAAGGACTCTGAAGCTGAAAGCAGAAAGGAAAAAGACGCCTGGACTGACGCAGCGCAGCTGGTACGGGAAGCGATGCCAAAGTTCGGAACTTACCCTTTATCATTGACGCGACTTGGATACAGAGCGTACTTCATGAAGTTGCTTGTATGGTTGACCAGAAAGTCCTCGCCCGGACAGAGCACACTGCCTTTGCCATTTACCAGGATGCTATCCACACAGCTGAAAGAGCGCCAGTTAGCTTATATCGAGCCTACATGTATTGATGGCGGAAGGATGAGGATCCGTACAATATAGACAGGTCAGCGTCCGCCTGCGCCTGCATATATTCCCACGACTTGAAATTGGTCCAATCCGAAACGATTATGATTTTTGGGTCTTTCGAGGCCTTGTCGATTGCCGGTATATCTCGTACATCATCGCTGATCAATTCCCAAGGCTTCGGAGACCCGTCTTTCGGTCTGTGCTCGTCAGAAAGCTTGCCTAGAACAAGTAAATACGTGGCATCGGTGCACCTTATGAATATAGCGCCGTAAAGGCCGTCAAGGAGTGTCAGTCGCGAGTGAGCGTGATACCTTTGGTCGAATGTAAGTTGCGCAGCAGCATATACTCGAGAGTGAAAAGGGATTCTTACCAATGGGTACCAGAAGGATACGCCTGGAAGCGGTAGATGAAAGTTTCGCCGACCTCAATGGGCTTTTGAGTAACACCTGGCGCACCATCTGACCATGGCGTGCCTTGCATACTGGGATTTTAAATCATCAGCTCCGTAATCAACAGTGATAATACTCCGTTGAATGCCTACGTTAGCCCATGCCAGTGCACGCTGGAATTGAATGGCATTCTGTTGTGCACCCAGATCTTCAAACATTTGAGTGTGTAAGTCCGATGAGTCAAATGGATAAGGTGGTTGTTTTATATCAACTCACATACCTCAACATCATCACCCTCATCCCAGATCAGCGTCGGTCCGGGGAATTGTCCATTCATCTTGATCATCGGTCTAGGCTGCCCATTTGGGGCGTCGACCTCCCATGTCAAGGTCAACTCATGCTTCATGTCCTTAGCACACACTTTCGTCGCAAGAAAAAGTGAGAACAAAGCAAGAGATGCCGGAAAAGACTTCATCTTGCTAACAAGGCGGGTTTACATGGCAAGATGATGCGGGTGGACGAGGGCCAGGCGTTACAACGCTTGTCGATCGTGACCTCGAGAGAACAAAGTCATGTAGGATGCACAGAAAGATACCTTAAACAGATGAGGAATTCCAAAAGTATTAACAGCATGTCTACCCACGACATTCTAGCGAAGAACAAACGTCAGCTAAACCTGGTCGTCGGGTTTCCGAGAGAGTTCCGAAAGTCGGGTTTCCCAGAGAGTTCCGAGAATCCCGACCGAGGATCCCTGGCCGCGACTGATGATGGCTTGCGGGGTGCTTCACTGCTCCGAAGTACACAAGACTCGACTCTCCCCTACCAACCAAAGCTGAAATGGATTCTAATTCCACTTGGCTATGGAGATTTACATCTGCTCATAGTACTGGCCATGGGTTTCTCGAGGAAGCGCACTTTGACGAGTCTTGCCCGGATTACCTTCTTCGTGGCGACAATTGCTTATATTCTGCAGTTCCTGTTGAGGGGAAAACAAAGGCTGCAAGAGAGTGAAGACCTCGCGACTCATCAACAGCAACACCATGAGATAGAAGTCAAGGATGATCACATCCCAGACTCAAACGCTACGCTTTGGCAGCTAATGGTCAATGATCCTTCTATCTCTGAATATGTCAAACTAAATGAGCCGTTCGACGATATAAAGGGTCATCTGGACAATGCAAGCGAGATATACACCCTCTATGTCCCGGTTGACTCGGCATTCAAGAACCAGACGTATCCAGTTGATGCACCGGATTTCTACTGGAAGTTCCTGTCGCTCAATCATATGGGACCCGAGGCCGTGTCGTACCAAGACTTGCTCGCATCCACGACGGTTCCTAATTTCATCAACCATGATATATATTTCAAGTATCTGCAGCGTATCAGCACAAAGGACAAGGACGGAGACGTAGTTTTCAACCATGTGGGAAAGTATGTTGGGAATGAGCTGGTCAGCATCACAATCAAACCGTGCTGACTCTCCCGCTAACTCATTACACAGAGCGCCATCAATGGCTATGTGCATCATATTAGCGCTATGCTTCACCTTCCAGACGCTGCGTCCGACATCTTACGAGATTGCCCTGATTTTGGAGCCTTTCGAAGAGGTTTAATCCTCACTGACGTCGCTATCTGCGTCAACGATAGCCAAGGCCACCTCACGCAAACGATCTTCGCTCCATCCAACAAAGCTTTTGATGACTTGGGACCCAAAGTCAACAAGTTCCTGTTCAGCCCGTGGGGCAAGCAATACCTAGCTGCTCTGCTCAAATATCACCTTGTCATGAACAGCACACTATTCACCGACATTTATTTCCGGCCCAAAGGGCTGGGACAGGTCAAGCTAAATACATCATCAGAGATGGTAGGTTGACTGCACCTCTGGAACAGCTGTGTGTGTAATGTGGCTAAAGATTCTCAGATACAACTCCCAACTCTACTTCCCAATCTGAATCTCACCACCAACATCGTCAAGAACGGCCGACGCCAGACAATCAAAATCAACAACAAAGTGGTAGTCTGCGATCCTGATGTCATTGTCATGGACGGCGTCATTCACAAAATCGACACCGTTTTGATGCCGCCGTCATCTAAGAGTAGCGAAGACAAAGATAGTGAGGAGAATGCGGAGGATTCTTGGGCTTCCTGGCTGCGGTTTCTACCTTGGAGTGTCGCACCATCGAAGATGACTGTAGAGGATCTTATGGAGAGGCTGCAACCTTATCTTGAAGTTTGAAGGATAAACGGAGGTGCGAAACATGTAGAACAAAAATACGCATAAATACTACGGACAAGAAGATTTAGGTCTATCGAGAGGTTGTACATGTATCGCTGGGACGATCCACCAACGCCGAATGAATGTAGATCTAACCCACGAAGACATTCCGGCCTGTGCTGTCATAGAAAGGATCTTCGTGTCCTTGAAGAAGATCATTCCAGTAGTCCCAATCCATTTCAGATGTCTTCGTCTGCAGTAATTGTCCTTGTTCGCCAATCCAGTTGGCAAAGCTACCTCCCTCTGGCTGGGCGTGGCTCAATACTAATTCGCCAACTTGCTGGGTACCCATAACGGACATATCTGGCTGTAAGGCCGGTTCGCATCCAGAGGACTTGGACATGCGCTGGGCCTGAAGTTTCAATATAGGAGTAGGGACCATTGGCCTGAAAGGAATTTGTTGGTCTCCATGCAATGCAAGTATTCTCCGATCCCAGGCCTTGAGAGTGAGATTTCCCAAAGCGAAATACAACAGGTTCCTGGGAGCTTCTGTGATTAACTCCGGATGATCTTCGTACGCCTGGTTGATGCGCGACCATGCCCGCTCAACTTCCTCTCCCTTCACCCTGGCGAGTAGTTCGGTTAGGGCCAGGATGAAGGCTTCAAACGGGAAGTGCATGGCCACATGCCAGAGATATCCTTGCAAGCTCTTATTCGAATAAGTCAAACTATCGTACGCTATAATCTGGAGGGCCAAGTCGAAGAGTTTGTCTTTCACCTCTTGCGGTAGCGAAGCACCTTTATAGGGATACTGCTGAGGATGGCAAGCCGACAGTCTCATCTGTAGGAAGGCGGATCTTGCCATGTAGAGTGTAAACAAGTGAAGTGGGATGGAGGAGTCCAACTGTTTCAGAATACTCTTGTCAAGCTTCATCTCGCAATCGTCTATGAGACCTATCTTCTGAGCGACGCAAGTAACGTGGCTACCTTTGAGATCCTTGTCCATGGCCTGCAGTTGTCGCATGTATTCTCCGATTTTGGTACGGATGGTGCAAAAAAGCATCTCTGTCGGCCCCTCTCGCTCCTTTGGAAGTTCCTGCATCAGAGGCGACAAGTCGTTGTCGCTCACACTCAATGGTCGTTTCGTATCCCAGAACGTGTTGAAGGCGGCACCCACCCATACGCCTGAGACTTTAGCTGAACGATTATCTAGGATCATGATTTGCCACCATAATCGTCGGCGAATCTCCGCCTCAAAAAGCGAGAGCTTTCTTAAGCTACTCTCGCGATGAAGACCCATGGCTTGGCCAATTCGGCTGGCCAGGCCGGATAGCAACCAGAGCGATTGCGAGTCAAGGTACGAGCGACTTGTAAGCTGCTCACGGTGGTCAGCTTCCTGAAACGACAGGAATCGAAAGAAGGGCGGATTAATCTTAAATCTTGAACCAAGAAGATTTCAGGAAAGAATCACTCATCGTATTAACCCCTATAAGACTTCGGCGGAAGATGAGAGACGATAGACTTACAAGGTACAAAGTTAGAGCATGGAGGACGACTAAATCCGTGCATCTGAGGAATTCTGCGTTTACTAAAGCTTGTTCACTGGCACTTGAGAAACTGGACAGCAGGGCTTGCTTTGATTTGCCCATGATCCGGTGGCATTCTTGCTCATTCATGGTCGTGACCGCGGAAAGATAGATGGAGAAGAAGAGTGCTTCAGAGCTGGAAGAGATGCAGTCTGAGTCGCTCATGGCCTCAGAGAGCATATCCTGGACTGAAGGGGCATGAAAGATCATTACCAAAGGATTGAAATTCCGGAGGAATATCTGCCATAACATTAAGATCTGTGGTACGGTCGGATGTAGGGAGCTTAGAGACTGAGTGGTTGAGCGGCTAAGAACAAAGTTGCCCGGCGTTGTAGGCAACTCATCGACGAGTGTACTTTGTCCATCATCCTCCAGCTGAGGAAGATCCGCGGTAAACTGTTGCCAGGAAGGTGAAGTCAGCGATGATTTATGGATTAAGAGCAGGGCCTCTTCACTTTCGCAGTAAGACTTGAAGTGGATCGAAGGACATGACACAATCAGGAGAGCCATAACCCACAAAACATAAAGGGCCATCTCCAAGAGACAGTGCTTCTCTACTTCTGTACGCAAGGACGTTGATTCAGAGTACAGTAACTAAAGGATCTTTACCTCGTTGCTTAGTCCTCTCCATATAGGAGTCTCAACGAATCGTGTGTGGCCATCCTGGAATATCATATGGCCATCCTCACTTTTCACTCCCGGGCTGGACATATTTTGTACAAACAAACCATCTGTGGTCATCCGCTGCTGTGGTTCTATCTGCACACCATGAGCACTGAGAAGTTCCTCGTAGCGTTGCAGACGCGTAAGGAGGCGATCATAATCAGTAGCTGTCGGAGCTTCCCGTGAGCGAGAAGCCTTCTGATGCCTTGACACCGAGCGACACTCGACGCTGTGCTTGACGCAAGCCGAGCATGGTCTTGTACCGTCGCACTTCACCTTCCGCTGATAGCAAGCGAAGCAAGAATGGCCCCGGGTAATTCTGGCCGCGCTGGCGCTTGGTTGCTGCGCGTCGTTCATCCTGATCGGAGCCTGCGGTGCGCGGACAATGTTGGGAGATTCGTACAGAGAAGAAGATGGAAAAGGTGAGATTGGCCCGAAGTGTATGAAGTATTCACAATAAGATATGTTCGGCCCCAAAGTCTGAGGGGGCGGCGCTCGGTCCCGGGCAGCGCTCGGTCCCGGTCATCGGTCCCGAATGGTGGTATTAGGTGTGTGGGCACAACGCGACAAATTGAGTGAGGCTGACCGGGACCGACACAATCACTCAACACATCAATAAATATGTCTCCCATATCTCGCTTTCATTCCAAACTCGCGTCCAACTCTCTCATTCCTGTACTACGCGCCATAGCTCGCTTCAACCAGCCCTATTCTCCACGTCCAGTGTTCAACCCCTTCCAACTTCTAGGGTTTGCCCGATGTCACCAGACCCAGATGCCGCCGAAGCGCAGGCTTCGAATCAACCTCTTTCCCGTAAGATGCGTGAGATGGCCGACACCGGCGGCGACGAGCCCTACGACGTCAAGTCTGGCGAGACGGCTGGCCATGACAGCCACATCGAGTATCCAGCGGGATTGGCCTTGGCCATGATTATCACTTCTGTCTTGGCATCCTTGTTTCTGGTCGCTTTGGTAAGACTCCAGTCCGCACTCAAAGATCGCCGGAGCAAGCGTTCATCGGGATTGTCACGGCATGCAATGTTTTGTTGTAGCTTACTCGAACATACTCAAATCAAATTATGGCTCTATGCTTCTTCTTATCGTTGTACCATTCACGCTAACTGATCGAAACAGGACCGAACCATCATTGCCACGGCAGTCCCACGCATCACTGATCGTTTCCACTCACTGGACGACGTCTCCTGGTATGCTGGTGTCTACCTGATCACCAGTTGCGCGACGCAACTCTTCTGGGGACGTATCTACACCTTCTACAACACCAAGTCGATCGCGCTTTTATCCATAGTCATCTTCGAAATCGGATCGGCCCTGTGTGGGGCAGCACCAAGCTCAAGTGTCTTCATAGTCGGACGTGCCATTGCGGGTATCGGCTCCGCTTCAATCTACTCTGGCACGACCGTTATCATCACTCGCATCATTCCTTTACAGAAGCGTCCCATCTATATGGCGCTCATGGGAATGGTCTTCGGTGTTGCCTCCGTCGCCGGCCCACTTCTCGGTGGCGCTTTCACGGATAAAGTGTCTTGGAGATGGTGCTTCTACATAAAGTACGTGCTCAACTTTAGACGCCGTGCCACACTCACTGACTCACACTCTCTTTCTAGTCTCCCTATCGGAGGTGTCGCCTTCCTGATCATGTTCGTCTTCCTCCACATCGAAAGCGAGCACGTCAAGGAATCCCTTCGGCGACAGTTTATCCGGCTCGACCTCCTCGGAACTCTCGTCTTCCTTCCTGGCATGGTCTGCATTCTGCTTGCTCTCCAGTGGGGAGGTGTCACCTATCCCTGGAATAACGGCCGTATCATCGCCCTCTTCGTGGTTGGTGGAGTCCTCATCCTGAACTTCATCGCTATCCAGCTATGGCGTCAAGAGGATGCTACTATCCCCCCTCGCATCATCAAGCAGCGAAGTGTCGCTGCCGGCGTAGTCTTTTCCATGTGTATTGGTGGTGGCATGATCACAATGCTCTATTCCCTTGCCATCTGGTTCCAGGCGGTAAAGGGGGTGAGCGCTGTAAAATCAGGAATTGACACCGTTCCCATGGTTCTGAGCCTGGTCGTCGGGGCGATATTCTCTGGTGGCAATGTCCGACGCACGGGCCGCTACGTGCCTTGGATGTATATGTCCGCGATATGCATGGCCGTCGGTGCTGGCCTGATTGTCACATTCAAACCGAATACCAACCATTCCAAGTGGATTGGCTACCAAGTCCTCTTTGGGTGGGGTATTGGCGTCGGCATGCAGCAACCAAGCATGGCTGCCCAGAATGTTCTAGCTCGCAAGGACGTTTCTACCGGTGTCTCACTGATGTTCTTCGCTCAGTCACTCGGCGGCGCGGTCTTCGTTTGTATCGCTCAAACTCTCTTCACCAACCACCTCTCCAAGCACCTCGGCGAGATCCCTGGCGTGGATGTCGAAAGCATTGTCAACACAGGTGTCACCGAACTTCGTAACCTCGTACCGATTGACAAGCTGAATGACGTTCTCGTTATATACAATCAAGCTTTGGTCAAATCATTCATAGTAGCAACGGCTGTTGTGGCTTTCATGATCGTCCCAACTCTCGCCATGGAATGGAGGAAGATAACGCCGATGGGCAAAGATGGTCCAGGCACTACAGGTGTTCCAGGTGGTTCCGGAGGCCCTGACAAGCCCGAATCTTCTGGTTCTCAGAAAGAAGAAGCATAGACGGGTTTTGTCATGTTTTTTTGTGACTGCGCCACGTCTCCGGCATTGAAGACTATCAATTCGGCTTCTATCTGCTAGGGTTGGACCATTTGATTTTGATTTGAGGCGAGATTGACCAAGCAAAAGGCAAGAGCATGGACCATATAGCGCCACCTGGTAGGATATGTGGCATAGGAAAGGGGCACTCAGTATGGATTTAAAAATTTAGTGTTGTACAGAAATCATCTCCACTCCTTTACTTTCTCCGCAATATGGTTGCGGATTGGCTTGTATATATTGGATGTCCTTAAATCCCCGAATCACATGTACATATGGGTGATCCTGGTTGCGAATGGTTCATTGACGAGAGAACAATCGCGTCAGGAGCTAGGGTGTTTCTTCTACTTCTCAATGGGAGAGCAGTGCTCCGGCCAAGGATGACTTGATCTCATTGTTGGCACAGATTGATAAATGAGCCTCTCAACCACCATTCAAGTCTGTGAGATTTTCCTAGTTTATTCGGTCCGGGTGGCGATAGGGCCGACGGCCGCCACTCGCATTCGGTGTTCGTCGGGCCGAGAAAGTTGCTCAATATACGGTAAGTACTTCGGCCATGCGTCTCGGGGTGACGTGCTTATGCCGAGATCCACACACTCGTAGAAGGATTGGGGCGTCGAGTCAATTACACGTTGGTGAAACCGGAGACTGCAGCGGGCAGTAGCTTTCCAAACAGGCGCCCGCGAGGAGTGCTAGGCGCTCGGTCGGCTCAAATAATTATATCATGCTCGGATTGAGCCTGCGGTTTGGAAAAATCGCATCTTTTGTTCGGTGTAGGGGGGCTCTTTTATCGTTGTGTATAGACGTTGATCAGACTCGAACTTTGCATCACAGTTTCAGTCTAGCCGCATCATGTCCCCCGACGCGGTCCTCTCTGCAGGGAATGACCTATTTAGTGTCAAAGGCCTGGTCGCCGTCATCACCGGCGGCGGCACCGGCATTGGCTGGATGATGGCCAAAGCCCTGGCGGAGAATGGCGCGGAGCGTGTCTACATCGTGGGACGACGGCGGGAAAAGCTTGAGGAGGCGGCCAAGGGATACAGCAAGTAGGTTTGAGTGTTCCGCAGCACAAAAGCACCCCGATCGGGGGCCGTCTGATTTCCCCAAACGCAGCATCATCCCCCTGTCAGGCGACGTTACTTCGCAAGAGTCCCTCAAGCAACTGGCAGACACGGTGAAGCGAGAAGTTGGCCATCTCAATCTACTCGTTGCGAATGCTGGGATGACGGGTCCGGGCCTCGCGGAGCTCAAGCCCCGATACACGCTCGCGGACTTTGTCACGCACACATGGAAAACGCCCATGGCTGACTTCAATGCCGTCTACGACCTGAACTGCACCGCCGTCTTCTACACCATCGTCGCCTTCCTCGAGCTGCTGGATGCGGGAAACCAAAAGAAAGACAAGGAGTACGCGTGCAAGAGCCAGGTGATTGCAACGGCAAGTACGGCGAGTTTCCTAAGGAATCCGCGCGCCGGGTTCGCGTATACCAGTTCGAAGGCGGCGTTGGTAGGTATGATGAAGAGTTTTAGCACGTTCTGCGTGCCGTGGGGGATCAGGTTTAATGCGCTTGCGGCTGGTCGTACGTCCGCGCCAAATCCTGCCGTTTCTCACGGCTGAACTGACAGTCTTGAAAGTCTTCCCCTCAGAGCTCTCCGAGCCGCTGTTCGCGTCTTTTAGGATATCGAAAACGAAGGCCCTTACAGAGGAAGGTGTGTTTTCGAGAGCGTATCAGCCCGCTGAGAGAGCGGGGAGTCAAGAGGATATGGCGGGGACGATACTATACATGACGAGCAGGGCCGGGGCATTCTGTAATGGGAGTGTGATGTTGTTGGATGGAGGGAAGTTGGCAACAATGCCTGCAACATATTGAATCTGTTAAGCTTTCAGATTGGAGGATATGGGAACTCTTAGCGTCTCCATAGGACTTGGGAGCGAAAATGCGGGCCGATTGCTTACGTGCACCTCATAGAAGAGAACTAGGACACCAAAGATGGAAAAGACAAGTGAAGATAGGACAGAGATGTCACCGCTCGCAAACTGTAAGAGTTGAAATGATATGGACGTTTTGTGTTGCACTAACCAACAACCTTAGCACAAGACTGACTGAGCGTGGCACCTTGCATCGTGATCAGAACTGCAGAAACTGAACCTACATTTTTAATCAGTGTTGCGGAGATAAGAACCTTGGAAGCGCCATGCAACAAACCGCAGCCGCCAACACATTAAACCTCTTTCTTGCTGGGTACTGAATCAACATCCCTTGGTAACTGCCCGACCTTAATGTCTAGTCAAAGAAGTGTCCGGCCAGATGTCTTATACTGTAGCTATCACACACATTCCTCTCCAGTAGCACTGGGAAGCGCAGCAGAATCCATTGCTTACCACATCTCGAACGCCACACAATATCTTTCACCATGACCACGGGCAGAGCAGCGCTTACCAGTGTCGGCGGCAGGGCGGTAGGTCCTGTTGGGTTTGGCATATTGGGTAGATAATCAGTCTTGAGCTTTCTTTGTTCTAGGATAAGGAGGCCAAGATAAGTGTGTTAGTGAGTATGTGAGGATGCCATGTTGACGCTCTGTGCTCTAGGTTTGACAAAGCCGTGGGTCCCTGTTGACTATCCCATCGCGGCCGAAGTCATGAAGACGGCGCTAGAGCAGGGTGCTAATCTCTGGAATGGTGTAAGTGTGGCCTTCAAGAAAAGAATAGCACCTCCATGAACCTCCAATTCGATCTGTGGGCCAATCAAGCAGAGACCACCCAAGAGAGCCAGACTGAATTGGATGCAGGGCATGCACTATGGCACGCCCTAGGCAAACTCGCTGCATTTGGTCAAGTACTACTTCAAAAAGCATCCCGAGGACGCCTGCAAGGTCGTGTTCAGCATCAAAGGCGTCTTCAATGTCAAGATGGGGCCCAACGGCAGCCTGGAAGGTATCCACGTGTCTGTCAAGGAGGCCGTCATGGTGCTTGGTGGCATCAAGACCATCAACATCTTTGAATGTGCGCGGGTCGACCCCAACATCCCCATCAAGACCTTGGTCAAGGCCCTGGCCAAACTGGTCAAGGAGGGCAAGATCGGTGGCATCAGCCTGAGCAAGGTTGGCGCAAACACAATCCGCAAGGCTCATGCTGTACATCCCATCTCGGCCGTTGAGATCGAGCTGAGTCTGTTCATGCCTGACCCTCTTAACAGCGGTGTCGCGGATGCGTGCTGTGAGCATACATGATCATGGGAAAAGCAGAAAGGTCAAAAACCATCTACTGACTGTGTGATCCACACAAAGTTGGCATTCCCATCGTGGCATATAGCCCCATCGGCCGCGGCTGGCTAACGGATGAGTTCCGCAAGCTTGACAACCTCCCGCAGAACGACTTCCGCCGTATGCTGCCGCGCTTCAAGCCCGACGTCTTCGACCAGAACTTCAAGTGCGTCGAGGCGGTGGAGCAGATTGTCAGGCGCAAAGGTATGACGACAGCGCAGGTGGTCATCGGCTGGGTGTGTCGCCAGGGTGCCATCCCCATCCCCGGCTTCACCAGGGTCGAGCGTGTCATCGAGAACTGCAAGGCCGCGTTGTTGACTGACGAGGACAATAGACAGTGAAAGCAGTCTTGATGAAATCAGCAAGCTCAATATGCTGAAGAGACTGATGACAGCAAGATAGATATCAGGCTGATAACGTCATATGAGGATGACTGATTTTGATGCCCAAATCAATGGTTATGAATCAATGATCTAAAATGAGTTGGTGCTACCAAATTATCAGGATCATTATATGAGTGTGAAAGATGTCATTGTTAAGAATCTATCTATGGAACATCTTGTCTATATACCTATAGAGGTGCCTTTCACATCTAGCAATTTAGCTCATAAGTTCATGACGACAGCGAGGTTGCTAAGTGGCCCGGTGGGCTACGACCTATCCGTAACACTGAGAATTGCATACAATTTAGGAGTATATCCCAGGACTGACCCCACCCCTCTTGTGTGTAAGGAGGCCCACTGCTAGTATAACTGTACTCTGTTAATCACTCTCACAACTAAATACACAAAAGAACTAGATCTGTTCTAGCAAACACAGTAAGAGTTCTTTTATTTCATTCACAGCAACCTCGGTATGAAGCCCTAACCTTCGACATTGCACTTCACATTTCTGGTTGTTTCGCCATGATCTTCCTACAACCACTATGATCGGGTATCCTATTAGGTCAGCATCTGAAAGTTTCCAAACCATGTCCTTTTCCCTGTCGTCAAGGGCCACATCCATCGTACTTTCATCCGGTCCCTTGGAGTCTAGCCCGTTCGGAGATCTTGTTGCAGGACTGGACACCACGAGCTGATCGTAAATGTGTGCGGCTGCATCTTCGAGCCCTCTTGATGGAATGACGACCACCTCAAAAGGCGCTATTACTCGAGGCCAATTGAGCCCTTTCGAATCTGCCAGAGTGTTTGCCACAGCCGCAACCAGACGCGATATACCGATACCGTGGCAGCCCATCTGTAACAGTACATGTTCTTTCTCTTCTGCCGACTCCTCAATCGGATACGCTTCCGCTCGTAAAGCGTCAGCCCCTATGCCAATGCGGCCTTTTCCAGCTTTGAGCTGTGAGTCGGCAGCAACAGAGACGTGAAGAGCTTTGCTGTAGCGAGTACCGAGGAAGAATGTGTGTCCTAGTTCTACCGCTCTCTGTACCTTCAAGAGGCCGGTGGAACACTTCGGGCAAGGATCGCCGCTCTTTATTTGTAGCAAGTTAAGAGGTTTACGGGTGATAGGATCCGCGGTGATATCGTTCACCAGGAGTTTATCAAGCGGAAAGGCATCACCGCGCTCAGTGATCCTGTGTTGTAGAGACGTTAGGCTAGCGGAAGTCTCTTGCGCGGTCTCCTCGACGCGATGATCAAACAAGCGGACAATCCGAGCGTGTTCGTGCCCTTCTCCAGCTTCAGCCTTCGGGCAGGGCGCAAAAGCCTGCATCCAGATCTTGACCGGGTCCTCTATGCCTGTGGCTAATTGATCCACCACTGCCTTGGCAGCACGATGGTTGATGTCGTTCTTCAACCCTGGTCCTGTTGTAGATTCTTGGAGACCAGACGTGGCAGGATAATACGCAATTACTAGGGTATGTCTGTCCTGTGTGACTCCAGTCCAGGTAGCGACATCCATCTTCTCAACAGCAATGACAGGCTCAGGCGTTGAGCCCAGGGAAGACCTCACGTTGTTTCCAGGCTGCCTCTCGAGGCACCACATCCATTCATGGGAAGGAAGCGTATCGGTCGGTTGAGTCTCAGGAAACTTCTGCCCACTCTCGGCAAGTTCTGCGTTGGCAACGTACTGACAAGTGCTGCAGCTTATGATAGTGTCCTCACCGTTTGATGCCGGAAAGTGGTACTCATGGCTGAGATTACCACCCATGCTCCCCGAATCAGCCTCAGCAACTAGGTAAGGAATTTTGAACGCGTCAAAGAAGCTGGCATACGCATCTCGAACTTCTTCATAAGTTTCGAGAGCCTGATCCCGGGTAAGATCAAAGGTATACAGATCTTTCATGACGAACTCACGTGTCCGTAAGAGTCCTTGACGCGGCCTTGGTTCATCCCTGTATTTTCGTGCTTGACCATCGTCAATAGGACGTATTGAGGTGTAAGAATGCAAGGGTTTGGACTCACAGATCTGGTATAGTCGTACGGGCAAGTCCTTATAGGATTTGACGATACTGCCAACAAGCGACGTAATCTCCTCTTCGTGTGTGGGAGAGAGTATAAATCTTGTGTCCTTCCGATCCCGGAAATGAAATAGCTGGGAGCATACAATCATGAGCCGATGGAGACTGCAACATAAGGGTTGCCTACTTCAGAGTTACTGCCCCCAAGTCTCCCTGATCTTCGCCATAGAGCTTCCGATGAAATCGCCGACAATGACAGCTTGGACGCGCCTTTCGGGACACCTTTGGTAAGTTGCCCTCTCAGGATATCGAGTCACAGCACTGACCAACTGCGCGCATGTGACGCTCAACAAGACGCTCAATCTTTTCCTGAACTCTCACGCCAAGAGGCAGAAGATGAAAAACTCCTGAGTATGCCTATGGTAGTCTGAGTATTTGTAGATCAGACTTGAAGAATATGACTGACCTGGCGTAACAATCCTGCCTGGATCAAAAGGGAATGCGCATCTTTCAGTCGGAAGTATCAGCAATGTTTGAGGTGAGCGCTTGGCCCTCTAACAGTACCTTCTCTGACACTTGCTCGTGCAAACCCACCGGTTGGCACCCAAAAGTTTGACAACCGTGCTCTGCCATCATCCTATATGTCGGGGTCAAACGCGAGTCCGATTTTGGGTATAGGATACATATGAAATCACAGCGAAATGTGTCATACAATCGTATGTCTTGTTTGAGAGCCGTAAAAGCAGAAGCTGCTGCTTGGCTTATATGGTTCATCGAGATATGTAAGTCGCCTTTTCCAACCAGGCAGAAGTGCCCTTGCCTGCATGGACGAAGTCTACCAGCGGACTCGTGCTGGAATCTGGATATGCATCAATATTTCTGCTTTGCTAGAAACCTTGTAAAGCTGGCTGAGTTGTCTACCTTTCAGGTTTGGAGTATATCCCTCTTTCACCGTCGGACTGCTTCTATGTCATTGTTAATGGGTGGTCGGGCTGGGCGAGGAAGTCGCTTGCACGGCGCAAAAGAACTAGTTAGGTCGTACCATAACCGGCACCACGTATAAAACCCACAACAACACGCACACAAAGGCTCCTGATACACGGACTGAAGGTAATCTTATAAAGAAGGGTAGTTAATACTTTAATAACAATCTTCTGACTGCATTTTGTGAAGAATATCCACACTGTTTACTGTTGAGATTCTACACGCATTGATGTGGTGCCGGTTGTGGTACTCGCGGTGCTCGGAATGGCGGTCGTCACGTGAAGGGATACGGTACGCTTAACTTTCAGTCTTAAAACCTTAAGCGTACCGTATCCCTTCACGTGACGACCGCCATTCCGAGCACCGCGAGTACTAGTACGACGACCCATGACTAAAATTAAATTCTCGTAACTAAATCAGCATGCTGCACACGTACTTCGTACTCCGTAGTACAGCTTCCATTGCTTTTCATTCAAAAGTTCACCTCATTGTTCTTCTGGATTACCATGAATCTCGAGCTACCGTAATGAGTAACCTCGGCTTAGGTTTTGGTTGTTCCTCTCCTTGACCACCCCATGCCACGACTTCTCATCTTTGAGCTCGGCCAAAACGGCGAAACAATTCCCCCGCCGAGACACCAATCCTTGGAAGATTGAGAGTCACAACATCAAGCATCACGAATAGAGCGCAGCGTTGACTTAGTCAGTATCTACTTTTATGGCGAAAACCCATACCCACCAAGGGGCCTCTAAGAAAAGGAATCGCAACGGCCAAATCAAAAGCACACAGCGGGAGACTGTGCCTACAAATGCAGAACAGTCGTCTATCTCCAAACTTCACCTTCCATCAAAGAGCGACGTGAATTCGACAGGTCCCGCCCGGCTGGTAGGTGTCATTTCCATTATTTATGATGACCATCGTTCATATTCTCGGCAGGTCTTCGAACCGCGGTCAGAATGGTATGCGACCTCATTGCCGGCAATACCAGAATCTACAGACCCGCTTCCCCCAATCCAGCACCCTGTGATGGACCGTGTTCGCCAATATGCCATATCTCTCTTGGAGGCGGACAACAAGCATTACCCTTCAAGTAATCATGCCTCATCGTCATCATCTCAATTCTACTCGACTATTATGTCTTCTGGGACGTTATCAGACAAAGTCTCAGCCTTGACACTGGTTGTACAGGAGTCCCCTGTACATAACATGAAAGCTTTGGAAAGCTTACTTGGTCTGGCTCGGAAGAGAAGCAGGGGACAGGCAATCGATGTGCTAAAAGCACTCAAGGACTTACTGGCTCAAGGCGCAGTGTTACCCACTCATCGAAAGTTGCGGCCGTTCATGCAACAACCTGGCTTGACAGAGGCACTCCACGCCTCTAATATGGATTGGAAGCAAGGGCAGCCGCTGCCTGGCTCCGTTCAGGAGGTTCACCTGGTTTATTGGGCCTATGAAGACTGGCTTAAAACGTTTTACTTCGAGTTGCTGAAAGTTTTGGAGATCTGGTGCAACGACGGGGTCGAGTTTGCGCGGGCTAGAGCCATTGCTTATGTCTGGGAACTCCTCAAGGATAAGCCTGAGCAAGAATCGAACCTGTTGCGCCTGCTCGTTAACAAATTAGGTGATCGCGAGAAGAAGATAGCGTCGAAAGTCTCGTTCCTCTTATTGCAGTTGGAGAACGTACATCCCTTAATGAAATCAACGATTATATCCGCTATTGAATCGGAGGTCTTATTCCGACCCGGACAACATTCCCACGCAAGATACTACGCTGTCATCACTCTCAACCAGACCGTACTGAGTATGAGGGAAGGAGGAGTGGCGGAACGACTGCTGGAGATTTATTTTAGCCTTTTTGTGAGCCTTCTTAAGCGGCCAGAGAAGACGAAATCTGCGTCAACTGGCCCCAATGCTCTCAAGTTAAATATGAAAGGCCAAGTTCAGGGCGGTGGCGGTCCTGCCGGTAAGCACTCAAGGCGTAAGGACACCCTCAAGCACACAAATCAAGAATTAGACGACGAGTTGCGAGAGAAGATGATATCTGCAATTTTGACAGGGGTGAATCGGGCTATTCCTTTCGGGAGTACTGACTCCAAGACGTGAGTACCTCGCTCATCATTATTGAACTCATCCTAAGTACCTCACTCAGTTTCGAACAACACCTGGATACGCTGTTCAGGATCACACACTGTTCCAACTTTAACACCAGCATCCAGGCACTTACGCTGATACAACAATTGGCTCCGCTGCATTCGCAATGCACCGATAGATTCTACCGGGCTTTATATGAGTCGCTTCTGGATCCGCGATTACTGACGTCGTCCAAACACGCCATGCTGCTCAACCTGCTCTTCAAAGCCTTGAGATCGGATACCAACCAGAAGAGAGTTATGGCGTTCATGAAGCGTCTTCTGCAGATAGCAAGCTTGCACCAACCGCCTTTCGTTTGTGGAGTTCTCTATCTCGTACATGAACTGGAAAGAGTCTCAGCGAGCATAAGGACTTTGCTAGACCGACCCGAGGAACATGACGTACAAGACGAGGAGGTGTTCCGAGATGTACAAGATGAGGACGAGGAAGTAAAAGGAACGGCGAACGGTGCGGATGCCCTGCGGTATGAGGACCATCAGACGATGCTTCGCGTTTACGATGGACGGAAGAGGGATCCCAAACACAGCCATGCCGACAAAAGCTGTCTCTGGGAACTGGTAAATCTCTTTGCTCATAGTTTCCGTAGGTTGATCATGCTAACTATCACGAAGACCCCGTACTTGAAACATTTCCATCCATCGGTCACGTTGTATGCGTCGAGTCTCATGACCCACGACTCTCTACCGAGTAAACCAGATCTATCTTTGCACACGCTTATTCACTTTCTGGACCGATTTGTCTATCGCAATGCAAGGTCCACCGCTAGTGGTCCGAAGGGCATGTCCATTATGCAACCACTGGCCGGGGGCGATACGACCCATTTCTTGGCGTCAGCACGATATAGTAGTAAAGGTCAAGCGCCGGTAAATTCGGAAGCCTTCTTAAGGCGTGAAATCAAGGACATTGGGGCTGACGAAGCTTTCTTCCATGACTACTTCAGCCGCATCGGCAAGGCAAAAGCTGCTGTAGAGAGGACCGCCGTTGCGAAAGGACCTGAACCCCCTACGGGCTCTGACGATCAAGATGATGAGAGCGACATCTGGGAGGCTCTGGTTATGTCTAGACCAGAACTCGAAGGTGATGAGCAAAGTGACAGCGGGATGGACATGGATAGTATGTTTTCTGGCTCGGAAGCTGAATCGGTTGCTCTGGACGATGAGGGCCCTCGAGGTTTTCAATACGATGCATTAGGCGAGGCTGCGGAGGACGACCTAGATCTGGAAAGTGACGACGAAGCATTGGTGGCGAGCGATACCGAGATACCGTCGGATGTCGACCGTACCTTGAGAGATGGGGATGGGCTTGAGGCCAGGGGAGCTTCTCAAGCTACAGAACTACGCAGCAAGCCGCTAGTCAAGAAGCGCCGAAGACTCAAGCACCTTCCCACCTTTGCTTCGGCTACTTATTACGCCGCAATGCTAAGTGGTGACGATGACGATAATTAGAACATACACAAGATATACAGCTGTTCCATCGCACTAGGTTTTACAGAGACACTGGGCAAATGTCTAGGGTGCCCTTTACTGAACGATTCTCATGCTTGAAAAGAAGCACCGTGACCGGTATGACCAGTCCGCCCACTGCATGGCATCACAACAGGGCGACATTATTGTGGTAGCTGTGAGCTTTGTTCAGTCCTCGATGTTGCTTAAATACATTGAGTTGCATACTGCCAGCACCCAGCCACCAAAGACCTCATTCTAGAAGGCAGTAGCGGTATGTCCCGAATGCCGCCTACAAATCTAGAGGCCTACAGATAGAAAAATGTAACCAAAGGCGAGCTTACGTTACTTTCTTACCCGTTTCAGTGATTACTAGATTCACCACCAAACCGTCTTCCTCCCACCTGTTGATTCCTGAGTTTTGATAAAACTCAACCTGAGGGATGGTGTTAGGGTAGTACAATCAATTCCTTGAACATTTTAATACGGTTCTTTCTATCAAGTTATGCTAATGTGCATGAGCTTAGGCATTGAATATATTTATTACCTTATTCACTTGGGCAGCTCCATAGGCATGCTTCTAGGCATAGATCAAGTGTGAACTCAAGCGCATTCAGGTGTGGGCTTCACCGTAAACTTAGGTTTCAATAGGTGGAGGTGATGGTTTGGGGGTGATTTATGTAATAGTGTTGAATAATGTAAACGTGCTATTAGGGTACAGAAACTAGCAAGAGTATGGGTCATAAGTGATTGCCCAGCTTTGTATGCGAGTTTGACCTAGAAATCCCCAAGTTTTGTGCGATCCCAGTAAATCACCGAAATATTTCGCCGTGACCGACGTGCCGAGGTCGACTTCTTGAGCGAGAGAGGCGTTTGCTCATGTAGTTGAATCTTCGGCGTTACTGGCTCTAATGGCCATGCATGCGTGCAAAATCCCAAACTCTCTCTGGAGCGGCAGGGCCTGTTCGCAAAATAGTACAAAAATACTGAGTCCTTGTACGAGGTTTTCAGTGCGGCAATCCATGCCTCCGTTGCTGGTCAGCTCCCGATTCTCCAGTTCCTCTCCAGGTCTGAAATCCCAGCGCTACAGCTTTTGTGGGTGGTGCATTAAACTAAGTACGAGAAGCGTAGACATCCTCGCCGCACAATCGAGTCGTCGTTCTCTCCTCCCGCGCGTCTTAGCTTTCGGTGCAATATCCATCTTCTTCACCACTGCAGGCTTCATCATGGCCACAGCTCCCGCAATACCCGCTATCAACGGCCTTATCACGCCGCCTTCAGACGCAGAAACTCTGGTCATGTTCAAGCCACCAGATGAGATGTCTTTGGAGGTCGATGACTTCATTCGGAATCATCCATTAGCCCGCGCGATGCGGGACAATCCTGATTTTACTGAGTCAAGACCCCACATGAAGATACCGGAGTCGTTGCGGAGCCATAGCCTTACGGGCGGTACTCTGATCGGTCCTGGCAAGATCCTGGTACCGCCGTTCGTATGGAGCGAAAAGGGTGGGAAGAGCCTAGTCTCGATATCGTACCTTGGCCCTGACCTTTGTGGACACCCCGGCGTCATACATGGGGGTCTTCTCGCAACCCTCCTGGACGAAGGGCTCGCTAGATGCTGCTTCCCTGCCTTACCAAACAAAGTTGGCCTGACCGCCAACCTGAACATCAATTACCGAAAGCCTGCCCCAGCCGAAGCATTTGTTGTACTTCGAGCAAAGACAGTAAAGGTAGAAGGGCGCAAAGCTTGGGTGGAAGGGCACATCGAGACTCTTGCGGAGAACGGGCAAGACCCTGTCATACTGGTCGAAGCATCCGCATTATTCATTGAGCCAAAACAAGCAGCGGTAAGTGAAGTCGTCTTCCGCCCTCTGGATCTTCTACACTTGAAGCGACATAGGCTGACGATTTGACGCAGAGTATGATTAGGGTCTATCCACACGAATAAGGTGGGCGACATTTGGTACGTCTATAATCGGTCGGATCGTTGTTGGATTTCCTGTGTGAGGGTGCATTGGTGTTAAACCTCGGGCGTCGTACAGTACAGGGGATTATAGAAGGCGTCGCATACGCTATAGAGGCTACTAGACTTCCAGCCAACTTCCATTGATTGAGGTGAGTTGTAGTATCAATGGCGAGATTTATGTAGAGCCATAGGTGTATTCGCATTCCAAAGTCCACTTCCTAAATATTGATGCGAGGATTGTTCAAACCTCGGTATTTCGATGTTCCCTCCCGATAGAGACTCGACGACAAGTGGAACATGCCACGAAGTAAAAGTAAGGTACGATATGCTCAAAAAGACGCTTACCTTGCTACATCAGATACCAGCTTCTGATGATGGAATCTTGATGGGCAGAACCCTTCCAAACCCCGTGGAGCTGCATTGTTACTCGCATGAAGCCTATGCACCTCCAAGTTACTCGGTACAGATCGAGCTCCACTACCTAAACCCAAGCTTGCACAGTCAGATTTACATCTGCCGCGAAGATCATGTCGAAGACCACAAGGTATCTGTTAGTATCACTGCCCAATTCGATTACTCCTTCGAATAGTCACGACGAAGCTCTCACAGCTTTGAGATCAGCGGTTTCGACTGATTATGGTACCGTCTATCCTTTTGCCGTTCCAGAGTTTAAGATCGGGACTCTAGACGCTCTCGTACAACAAGCGGATGAGCTGGCAAGATTAGAAGGTGTATGTGAGGCTGTAGTGGGGAAGGTGGGAGAGTCTCTAAGGACGATACTCGAGGGGGACGAGGATAAAATCTCCCAGCAGAAGACCGTTAACGATAGTCAGTCGAGACCACCGGACACAAAATGCTCTAGGCTGATACCAGTCGCAGAACCTGTCGACCAGTATCTACAAAGCTTTTCATGGAACAGGGTTAAGTACCGTGCTGACAAGTCTGTCGGAGACCTTATGGATTCTCTACAAAAGGTCTGAGGCCGGTGTGGGGTATGATAGGGTTATTGGTGTCCTGAGGGACTGACGCCGTTTCACACAGGAAATCGCGAGTATCGACAATGACGTTAAAAGCAAGTACAGCCAATACAACCAGGTCAAGACGAATCTGACAGCGCTACAACGAAAGCAGACGTACGTAAGAGGTACCCCATATGACCTTCTTTCTAGTACTGACCCGGATCCAGCGGTAATCTCTCAACGAAGTCACTTACAGCGCTGGTTGACCCATCCCTCCTGATCCAAGACTCAGATTACCTTGAGACGCATCTGGTTGCAGTGCCAAATCAAATGATTAAAGACTTTCTCAAAACGTACGAGACAGTAGCGCCAATGGTAGTACCAAGGTCATCGGTCCAGATAGATGCTGACGGGGAGTTCACACTGTACGCGGTCGCCACGTTCAAGAAACATAGTCAAGAATTCATCCACAAATGTCGAGAAAAGAGGTGGATCCCCAGGGACTTCCATTTCAAGGAAGGTGGCAAGGAAGCCGAACAAAAGGAGGTAGAGCGTGTTGCCAAAGATGAGAGACGGTTGTGGGGTGAAGCTTTACGCTTGTCCCGGACTGGCTGGGGAGAAAGTGTGATGGTTTGGATACACGTTTTGGCCCTTAGAGTCTTTGTTGAGACTGTCCTACGATACGGCCTGCCGCTTCAGTATGTCTGTGGCTTGGTTAGGGTGGGTTGTATTCCAGTTCCTGGTTTCTTAAGACTCTTAGATGTTCACATTCGCTGATGGTTTGTTACAGACAACCCAGAAGCTCGCAAAGAAGGTGAGGTACTCTCTGGACTCTTCGTATTCGTATCTGGCCGGCAACGCCTTTGGTAGGGATAAAAAAGGAAGGGTTACTAAAGACGACTCGTCAACTACGTCAGACCTGCAAGCGGCGGGCCATGCCGGTGACGGAAATGAGTACACCGCTTACGTCTGCTATGAATTCGAGATACTTTAATGGAAGCTCTATTGCATTGTCTTGGCGCACAGATCTCGAGTGTTCTCGTTCCCCGGCGCATGAGGGCCTACCTTTTCCCTTCGGCCTTGGTGACGAGTAAGAGCAGAAGGAGCAAACGAGTAGCTTCCAGATGTTTATATTCGGAAGCAATGATGTTGTGTTCTATCTATTGATCTTGAGCAAGCCCTGAGCTTCCAGATAGCCGACGATCTCAACCACAGACTCTTCGACACTGAGTTGGTCCGAACGAATCCTTATCTCGGGGAGCTCTGGTTCCTCATATGGCGCAGATATTCCAGTGAACTCTTTTATCTCACCGGCCCTCGCTTTCTGGTACAAGCCTTTGGGGTCGCGCTTCTCTGCCACCTCTACAGGGATATCGACAAAGACTTCAATAAAAGGTATCGGTGCATCCCCGCCTGGTTTGCCTGCCGACTGGTGCAGTTCCCGGGCGAGTTTACGATCCGATCGGTATGGTGAGATGAAAGACGTAAGCGCAACTGTCGAGGAGTCCGCAAATAGCTTTGCGACCTGGTAAACCTTATCAGTACCTATACTTATTCTCCGGGGCCGACAAGGGGTCCCAACCTCAGCTATTCTTCTGATATTTTCATTGCGATCTCTTTCCGAGAAGCCCAGATCCTTGTTCAAGCCAAAGCGTACATTATCACCATCCAGCCGATATGCAGCAAAGCCAAGGTGTAAAAGGTGCTGCTCAAGCGCAGTAGCGATAGTGGATTTGCCCGAGGCAGACAGACCAGTGAACCAGATTGTAAACCCTTGCTGCTTCCGAAATGTGTTTCTCTCCTGTCGAGACAGTGACGGGTGCCATGTAATATTCCTGAGATCCAAAGCCGGAGTTAGCGTTATAAGGATCAATTGACCTTCTCACGACGAGGCGGAATGACCAGAGTGCTTTACCTACGTTGCCATCACGTATGCGGACGAGTCGCCAATTGATCGAGATTGAAATGACGGAATGTCAAGCTTCTAACTACCTATAATAATGGCAGATTACTCTGTTTGCGATAGTGGCGTCAGTTAGGGTTGATCGACACTTGGCCACAATAAGGTAGTGTGTTTCAGTACCGAAATATTAGTCAGCGCCAATCAAGTCTGTGAGGATTGACTGTGTACGACTTGTTAAGGTAATGATAGTAACTATTATCACCACCTCTGCGTCTTGTATGACTTCTTTCAAGCTCAGGACTATCTGCCCATACTTGAATATGGATGACTTTGCTGCGCGCAAGATTGAGTCTCCTGTTGAAAGGCACCTCTTGAAGGAACAACTGCACCGTTGTGGTACTCTTCTGGCCATGCTTTCGAATCACGGGCCGATTATGCATTACTTATCTTGTGTCTCTACGACAGAAAGCGTCCTCAATCATACTGCTTTGTTATGATCAGGCTTCCGGTTGTTTCTGAGTAATGCTTTTAGTCTCGGCTCTCTGCCTCGCAACCCTTTGATTGATATCATGTACTTGACTGTGGGGCAGGGTCAACTTCCTCGATTTCATGAAGCCTTAGGTCTTAATGTTCTACCTCTCAACACCGTAAGAGTCTGTTAACCCAACTGAGAAAGGCATGGTTGCCTCAGACTCCTCGAGCGTTTGGGCGCTCATAAGTGGATCATCTGAGATGGACCATTCCAGTGGTTATCAAAAACTTTCTAGAATATGATGAATGTCCTCACCCACGTCGTGAAAAGACCTTTTCAACAGCTGATGGATGGCCATGCACTCCGTCTTCACCGTAACTATATCGTGACTAAACACAGAAAGACAAACATAGGTGCTTCAGCCTTCTAGCTTGCTCATGAAGCGTGCAGGGTCACCTATGTGTCAAACCGAAACATTCTGAGAAGTCAGATGCAGCGCCAATTCTATGTCACCTCAACGACTACGGCGCGAGACTACAAACATGGTTCGCTTCCTTGAGGTCGAGGGCATTGGGGTGACAAGATATGAAGGGGTCCAATAGGTTGCGTCTGGAGCAGACGAAGTATACGACGAGTAGAAAACCGGTACTGCAGCTACCTTACTGTCAAAAGCATAGAGCAATCCTCCGTGATTTTCCCAATTGAAAGAACCTAGCATCGTGAGATTGAAGGCTATGGTTTTCTCTCTTTGCATCCTCTACCCTTGGATCCTTGCCAGAAATCGCAATGCCATACCTTTTGGGAAGCTGCGACAGTGATCATCTTCGCGTGTTGCACAACAGCCCAACTACGGTAGGTGAGCCCTAACACTTCTCTCACCCAACCTCGCTCATTCCTTGTGCTGTAACACGTTTTCAAACGAACAAAACTATTCACTTTTCAGAACATGCATCGCTTCCTCTCTTCTCATCCTACCATCGACACTTCTCGACTGATACTTTGCACTGCGCGTTGCACGGCTTTCACTTCTCTCTGACCCTTACGCTCGCCTTACTTCTCAAATACCTTCTACTGAGTCGCACGAGACACCTTTGCGCTTGTCCGTTCAAGACATTAAATCCTCTCGAATCAGATACCTGTACGCTTCTTGTCCCAATCATTAGCCAAGTAGTTCAAAGGAACCCGCTCGCGGTTTCAGCTCATCGACATGTTTAAAATCCTCGGTGCAACCAAGATATCTGTGGGCGAGATTATTGACGCCGTTGTGGAGAAGTGCGCCGGACAAGGTTCGAATATGGATTCATCGACTCCCTGATACCCGTAGCTGACTCTTAGGCCCTTGCCGCAAGCTGAACCAACGCCGACTTGAGCGGCAGTTTAAGGCGTCGCTGACGCGCGCTGAGGAGTATTCACCGATTTCCGTTCCTCGTGGGTCTTTGGGTCCTTTGCCACCGCGGCATAGGGCCCAAAGGTCCTATATATCTTTCGAGGAGAATAACTCTGCTACAGAGGCACAAAAAGCGGGCCCCGGGCAAGGTTGGCCTTGTCGTCGGTGTCAGTCTTGCCTTTGCCATTAGAGCGGACAGACGAAGTTGAGCCGTTTGCGACAAAGGTCGCCAGTGACACGGCCACAAACTCAGCACCGAGGAAGGAAATGACAGAGGACGTGGACCAGATGTCTGGGACCATTATCGTAAGGGGATTTCCCTCACATTTGAGGGTCCTCGCCCTCGAATCCGACAGTGGTTGGCGTGCCTCCAGGTGGGACTTATACCGGAAGTTCGGCGACCCCAGTACGCAGAGTGGTGTCGAGGACCTAGTTATTGATAGAGAAACTCAGAAGGAAGGTGCGTCGTTCATCCACAATGCAAAGTACCACTCTAATACAGGAGAAGAAGTAGCCAACGAGGTCTCGGTGCCTAGCCACCAACCGAAAACACAACGTGCCGGAGCAACAGCCCGGGCTATACCAATTCGCAAAGGCTACTGTCATAGCGGCCGGCTCCATGCCAGGCGAAGACACTGAGCCAAGCAAGGTATTGGTATGGGCACTGAAACTCACTTATGAAGATGCCAGTCGCTGTACCATTCATGAAATCGAGGTCTCGACCATGTCAGGACTGCAAGGTTGTCCCCCAACTTGCATGGGTGGTTGCACATTTTCCGGCAGACGGATTGGTAGGCATATCGAACTGTGGTCTACGGTTTTGTGGGAGCTCGAGCTGACCTCCACCAGGTGGTTGGGGCAGACGGGTCGAGGATATTGGCATGGAGATAAACGGCTGCCCGATCTTCCTGGCGATGAGTTTGAGGAGCAGGTTGGATTGGGCTTGGATCTACTTATACAGTCTCTGCTACCGGCACGCTGTGTGACCGATCTGACCCATGACTAACGATAGTCGCCCGATCGTACTCTCGATCCAGGGGTCCTTTTGGAAGGCCTCGTTTGGCATAGCGCTCAGTTTGCAAGGCGCGAGGTTGTTGTTCTTATGATACCCAGTAGCGTATGACGTTGTTGTTGAGTTTGCCTGTTCTTCGGAGTGTGGTAAATTGAGCTCACAAGAGCCACGTTACCGGTATGCTTGAATAACTCCTATTGCAGTCGATTGTAAGTCTATGGTGGTCGTCCTTGAAGTTCACTGCGGTTTCGCTTGTCTCGGGTCCCGCTCACCCCACATTTCTCATCACGAAGCCACTTTCACCATGCAGAAAATCAGACTACTCAATGCCACCGCAGACAGAGCTTTGAACCCTGTATCAAGCTGGCCGAGGATACCTGTGCCATTGATCGGCAATGGCGTCCGCAGAGTCGTGAAGAGAGGCTCAACCTGCACCGCTCCGTACCCTGTCCGCCAGGCACCCACGGCGCCAACATTATTATGTACACATTCAATCCGACATGCTTCCTCTGACGCCAATGCTCCGAATTTGCGGAGGACTTCGTTGTACGACCTCCATGTGGCCCACCAGGGGAAGATGGTACCCTTCGCCGGCTACTCCATGCCGGTGCAGTATGGGGACCTCAGCGTGGGGGACAGTCACCGATGGACAAGAGAGAAAGCAAGCTTGTTCGACGTCGGCCATATGTGAGTTCTCCATCTACCGCCATATCAAGGCCCGCGGCTTGCTGAGTAGACGCGCAGGGTCCAGCACCGTCTTTCAGGGCCCGGCGCCGGCGCTCTGCTCGAGCGCATCAGTCCCGCCTCGATCGCGTCGCTGGGACAGCACCAGTCGACACTTGCCTGCCTGCTTCACCCCGTCACCGGCGGTATCGTCGATGATACGGTGGTCACGAGGCTGGGGCCCGAAGCCTTCTACATTGTGACAAACGCGGCCTGCCGCGAGAAGGATACTGCATACCTGACTGAGCAGATGGATGATTTCACCACGGAAGGAGGGAAGAAGGTCGACTGGGAGATTCTTGACGGTTGGGGCCTCATCGCGCTACAAGGCCCGCTAAGCGCCGAGGTCCTCGAGATGGTTCTTGTGGACCGAGCGGAAGCCAAGCTCCAGCAGCTGTACTTCGGACAGTCTACGTTTCTGCGCATCCGGCTTCTGTCCGGAGACGCTTCCGTCCCCGTCCTGGTGTCGAGGGGAGGATACACCGGCGAAGACGGCTTCGAGATATCGCTCCCTCCGGACACCGTCGTGTCAGCCACGGAATCGCTGCTCCAATCCGCCGGCCTCGAGAAGCTGAGGCTCGCCGGACTAGGCGCCAGAGATAGCTTACGTCTGGAGGCCGGAATGTGTTTATACGGTCATGACTTGGACGATTCAACGACCCCCGTCGAGGCCGGGCTGAGCTGGGTTGTGGGAAAAGATCGGAGGATTGGGGGCGGATTTCTCGGGTCGGAAGTAATCCTTCGACAGCTCAAGCCCGTCAAGGATGGCGGCAGTGGCGTCAGCCGTCGCCGTGTCGGATTCATCGTTGACGGAGCACCGGCACGAGAGGGCGCGGAGATCGTGGACGCGGAAGGTAACCTGATCGGCAAAGTCACATCGGGGTGCCCGTCGCCGACGCTGGGCAAGAATATCGCCATGGGCTATGTTAAGAGTGGTCACCACAAAGCCGGCACCGAGGTCGGGGTCGTGGTCAGGGGCAAGAGGAGGACGGCCAAGGTGACGAAGATGCCATTCGTGGCGAGCAAGTATTGGAAGCAAGCCGCGGCGACTGCTCCGGCATAAGCTCTGCAACCGCTCTGAGGGTTGGTGGGGTGGTCTCGATGACCTTTTCATCCCAAGAATTGCTACTACTTTGTCTACAGCAATGCTCGACTCAGTGGCATATCGTGATTGGTAGCCAGCCGCGCTGCGACATTAATGACCATCTCCGGAACTTCAACAGAACGCCAGGCCCGCATACTGATACACCAATCTATATGTACTCTGCTATTGCAGGCTTGTACCACGTGCCCTAAGAAAACCTCTCCAAGTCCACCAAAATGACCTCAAAAGAGTGAAGTGGTCGAGCCATACGAAAGGATACGCCCCTCCTCCAGCATTTCCTCCCTCTACAAGCCATTACTTTTGCAGGAAAACACACCGCCGACATTGCCAGTCTGGTAGCTCAACAGGATACTGTCGACCGAAGCCTGGAGTGTAAGAATTAGCAGATATTTCAAGCAAAGAAAGAAGAAAGCCCACATAAGTCCCCACACCAAGCATGAAGATGCCGATGATGATGATGATGATATTCATAACGAAGCCGACGATACCCCTGATGCCCCGTCTCTTATAATATCCTGGACCGTAGTCGGCCTTCCTCATCCTAATATAAGCGACACCCCAGAATATAAAGCCGAAGAAGGAATCGAAGAGCGAGCTCATCAATGAGAGCAGATCGGAAAAGAACGGAATCACTTCGGCGATGATGAATGCCACAACCCACGTGGCGGCGAGGATAGCGGCCCAAGAGGCCCACCCAACGAGCGTGTGATTACCCTTGTGGCGTGTGCCTTCAAAAATGCGGAAGAAGACAAACCGGGCGGACACCGAAGCGTAAAGGACGCCCAGGAAGATCAAGGTCGGGATCATGAAAGAGAAGGCAACTTTCTTGTAGACTTCGTTACCTAGAGATCCGAATGCTGGAGCGGTATTATATTGTGTTCCAGTGTAGACGTACACGATGGCTCCGACCAAGCTGAAAACGATGATTTCGGCGATGGTAACGGCCCACAGGGCTTTGGGAAAGTCCTTTGGATCCTTCATCTCCGCAATGAAACTCGGAATGGTGATTTGGCCGATGAAAGTATAGCTGATGTTGAGGAACGCATTCATACCGGATACAAACGTGGTCCCAGCGGCAGGGATGACCAGGACAATGGGAGCACCACCGAGCTTCATGCGCGTTGTGGGATCGATGTGGTTTGGATCTGGGTTGTAGCCAGCAGGGTGGGCTTCGATCCCCGCGAAGATGGCCGCCAGCAATACAGAGACGAAGGTGAAAAATGCGGACGCGGTAGCTATCTTAGAGAGCGTCGAGAACGTCCGCGGTAACGAACAGAAAAAGGATATAACCGCCATGATAACTGAAAATCCGACCGTGCACATGCTATGGTTGGTCATAGTGTTCAGATACTTAGCTCCGGTCAGGACATGGAGACCCTGTTGCACGGTTAGAGACCCTTAGCAAGATACCGGTCCTGGTTACCTGAATGAAGGTGTTGTTCAACAAGAACATAATAGCAGTCAAATACCACACCCAACTCTTGCCCCAGAACAGCATCTGGCCGACGTCACAGACGTCGCGGACTTCTGGGTGACGAAGACAGAATTCCCTAGCGCAACGATAAGCACACGGCGGCTTACGATGAAGATCAATGACTTACCAGACCACAAGGGACGTGTACAGAACAAGGGCTGCCACCACCACTGTCAAGATGAGCCCGGGAACCAGCCCCAACACCGAATAGGAGCAGGGGAAGGACATGATGGCCAAGCATATGTACTCTGAAAAGAGAAGCGCAGCAGTCTATCGCATGACACCAGTCAGAAAAGGCTCCCCGCCGAAGAAGCGACTCTATGAAGAAGACAAGGACACTTCACCTTTGGCCAACTGCAGGTCCTATACTTGATGGAGTTGGTGGCCTCGAGCTCGAGCTGTTTGCCCACGCTCAAGGCCGAGTCCGTATCCGAGTCGCCCACGATGCCCGGAATGGGCCCTCCGACCCTGCTCATCTTGCGGTCCTTTGGCCCGTTCTTCTCGACATCATAGCCGTAGACACCCGTTTCCAGGGCTGGGTCGCGCATATGGTTGGAGGTGATGGCGTGAGTCTCGGCCGTCTCGACGACCGCTGTATCCCTGGCGGACACCATGATTTTCTGGCGTCAAATAAGGTTTGTCTTGATATTTGACGGATGATATTCAACGCCACTTGATCAGGCGTATAGCCCGGATGAGCAAAGTCGAAGGGAAAGGTGTTAGGCCGTAGGCAACTGGCTGCATGAACCACTAGGATTATGCCTTGACCAGGAGATGTTCCAGAGCACAGGTACGAGGAGTTATCGCTCGCACAAGGGCCAGTAGAGGATCTGGATATTCAAAGAGTGCAATGTGGCTTCGAGAGATTGTGATTGGTACCTGGTCTGTCGAGGTCGACGGGGTCAACGGAGCTGTGATGAAGAAGAAGAAGAAGAAGGAAGAACAGGAAGAGTTGGAAACTGGGGCGGGTGAGATGGTTATAGAGGGCCAGGCAGACTACGACCGACTGAGTTACTCTTCGAGTAGTTACACAGTAAGCATCATTTATTCGCATCCAGGCTGACGTGGGTGTGGGCCTTTAGGATCTGCCTGCATGATACCCCCCTACCTTACGCAACCTTATCGATAATACCTTAATCAGACTTTGCCGTAGTTCGCCTGATTTGACAGGAAAGGTTTCCACTTGGCCTGTGCTACTCGTTAGCCCCAAGCGTGTAATCACAAGGCTTGACAAGGCTTGACAAGGCTTGTTTGCATGCTAAGCCCAAGGTTCTCTACTCGATCTTGGAGCCACCGGCGAAGGCGCAGCAGCCTGAGATCATCTCTTTATTCCTACCGAGGAGACCGCGGCTGGTGGCGTATTTGAATTTTACAAGATAACGTAGTGGTAACTTATGTAACTACCGTAAGCCACAAAATACCTTACCTTATGGGAGCGAGACCTGATCTACCAATGCACAGTACCTTATGGAATACCTTACTTGTGTAGGAATACTCGTACGTACCTAGACTGTAACACATCCAATACTTGGTAAAGTAACCGGTACTCTCCCTCTGCGAAATTTCCGGCAATCGATTACAGTGCTGGTCTGTCGGTATGAGTGGCACGTGATTGAGGCTACCTGGGAGCCTTTGCGTTGATAAGCTACACGCTATATAAATAGCATCAGTCTCAAATGCCAGTTTGAAACCCGTAGGTAAGGGGCACATTCACATGAATGCGTGTACCTCGTACTAACGTGCTCGCTGTCGAGGCGGTCTGCTTGAATCATTACATTCACAAGGCTCATTAGCAGCACACACCTAGATAGTAAGGCGCTTCGGTCTCTCCCTACTACCTTAGAACCGAACCTCACCTTATCCCAGCCTTATACTCGACAGAGATATGACCAGGCCGTGTCAGATTCACAGCCAGTTGTTCGCCTCAAAGCCGCTGGTGATAACAGGACGCACAGTGAGCGGTACTAGACTGCATCTTCCGGCAATGCACCTTCAGATACAGCCCTCAAGCTCTTCCTGCATGGCTGTATAGAACTGCGGAAGTAAGACGAATATCGTTCACATTCAAGCCTTGAACCCGTTGAAAGATGGTGTTATCTCATGCACATGACGCAGCTGGAGGTATCATGATCAGAGGGAGCCTTCGTCTGAACATGCCGGCAACCCACAGCACTCCGACTCGTAGCTCTCAGCCTCTCAAGCAGACTCCCGGCTGTATACGTTACAACCCAATGTAGTGGGAACCATTGAGTAGTACGTATCATGACGAATTGATGCAAGCAATGAGCCATGCTGCCTCGGTTCTCACGTCCTCACGCTCTTGCTTGCTTTCGAGGTCGATATCGCATGTCGTTCGGTTATAGAGCACCACCGACCCAGCTGGAACGATCATGACACCGACTCGAGAGAAGTTAGAACTCGTAGGAGAGTTTTAGCAGAAGCCAAAAGCTCGCAGAAAGCAGCATATCACCGACCAGCACCGTGAAGATGGAATATCGAAGGAACGTGCAATCACCTGACGGAAAACTGCGGACGGGAAGAATGCGGCTAGGAATTTGAAGAAGTAACCAGCGAAAGGCTTTCACCAGGAACCGTGAGACGTGATAGTGTGCTTGCTCTGGTACTCAAAGGAACCTGCAATAAGAATCTTCAGAAACAAACCACTGTGGTCCGGATGGAGGCGTTGTCGGGATTTAATCAGTCAGATGAAGCCGTACTGAGGTACTGATTGAGTCCAGCGTAGATGTCGTGACAGAGAAGCATCGTACTTGCCTTTGTGAGCTTTGAGCGAAATGAGGTACTGTGTATTTCCGTTATTTCCGTTATGTAGCGGCGCAGTGTAGGAGATCCTCCCATCGCACACTACCATACAACATATTCCCTGTAAGCAGTTCGCAAGCGAATAGACCCTAATGCACTACCGTTACCGAGAAGGACGTTGAGTCGACGACTTGTTGAAAACTAAGGTAAGCTGGTAGCCACCGACGTGTGCGGTTGGGGGGAGACACCGACCGGGAGGATCATCGTAGACCATGTGGTCTGGGAAGGATAGATAGGTTGATCTACCGCTATAACCTTATGGTGCTCTTCGGACTCAATTGACTTCATCTACCTAGGTTTAAAAGGTAATCTCTCTCGTTGAAAGATGAGCGTAACTGGTACTCCTTGACAGCACTGGGACAATGCGGACGGCTGATCGCAAGTGAAAGGTCCGCTCTCCCAGGGACGAGACGGACTGAATCCGTACGGGAACAGCAGAATTATGGATTATTCCAGTCATTTAGACATATGCGACTAGCATCCCGCAGTATCCTGAACTTGTACTGTCTAGTCGTGTGGTATGTGATGTACTCGCTCAATCTAGAATCTAAGCTGCCAGGCGGATATGATGCCGTGATATCAAAGGTGCTGCAACTTTGTAGCACCCTATGGTACGGTATGTTTATCGCTGACTCGCGTTCGCAAGGCTGATGACCTTATCCGCTGCCTCTTCAAAATCATCATAGGCAAAGAGGGGCAGCCCACTCTCCGCAATCTGAACGGAATGTCAGCTTCCTTCTGTCCATACGACGTAAGAGTGCAGAGCCTCACCATTTTCTGCCCGAGCGCTTCGTTACTGCCCCTCAACCGCACCACAACAGGTACCTTGATTCCAAGGTCTTTATATGCCAGCATGACGCCATTGGCAATCATATCACACAAGGTAAGACCACCAAAGATGTTCACGAAGATTGTTTTCACCCGGCTATCTTTCAAGATGATCCGAAAAGAGCTTTTCACCGTTTCACTGGTCGCTTTGCCCCCGGTGTCGAGGAAATTGGCACATTTGCCTCCATGATCGGCCAGCGCATCCACAGTGTTCATTGCCAGACCAGCTCCGTTCACTGCGAACATATCAGCATATAGTCACCCAGCGCAATTGACAGCTCCACTGACCGAGTGTGCCAATACTACCCTCACCGGTAAGCCTGGAAGATGTCAGCGCGGTGCCCTCCTGTTGGCGGGAAGCCCTGAGATAGACTTGATGTAAACTATCCCGTCCTTCTCTGCCTCAACCTCTTCTGGTAACTCGTCCTCCACATTCCTAAGCTTCTGCACGTCCAGCTGCCTGTTGCTCTTGAAGGCGGCATCGTCAAAGCCGAACCTAGCTCCCCGTGCTTGCAGGTCTCCATCGTTGTTGATAGCGAGTCGGGTTTCGAGGAGGAATGCCTCCTTACTCCGGAATATCTCCAGCAGGGCTTGGACAAGCGTTGAAAGCGCAGTTGCTGAGTTGGCGGGTAGCTCGAGGTGCTCTACTATCGATGGGATGTAGTTAAGATCGAACCCAGTCCGGTAGTCGAAAGGGAAATGGCGAGCTCGGAAGGGCTGATCTCCGGTATTAGTTGTGGGGGATGCAACGATGCATGGGGAGAAATTCGAGCGATCAATTGAGATGGCCAAAATGCGTTCGTCGGCGGCAGGATCGGGGCTGAACGACACGGAAACCTTTCGTTCGCGAAGCATGTCGGCTGCTTGCGATTGCTTCAGGTAAAGAGTTCGTGCCTGGCAACGGAACAAACCTTCCTGGAATCTTAAGGGTTGTGGTCTGGCTGGTCGCTGGGTTGTGTGGATCCCCCTTCGTTGGACCCTGCGGATGTCTGCCTGTTACCGTATTAGGACCTCTAAATTCGTCGACTTACGAAGACAAGTTCATGCTCACTGTGCCACTTGAGGAGGAGAAACTGCCTAACAATTTGCTCATACCTCCACCAAACTTGGCTGGATGATTCGTCATCACAACCCCAGCGTCTTCGAGAGCTCTGATTTTTGTACGCGCATCTGGTTCTCCGGGGGCTACAAGAGCTCCAGCGTGACCCATGACACGCCCTGGCGGTGCTTGTACGCCCCCAATCAGACCCATTATCGGTCTGCCCTACCTTGTTAGCTAAAGCTGTACTATACTTTGAGTTAGGGCCACTCGCTTTGGATTCGGGGTCCGCTTCCGATACGCCTCGATCCATTCTGCAGCATCTAGCTCCGCTCTTCCCCCGATTTCTCCGACCAAGACGATACCCTTGGTCTCTTCGTCACGTTCGAAAACCTGCAGAGCATCCACGAAATCTGTGCCGGCCAGTACATCCCCTCCCATGCCGATCACCAGGCTCTGGCCAACCCCGGACCTGCTGAGAGACGCCACCGTCTCATAGCTCAAAGTCCCGGACTTCGCGACTACGCCGACCGTCCCTGCCAAGAAGGTTGGTAAGGGTTGAAAACCGATGCGACATCTGCCAGTAGCTGATATGATGCCTGGGCAATTCGCTCCGACCAAACGCGATTTCGATTGAGTTCTGAGGACCGAGTGTATCTGGATCACATTAGCATGTGAGCGAGAAAAGATATCCGTACAAGTTCACCCGAAGAAGATCATGTATGGGAATGTGCTCCGCAACAGCGACTATTAACGGGATCTCCGCAGCTATAGCTTCCTCAATGGCACCAGCTGCCTGGTGGGCAGCTACATACACAGCAGTAGCGTCAGGCTTCAGCTGCTCTTTGGCCTAACATGTCGTTAGGGAACCGCTCAAGCATGCTGCTTTATATGACAACTGATTTCACATACAGCACGCATAGATGGTAGCACAGGTAACCCTAGGTGTTCCCCATCCTTTCCTGGAGTCACACCACCTACTATGTTGGTACCCCATTCGAGAGATTGCTTTGCATTCTGAGTTGCCTGCGGAATATGTCAGTAGACCTCACCGTCGTAGACATTAATTTTGATTTTGGCCCTCGCACGTACCTGTCTCCCTAGAGCCACATGCGTTGAGATTAACGTGAAATCACCAGGGGAGAAGATAGCCATCAGAGGGAGCATGTAACACTTGAATGTCACAGCACCGGGGCGAGAGATAGTATATGCTTACCGGTAAAGCCTTGAAAGATCACACGTGTATGAGACCCAATTTTGAGGTTTGATATGGTATCTGAATAAGCAGGTTTTATAGCACTGCTAGAGAACAAGGCGGATGAACAACACAGATTCCCCTTCAGGGACGCTCTATTGGGCACATCTAGTAACGCTCTAGAAATCGAACGCCGCGATACAATGAAAGCCATGCTTCGTAAAAGATCAATGGCCGACAGGGTAACTTGGACAACGGATTTGGAAAGCACAATGAGGGTGACTCCAACACAAGCAACTGAAGCTGAACAGGTCTACAACTTCAATAGCAAGCTGATAACAATGATGAAAAGCCTCCGAAAGCACAATCAAAACATGCTTGACGCCGTCAAGTTCTACGAGTTAACTACCTTAGTTATTACCAACTCCTCGGCTCTTGGCCGATCTCGGTCCGAGAGCCACCAAGGTAGTTACTCGTATCTTAGGTAGGTAAGGTATACACCTTAAGGTAGTATGGCGTTCACATTCACTCGTTGTGCCGTGACCGAGTGAGAACGTTCGTCAGTCACCTATGACCCATACCTTCAGCGTTAGAGAGGTGGCTATCTTTGACTATGTATTTGTGTCCTTTCATGCCCGGAAAAATATTTGAGGTAGAGGGATGGCGCTACTTCTGCAAGGTTCAAGAAGGTACTCCGTAGGTACGGGGTACGACCCCCAGCTGGTCGCATTAGCACCATAGCGAAAAGCTCGACGTTCAGTGATCAATCGTACCAGGAACCATAAGGCAACCTAGCGTCATTTCGAACTCATACCGGCGGTATGAACACTGGACAAAGCACCAGGCAAGGTACGCGTGCTCTACTAAAACCCCACTTCCATCAAGATGGGTGAAGAGGTCTGTACTCAAAGTCTAGCAGATGTAGATTCCACCCTAGACCGACTATCGCTATCAGATGTACAGAAACATCCAGCTCCAAACAAGGATGCAGTAGCAGATTCATGGGAAGATGACATATCATCCGGCGAAGATACCGAGAAGGATGATACTCGAAGAGGAAAAGACATGCCAGGTGCACCGCCGCCGACACCTGTTTCGCCCACGACTCGGGCTTCCTGGAGCGAAACAGACTCTACAGGCCTCTATTCTTCAGGCCAGACCAGTTTTGAAGACAGCACATCCCGGCTGAGCACCAGGCCAGAGAAGCAAACCGCCGTGGCGGGAAGACTGATCGCTGGAGCCCTCGGTGTGCGCGCCCCGAAGAAGACCGACGAGCAGAAGGCTTATGACCGTGCCATGAAGGAGAAGGAAGTGAAAAGGCGGAACAGAGAGCGAGAAGGCCAGGCGAGAGCGAAACACGACGCCGAACGCGCGAAGGCTGCAATGTGGGATGAGTAGTTGGTCGACTGATTGGTGTGTGGACGGCGTCTGATTGAACCAATGTAAGTCGAGTAATGTCGTGGGGAACCGTTCATGTTTTCGCCAAAGTGAGCATTGTACGGGTTACGTCCACAGAGTTATAGAGATATACATCATCCAACCCGGTTGAACGGCGTTGGTGGGGTGGTGCCGTGTCAATGAGATTGTGGCTGGGGCAGCGCGAGAACTCAATGGCGAAGGGATTTTGTTCCTTATTCGAGGGTGCCCTAGAGCATGGGGAACACACATGCCGGTCAACTCGATAGTTCCATATCACTTCAAGAGAACACCAGTGCCACACCAAGTCTGGCTTCGACCATCATTTTGGATCATTAATCGCTATGATGTATATGGGAATTGGAGCTTCATCGGCGATCTAAATCTCCATCGAAAGTAGGCCAGGTTCCCCCTTGTATGAATGCAGAAACATGTAAAAAGTGCTACACGATTTGACGCCGTAGGCGCCCCAGGCAGACATCGGCCCTTTTCCATTAAGGCGTAAGGTGCGCAAGGCGTTGTCGATCGAAGCCGATATCCAGATGTTCCGCTTCTATGGCGTAGCATCCGTCTCTGCGTGTCACCAACAACTCCAACCGCCCCCGTGTCGACGCTACACAACCTCTCAGCAACCGCCGATCTGCTCCTGATGCACCTCAAGGGTGTCACCATCCGCCATATCCAACTGCGGGAAGTAAAGACCGTTAGCCTTTGCAGCACATCTCCGAGCGTCTGTACTCTTCGCAACAGATGAACAGACCCTTTAGGGTTCACTGCTGACGTTGATGGTGAGAAAGAAGAAACACTTACGCTGTCGGGACTGTCGGTAGGCTGGACGCGAGCTCCGTCGAAGAGGAAGCGGACAGTAGCCGGCTGTTTCCCTTGTCGATCACAGAAGGCGTCCATGAGCTTCTTTAGAGCCGTTGTACGCTTGATCTTGAAAAAAACTTCATTGTGATTGTCGGTGACTTTGATATTGAGGTGCTCGGAAGCTGGAGGCTCCTCTGGCTTGCCCGCCCCAGGGGATGCGTCGCGGTCAGACATGGTAGTAAGAAGTTCGAGGCGGAGAGTAGGAAATAGGTATGGTCGTTGTTGTTGTGATTGTTGCGGTTTTATCGTTGGACCGTCGAAGAAAGCAGCAATAATGTGAAGATGTCAAAGAAGGTTGTAATTCGCCTGAGGCTATAACACGTTAGGATCTGAGGGATCATAAAGAAGACGGTCGAACACCGTTACCGACGAAGGATCCCGCCCCTCAGGAACCAGAGTGTTCTACCTTACTATCTGTAGACTTATTGCCAGCTCAGACGCGGAAGAGAGACTGGAATGAGAAAGTGGAATAATGTTGCTTTCATGATCTACCTACGATGCTTGTCTTTGTAACAACGTCAAGTGATTGTTGAGCCTATCATAAGGTAAGCGAACGAAGTTGGTTTGCGGACGATAAAATACGCTAAGGCAAGTAATGCAGAAACCGGTAGAACAGATCCCCCAACAAGGTACCTAAGATTGCCTTAGGTACAGAGTACGAGTAGTGGAACTTCCAATCTTTCCGACTGCAGACATTTATAAAGATCCTGTTGTATGAGTCCTTAAATATCTCAACCTAAGGTGCTGAGCGTACTCTCGCAACTCATTGCTTTCATCTTGTTCTTATTGCCCATCTTACGGCCTTTGTGTGTCTGGTCATTCGAAGACTGAACCTAATACAACCAGCTACCTTAGGTACATCACTTACAGATCAGCCATGGTGAGACCGCATGTCTGGGAATCTGCATGTTCTTGAGCCTAGATCACATGACTCTGATATATTGCTTTGTCGCCTATATTAGAATCTCGAGAAAGCACTATCATCTGACCCACCATGCCATCCGCTTGCGGTGAGTTACTTCCCTTGACTCCGCCCTGCCGCTGACTTTCTACTGCTGACGAACATGAAGTGCGCGATACAAGGTGAGCCGCCGATCAGAGTGACATGACTTCCTCTTTTACACGGTGGGTAAGGCTGTACTGTACGGCTTGAGACTGACTTTGGCGATACCATATAGACTGTCTCTCGCAAAATTCCTATCAGGAGAACAAGTGCAGTGCCCAAATTGATGCATTGTACGATTGCTGCAATGCCTTCTATCAAAAGCAGGGTGATGCTGCGACGACTCTCAGCTGTCCCAAAGCCGGTTTGCTCAGATTGAAGATGAAGCAGCGTAAGCAGGATGTTTGAGGAACGGCCGGAATCCGCAAAAGACGGACGCGCTGGGCACTTTTAGGTCCCCTAAAATGGGCCGGACTCGAAGGAATAGCAACTTGTATGTATCACATAGAGTTATAGTATCATACTATGCATGTAAATAGATATAACAACTCGCTTTCCTATCAAAGCCGGCATGCCTCTTGGAAAAGAGATCAGGCTTGGTGAACAGGGAGTGTCAAAATTCTTCTCAGGCGATCGTGAGCACGCAAAGAGAACCTCAAGGATTCTGAACAAACACTGATGGCTACTCCGGGTGGGAGGTCTGTTCCGAGACTCTAATGATTGCCTGATGTTCAAAGACATTGTATGATGGAAGAAGAGAAAGAGAAATTCATCAGCGGGAAGATGTGGTACAAAGTATCTAGAATTCTTGGCGCTAAAGTTTAGCGAGAACTAACTTAGCTGCACCTCTCACTAAGGTAGTAAACCTCAAACCCAAGAGTCAACAACACAGAAACCGCAAGGGCTTCTACATGAGAAACCTACCATGACTCCTTCCGAGGTGGACAGTTCCGAACCAGTACGTTCGGCTCAGATAAAGCACTGCAGACTATCTGGTATTGATGCTAACCATTGAATCTGAACAGAACCAGCGAGAAGATGGTTGGGAATCCCCGAATGTTCGTGTACCTGTGCAGGAATTGGGTGTCCTCAACATATTGTTGAGAAGCATGACTGATTTATAGTGCAATCAGTCCGAAGGGCCATCTGACATTTCTCTGGATGGGGTAGACGGCGACCACGAATATGCGGAAGGGACCGACAAAGAGCGTGTACACCAACAGGAATCCGAGGGCAGCGACGGTAGGATCCTGAACTCTTTGATCTCCCAACCTTTTCCTTTGAGTATTGACGACCGGCTGAAATATTAGCATCAGACGCGATGATGTCCTCCCCTGATGCCTTTACCGCAGGCGATGTTGAAGAAGCCTTCCACCCCCTTCGCACCGTAGCGGATCGCGTCGGACAGCAAGTTGAACAATTTGCCGAGACTCTCGATAAATACAACGTCAAGAAGCGGCAGCACAAGCGTGTTGATCATAAGCGTGTTCTTAATTTGGTTGGGGATTATAAAAGAATCGCTCTGAACACAGTGGAGCATCTGGAGAAATTGCACGGGCCAGAGGTGCAAGACCGGCTGAGTCGAAAGCGCAATCGTTATCCTGAGCGTTCCTCGCGCGACTCGAGCACAAACGATGAGGACCGGGGTCTGACGACGACTGTTGCAGACCTGCAGCGCTGGCAACTCGAGGCTCAGACTTGGGAGTTGTTGGAAGGACTGCTGCAAGCTAGGCACCGTGAACTCAGGGCCGACACTCAGGTAGTCTACGAGAGCGGCAAAGATGCACCCGGCAAAGTCCATCGGTATTCCTCGGAACGCGAAGTATGGACTTGCTTTGTGGCCGAAGACGATCTAGCACGGGAAAGAAATACCGTACTGAAGTGGTTGATGCAATGTGCTGATAGCTCGGGGCCGAACATTGATACGATGATAGAGCACCTCGAAACCGATGCAGATAGAGGCACTGGATTATGGGCGCACGGATGGTTATACACCAAAGAGGCTGTCAAGGCGCAAAAAAGACTTCGGTCCTGGCCTCAAGCACTCGATCCGACGTCTCCTGGCATTGACAATACGCATCTCAACTCAGATCACACCGAGACTCTTGTGACGCAGTTAGATCCGGACGCAACAAGGCGCCAAGGTCGCACCCTGGAGCGGCAGGACCAGAATTTTGAAAATGCGACTTGGTTGGCGTGTTGGCAAATGATCAGACGTGGAAAGAGCTGGGAAATGATACGGGAATGGTGTCAACAACGTGTAGAGGGCTGGCGAGCGATCAGCCTCCGTGGACATCTGTCACCATTGAGTGCATTGGACATGGGCAAAGCATCTAACGATACCACAAGTGGCATGACGAATGTTCAGTCAGGGTCTGTGTGGCGGAGGATGTGCTATGCTGCTGCGAAAAATAACAGCAGTAGCGTTTACGAAAGCGCTGTATATGGACTTCTCGCAGGGGACATAGATACTGTTGAGGAGGTATGCCACAGCTGGGATGACTTCTTGTTCGTTTATTACAATGGACTTCTGCTGCATCAATTCGACACATACTTACAATCCAAACTTCCGAATCGCCTCTCCACGACGCTCACAGCTAAGTTCAGCTCGCCCAGTTGTGCCGTGTTCCATGATGATCCGAACATGGTTGGCCGTGTCCTTATCGATAAGTTGAAGACAAAGAAGCGCACGAAGGAGGAGGCCAAGAATCCTATGAAGAGACTTCAAGGCTGCCTGATAGCGGATTCTTTCGAGGAGTTCGTTGTTAGGTATGGTCGGGCGCTTGCGGGCGAGTCCTTGGCGCGAGGTAAATCCAAGATTGTTCCACCGGCGAAACACGACCTCGATGAGGGCACCAATACAGCCTACGTCGCATTCGAGGATTACGACTCATTGCGAGTTCTGACGCACATGATATTCATTTTTCAAGATCTTGGTGTCGACTTTCGTCACAGCACGCATTGCAGCGATACTGAAAATGTCGTGGTTGCCTATATTGACTTCCTAAAGTTGGCGGGCAAGACCAGCTTGCTGCCACTCTACGCTTCCCGCCTCTCTTCCGAGAGGATTGAGACCTGCTTAGGAAGAGAACTGAACGACATCCCTGTCCCACGAGAGCGCACAATGCTGGTGGCGCTGATGAAGCAACTGAATATCAATGTCATATCAGTAATCATGATGCAAATGAGGCTGATCATAAACGATATCAGACCTTATAGAGCTGTTTACCAGCGAGCAAAAGACTTCAGTATCCTCGAAGACTGCGATACTAGCCAGCAGATGCTACGCCCAATCAGGAAGAGCTTTATTGGTCAGGATATCAGTGATGACGAGCAAGCCCTTCTCCGATGCTTCGAATGGGTTGTGCTGCTCGAGGGTCAGTGGGGCTTGACAATGGCCGCCGGCACCATTCTATACAAACATTTCTTAAGTAAGTCTTACTTCGCAGATGGTCATGACGTCCAATTTTAACGTGACTGTGTGCTAGTCTACAATCGCCTCGCCGCAGCCAGGGCTTTGTCCAAGAGCGCATCGTACTCTCGGCTCTACTCAGAAAAGTCCGAAGTTTTACGCAATGCGAGGATTGATGTTATTACGGGTCTCAATAACAGCGAAGACGAAGACGGTGAAGAATCAGGAACGTCTAGAATGACCCGATTACGTGAGCGACAGAGATCGAGGCGTAGACGACGTAACACCTCTGGGGAACGCACGAGAGCACTCGACAAGTATATGGACAGCATGAGCAGAACATTCAGAGAGCTCGAAGGATTGGTGGTTGCGCTTGACGCATTGGAGACATGGGCAAATGTCGCAGACCAGCTCAAGCAGTAAGATTGCCTGTACCTACATTTAGCTGTACACTTCATCACACCCAGACACTGACCATATTCTAGTACCACTCATCCAACTGGCGCGAAAACGTGGAAGTCACAGCTACGAAGCGCAACGGAGAAGGTTATTGCGGCCGTTGAGCCATTAGCTCATGGTTGGCTTTTACATCCAGACAGGGGCAAGTTCGCCTCAAGTCCCGTCAATTGATGGAGCAAAGCGTAAACCAACTGACCATGTTACAGAAGTCGAGGCGGCGGCCCTAGCGGAGATTCGTAAAGCCTTTTTACCCGAGGTTCTTCTCGCCTACAACAGTGTCCTTCACTTCGCAGGCCATGCAGTCAGCCGGGAGATGCTCCTCAAAAGCATGGAGTTCGCAGCTAGCGTTGCCGCGCAAGGCTCCGATGTAGCAGCATGTTTCGTGTCGGCGGGTCGGATGCGTGAACTGGTCGAGGCATTGGCTATCACCAGCAAGGCGATACTGAAGGCCAACGAGCAGGGCTCCAAAGTGAATAAGGGCAGGAAGAAGGGCTCCCATGGCGAATCACTCAATTTGTGGACTGTAAAGAGCTCATGACCCTTGCAGCTTGGGATGAGAACAATCCTGCCTTTGCTCAAGTTGTGTCAATGCCTGTGCACACATGGAAATACCAAGGATACTGCTTGCAGTTTGCTTGCAGTACCTTTCACTACACTATTTTACTGAACCCCGTATTTGGTGGCGGTTATTGCTTTCCTTTTACATCAATCGTACATCCGCTGCGGCTGCCGTTTGGTCCACCACGCAAGCACATCAATCATAGGGTTCCATTAGATTGTTGTTCTGCACGCCGTTGGGAAAATCCTCTTCGCCCAGTGAGGTTGTATGCGCCCAAGGCTTGAGATTGTTCTCCTCGCGAATGGTGCTGGCGAAGCATGTCGACCATTTCTTTCGTGGGAAGCGCTTCGTCACTTCCTCGATTGTGCCTTTGTGGACCAGGTCGGCATGACCTCCCATGTTATCTAGCTCCCAATCAGTGTGACTACATGAGTCTTGGTCTAACCGTATAGTACGTACCGAAGATGGTCGCAAGCTGGATCAACTGTCCGACGGTGGTGATCTTGCCGGTCTCCCCGATATCCTGGTGCCGGATGATTGCCTGCCCCTCGTCAGTCCCAGCATGCTGCGTCCAGGAGGCCAGGAGGCCTCACCTCGGCCACCGATTCTGCCTGCTCGATGGGAGCCTGCAACTCTTTGTGAAGAAGGTCACGGGCGAGAAGCCCACCGTAAAATTCAAAGGACATCAAGGTGGCACGCAAGTTCTTGCTGGTCGTACCAATGTCGTGGAGCATGCACGTGAGGAAGTACGTTTCTTCCGAATGGAGCCAGTCCGGAAACTGCTGTTTGGCCATGGCCATGCCATAATAGTAGACTCGCATGGAGTGGTTATATGTCTCTTCCCTCAATTCCCTTTTCGCATAGCCCTGGACTTCTTTGGCCAAAGGGGTGTCGGGGATCTTGACATCGTCGATGGATATCGGCCGTGGCTCGGTATTACGCTTCTTGCCCTTTAAGATGACCGATGGATCCCGCGGTAGGGCAGAGAAGCCATATTCTTCAACTGGGTTTGGCATGATTCCCGGCTTAGGGCTCACAATTGGTCTAAATGCCCCAATGCGTACAGTTCCCGTTGATTCTCAATACGGACAGGTTCGTTGAAGTGGGATTAGGTAGAGTACTATTTTCTTGCTCGCCAAGGGTAAGGTAAGGCGAAAGTGACTAAGGGAGCTGTGAGTGGCTATATACTGAGTAATGTGATATGTAATGCCAATTCGGAAAATTGCACGCCCAGCTTTTGCTCTTGCTTGGTATTTGATGGATAGTACGAAGGGTGATACTGTAACGACTTGGCTCCTGTTGAGAATTCATCCTAGTCCTGGACAGCTAGATAGAAATCACGATGATGATGACGATGATGGCGAAAGATGTCTTCACCATGACGATAACATCAAGGTACCTGGTAATATCCACAGTCTCCGGTGGGAAAAGAATACCTTATTAAAGTCCATTGGGAAGTCGTCCAGAAGCGATGAGGCTGTGCACTGTGTGCCAAGAGTCTCCAAGACTCCAATGAATCGTGACCCAACCCCCCCTTTGCCCGGAACGACGTAGGTCCATCTGGAGTACGAATACAGTACCTATCTCACATGGTCGGAAGATTTGCTTGATTGCGAGTTCTACTGTGCTATAGTATGAGTACCTAGATGGGCTCTCATATCTTTCCGGCTCCCTTCCTCCATCTAGGAAATCCTGAGTTGAGCTCAGTGAAGTCTATTAGCACGGAATCGATCGACCTCTGTCCGCAAGGCAAAACTACCAAGAACTGTCCAAGGCGGAGCTTCCAAACATATGGGAACTGTGACGACGTGAGGTATTGAGGGGCAAGTCCTAAGTGTCGTACATATATCTAGTAAGCTCCCTTACCTGCTCCCCTTAATGTGTCGCCCATGCTGTACTCAAAGCGTTCAAAGATGCTTGTTTCTGTGGTGAGACCATTCAGCAAGAATGCACCTTTAGTTGTATCAGTGGGCTTGACCATTCACTGTCCTTCCGGACCGTGCCTAAGCTTCATCGCCTATTCCTCAGTACAACTAACACATTCTGAGTAGATACCTTAATTCCGGAAGACCTGTGCAGCAACCAACGCGCCTTCTCTTTCCACAACAGCAACGTTCGCCCGCTAGGGACACTGATCGTTTGTGACTTTGCCAAGTTACGAATAAAGTCTGCGGAGCCCTTCTCTCTACGGACCATCAAGACACATGGTGAGCTCAAGATTCTCGCAAGGGCCAGACAGGAGCAAGTCAGACGTAGCTCGATACCATGGCAGAGTCCAGTAGTCATGATCGAGACTCGCCAACTTCGCGGAGTCCAGTACGGCGTCAGAGAGCACCCACCATAACAATCGATACGTCTGCAGTCAGTCCACCTTTCGACACGGACAACGCCCTGCCTCTTGCGGCGGTCTCTAACAACTCCCAGAGCTCCCATGAGCAGCAGGCACCTGGACTGGATGCTGATACCGCTTCCCCTCCCTCCCAAGCCTCACCTCTCGAGGTCCGCAGTTCTCAATCTTTCGACAGCAAAGGGAGCAGGCCAGTCTCACCGCACAACGTGTCTTCGCCTACGAAGAATCTTGGCGAGTCGCAGGTGGCTAACAATTTCCTTTCCGTGCCGCACGCCCGCTCGAGGGGCAATTCCGTGGATTCGGAGGATGCGAGTCGTTCGCTCTCGTCATACGGCGGAGACACCTTCATCCCCTCGCCTACCTCTTCGAACCCCGAAAATACGTCACATCACTTGGACCCACACCACAGCAATGCTAACATCATGAACGACGAGGAGGCTCTGAAGCCGGATCCCGGGACGGAAGCCGATTTCGACGTGGTCGACAACAAGTTCGCGTTCTCACCTGGCCAGCTGAACAAACTGATCAACCCGAAAAGTCTAAGCGCCTTCTATGCCCTTGGCGGACTGACAGGAATCGTGAAGGGTCTGCGTACAGACAGGCGCAGTGGTCTCTCGATTGACGAGACGTACCTGCAAGGGTCCATGTCGCTTGATTCAGTTAAAGGACACCCCTCCGACCAGGCGTCCGCCAAAGCCGTCAATGGAACGATCGCTCGCTCGGCAACAGCCGGTACTGCTTCAACGTCGCGACGACAGGAAGACAGTTCGTTTGGAGATCGGAAGAGGATATTCAAAGACAACCGGCTACCGGAGAAGAAAGCGAAGAGTATCTTTCAGCTGGCTTGGATGGCTTACAATGACAAGGTGCTACTCTTGCTCACAGTTGCTGCGGTCATCTCGCTGGCGCTGGGAATATACCAGTCCGTCACCGCCAAGGATGGCGAAGCGCGAGTGGAGTGGGTGGAAGGGGTGGCAATCATGGCTGCTATTGTTATCGTGGTTGTGGTCGGAGCAGCAAATGACTGGCAAAAAGAACGTCAGTTCATCAAGTTGAACAAAAAGAAAGATGATCGGAGTGTCAAAGTTATTCGATCCGGCAAGCCTAGGGAGATTTCAATCTATGACGTTCTGGTGGGAGATGTTCTGCAGCTAGAGCAAGGAGATATGGTCCCGGTTGATGGCATTCTCATTGATGGACACAACCTCAAGTGTGACGAGTCTTCAGCAACGGGCGAGTCTGATCTGGTGAAGAAGCGGCCTGGTGACGACGTCTACCGAGCCATTGAAGCGCATGAAAATGTTGCTAAAATGGATCCGTTCATACTCTCAGGAGCTAAGGTAACGGAGGGGATCGGCACCTTCCTCGTGACATCGGTGGGTGTCAATTCGAGCTACGGCAAGATGATGATGGCTCTCCGCGAACCCGCGCAGACCACGCCTCTGCAATCGAAACTCAACGTGCTTGCTGAGTATATCGCCAAGCTCGGTTTAGCCGCAGGTCTTCTCCTTTTCGTGGTAGCTCTTATCAAGTTCCTGGCCGGTCTTCCTCGCAACCACGGCAGTCCGTCTGAGAAGGGCCAGCAATTCCTTCAGATCTTCATCGTGGCGGTAACGGTTGTTGTTGTCGCAGTCCCGGAAGGCTTGCCCTTGGCAGTGACGCTAGCTTTGGCATTTGCAACGACGAGAATGCTCAAGGACAACAATCTGGTTCGGTTGCTGCGAGCTTGCGAGACTATGGGGAACGCGACCACGGTTTGCTCCGATAAGACCGGAACGCTTACCCAAAACAAAATGACGGTTGTGGCCGGCACGCTGGGGACTGCCTATCGATTTAGTGACAAGAAGACGGCTGAAGTTCCCGGCGCTGAATCATCGTCGAATGGAAAGCAAGTGACTTCGGATGAAGATATTGAGGAGGTCTCGACGGTTGACTTTGTATCGATGCTCGATAAGGATGTCAGAGATCTCTTAAAGCAATCCATCGTGATCAACTCTACGGCTTTTGAAGGAGAGCAAGATGGCAAACAGACGTTCATCGGATCCAAAACTGAGACCGCCCTGCTTGGCTTTGCTCGAGATTATCTTGGGATGGGTCCAGTTGGAGAGGAGAGGTCCAACGCCATCACTGTTCAGATTGTCCCATTCGACTCTGCTCGAAAGTGTATGGCATCGGTTGTGAAGCTGAACAACAACAAATTCAGGTTGTACGTCAAGGGCGCGTCGGAGATTTTATTGGGGAAATGCACTCGAATCATCCGCGACCCTGGAAACGGGGTGTCCGAGACATCCATCACGCTCGAGGATGTTGACTCTCTCAGTGGAGCCATCACGCACTATGCATCGCGTTCTTTGCGGACCATCGGACTTCTGTATCGAGATTTTGAGGAATGGCCACCAAGAGGCGTAGCGACACAGCCCGACAATCCACAGTTGGCAGTGTTCGATAAGGTCTTCCAGGATATGGTATTCCTTGCAGTTGTTGGTATCCAGGATCCGCTGCGGGAAGGGGTGGCGGCAGCTGTGCGTACCTGCCAAGACGCTGGTGTGTATGTCCGCATGGTTACCGGCGACAACATCTTGACGGCAACGGCCATAGCTAAAGAGTGTGGTATCTATACCCCTGGAGGTCTGGTAATGGAAGGCCCCAAGTTCCGGAGGTTGCCTGCCACTGAGATGGATCAGACTATCCCAAAGCTACAGGTTCTGGCAAGATCAAGCCCTGAAGATAAACGTATCTTAGTGGAGCGGCTACGGAAGCTCGGCGAAACCGTGGCTGTAACTGGTGATGGGACAAATGATGCACCAGCGTTGAAAACAGCTGATGTAGGATTCTCGATGGGTATTGCTGGGACGGAGGTTGCTAAAGAAGCTTCGGCCATCATATTGATGGACGACAACTTTGCATCAATTGTGAAGGCGATCATGTGGGGGAGAGCGGTGAATGATTCGGTGAAGAAATTCCTGCAGGTTCGTGAAGCTGGAGAATTCCCATGAATTCTACTAATGACCTTAGTTCCAAGTAACCGTGAACATCACCGCCGTCGTTCTAACCTTCGTGTCGGCTGTGTCAAGCGACACCGAGTCTTCCGTTCTAACTGCTGTGCAGCTCTTGTGGGTCAACCTGATCATGGATACCCTTGCTGCCCTGGCCCTTGCGACGGACCCTCCGATGCCGAGCATTCTAAATCGGAAGCCTGAACCAAAATCGGCACCGCTCATCACCTTGACGATGTGGAAAATGATCATCGGCCAGTCAATCTATCAGCTGGTCGTTACCTTTATCCTCTACTTTGCTGGCGCCTCGATCCTCTCGTATGATTCCGAAGGGGAACAACAGCAGTTGCAAACTTTAGTTTTCAACACCTTCGTTTGGATGCAGATCTTCAATCAGTACAAGTTAGTTCTTGCAAACATGGCTCGTGAGCGATCATAGCTGACATGAACCAGCTCCCGTCGTCTTGACAACAAGTTCAACATCTTCGAAGGGATTCAACATAACTATTTCTTCATTGGCATCCAGTTCATAATTGTCGCCGGTCAAGTCATGATTGTCTTCGTTGGAGGCAGAGCTTTCGCAGTCTTCCGGCTGAATGGGGCGCAGTGGGCCTACTCGCTAATTTTAGGAGCGCTGTCCATACCTATTGCCGTCATAATACGTCTTATTCCTGATGAGCTCATAAGGAAGCTCATACCAAGTCGGCTGCATCGGAAGCAAACCCCGCAACTTCTTATTTCGGATGAGGATCGGCGATATGATTGGGACCCCTTCGAAGAAATTCGAGAGGAATTGACCTTCCTCAAGACCTTACGAGGAGGTCGGCTGAACGTGCTAAAGTACAGACTACAACATCCGCGACAGACATTGTTGCCGCGTTCCAGAAGTGGTTCCAAGACGAGGAACGATTCCGTGCCTCCGCTGACACCGTCCGGTGATCGTCAAGGTGTCGAATCCGGAAGCCCGTCTCCTCCTTCACCTGGATCTCGATCGCAACGGCGGGGGAGATCTAGATCAAACTCTGCGTTTGCTCCGGCCGCTGCTATGGCAGGCGTTATCGCAGGCAGCATTGCCGGTTGGTCGCCAATTGACCGTGGTCATGGAGAAGATGAATCAGCCAGAGGCACCCGCGCTCGTAACCGGTCGGACCTGGAAATGGAAGAAGGAATATCAGTACACCCCGATACGGAGGATAAGGATCCCATCATCGTCAAGGACCCTCATTCATTGGGGGCGCCGCCCAGTCAAGTCAGAGAGGCTACACCAAAGTTTGACAAACCATGACCTGCGCCACAGCATACTAATACCGCATCAACTTGATCAGTACGGGATTTGGATAAGGCTAGAAACATGACCAGCATTAGGTCGATAACTGTAGCAATGCGAACAGTTGGCAGTACTTCTCTACGTCTACTACTACGAGCATAACATTCGCTTACTCTCCGACAAAACCCTTCAGCACAACATTGCAAACCTCCTTTCTTGCGTGTATTCACGCCTTGTCCGCCCTGCGCACGTGAGCGTGGTTCGAGGGAGTTCCGATACACCGGCTGACGCACGCTTGTTTTTCATTTGTTTCATTGTACAACAATCATCGCACTTACTCGGAGCGTCCAGGCGTCATCAGAGCTTTTCGGCCTCTGTATCCGCGCTCGGCATACTGGGAGATTGTAGGGCATCAACACTTCGCAGGGGGATCCATCGAACTCTGGTACGGCGGGATAGACAATCGGCTTTCTCATTCTTTCTCTTTCAAGGCGGGGTTGTATTAGCACATTAGCGTTCGTTCTCAGGGAGAGAGCTCAGTGCTGTACTTAAAACTCTGTACATATCTTCTCACTACTGAACAAGCCGGTGCGAGAATAGTTCTCCCTGTCAGCTCCAAATGCTCATGTCCGTATCGCACCGACATGGTCGACGTCAGCGAGCACCCATTTCTACCTTCTTCATAGAGCACGCTTAGCTTTGACTATGTTCACCTGGGGGGCGTTCGAGGTACGAAACCCTACGTCGACCTCAAAAATCCCTATCTATATTCAATCCAGTCGCCAGCGTTGAGAACGTAATCCGTAAAACGTTCGAGTACAACTCATGTTCCAACCCTTACCCACTTGCTACGTGTGCTCTTCTTCGAGAACTCGTCCGTCCATGGACGTGCTTGATCATATCCCCACGAATGGACCCCACCTATACTCGATTGCTAAGATAAGCAATTCTGATAGATAAGGTATCCAGGAAGACGACGACTAATGCCATTCGCCTGCCACTAGCCGAAAAAGGGCAAATTGAAATGTTGAGTTCGTTTTCTGTACAATGGGAGATATGTATTCGATCGGATTGTGGCTGGGAGTTGGGAGGCTATAGATTCTGGTGGCGTGAGGAGACAGGCGACTGAGGGGCTCAGGTTGAAGGCAGTTGATATCGAAGTGGCATGGGGCTTGGATAATTGACTCGGAGGGAGAGGGAGATATTGGTACTATGTGGTTGAAGAAGAAATGAGCTTGGGGTGTATATTATTCTGGTCTTTGACAATGTATGGTCTGACAGCCGAAAGAATATGGAGGGAACCCGGGATGGATGGAGGCGTGCTTGGATCTCAAGGTTGATACCAGTTCTAAAGGCTTCAATGACGGCAAGCTCGTAGTCACGAACGAATTTGACGAGACATGAGTGGCTGTTCAGCTCTCACATGGCTTTGCCAAATGGTGGCATCGCTGCGCACAAGTTTGTCAGAAAAGGCAACGGACGAGACTTCCAGTAGGGAAGTCATAAGAAACAAGCGGCTATCAGTCCCCTTCGCAACACGGTATAAACTCAGACTCCTGATATGTACATTCTTCCTTGACTTTCTGCTATCCTCACCAAAGTCCATTCTCCACCTCCATCCCAATCGTCTCGACACTCAACCATCCATGCAGAGTCCTGCATCCCGCAACCCATAGCATCTGGGCGCACTACTTCTTCCCCGACGTCGATGTCGACGGCGACGGCGACGGATCCGGCAAGATGCCCTCGGCCTCTAACCGCCTCCTCGCCTCCTCGAGCGCCCACGTCTGTATCCTATTGCCGCGGGACACCACGCATTAGCCTCCCCTTTGAACCCATCCTCTCCATGCCTCTTCCACCAATTCCCTTTCCACATCTTCCCTTCCACCCCTCCATCCTTCGTCCACTCAATACGAAAATGAACACTCACGAAGTATCCGGCTTGTACGCATAAGCCACTACCCCCAGCCCCAAGGACCCAAAGAATCCCCAGTACCAAATGTTCTCCCACCCCTCCTTCTTATATTTCTCGCCCGGCGGGATCCCCCACAGCCAGCCGGAGGGCGGATCGTAGTGGTCTTCGTGCGCGCCGGAGGAGGATGCGCGCGTTGGGGTTGCGGAGATGTGGCGCCGGCTGTGGGTCGATGGGGAGAAGGTGGAGGATGAGGAGGCGGCAATGGTGCTGGTAGGGCGGAGGAGACAGCTGGCGCGTATGGCGCGCTGGGGCCGTATGAGCGACATGTTGTGAAGGCTGTAGAGGTGATGGGCGGTGGAGGAATTCGAAGAGTGAAATGGGTAGGTGTCGAGATGGAGGAGTGGAAGTGAGGTGCCGGGTATCGACCGCTTAGCGGATGAGTCAGCGATGGTTAAGCGTGGGGTCCAAAGGACGGACGACGAGCGACTTCTTACGTGCAATTGAATTGTACGGAGCCATTTTGGTTGTAATAGTGGCAGAGGGTCAAATTCAGTGCTCTTGGACACTGAGTATAGTTTCTGATGCACGATAGAGTTGGTTCCAGATGCCTCAGATCGTGCCTTATCTAACACCACCCTCCCCATCTCACTAAGCATTATCGTCTCAATCTATCTAGAGCTCAATCCTTCGACAAGCCTAAATAAGGCTGTGTCTACGAGAGCAAAGCGCTGACATATCCAGCCTGGATCCTCTTCCGATATGGACTCCTCTGAAATACCACCAGATGCAACGCTCAAATAACCAAGAATTGTTTCCGTCCGATACAAAGTATAAAAGGGGTCCGCTCGCAAATTATCGTCATCGCCTGGAACGACGCGTGTCCCTTGTCCTCCGATCCGAGCTTTCGCTGCCTACAAACACATCAGTTACACGAGCTTGTCGCTGGACCAAGATCTACCGACTGCTGCTGGTGTACTCGGTCGAGTAGTAAGTGCTTCCGCTGCCGTAGCTGTCCTTCTCTTGTTGTTCTCGCCGCCTCTTCAGGCCGAGGATGATCGCCAGCGTTGCCAGCCCACCGGCTACAGCCCCCATTCCACCGAGTCCGCTGCTTTTCTTCGGAGGAGGTCGGTCGACCCGAGACGGTCCCCCTTGCCCGAACCACATTCTTCCTCCCCCACCGCCGCCGCCGTGGTGTGAATGGCGCTCTTCGACGTATGTCTCTTCCCGTACCCTCCTCTTTCCGCCTCGTCCAGCCCCGAATAATGCCATGAGCCCGTCCAACAATCCCCGGAAGCAACAGGCGGCAAGGAGGAGCAGCAGTAGGATAATACCCAGAATCACACCAATGACGATGCCGGCGATTGCACCACCGCTTAGGCCATTGTTGGCCTGGGGGGTTGCAGTGACGACGGTTCCTCCAGTCGCCAGTGGTGTTTGAAACGGCACGGTCGCCGTCACCGATCCGGTCGCAACGACGGTGACAACGGTATTGGTGGTCGGTCTCAACGGTGCCGAATACGATTGCGAGTAGTAGCTGCTGTAGTATGCCGAGCTTCCCCCTCCAGCAGCCGCACACTGCCCGGCAGATTGACAGTATTGCCCGGACGAGCAGCAGATACTACCGCAAGGGCTCTCGTTGAGCGCATAGTTGCAACTCACGCTCGTGGCGACGGGAGCGAATACCGTGGGTGGTGCCTGTGCATATGATGTCGTTGCTTGTACATATGACGTTGCCGCGCCCATGTAGGAGCTGTATGTTGAGACGACGGTGACCAGATCGGTTCGAACGTAAGTGGTTGTGTAATACTGCCATTGACCGTTGTTTGCTTGTGCGGTCACCGGCGACGCCCCGGAGCCGCCGTTACTGCCCGCACCACACTGAGCTTGCCCTGCCGCATCGGTAAAGCAGACTTGGCCCGCAGCACAGCACAGCTGACCGGACCAGCCACATGGATTGGCACAGGCCCGTTCCTCGAGGGCGTTTTTCTGAGCGTCACCGAGCAAGTTGTCTCGCGGGTAGGGTTTCGTGTCGGCAGGATGTATTGAAGAAAGTAGGAGCGCTAAGAGGGAGAGCAGAGTCGGTGGTGCTTGCGATAGCCGCATAGTGGCGGAGTAGACGGAAGGAGGCAGGCTCAGGATGAAAGCTGGTGGAAGACAGGCCCTCTTCCTCAAGTTTCAGTTTGGATTCCAAAGTGGAGAAGCTCACTGTCAGGGGACCGTTTGAAGCTTGCGGAGGGCGTCCCTGAAAGGCCTGGAAATCTAAAAAACCACCTAGGCTTCGGCCTTCAGCAGGACGGTGCACCACGGATTCGTGATCGAACTACTCGACAACAATTAGATATCGAACGCAAAGGGTGAGTACCAGAAGGAAGGGATGTGGATGTCAAGGTTCGGAAAGATCGAGTGTATGTTTCTACTCAACGCCGACACTTGGCCAACCACCTCGATTACCAGCCCCCGCTTTCCTGCGTCCGCACCACACCCAATCAGGATGGCCAAAAGAAACAAGAGGCTGAAGTGACAGACACCAATATCGGACGTTTTTCAAGGTAGAAAAAGGATTGAAGTCTTCCTAAAGTAAAGGCCAACTGTGCGCCATATACAACTGAGAGTGACAATCGCTGCTGGAGCAATTTCGGAGGAGGATGAGCACATCGGGAATCATGTTTACCTTAGCGAGAGAGCTCTCACGGGGAGCCCCGAGCGCTACCTAAGGTACCGTAGGTCGTAACAGAGATAGTGCCTTGGCCAGCTCATCAATTTCAGCCTTCAACCTTCCACAACGGACTTGACCTCTCATGTCGCTCTTTCAGAGACGATGACTATAGTGGTACTCCGTATAGACCTTCTGATTCCCCTTGTTCTCTTTTCCCGTCGAAGTCCGGAACATCTTCTGAGCGGACACCCATGCTAGCGGCTCGGAAAGCGGAATGGCTGGGTAACAATCGATAAGGTAAGGTAAGGTAAAGTACGAAGGTAAGGTACAAGTACCTAGTAACTGATCTGCAATCGTCTCCTCCATTGCTGATGTTCATCAGGCAATCGGTCAGGCGAATACGCGACGGAAAGTGCCCCATGATGTGAATGAGATTCGTGTCGGCTAGAAATGGGCAGGAGTCCATCATATATAGTTGCACAGATCCATTACATTCCAAATGGCAGACGCTGAAACCAGGAGACACATTCCACATAACGTCATCTCCTCTGACCGCTCTGATCCAAAGCCCTGCAGTTTAGCCCGAACCATTGTCCACCGGGAGCATTTTCATGCCCGAAACATCAACAGTACAAAGATGAACATCAATAACGCCAGTCATGCATTGCTATAACGCCTTTGAAATCCTCTCCCCATGACCCGCGATATGCCTGCCTTGCTCTTTGCGCAACGTTGACCAAGCAGTTCCATTATACATATTACAAGCTCCTCAACCCTTTCTCAACCCCAGTTGATCTTTCCAGAATCTCCCCTGGTGACTTTAGTCGAGTCAGCTCCTACGTCAGCCAAGGACTTGGCCAGCAACCCCGAGGGCAACACCCACTCCAACCCCGTAGAGGCTCCCCGGACATCGGCTGGGAGCAGCGTTCGGGTTGATCATGGTCACCGACGCCACAGCAGCTGTTCCGTAAGTGTTGCAATTGGCAAGCTGTACGTTGGAACAGGCTTGGGAGCTGAGACTCGAACAGATCGATTGAGCCTGCACCGTCGGCGTTGACCCTGCCACGGTAACCCCACCTCCGAGCCCGGACACCGTCACACCATTGACGGTGCCGCCCAGTGACGCAGTACAGCTGTTGTACTCGTTTTGACAGCTCGACTGATATGAGGAGCACCCTGCTGCGTTGGAGAAAGTCGCGGGTAGGAAGACGAAAGGGAAGAAAGCGTTGGGTACGGTGCTAACGCCGGTAGCGGTCGCTTGCGGATTGACTTGGTTGGTCGAAGTCGGAACGATGAACGCGTTGCTTGTGGTGGTCGGGGCTTGCGTTGAACTGCCCGCGTTCGCACCGATGGTGCCTGTGCACGATGCACCGCTTGGACAGCAAGCCACATGTCCAGCCTGATCAAGCTGACAATTTGTATTCGAAGCGCAACACGCTGCTGAGTTCCCAAGGTTCGAGCAAGAAGTCGCGCCGGCTGGGCAGTTGTTTTGGCGCTTGTCAAGTGAATTGGAATCGTGAAAGACTATGTCGAATGAAGGCTCAAAGTACGGTTGCAGAAACGGTGAGATTTCCGGGGAAGTAGTCAAGGCGAATCCAGCCAGAATGGCCGTCAAGTATAGAGGCAAGAAACGCATCTTCGTCGCTGCTATTTGGAATGAATAGGAGAGGTGGGAGGGAGTCTGTTGGGTTTGGACGAAGAGAGTTTCTGCCGTCGCACGAACTCTTACACTGCCTGCGCTCAGGAATTTGGCATCATGCTTCTGTACAGGACGACCTATCGAAAGATTAAGTAAGTCTCTCAACCATCAATATGCAACAAACACGTACATACCGACCTGTCAATCAATATGGTACCGCAATCGAGCGATTTTGCTGCTATTATACACCTTTGACCACGGTCTGAACTGCATTGCCGAATATTTGATATGAAGTCATAGTTTAGCTTCGTCCTCGCGCAGCAACCGGGAGCACTCCAAGCGACGACCTATATTTAGATCATGCCCATGGAAGTTCCTCGAGTTTTTGTCTTTTTCCTCTGGGATTCCCATAGATGGCGTCAAAAACTCTCCATTCCCCGGGAACGGAGGTTTGATGACAGAGTTGTCTCCGCTAAAAGATGCATCTGTCTGAGCTGAGAGATAAAATCTGATTCTCTCGCATACTTTGTAGTATCTTATACCCTGTTTTGGGAGCTCCCTTACGACTCAGGACGGTTCGTACAGTTGTCTTAATTAGGAATATGCACGAGAAATGTCACGGCTTGGCTTCGGTTGAACTCTTGGTATTTATGTTGTACCCTAGATCTATATCTGCGTGATCGTTCCCCAGATCAACAGTCCGTTAGTCAAGACGTCCGACCCTTACGCCTTGTCCCTGTCCTTAAAGTAAACTTTCATATGCATCCAGTCCCTGTTTTTGCGAACTTTTCGTTTGGATGAGACCCCCCGCCGCCGTTTCTCTTCCACCAAGCCCAGCTCCGTACCGTGGCAGGCCAGCTGAGCTTCCGGTCTGCGCTGGAGGCGGAGCAATGGAGAACGCAGCGAGGGTGTCGGATGGTGTGGATAAGTTGTTCTTTTGGGCAGTGGGTGGTGGTATGGAGAAGGCGGAAGGTTTGCTAAAAGAAGGAAGTGGTTGAGCGCCAGACATGTTCGTTAGAGCACTAGTACTGCTACTCAGCGTTGCAACAGATGGATTTGAGTACGCTCTTTGCGCGCTCCATCCGTTGAACGCTGCAGCCGGTTTGGTAAAAGATGTTGACGAGGCAGTCGATGGCATCAACGCTGCGAAGCCACTGAGGTTTTGATCTGGTGTAATTGCACGTGAGGCAGGTAGTTGAGCGGACGGTGCACCTGATGGTGCCGTCGACCATTGAAAGACAGGTGCAAGTGAATCTTGAAGATCACTGCTCATATTTGAAGGCTTCTCCCCCCACACAGAGGCACCACCGCCAGCATCTAGCATACTGGGGCCCGGAGCTTGACTTTTATTTCCAAGGACAAGCCTTTCGAAATCGGTTTCGACCCCGCTCCCGGGCTGGTCAGGTCTACCAGAAGCGTCGAAGACACTGGATGATGAAGAATCGTGGTTTCTAGACTCGGACGTGGTCCCGGTGCTAGATGTGAGCTCTTTAAGCTTCCGGGAATGTTCTTGCTCAATTTGAGAGGACACGGACTTTATCAAGTCCATGAACTGCTTGAATTGCTGGAGACTCAGCAGCGGACCTAGACTGAAGTTCCAAAGGATGGGAAGGACCTCAATGGCTAAGTAGTCCGAGTCTGCAATCTTTCCCACCTGTCGAAAAACGTTGAGAGCTGCCATCATAACAGCAGGCTCCTTTGTCTTGATAGCTTTTAGCAGAGGGACTACTTTCTCCTGAATGGTGTACTTATCAAGCACTGCATTTCCCGCATGCTTGGCGTGACTGTCTGGGGTCCCTAGCATTCCGTTCAATCCATTGGCAGCGAAGCTTTCTTCCTTCCATCCGCAAAGTATTGCAAAAGCTTCCAGGCCTCGGACCTTGATGCCAAGACTACTGGTCTTGCTGAAAACAGCTGCAATCACAGGGAACAGGTCGTTTTTAAGAGTGGAGAAATCCAAGACCGGTAAAATGACCGGAAGTGTTTTCAGAGCTGCATCAACGATTGAATGTGTTGGTGACTCCAGCCCCCGCTCGACAAGGGGTAGTATATCTACCTAAGGTTAGATCGAGAAACCCGTTGTACGGAACACAACAAAGGCAGGGCTCATACCATCCTTGAACTCTTTTCCAGAGCAGTTCTCTGCAATGATGACCATGTGCTCGAGGACCACCATTAAGCCGGCTTCTTTTGCCGTGTTCCGCTCCGTTGTTGTGCCATTACCAAGAAAGATGTCTCGAAGCCTCGGGATAACTTTCTCGCTGAAAGCTCGTCTTGGCAAGGTTTTCACAATGCGGAATACGTTCTGCAACACCAAAGAAAGCAGATCATGATCTTTCATCTCCTCCAACAAAGCCGGCAAAATCTTTTTTTCAAGTACAGAACTCGGAAACTGCGGCAGGATCCTGGATAACCCTCGCATAAACTGTGCCTTCTCGTTGGGCGTTTTGGCGGGCAATGAGTCTAGGAAGCGGATAGTTGAGACTAAGATGTTATCGAAGTATCGCGCCTCTTGAAATTCTCGTGCACTGAGCCTTTGCGCCGGTCGCCTAGTTAGTAAGCGTGGCAGTACGGAGGTAGAGATCTCTTTCGGCAGCGGTCTGGAGGAGAGGAAGTTGTTGCTTTGCGAAGGAACAGATGACGACGAGGCGAATATCTTCTTGTAGGTAGACGGATTAGAGTTGGTTTGAAGGGGAGAGGTATGTGGTGAGTTGTACAGAGCGACTATGAGAAGTCCAAGGGAGAATAAATCCGCAGCTGGGTTGAGGTTGCAATCGAGTACGAAGTCAGGGGAACTATAGTCCAGGTTGAGTTGGACAGAGCGCGGTAACCGCGGATCGTGCTGGAGGACTTCCGCGAGTGAGATAGGAGTATATGGGGACGTTTGATTGTCATCTGGTGGACCAGAGAAGCCCAAGCCAGATATCTTCCAATCGGACTGTTCAACACTCGTCAGCGCTAACTCGACAGGGGCCAGTCATTCCCAAGAACAAAGACAGTCATATCAAAGAGCAGATTCATGTTGAATTTGGCAAGACGCGTAGATAGCGGATCAAGAACATGTAAATTTAGAGAATTCCATCGACTTCGGCCACCCAGCGCAACCATAGCCGTGAAAGACAATTCTTGGACCGAGGAGGGTCGTGAGGTGACTTACTTTAGCATTGATATAGATGCTCTCTGGTGTTAGATTTCCATGAACCAATCCGGCGGACTCATGTAGGAATTCTAGCCCCTTGCCAATCTGCAGTAAGCCTTTCTGTACCTCCAGTTCGTCAATCTCGACCTCTCTCCTCCGTCTGCCATCGCCGTCCTCGACCACATAGCGACTCGATCTTCCGCCAACACCACCTGCTCGTTCCTGATCATCCTTCTCCTGCAGCCGTCCGGATAGCGAGGAGCTCACGGGCTCTGTTGCAAACATAAGGCTGCCATAGCGTGTCTCCTCAAGCGGCTCCACAAGCTCTAAGATACTTGGATGCCGTAATCTTGCCAGGGAGCTTGCTTCCTTTTTCAGTCTTTCGACCACTTCATCCTGCGCTCGTTTCACTGACGGCCCGGGACGTCCACTTAATCCCCTAGGGTGAGGTTCCAGGGATTTCCTGTCGAACACGAACACGGACACCCCTTTCCCGGTACTCTTCTTGGTTGCATCGTAGATTTTCCAAGGTCCCGAAATCGATGTGGGATTCGCTGAAAGATTGTAGTTTGCTGAGATATTGGAGCTGAATGACTTCAGCGCAGATGTGAACATGTTGATAACATGACCGGAATCTGTCCTTTATGTGGTGTTAGGGGTCTCAAAATATCCAAGCATTACTCCTGTCGCATTGGTGAAGGTTCATTAAGTAAGGCTGATCTCGGCACCCAACCATATGAAAGCAATCTACACAGCTCACCGTTTACTCCTAACACAGCTCTACGCATATATGCGAAAGCATAGGAGTCGTTGCTGAGGTCCCTGGACTCGGGCCGCTTTACAGTACCTTATCGATACGGCTGGATTAAGTGGCTTTGGGTCGATCCGAGATGCGGATACCATCGGTGCATAAAACTCCGGGCTGCGGTAGACTCCAACCGCAGAAGGGAAGGGCGTAAGTCTCGGGCTGACTCAAATATCACTCCCTTCGATCCCACGACACTCTCTTTGAGTCGCCATAGCGAGCAATCGTCCATTGATTTGACAACAAAATGCTCCGCCAGTCCAGTCGATTGTTGGCTCGCTCGGTTTTCTCATCCACCAGAAGAGAGCTATCTTCGAAGCTTCCACTAAGCTGGCAATGCAGCCGAACATACAGCTCGGAGGTCGGCTCAGGGGCCGCAGCAACATTGCCGGGCATAGATATATCAAAGCTGTCTATAACGAAGACTACTACCCCAAAGGAGCTGGTTCCCCCAGAAGAGCTCGTCTTTGGTAGAACATTCACAGGTGTGTGGGATATCGACAGAATAAGATGTTCTAAGGACTGATATTTGACTTGCCAGATCATATGCTGTCAATTGAGTGGACAGCTTCAGAGGGTTGGTTACCACCCAGGATAACTCCCTACCAGAACCTAAGCCTTGATCCTGCAACTTGTGTCTTCCACTATGCTTTCGAATGCTTTGAGGGCATGAAGGCATACAAAACAAGCAATGGCGAAATGAGACTCTTTAGGCCGGATAAAAACATGGAGCGGCTGAACAAATCATCTGCGAGAATTGCTTTACCTACCGTCGAACCATCATCTCTGATCAAGCTTATCTCTCAATTCGTTGCAATGGAGGAACGCTTCATTCCTGCGTAAAGTTGCAATAAACATCTTAGTCAAGACACGGTACTAATGTCTGACTGCAGAACCCGCGGATACTCCCTATATCTTCGACCAACGATGATCGGTACCCAGCGCACCCTGGGCGTAGGCCCTCCTGGATCAGCGCTTCTATATGTGATTGCGTCACCTGTTGGGCCATACTACCCCACAGGCTTCAAAGCAGTATCTCTTGAAGCTACAGATTACGCAGTGCGTGCCTGGCCCGGCGGTGTCGGTGACAAGAAGCTTGGTGCAAATTATGCACCCTGTATTGTTCCGCAACTGGAAGCGGCGAAAAGAGGGTTTCACCAAAACCTTTGGCTGTTCGGTGACGAGGAGTACGTGACAGAAGTGGGAACTATGAACTTCTTTGTGGCTATGAAGAACAAGGAAACTGGCCAAAAAGAGCTACTTACGGCACCCTTGGACGGGACCATTTTGGAAGGTGTGACCAGGGACTCGATTTTAGAACTCGCTCGCGAGCGCCTCCAGCCGAAAGGGTGGAAGATATCTGAACACAAATTCACAATGAGCGACATAGCAAACGCAGCGGACGAGGGTCGGCTAATTGAGGCCTTTGGTGCCGGTACAGCAGCAGTAGTTAGCCCAGTTCGGCGGATTAGCTGGAAAGGGAGGTTGATCGAATGTGGTTTGAAAGAGACCGAGGAGGCTGGAGAGATTGCCTCGACGATGAAACGTTGGATTGAGGGCATTCAATACGGTGACGAGGAGCACAAGTGGAGGTATGTGGGTTGATCTCTTGCGACGAGCTCCCGCTAACTCTTCCTAGCTACAAGATATAATATCATGACTTCCTCCTTGAATCGTTTATAGAGCGTTCCCTTGGACTTCTATAAATGGAGGAAGTGGACTCTGGGATGATAGATTTCGGAGAATACTCGGTGCACACTTTCACGTACGTCTGGTCGAGCTATAGAAGCCTTTCTTTTCTTGACCATAGGGTTCAGATAGAAACGCATGCGATTGGGGTTATGATGGGTAAGGGCCAAGCGAGCCTGGTCTGCAGCTATACATATCCTTGGTTTCCTGTAATCGAGCAAAAGACTCAAACAATTACTGCAGTCATAAGACACCTGTAGGCGTGCGAGAAACGTATATCGAAAGTTGTGGCCCCGCCAAGCCTATACGAAGTACTCGTACCTAATACTCTCTGACTTCCACGGGTCATCAACATACCCACTCAGTCCCTTATTCACCTTCCGAACGGTTCACAGCACTCCCCGTCCCTGAGATATATCATCTAAACGCTTTCGTATTGCAATAAAATGGCCGGGTTAGCGATTGAGCAATACCAGGCGGATTCGCCTCCAACAGTTGTCCGGCTTGAAATAAAGCCACACTTTGATGCCTTAAACCAGCAGCAGAAGCGCTATGCTCACTATGTCAGTCGGTCAGTCTAGATTTTCGATATCACAATTCGGCGCGTTGAAGTCTGCATTCTTATGCACTTTGCTCTTTTCTCTTTGGTGTTGAGGGCAACATCCGAGCCATACGTTGGGTAGCTTGTTCTTTCAGAAACCGACTGTCTACCGCGTATATATATTGCTGTTTTCTACTCTGAACCCGCGCTGATTATAAGAAAGTGCGGCATTTTCTGGAACTCGAATCGTGCTCCGCCAGGTGTCTCCTGAATCTGAGCCTATCTATGACTTCATAATAGGACTTCATCACGCCTGCAACGGTAACTGGAGAGAACTGCAGCGTAAGTTTGATATCAGTGATGATGAGCTACGATGGGTTTTGGAGTACGCCGCACAGTTTCTCGGGAACTGTGGTAATTACAAGAGTTTTGGAGATTCGAAGTTCATTCCGCGAGCTCGGCCGGAAGTGTTTGAGGCTTTAGCAGCAACGTCCGCGGAAACGAAGCAACTCTTTGAGAAGACCAAGGTGGGAGGTGGCTTGTACGCTACCAAAGATGCGGCCCTCATGCACTTTGGTTATCCAGGGCACATGTCAGCCTACTACCCCGACTCCCCAAGCATTACGAAGGAAGAGATCACGCTGGTAGGTGATTTTCTAGACAAGAAGAGGTTGCTGCCGGAAAATACAAGACTACGCAAGACAGATAAAGGAGATTTTGAGGTTTTGATTGCCTCTGCCGTCAAGTCCCCACCATCCGAAGCCCGCGATCTCGGCGAAGTAACGCAGTGGGAGCTCGATGGTCCACTCAAGGGAAAGACCGTGAGCTTGATCTTCGGCGATCATATTGAAGAGATGGCCAAGATTGCTCTGAACATCAAGAAGGCTGAGCAGGAAGCCGCAAATGAGACGCAGAGAAAGATGCACGAAGAATATGCCAAATCGTTCGGTACCGGGTCCATGGAAGCCTACAAGCAGAGTCAAAGATATTGGATACAGGACAAAGGGCCCACGGTGGAGTCCGACATAGGGTTCGTTGAAACGTACAGGGATCCTCACGGTGTCCGTGGCGAATGGGAAGGGTTCGGTACGCATTGAGCTGCTGCTGCTTTTCATCAATCCTCCTGTCAACTTCTCCTCAGCATTTTTCGTTTTCCTGACGGTACGTAGTGGCGATGGTGAACCAAGAGAGAACTAGAGCTTTTGGAAAACTGGTGGAAAGTGCTGAGAGTATGATCCCGAAACTACCGTGGAGCAAGGACTTTGAGAAAGATCACTTCCTCAGTCCCGACTTCACTTCGCTTGAAGTCTTGACATTCGCCGGCTCTGGGATCCCAGCTGGCATCAATATACCGAACTTTGACGATATCAGGCAGAACATCGGGTTCAAGAACGTATCCTTAGGTAACGTCTTGGGCGCCAAAGCCCCTAACGAACCGATCCCCTTTGTTCGACCCGAGGACCTTGACATCTACCAGAAGAACCGCGATGCCGCATTCGAAGTCCAAGTCGGCATCCACGAGCTCCTCGGCCACGGCACAGGCAAGCTCCTGCAAGAAACCTCCCCAGGACAATATAACTTCGACATGAAAAATCCACGCCTGAACCCCGTCACCAACAAGCCCGTCGCGACATGGTACAAGCCCGGCCAAACCTGGGGCAGCGTCTTCGGCGCGACCGCCTCATCGTACGAAGAATGCCGCGCCGAGTGCGTCGCCATGGCTCTGAGCTGCGACTTCTCCATCCTCGCCATCTTCGGCTTTGGCAGCGGTCAGCAGGACCTGGACGGCCCCGCCGGCGACGTCCTCTACACTGCATACCTGCAGATGGCACGCGCAGGCGTCGGCGCGCTCGAGTTCTGGGACCCCAAGAGCAGGAAGTGGGGCCAGATTCACATGCAAGCGCGCTTCGCCATTCTGCGGACCTTCCTCTCCGCCGGCGATGACTTCGTCAAGCTCGACTACTCCGAGGACGACCTCTCCGACTTGACGATCAAGTTGGACCGGTTGAAGATTCTGACGCACGGACGTCCGGCGGTGGAGAAGTTCTTGCAGAAACTGCATATCTACAAGAGCACGGCGGACCTGGAAGCCGGGAAGAAACTGTACGACGAAATGACGCTCGTGGATGATGAGTGGTGGGGCGGGAAGGTCAGGGCGGAGGTGCTGAGGAGGAAGACGCCGCGGAAGATCTTCGTCCAGGCGAATACGGTGCTGGAGGGAGATTCGGTAGTCTTAAAGGAATATGAGCCGACGCTGGAGGGCATGATTCGGAGTTTTGCGGAGCGGGATGTCTAAGAGAGTGTTGCTTCTAGATGCCTTGGTAGTCTCATGCGGTGCTAGACCTGTCTTTGGGGAAGGCAAGATCGGGGGTAGGCGTTTTGCCGTATGTAATTTACCAGATTTAAATGTGTAGTGGAAAACTGGGGCGCGGAGAATGCCTCGAACACGAGCGAGAGCCCGGTCGGATATCACAATATCTCAGTAACGTCGTTTGATCTGGTCCCCATCCACAAAGTGGTCCCTCAGCACACGGCGACAACCTCGAGCAAATCGTACAAAGACAGCATCTATGCCCATAAGCTCACCGGACCAGGAAGAGCTGCTTCAGCGAAACTAGTCACCGTCTCGAAAAGAGATCGATGCTGCTCGTACATCGAGTATCGTACACTGTCCAAGAACGAAATGTCGTTCGCACAAGGCCGCCCACCGGAATCCAAAATGAATCGGACAGAAAACGCCGCGTTGCATCAAAGCTCGAGTCCCCATATCGCAGTCTCTCCCCCGGCTGCGTTGCGAACAATTACAATCCTCTTGTCTCTTGCCTCCTCCCTTCCCTCCTCCACGCACCATCCCAAACTGTCGATCTCCCACCGTGCTATCTGTCCCTCACCTTCGCCTCCATGATCCTCTTCCCTCCCATCGTCCTGATCTTCTCCACCAACGTGCCCCCCGTATCCAGCGCCTCCACGTCGTCCCCGCCGCCAATACTCTTGCCGTTGATCAGCACGTTCGGCACCGTGCGGCGGCCCGTGCTTTTCTCGAGCGACGCCTGCAGTTTGGGACCGAGCGGATGCTGGTCGAGTTCGACGACGAACGGGGCCGGCACGATGGTGTATTTCTCGACGAGGATGCGCTTCGCTTTTGCAGAGAAGGGGCAGTAGGATTTCGAGAAGATGATTACTGTTGTGACGGGGGAGGGGTTAGTACTGGGAACGTACAAAATGTGCGAGACAGAGCGCAGGAGACGTACTGGGTGATCGCTTGAGTATAGAATTCAGCTCGACCTCAACATCGTGCTCTTCCTTCGTCTCAGGCGTTTCCTCTTTGGCTTCCGCCTGGTTAGCATCCTTACCCACCCCCGCCGCCTCCTTGCCCGTACTCATATCCCACTTCTCCCCGCCCTTGACCTTGATGCGCCCCGCGACATTCTTCGCCGCCTCTCCCAGAATCGGCACTTCCTTCTCCGCCGCCGCAATCGGATTCGGCGTCTTCGCATCCGCAGCCTTCTTGGCCGCCGCCTCCGCATCCCGTAACCGTTGTCCGACGTCGGCGTTCTCGGCGTCCTTGGTGGCGGCGGCTTTGGCGTCCATGGCTTTAACGGTCGAGGTGTAGAAGTCATGCGAGTGGGCGCGCCGTGAGTCGGCGGTGAAGTAGAGGATCAACAGGATGAGACAGGCCATGGCGAGGCCGAAGACCCGCAGCCGTCGTGTGGACGGCATGCTTGCTCTGTGCAACGTCCCTCCGCTTTTAAGGTGGTTGTAACTTGCCGTTCCAATCTTTGTCTGTTGTAGAAAGCTGTGCGATAGCGCAGACACGAACGCAACCGTGTGGGGTTGACGTCGATGGGGGGACACAGGAAGTAGCTTTCACTCGTTGAGATGGTGGTGCTGTGGAAGTGGATACCGTAACCGCGTGAAAAGTAAAGCTAGAGGATGCTCGTAAAAATAGTAATGGCTATGCTTTAATTGAAGATATGAGCCGTGAAGTGCTCGGCGTAGATTATCGCAACCGTTGAACCACTCGTGCGCAGCCAAGTATTTTGGGCTATGATACCATACTACCTCGACCGCGAAGGAACGATGGAGCCGAGGGAATAGGCGAGCACTGTCTGCTTAATAATAGGTACTCGTACCTTCTGAACCCAAGAAAGGATAATCGTAAGTTAAGTACTCCTTGTGAAAGTCACATGGGTAGATATCTGAGCATGATGAGTACCTAGGTAGTCAAAGGAAAAGATGGGTACCTTAATATTGCTTCCTCTGAGGGGGGAACCGTCTGGTTTCCAGTCCAGACTACCTTACTCCGTATATATAGTGTATTCATCGGTCATAGCTCCATCAGGCACAAAACTTAACAGGCATCTTCCGTCAGCGTTCATATTATGTCAGCTACCCTAACGTTCATTGCTAGTGTTTGCGACTTGCGAAACCGCACTGTATTGAGAATGAGAAGCAAGTATGTCCGCGATAACTGAAAGGTGCCGCTAACATTCTGCGAGCTGCATCATTAATGTTACATTATATGTGATACATCCCAGTCGCAGAGTCTTCTGTGCGGCTCCATTGACTGTGGCGTGAGCAGCTGCCAGAGCGCTTGCCATAGATGAACAGATTAGTAGCCAGTCCCCTTTACAACCATATAAGACGCCTGCTCTTGTCCTTATGCCAGATAATCGCTCAAAAATTCCGCTAATGCGCCTTCAGCAGATTGCCCTGATTATCCGCATATGGTTCAAATGCCTCCGACACTGCCAATCAGCCCTCGCCTCTCCTTACACGGCGGCTGTTCTCTTCTCATTCCCCCTTTTGCCATGGACAACTCTCATCCAGTCTTCCCACTCTTTCGCCACCTCCATCAGAACCCCTCCCATCACTCCTGCGTTGGCCATAAGTCCGTGGCCCTCTCCCATAAGGATCCTCACTTCGCATCTCCTCATCAGCTTCCCCAGCCACTTGACATTCTCCACCGGTACCCTCGTGTCCCGGCTGCCGTGGTGGATCACCACCGCGCGGTTGATGTCGACGTACCGGAACCCGATCGTCTGTCGTCGCTCGAGGCACACGAGCAGGTCGACCGCCGGGTTGGCGTTGGTGGTGGCGAGATCCCAGATGGCATGCGTCAGACGCGTGTCGTATGTCGTTTGGCGTTCCTTCTCGGCGAGGGTGGTGGCCGTGGCGCTGAGGACGGCATCTTCGGGCTTACGGTCGGGTGTCCCGGCGGCTTCGGTACCCGTTTTATTGTGCTGGAACTGAGGATATAAGAGGGAATTACGGTGGCTGGCCATAGGAGGTCCGGGAGTCTCACGCCCACTGAGGGCAGGCGTCTCCCGACCGCTAGCTCCCAAACTCTTGCGCTTTGCCCGTCGCGGTGACTTCGGCAAACTGCTCGTGATGCTGGCACTTGTAGCACTGAGGAAACTTGAATTGGCGGCTTTGAGGAACGGTGTCGGGAGGGACCGTAGGATCCGTTGCGAGTAAGGTACGGCGCCCACAGGGAGGGAATCTTGTTGTGAACCGAACAAGGACATCTGCGATGGGGGAATCCAGGGAGCCAAGAGATGTATACGACCCCGGATGTGTTGCGGCATGCGAAGTGCGGTTGCTAAGGCATAGATTGCTCCCGCGGAATGAGCGAGGATGGAAAACTTAGTGACCTGGAGTGCTTGACAGATGGTGTAGACATCATCTAAATGTTATTAGTAGAACTCAAACTTGGATTTACGATGCCATGCGGTCTTACCAGGCCAACCCAAGGGAGTTCCGGTGTCGTCCGCGTATGGCTCACTCTCGCCAACTCCTGGACGATCAGGGGTGATCAGCCTCAAGTTCAAGGTCAGTGCAAGCTCGTCATAGAATGCAGTGATGTATCTAGTCAAGCCCATTCCAACACAGCAGAACACTGCAAACCCGTTCGGGTCGCCGACTTCCGAGAATGAAATTACCCTTCCAGTCTGAGGATGTCGTATCTTCTGGGATAGCCGTGGTGAGCTCAAGTACTCATCGACGGCATAGTCAATCGAATCGGCACTTGACGGTCGCTCTTCGGTAACCTGTGGGCCTTTGCCTTGGGGTACAAGGGGGTTGGAGAGAGTTCTCCTGTGGCTCTCGGATCTCTCAGGGCTGGCGGGCCTCGAGAACCGCTTGAAACGAGAATTCGAACGCTGTATAGAAGTCCGCGGAGACGTTTGTACATCCAAAGACGTCTTGGCAGAAGGGGACTCTCTGTTCGTTGGCTTGCTGTTCGTAGAAATGAAGGGCGCTCCGCTGTTTCGTTTCGTCCTCTGAAGAATAGCGGGAGATGGCGCACTACTCTCATCCTCTAGAATCTGAACTTCTCGGATGTGAGACTTTCGCTCCATCTGCGTACTGGCGAGGGCGCTTGCGCTCCGAGGTGGGTCTTTCGATGGTTGTGGCGGGAGGGAAAGTGGTGGCCCCACGGGCCCTCCTGCCTTTAATGAATCATCTGGTCTTTGTGAGACCGGTTGGTCCTCTCTCTGCTGTTTTTGCGCTTTCAATTCTCGTATTCTTCTGGTCACAGTATCCTCCTCGGTGTTGTCGGATACTTTCTCGGGCAGTTCATGCTCAAACTCCACCTCTTGAGGCACTCTGTGCAAGTCATCACTGCCACGTTGTGATCGGCGCTTCCGTTGGGTCGAGCTTTCCGTGTGACTATGGCGGAGGGACGAGTCTCGAGTCGGGATAAACCTCCCACTGCCGATACCTCCTGGGCTGCCGTTTGTCGCGTCTATATGCGAGCTTGAAACCCCCAGCTTAGGACTGCTTGTAGGAGAACTTCTGTGCGTCTTTATAAAGATGCTGCCTGCTGGGATCGTCTCCTCACGCATTTCATGTTGTGAAGGATTTTCGGGCGTTGTTGCAGGTATACTGTTTCTGTCACCTTTGCCAATGTCTATACCAAGCCCACCAGTTCCCTCACCGAGTTCACGAGTGTTGCGTTTCCGTTCCTTCTCCATCTCATTCTCTTGTAGCCGTTCCTTGGAACCCATATAGAGCAATCCCTTGCGGTTCTTCAGGAAGTTCCTCCCTCCACTTCCAGCCGAATTGAGGCTTGCCGAAGAGCGTCCCGGTACTCCTCCTGGCTCGATACTAAGGTTTCCAATGCTGACTATATCCTCGTTATCTCTTGATCCTGTTGACTGCGAGCCGAGGGATGTTGGTCGCATCCGACTCTTCAGAGACGCCGGTTTCTGAGGTGCTGTAAGCGGCGAGAAGCCTGACGGAGGCTTCGCCGTGCGCACAACTGGCGGTATAGCAGCGTCGTCAGGGTGTAGGAAGTAGTTTTCACGCGGGTGGTCAGGATGGTTGTATGCGCCGTAGTCCATGCCAAACCCTCCGCCAGTACTCAGTGAGTGGTCGAGCCGGTCTGCCCGCCCACTTTGTCTATGTGTCCCAAAGAAGTGTGTCTGATGGTGTTTTGGCGACGAAGGTGTCGAATGGCTAGATGCTACGGCGGGGAAGCTGTTGAAGTGGTTCTCCGCGGGGGACGATATGGCGGACAGTGAAGAGAGGAGCGAGGAGATGACTTCTGGTGAAGCTGGCTGCACGTTGACACGGTTCGCGGAGTAGTGCTGAGCAGTTCCAGAAGACGGAGGAGGTAAAGAGCGCCGACGATGGCGAGCATCCCTGGGCCGCAGGGACGTTCGCGCAGGAATGACGGGATGTAGTACCGCGCCTTCCATCGTGACCGCAGGTTGTTGATGCTGCACAGAACGGGTAAGTGTAGAGCTTTAGGTGTGAGCGTAGGCTCAATGCATGATCTCTAACGTAGTTTGCAGACGACAAGCGCGGGATGCGGGAGATGTGGAACGGCCTAGGTGGTTCATCCAGCTGCCAACGGGTGGAGTGTGCTTCTAGATCAGGAAGACGTTTCTTAGTCACATGTGCAAAGACTGAAAGATCGTCTTTACAGCTCCCAGGACGGGAGAAGTTTGTTGAGCTTTGGATCGGCAAAGACCTAGAGTTCGCTACAACGGAGGGTCGATACTATACAGTATATTCCGAAGTTCGAGGATATTTAATCAATCTGTTAGGTCTTTCTCGAAACCATCACATGCGCTCAGACTTTCCGACATTATTAGCCCCTACTTGACTTTGACATAGGGGCACGTATGACAAGACGAAGTTAAAATGCTATCGAAGAAGCATCGCAAAGCCCTTCATCACCATTGGCGCGCACAGCCATTGAATATCTTAAGAGTGGATAGGGGGTCGGTCCTCACTAAAAGGGTGACCGTCGTGGGAAACCTTTCAAGCTTCCGATCTGGCTGACATAATTGACCTGATTGGCTTTTGACAGCGGGAGACGGTCAGGGATGAAGTCAAATGAGATGCTTTTCATGCACCGTCAATATTATGAGAACCTGGAAGCGGGTCATACCTAGCATGCCGGCAATCAGTACTGATACGGTTGGTCTTGTTGGTGGGACAAGGACCCTCAAATACCTTAACAACAGGCAGAGAGCACGTGAGAGAAACAGGCATTTCGCGCTCCAGGCTTCGAGGAGGAAGCGGAACGTCATCGCAAGCGCGTAACCCGGCTTGGACTCGACTCGCACGAACTCGTGTTGATAGATAGCACGCAATTAGTTTTCCATCGCTGCGCACCTGCGTTTCCTTGAGTGCGCATGACAGTATCTCAGTCTTGTCGTGCCTCTGTTTAACTGACGTGATGGACGCATTATTTTCCCTGCCAGCTCTATCCTTCCTCATCATCCCCACTTTCTCGTCCTACTCAACATCCCTCAACCTTCTGTTCTTCTACCTCACCTGGTCAACCCTCGTCCTCTCCCATCCTCCTCTGAAAGTCGAGATTGTCGGCACGCTAGCCGTTCGATTCTTGTTCTACATCTTGCCGTCGACCTTGTTTCTGTTCTTCGATAGCATCGTGCCGAGCGCTGCAGCTGGACTGAAAGCGCAAGGAGATGTCGCCTTGCCTAGTAATGGGGGGAGGGGCAGGTGGTGGAGAGTAGCCTTGCTCTCTGTTGGGAATGTGCTATTGGAAATTGCCCTTCAAGCCGGGGTTGAAGCGTTGTTCACGGAAGTACTCCATATCCGGAGTGCTTTAAAAGTTACTACGACGCTGCCGATGCCGTGGGGTATCGCCAAAGATCTTGTTCGAGGACTCTTGCTGCGAGAAGTGCGTTCTGCCTACTTAGCAAGATCTGTACACGCGTTAATGGTGTCATTAGGTCCTGCAATACTACCTTCATCGCTATGGTCTTCATTCTCCAAACTCACCGTTGAGTGACCTTCATCAATCGTGGTACCATTCTCTTCGGGCTCCGTATTCACTGGCAGCGCATTACGACCACCCGCTCGCCCTCCTCCTCACCCGATTTCTACCGACCTACCTGCCAGCCGTCTTCTTCCGCTTCCATCTGCTCACTTATCATCTATACATTGCGCTCATAAGCATCGAAGAGACCTTTGCATATTCTGGGTACTCCGTCCTGCCAAGTAGCTTTATCCTCGGAGGAATTGCGAGGAGGACAGACGCACATCTGTTGAGTAAAGGAAAGGGCAACTTTAGTCCTTACGGTCTGATAGATTGGATCTGCGGAACAGCTGTGGGTGATGACCTGCTGGATGATGTTGAGTCGGAGGTGGAAGAGCATGCTTTGCCAGAGAAGGCTGGAAATATGCTAAACAGAGCTAGAACGAGGGGGAAAGGAGCGAGAAGGGTGAGAGAGTAGTTTGCGTTCAGCGCTCGAAATGCGGGTTTGTCAGTTGTGTCTCAGTCCTTGGATACCCCCTTCGCTTTCATACAGTACTGGGTTTGGACCGGTTCGGTTATGATTCGAACATTGCCACAGAGTCGACATGGTAATTTAGGCTGTGAACGAGTTTGATATGACTGTATGACTTAGGACTTCAGTGCACAGGCTGGAAAGGTATGAGCCGAGGAATCCACAGGTCTGGCCTGCCTTGTCTACAACCGCAGTTCACACCCAAGCTATGAAGAACATCAAGCAACCTCATTACTACCTTCCCACACAAGCTCTCACGAGCTTACCATTTCATCTCGTGTGGCCTGTCGCCCTTCCGTAGGCTGAAAGTGCTTGCGAGGTAGTTGACGAGGAATGGCTCCTTCTTGATGTTCATCAAGAGAGCTTTGTCCACGGCTTTCTGATCACTCGCGCGTGCGCTGGCGACCTTCTTCTTCTGTAATTCACCAATCATCAGCTTCCAAGCTTCAGACCCAGTGTCTTGGCCCGCGGAAAACTAACCTCTGGTTTATCGCCCTGCTTAAAGAAAGCTTCCTCTCCCTTGTGTTGTTCCTTCTTCTCTTTCTCGAAATACCCTGCCTTTCCAACCTTCTCCACAGTCTCCTCGTCGATCCCCTTCAGATCAACTTTAGCTGATGTGGCGATGACGTATCGGGCGTTGACTCTCCGTAGAGGTACCCCATTGACTTTAAATGGACCGGTGACAAGTAGAACGCCTTGCGGAAGATGCTTGAGGAGAACGACGCGCTTGCCGCGGAAGCGGCCTGCGAGGAGGATAAGGATAGCGCCAGGTTGGAGTGTTGGTCGAGGTTTTGCAGGATGAACGGTCTTTCGGACCTATGGGAATGTCAAGTCAGCACCGTGTGGAACGCATCAATTGTTATACTGTCTTTGTAAATGATGAATTATGGATCTTGCTAGATTGCATCCCCTTCTATGCTTTCACGCAGCTGAGCAAGCCAAGAAGACCCCATAGAACCCTACTCTGTTGCAACATCACTTCAGGAGTAAGAGTGCAATTTACCTTTCTAGGCTTGCTCTCATCTTCCGCGGGATACCATTTCTTCGCCTTCTGGCTGTGGTGCGGTACCTCCCGTTCGCCCTTCCCAAACTTCTTTGTCATGCTGGCCGGTGCGGTCGATGCCTGCTTTTCCGACATGTTGACTGTAAAAAGAGAGGGAAGGAAGGTTGTCGACAGTTGTTGGGTTCCTTCGTCGTGATGTGGTTGTCGCTCTTCGATGTTGTCGCAGGTTTGGCATTGTGTGGGTAGGGCTCTATAGGCGAGTGTGCTAACTTATTGTGGTAAAGCGCCTCGTGTTCCTCCGTACCTACGCGTCCTGAGCTTCAGCCTCCTAGCTTAAACCTCACACGGAGCTACAAAGTGTCACGTCAGAACGGAACAGGCGTACGAAGAGGGATCCAGGCTTCAACTCTTTCGACATCGTCCTAAGCCCTTGCAATAATACCTCGATAGTCCCTTCGAAGTTGAACATGTCGATCGCGCCACTGGTGACATTTAAGGCTGGCACTTGCGAGTTAGATGTACGTTAAGTCAATACTATCAACCCCGGATCGCTTTACGATTCAGTGCCGTTGAATCTTCATGTGGAGAAAGCAAACTGAGATGGAGTCTTAGTATTCAAGAACACCACCCAGAGTCAAGCCTCAAGCAACGCCCGGATACATCTACCTCTACTCCGAAGATGATCTCGTACACTTCTGCTGGCGACCACGATCGGCGCCGCTCACGCAGCCGACTCTAGATTTAGTCATGGTTCCTACCGATGGGCATTTCACGCCATACGAACCATCCCACAATGCTTCTAGTACGGACAATAAGCCGGCAACGAACGGCCGGATATATGTCTTGAAGTTCTCCTCTAGTTCCCAACGATATCTGTTCTGGCTTCAGTCGAAAAGTCAACACGCGCAAGGGGATCCTGGGTGGTTCAGTCCCAGGGACCTGAAGCTAGGGCAGATCGTGGATCAGCTGCTGCAAGGCGAGGAGGTCAACGTGCAGCAGGAGATAGCTAGTGTACCCAGCAGACAGGGTGGCGACGATGATGAGCCTATGGAGGACGTTGAAGGCACAGACACCGGTGCAGAGCACCATCGAGGAGGTAGTGGTGGTGCAGGACCAGGGGCAACTGGGGGTGACATAAGAGAGGAAGGAGAAGGATCTAGGGAAGGTGGAGCCGATGGTGGAAGAGCGTAGGTCATCAGTTTTGTCATTGTTAGCGCTCCACAGGCAAGTAAACCTTGCGGCTGGCAGGATTTCTCCACGGACAAGTGACTAGATCGATCCCTGGCCATTTAGAGCATAAAGGTGTGGTGTTTCGGGTTCAATATATCTTCCTACTCAGAGCAAGCAATGTCGTCCACTTAGGTCTACAGTCTTGAATGTTGTACCTTTGGTCAACGTATGATCGCAGCAGTGATCTAGAAATACTAACAAGAGTTTTTCTTAGTGCATCAGCATCTACAAACGACGCCTCTACCGTTGTACAGAATTTCCTCAAATCTCTTCAGGGCAGCCAAGCGTTAGGTGGGCAACAGCAAGCGCAAGCGGCTGCTGAAGGCAAGCCTTTCACCACCCTTCCCGACCTCTTACCTCCCTCAACGACACTGCCAGTCATCGAGACCGCCAATGCGGATCATGTGGATCTGCTTCTTTCTTACCTTCCACCTGCACTGCTTCTTCTGGCCCAAGAAGCCGATGACGTATCTTCAGTGGATCCGAACTCTGAGACTGCCAAAGCAGCTATTGAAGCCTTGAGCTTAGACCAAAAGAAGGACATACTCAGGAAGTCCCTCCGATCACCGCAATTCTCTCAAAGTTTAGGAAGTCTGACGATGGCTTTGCGCGACGGAGGGCTACCAAGCATCAGTGATGCACTTAAGATCAAGGTGGAAAATGGTGGGTTCATGAGAAGGGGCGGGGTGCCGCTTGGTGGCGGCGAAGCTGTCGAGGCATTCTTGAATGGCGTAAAGCAGACCGTAGAGGACGAAACAAAAAACGAGCAAGGCCAAATGGAGACAGATTGAGCCATAGAGTTAGCTACATTGCCCGCTCACAAGATTTGTTCTCTGAGCAAAGCCAGGATTTCCAGCACAAGGATCATACTTCACATTGTATATTGCGCCGTAACTGGATATGTAAGATATCTTTTTCCACCTTGTAAGCACATTTGGGCAGTTAGATCTCATAGGGCTGAGAAGCCGCCAAGCCCAAGCACTGTTGCTTGGCACTGCTGGCTAAAAGCGGACTAACGCATTCCGGTCGTGGCTCGCCCGCGAAGCTCTTAACCTACAATTGCAGGTTCGTAAATGAATGCGTTCGCTTAGCCCTGCTCCGCCTGAGGAAACGCATTCATTTACGACCTACAACTATATAACTTAGAAATCCAATGCGAACGCGACACAACCCGCGCAAATCGTCAGACTGATAGCTGCAAGTCCCTACGGCGCATAGACTCCGCGCTTTCTACACTCCTTACCACCCAAGAGCTGCTGAAGATTGTTCAGTATCACGTCACTGTTGTCAATACTCAGCCGATTGCCAAGCTGTACAGTACATAGGGTATCTGACGTGGATGGGGAAGTCAAACACGCAGCGGAACATGCCTAGGGCCTGATCAACAAGCGTCATGCCTCCTCCTCAAGCTTTCCTTTCGAGCTACGCACCACGACTGCGAAGTTATGGCAACTCACTCCTCACGCCCGTCATACAGCCTACGACAGCTCAAAATGCGCCTACTTCAAGGACAACGAAACGGGGCACAATAGCTATCAATTATGCAGAGGATGGCTTCGAGGATGATGACTTCGATGACAGCGAAGGTCCTAGAAGACCGACGGGTTTGCGAAGTCTCAGAAGGGAGGATCTGACCCAGGCAAAGGAGAGTAATGCCGACAAGTTAGGCAAGGAGTTAACTGCACCCGTCGAGGTTCAAGGAATATGGCGAGAATGGATGGGCAAACCAAAGTTCGCGAAGTGAGTAACAAGCTCTTGAATCTCTTACGATTGGTAGACGCTGATGGACCTGCCATTTGCAGGACCGAGAAACAAGCACATGCGCAAACTGCTCTGCCATTGACCTTGATACCCATCCGAATCGACCTAGACATCCCGTCTTTCACTCCCAACCCTGCCCTTCCACTCCCGGCTAACTATCAGGACTTTAACATCAACACTTCTCTACCACCTTATAAAACGCCGGATGCTACACCTCCCTACAGACTAAAAGATGTCTTTCTGTGGAACCTTCATGAGACTCTGATCACACCCGATCAATTCGCCATGATACTGGCACATGACTTGGACTTACCCAACGCCGCTGCGTTGGCAATTCAAATCAGTAATCAGATACGGACACAACTGGAGGAATACGCAGGTGTGGCCTTGCACCCATTGTTCCACTCGACCAACGTTCCGACTACCAATGGGACTGTCGCGAGGACAGTGCCAGCCGCATTGTCGCGAGACAACTCCAACACACCTGCTCCGTTACTCAGTACACAACCAGTCGTGAACGGCGTCAACGGCTTCGCTCAGCCCAATGGGCAGGCGTCGCCTTCAAAAGTTCCTAATCCAATCTCAGCAACTGCATCCCATTTGCCAGCATCATCAGCGGACGAGAACAACCTTGACGACACGTACCGCTGCATCGTCACGCTTAACATCAACCTTCTTAACAAGCTATATACCGACAAGTTTGAATGGTCCTTACTTCATCCACCCGGTGTCGCGGAGCACTTCGCTAAGCAGACATGCGCTGACTTGGGACTAGCCGGTGAATGGGTCCCAGCGATGACACATGCCATCTACGAGGCTGTACTGAGGCTGAAGAAGGAGGCGTGTGAGAGCGGTGGTCTGGTGGGTGGCAATGGTTACGGCGGTGAGATGGACAACCTGGCAGTCGATGGCCGAGAGGCTGGCTGGAGATTCGACAACGAACACCTTGCCGATGAGTGGGAGCCGAAGGTGGAGACATTGTCCAAAGAGGAAATTGAGAAAAGAGAAGGAGACCGTGAGAGGCAGATTCGACGGCTACGGAGAGAAACGGCAAGATTCTCCTCGACGACGAACATGGCTGGTGGTCTTCCTACTCAGAGTGGGTACTTTGACAACCCGGAAAGCTCAGAGACACCGATGGGTCGTGGTGAGAGGAGTAAGAGGAAGAGGAGATTTCGAAGTCTCAGTCCTTTAGCCAGAGGTGGGACACCCGGTGGAAGAGGCACACCCGATGTTGGTGTCGCTGGCTATGGAGGTGGCGGCGGAGGGCTCACGGATTGGTATGGACGTATCTACGTCTTCGTAATTGGGGTGCTATACTAAAGAATTATAGGGAGCGACAAACATGGCGTTGCTCGCACTGCATGATCTGGGGCACAGGAGCGTGGGCCGCAAGAGACGGTCCGAGCGGGCCAAGAGTAAGCTCCTCCTGTCGTTCTCTCATAGAGTGCTGCTAATCTTTTGCAGTCATTGTGCAACAATTGCGGCCTCATCTACGAGCGTGATCGCAAATTACCGCCCTGGGCAAAAGACCTTCATCGGCTGGATCAGGCGGTCGGTGGACGATGACATTACCGACCTACTTGCGAGGAATAACGCCTTCTGCAAGTCGTTTCGTCTTTCTACCTTATCTTACTTGATTGTTCCAGTCTTGGGGCGCGCAGCGTGTAGAGCGCTGGTCAGGCGTTGCGCGGGATTGGCAGGTTTCATGTGTGTACTACACGTTTGGTCCTCGAACCGGCTATGGCTGAGAAGATACCTGCAGCTAATGACCTGCTAACAACAAATTCTATGACCCCCATAACGCCCTGCGTTGAGCCCAAGCTTCCGTTCAACTACCCGTCGCACACTTCCGCCTTCTTAGCCCGCGGCATCTCAACCAAGTCCTACAACACTCATTAGCAACGCCATTCCTTACCCATATCAAGAACAGACACTCACCTCCTCCGCACCCCTCTTCCTTCCACCGCTACTACTCTCCGCACCCTCCTTCATTGCCCTCGCTTCCCCATCCGCCCCTTTCTCCGTCCCCTTCCCCCGCACCCCCGTCGCCCCAACAACATTCCGACACCCCGTCACGCTCACACCGGCGCCAACACTGATCTCGACGGGCCTCGGCTCCCCTCCCTCCAGCGCTTTCGTCTGCCGCAGCGCCGCGACCAGCATCGCGGCTACTCGGGTCGCGGTCTCACCCGGCGAGTAGGCCAGCACGTTGCCGTGGCCGACGATCTTGGTCGAGCTGTCGATCTTGATGGTTATGGGCGGTGGGGGTAGGGTTGGGAGGTCGTCGTCGTCATTGTCGTTGTCGGGGACGTCGATGGAATAGGGTTGGTTTCCGGCATTGTGGATGTTGTTGGGAAAGGCGAGGAGGGTTGAGGTCGGGAGGGGGTGTGGGTTGGGGCTGTAGGCTGGCGGTGGTGGGACTTGGGCCACATCGTTGGTTGGAGTTTGGTTGGGATGCCGGAGCGTGTCGAGGAGGATTTTGCGGTGGGCGTGGAGGAGGGAATCCGGGTCCATCTTTAAGATATGCAGGTGTGATTGAAGTAAGGTATATGGAGATGATATAAATAATAATCAGTATGGGAAAAAGTAGAACATGGAAGAAAATAACAAATTGAGAGAGGGAGAACGGTGAGCTCTGCCGGTCGGAGCGGGCAGGTTTATATGTTATCCCTACATGCTGCGGTGAATAGGGAAAGCTTGCATCAATAGGGTACCAGTGTGCTATGCAAGGGCATGTGACTTTTCAAACCGCTGGGTTTACTATTGTTGCGTCCCGCCATTCCTATTGTCGTTCGAAAACCCTATTGATGGAACAGCTATTTAGGCAGCCGTGCCGGCAATTACCCTAATAACAGCAAACGGGCGAGGTGTTCGGTCAATGGGGAATTTCAGGAGGATGTCTGTATGAGTGATGTTGCAAGTACCCCAATTATTGTTGAGTGCTGTGACATGTCTTATTCAGGGCAAGGTTCGGTTCAGAGCTTTCCTATTGTTGTTCTGAATAGGATTCCGTTTTAGTGTGGTCTTGGCGAGGGAGAGGCCTCATGCGGGTAACAATAGGAAGGAAAATGAATTCGTCCTGACAGGAGGGTTTGTGAATTTGATTGCTGGTCATAGCATAGTAGCAAACTACCTTCCTGCCTCACATAATACCAGTCCAGAATGCTGCTTCCTAAAAGTCGGGCAAAGTGCCATCAAACTGAGCAAGTAACTGGGGACTTCCACTGAGCTGCGAAAGGGTCCGAAGATATGTCTTTGGGATCAGTTTCTGAAGTCGTTCATACATTGTCACTGCTCTGTGCTTTGATCTTGCAGATGAGAGTGCATGCTGAGCGGGAACTCTTCGTAAGAATACCTAAGATCAAGGTGCTACCGCGCCTCAACTTGGTATAATCTCACCTGACGACTCAGGCCAGAGAATAACGCCTTACAACCTCTATTCAGAATCAATCTTCCAAGACACGCCTAAATCGTTGACGACTTGCGTGCTGAGTGATACAAGTAGTTGTAGAGCCGCTCGTCCTGAAATTGAGGGTTGACGGAGGCAGATATTAAGCTGAACAGCTAAACTCAAAACGGATTAATTGAGGCTCAATTTAAGGTCGTGATTGTGCCCTCATCAAACACTAAGCGAGCCCACACGAAATTGAGATTCGCGATTCCACATTCAAGACGGCGACGTCAATCACCAACATACTCACGCCGAACGACCTCGTACAGCCGCAAAGATGAGGTACATACACTCCCAAGAGTCTTTGACCATCCCGGATAATGGTATGTATCAATCTCCGAAGCATTCGAATCAGCATATACTAGCTCTTCAGGAGGAGTACCAGCGGGCTATATAAACATCAATCCACGAATGCTTGACGGATTAGATGTGGTTTTGCATGGACCATTGCTAACTGCTAATATTATCTAGTGAAAATGCACATCAAGTCAAGAATAGTGACGGTCGAGGGTCCGAGGGGTGTGTCAAGCTGGATATGGATACAGAGGGCTCGAGTCTGACAGGGTCTTAGGGAAACTGGTCAAGGATATGTCGCATCTTTCCGTCAGCTTCTCGCATCCTTCCAAGAACATCGTCAACATCGAGCTTCATCATGGCGCACGGAAGAACGTTGCCACTCTCCGGACGGTCAAAACTCTCCTCACCAACCTGATCATCGGCGTCACGAAAGGGTTCAAGTACAAGATGCGCTACGTCTACGCCCACTTTCCCATCAACGTCAACATCGAGAAGAACTCGGAAACTGGTCTTTTCGAGATCGAAATCCGGTACGTAATGGCAAGCCAACATCAACACCGAGGGGATGAGCGAGCATTGGGCGGAAGGCTAATGGCTGGCATGTGGGTATAGAAACTTCATCGGAGAGAAGATTGTTCGACGGGTGACCATGCATCCCGGGGTGGACGTTGAGGCTTCGAAGAACGTGAAGGACGAGATCCAGCTGTCAGGGAATTCGTTGGAGAATGTCTCACAGAGCGCCGCAGATATCCAGCAGATCTGCAGAGTTCGGAACAAGGATATTCGGAAGGCATGTTCGTTAATGCCTCTTGGGAAGAATTGCTGCTAATGCTCTCCGTTGTAGTTCTTGGACGGGTTGTACGTCTCGGAGAGGGGTAATATCACCGCTGCGGAAGCATAGAGATGAGATCCTTCTGCCTCTTCGCTTTGGGCATGGCCTTGTGGTTGTAGCAGCATCTAGTCAATTCACACACCACACTCGAGGACCAGGCCTTACATTAACTTGTGCTACGATACTGCTCATGTGATAGAAAAGCAGTTCCATAGCAGTGGCGGAAAGCACGACTCCACCCACTGGGCATCAATCCAATGTGCTTCTAAAGCCAAAGTCCGCGGTGCTGACCCAGGCCCAACCTGCAAGGCCGACGACTCGTAATTGACCAGAAACAAAATGGCATCGTATATACACAATCACTAGGCAGCTCTGAGTGGGGTGCATAACGCCGGTAATAGGTAGTCTGTCACCAGCGTTAGTTGTAGGGATAAGCCTTTCATTCGATACTCTTGCTAGTGGGAGGGGGATTGTCCGGTTAGAGAGGTACTTCCATTGTGATACAGATGCTGTATCGGTTTTCTATACGATAAAGTTTCAAGTCGACACTGAGGGCTTACGCATATGCCATGTGACGGCGAACCAGAGTAAATCATTGCCCGGTCGATGCTCTTAACACACACTTGAATCCCGAACCAACGTACTCCGTAGTCGTACGTAATGATACGTAATCATACGGTAACGTTACAGCAGCTATACATACTTACTTCTAGTATAACTACCAACTTAGATAACACGCCGTGAAGGGGAAGGATCTAGCCCGACAGCTGGCCGATGATCTGCATTCGAGCCAGAGATAGACGAGCTAGATCCGCCACTAACTTTAATATTACACTTACATATGACAGGCAGCTTGGTCTCTGTGATACCTTCTGTTACTGTGTCTGTATCTGAAACACATGATCAGACTTGTATCACCAAGGTGGATTTGCCGGTGACAGAGACCTCTTAATTCAATGTAATGTAAATGATAGGAAGCGCCAAGATCGAGGCCCTTAGTAAGACAGTTGACGGCAGCTAGGATGGTTACCAAGATGGTCATCGCTTACCGTGTAGGCTTAGTTAACGCTAACAAGGGCGCCGTCACAGCGTCATTACTTTACCTCAATTCGTCACTGAGCTGCGTCTCGCCGCAGCTGCCTTAACCTTACTCGTCCTACAATCGGCCCAAAATCAGAGATAGCAGTCGCAACCTTCCCCGGAAATCCTATTTACTAGATCCAACGCTAAACAAATGCATGGGTCTTTCGCCGTGTCCGTACTCGTACCAACCATGAAAGGAAAGAGGCCTTTGTCCGATTCCCCTCCTCCATTATCCCATTCCTTTCTTCCACCTCCTTGCCCATTGTGGAACGATCTCTGCAATCTCGGCGACAATGACAGACACCAAATTTACCGGCGGCGACAAACCTGACATCGACAAATACCACCATGGACTCGGAAGCGATCCAGAGATGGAGGGGCTCACCTTGTATGAGAAGAAAGCGCTCCTGGTCAATCGCGAGTTGGACGCTCATGGCATGGGCAAGTACCAGTGGTACATCTGGTTCCTCTGCGGCTTTGGCTACATGCTCGACTTGCTGTGGGCGCAAGCCTTTGGACTCGTCGCTAGCCCGCTCCAGCAAGAACTAGGGTTTGCAGGTATGCAGTCACAATGCTCGTTCATGTCTGACAATGGCTATTCGCTCATGGACCCTAGATCCCGAACTTGGGAACATCTTCGTCGCCTTCTCGGCTGGGCTCACCGCTGGGGTAAATACCTCCCTCGCGATTGCTCTCCAAGTCATTGGGCTGATGGGAAAGCGTACATAGGCCTTTGTCTGGGGTGTTCTGGTGGACATTATTGGTTGGTACTCTGGCTTGCCTGATCGGACCCGTTTCTTTCCCGCAGATGCTGACTGTATCATTCAGGCCGTCAATACGCCTTCAATTGCACGGTGTTGATTGCTTCCGTCTTTGGCCTGTGTCTCGGAGCCCCGTCGAACTATAATGGCATCCTTGTTCTGACTGCTTTTGTCGGATTCGGTGTCGGAGGAAACATCCCAATCGATACCACAATTACATTGGAGTTCCTCCCGCAGGTAGCCACACCCGCCGCAGCACCACCCTGTCACCGTTACTGACGGAACCTAGAACCGTCGCTTCTTACTCGCGGCTCTATCAGTCTTCCAACCCATCGGCGTAGTTCTCTGCAGCGGCATCGCATATGGGTTCATCCCATTTCATTCCTGTGGGAACGGCGCCAACGGTAAACCACTACCATCATGCTTCAATGTCGCGGCTGGAGCGCCATGCTGCACCAAAGCCAGTAACATGGGTTGGCGGTATCTCCTCTTCACCATCGGAGGCATCACTCTCGGCGTATTCTTCCTCCGCTTCGTCATCTTCCGCTTCCAAGAGTCGCCAAAATACCTCCTTTACCGCGGCCAAGACGAGAAAGCCATACAGGTCCTGCATCACATCGCGAAGTTCAACAAGCGCGAAAGTACCATTACAACGGAAGCATTCGCCGGCCTCACGGACGAGGACAGCTCGATGGGAAGCGCCGGTTCAAATCATAAACCCATCCTCGGCGGTGGTTCGAAACAGGTCAATAGTTCATCTGCCGATAAGGTGAAATTGGAACTCGCCCGATACAAGCTACTCTTCGCAACTGCGACCATGGCGCGCTTGACAATACTCGTCTGGATCATCTACGCATTCGATTACTGGGGTTTCAGTGTCGCCGGTATGCTCCCTCGTCTCATTCCGAATTTCTCAACTCTCCACTAACAATTCCCTTAGGCTCCTACCTCCCCACCATCCTCCTCCGCAAGAACACCGCCATCCATGTCTCGGTGCAAGAGACCTACCGCAACTACGTCATCATCTACATCTGCGGCATCCCCGGCGTGCTGCTCGGCACGCTCATGTACGGCATCCCGCTCGTGGGCCGCAAATGGGCCATGGTCATCTCCTCGGCCCTGATGGCCACCTCGCTCTTCCTCTTCGCCGCCGTCAACACCGAGGCCTCCAACATCGGCCTCAACGCCATGGAATACTTCTTCCAGTCCATGTTCAACGCCGTCCTGTACGGCTGGACGCCCGAGGCCTTTCCCGCGCCCGTGCGCGGCACCGCGGCGGGCGTGGCGAGCTTTTGGGGCAGGATCTTCAGTATCGTCAGTCCGCTGATTGCGGCGCATCTGTTGGCGAGGGGACCCAACGATGTGCTGTATTTGGCGGGTGGCGGCGTCTTCGTCTGTACCGTGGCGATTATCGCGTTGCCGTCTAGTCATATGGGGGTGCAGAGTTTCTAGACGGTGCGTGGTAGGCGGACTTGGGGGAAGGGATAGGGTTTGGGAAGATCAGCGTTTGTGTACCGGAGGGTTGCATGGCTGGAAGGCGCGGGACGAGCTTGACCCTGCCCATGCCGGTGGCGAGGGGTCTTGGTGTCAAGAGTACATGCGTCTGTGTAGCGTCGGTTGAGAAGGGAGCTCGTGAGTTGGGTAGCCAGTCCAGCTGGCCGCGCTCCTTTGGTTACGTGCGTGTTTGCAGAGTTGAACTATACCCGGGCTCTGCAGAGAACCTGTCCAGGTCTTCAGTGCAGTGTATTGTAGTGTAGCGCACGGCATTACGAGGATTGACCATTTGCGCTACAATCTCATTCCCTTCACTAGTCCCTTCGTACGTGACTAGATCTTTACTAGCAATGTAGCGAAGTGCTTCTGGTCCGACACGGGGCGTATTGCTTGCGCGGAGGGAGGGACAGATCAGTCCCAGCGAGCGTTTTAGACGACGTGACAAGTTTCGTCATTACAATATTAAATTCGTTTGAGAGAGCTGTTGCGCCGATCTCCGGAAAGGTCTATCTATAGCTGTCTATTATCTATCCTGATCTTACATGACTTCGTTGGTATCGATCGCTGTGTCAAAGCACCTTTGCGACCGTCGATCGAGCACGTGAGAGACTGCTCCGGAAACGCCTATTCGTATTTCACGCCATGGTATGTTTCATGCCCTTTCCACCTGACGAACAGAGTCTATAGATCGCGAGAGGTCTATGGTTGGTATGTATGAGACGCCGATGAGTTCCAGATGTCGATTAATTTTATGTAGCACTTCCAAGACGAGCATTGTTCAGAAATCTTTTCGAGCATGCTTGCTCATCCGTCGAAGTTTCTCGCCATACTGTGGAACGATGTTAGTCGATTCCCTCTGAATCTGGGGACAAATAACAGGACCTGAAAACTTACTCTATAGAGCACGAACGGAATGGGTATGAATGCAATGCTCAGAAAGGCCAGCAGCGAACTCGCCCAGCCGACGCCAAGCTTGCGATACATGGCGCCCGCAAACAACGGAAAGCCGGCTCCAAACGATGAGCGCATAAAGTCGTTCCCGGCCAGGACGGACGCGACGTAGTCCGGGTACGCGTCGGGCAGGTAGCCGAGGACGGAATTGAAGAGGAAGAAAGTGCCGATGGAGAAGAAGCCGGAGCCGATGATGGGCATGATCCAGTGGATGCTCGGTCTCGCGCTCCAACCGAACCAGAAGAGGCAGACGGGGATGAAGAAGGCGCCGATCATGGCTGGCGGGAGGCGTTTTTCGGGCTTCAGTTCGCCGTTCTCGTTGAATTGCGGCTCCGTGTATTTGTACGTGTACCAGAAGAGCAGTGGCATGGCGATCAGGGCGCCGATGAGGATGCCCAGGAAGGCGAGGCCTTGTTTGCCCAGGCTGAAGCCGTAGATGCCGACGAAGACGATGGGGAACGACTCGAACCAGATGTACAGGAGACCGTAGATCAAGGCGATGTAGAGGTTGAGCAGGAAGACCATCGGCTCGGTGAAGTTGAGGGTAAACGGCCGGACGAGGACCATAAGCGCAATGTCCTTTCCGGTCATCTGCTCTCCAAGGATTTCCGGCTCGGACTTGAGCTTCTCGTTGCCGGTCAGCTTTCGCAGACGACGTGCCCTGCGGAACAAGATGTTGGCAGATGACGTTTCTGGGAGGAAGAAGATGAGGAGGGCGAGGACCGCGCCAGACAGCCACATCAGTTCCCAAATAGTCCACGTCCAACCCTTGACTTCAGCGGCAAAGCCACCGACCAGAGGACCGAGCACGGGACCACAGACGGCGGCGGCGCCCCAGACGCCGATACCATAGGCACGCTTAGCCGGACTGTAGATATCTGCAATAGAAGCACCCCCTGTTGCGAGGACGGGAGAGCCGACAAAGCCAGTGATGAACCGGAAGGCCAGAAGCATGCCGAAGTTCTTGGCGTAGATAACCGCAAGTTGGAGGACGACGAAAGCGATCAAAGTGCCGATGTAGACGGGATTTCTTCCAATCTGCGGCACTTCCGACATACTCGCCCAAACCAAAGGCCCAAGTCCGTAACCTGCAACGAACAGGGTGAGACCCAGCGTAGCCGCGACCTGACTGACGTGGAAATCTTGCATGACACTTAAAATTCCAGCAGTGTAAATGGCGGACCCAATGTAGACGCCGAATGTCAAGAGACAGATCTCGAAAGTGACGAAGAACTTCTTGCCTTGCGACCAGTTTCTTGGGTTCTAATATCCTATCAACACTCTGTCTCATACTAGATATCTCTCACACATACCTCCGGGTCCTTCTCTCCATACCAGTCCACAACGTGGACATCTCGACCTTTCTCCTGATCGATCCTCGCACCGCCAAGGTTCGTTGGCTCGGACTCGCTTCCCAGTCGTGTTGTGGAAGTTGACGAAGAGTTCAGCCGCTCGCTCCGCTCTTGTCGCTCTTCAGGAGTCTCTTGACCGGTGTGGCCGTGATTCGCCATCTGGTTTGATTTCTCGATGTTGACGTATTTCTTCCATAACGAGGGATCTCGGTCTTCTGCGTAAGGGAGAAGCTTGCCACGCGATATGATGCGTAGGAAGTGACCGACAACGGTATCTCGAATGAGCTCCGACATGATCGGAGAGTTGAGCTAACAGAACAAGGAGAAATGATGGGAGGAATATCTAAAAAGGAAGGGATGGAATGCTAGGTGAGTAGTTGCAATATATCTACTTGGTCCTACTCGTCGCGAGGATTGATTACCATAACTTGTGGTAAAAGAGTATCGAAATAAGAGAGAGGTTGTGAAGGAAAAGTGATTATCAACATCACAACCAAAATAACGGCGTCATAGCAAACCCTTCTGCAACACTCTTGCTCGGACTTTGAATATGCATCTCCGACACCGCGTTTCGAACAACGGCCCGAGCTGCGCTTGCTGACGGTCATTGTCATTGGCTTTGAGGAAATAGGTCCGAAAGCAAAATTGAAATAACAACGATATGGTATGTACGAGTAAAGGATCACTGTGTAGGGTGCTTGGGTAATGGATGACGACAGACATCATTCTTGGCGCCCTATCGATCTTAGATCCACCCGAGGATGGCTCTGCAGATCAGATTAAGTTAACCATTCGCGTCTAAGCGCGACCGGATAAAACTTTCGTTCTATCCCCAAGGTGCCGGCCAGCCCTGGACCTCTGCCCTATGAGACTACATCCGTGTTGTCGCGCTGCTCCCTTAACAAACACAAAAACCATACAGATCAATATCTACACCGACTCGAAACTTCGATAACTAAAAATCACTTATGTGTTGAGATTAGTCAATAAAGATGATCCGTAACAGAACGACTGCTTAGGTCGTACGAGTACATTACTCCTGCGATGAAAATGTCAAGTATGAAAACCACGAGCAAATCACGAGAGTAATTGGAGAACTTGAAAGTGACGGAAAGATGTCCTGTAGTCTAATAATTCTAGACTTTAGCCAGCTACAGAAATGCGATGGAAGAATTGTCAAGTCATAACCTCAAGTTCTTGTAGTGACATGTCCCTCAACCCAATGCTACTGTTTGCCAATATACCTTACCGGGCAAAGCAGGTGGCAATTAATTGTGTTATCACGGTCTTAAAACATGTTGAAAATTGAAACATTTCTATTGCTTGATATTAGGTGTCTTAATTATCTAGAAGATTAGAATACACAAAGAATAACTTTTGTGCATGATGACTAAGCAATATCATGTGACACAGAAGATTTCAACACTAAACTGAATAGAGTTGAACTTCTAAAGAGTCTTCTAATTTCAATACTTCTTCTCATATCTAATCAATCTAGACATTCTAGACAATCTAAATTTTCATTCACTAATCAGTATAAATTCTTCAATTTTATCAAGAGATAGATTTGACAGCAAGATGACAAAGAAGTCATGAAAAAGATTGAGATGACAGTGAGATGAGAAAGTGAGAACAAGACTGTTACAACCATACCTAAATGAATTAAGAGTGAGTCTGAAGCTACATCAAGAACAGATATCTAGACATGAAACAACATGTAACATCCTAACCTGGGATTCCCCAGGTATGTAGGGCTAAGGGTTTGTGCTTGTTGATATAACAGCTGGTCTGGAACAGTTCTGGACTTTAACTCTTAGATAGTTACTTAAGTTGAACATGATTGTTTTCATAAGGGAAATGATCCTACTATATAGTGAGCTTGCTTGTTGGCCTCGTTGTCGAGCCCGTTGAGGCAGCTCGCCCATGCAACCCGTTGAGCTTGCTTGCCAAGCTCACCATCAAGCATGTTGAGGTGTCATGTGACTGCTGCCTAAACATCCCTTGAATATACACTCCTTCTGTGTACACATCAGTCTGCTCTAAGCTTGTTCTGACTTAATCATAACACTATTCTTCTCTTCTCAGGCACTAGTCCCCTAGGGCCTATATAAGTGAGGGTATTCACATCATCCACTGTCAGCAACAATGCTTCCTAAAAATTCCAATCACCTAAGAATTGCAAAGAAAATCCAGATCAGTGGCATGCTTGCCCTGTTTCCTTGTGACTATTGTGTCTGTTGCAGCATCAACTGTTTTGTAATGGAATCTTGACCAAAATGCAATAAGTGTACTTGCTGTGGTCACCCATGTGTCAATGTGTTGTGGAAGTCTCTCAATAGAACTCATCTTTCACTTCACAAGGAAATAAGTAAAGCAAACAGCAAACTGACAGCCAAGCACACTGAGCTTGCTGCACTTTTCTCAAAAGTCATACACCTTCAGAGAACACTGAATCAGACAGACCACTGTGCTTCACAGAAGGTCAACTGTCTTGCTGCTGAACTTGATAGTGATAATGATGGGGTTGAGGATGAAGATCCTCAAACAATGTCATAACTTGTCAACTCAATGTCACCATCCTTCTGAGCTAGTATCAATCTCTTTTCTCAAAACATTGAAGTGTTCTCACACAGTTCTTGAGATTTTCTCTGGGTTCCCAGATATTCTCTGAGGTATCATAATCTTTTCATTTTATGAGGTAGTGAGCTTTCCCACTAATCATTCTCTTCCCTAGAATGTCCTCAACTTCATATTCTTTGTTGAGTTCAACAGACATTTCATTGATTTGAAGTGATATGGACTGATTGCAATGCTGTAGCATGGATGCATGAAATATCAGGTGTATTCTCATTTTCTTGAATAAGTCTAGCTCATAGTTTAATTCTTTGATGTTTTGTATGATCTTGAATGATTCAATGCTCTTGTTTTCTAGCTTCTTGCTTCTTTTCTTTGTTCATATGTTATCTGCTCTCAGATATATCTTTTTTTCTTCTTTGAATGATTTTGCCTCTGTCACTCATCTCATCTGCTGTTTGATTCATTCTGTCAGATCTTGATGCAGTTCTTTCATCTGTGTGATGTTCAAAATTGCTTGTTGACTCTGTGATTCATGTCTCTTAAGATCTTGTCATATCTTCAGATTGTAGTCATAGTTCATATAGAAAGATGTCTCTTCTGTGATCTCATGTCTTGCATTGTTGTACACAAACTGTGTTGTTGACAACAGTCATACTCAGTCATCTTGACTCTTGTTGACATAGTGTCTCAAGTACATTTCTACTGTTTGATTCATTCACTTGCTTTGCTCATTCATCTGTGAGTGATATGTCATTGACATCTTATGTTTTATTTCAAGTTCTGCTGTAAGTGTTTTCCAAAACTTGCTTGTAAACAGCTTGTCTCTGTTGGTGATAAACTCTTTTGATAGTCTGTGATTGCTAACTAATTCTCTCAGTATTGTGTATGTCAATATTGGTGCTGTTGCAGTTTCTTTGAATGAAATAAACATTGTGTACTTGGTCAATCTGTTCACTATGATTAATATACTGTTGAATTTCACCCCCCATGCTGAATCCTTTGACAGTGGTAGCTTCATGATGAAGTTCATGATAATTGACTCTCATGATGCATCTGGTGTGTCTAGTTGTGTTACTTTGTTGTATCATTTATCTCAGTTAATCTTGTTTCTTCAACATGAATCACACACAGCAATCATCTTGGTGATTTGATTTCTAAAATTGCTAACATTGTGCCTTCTCTGCACTAAATCTTTCATGTGTTTAACTCTCAGATGTTCTTTGATTCTGCTGTAGTGACACATCTTGATGAGTTCTTCATTCATCAAGAAAGCTTGCTTCACCTTGTACATTGCTGCTAAGTTCTTTGTGAGAATTTCACTGTCATCTTTGCTCAGAATTTCAGCATGTATCATCTGTACATCTTCATGATCAGATTGTCTGCTTAAGACATCTGCTTCATCATTCTCATTATTCTTCTTGTAATGAATCTGAAATTCATAATCTGCTAACTGTTCTGCTCAACAAACTTGTCATTGATTAAGTTGCTTTGTTGTTGCAAAGTTTCTCAGATTCTTGTGATCTGTGTAGATCTGAATTGACTTGTTTGTTTCTGCAAAATAAGATCTTCAATCTTGCAGTGCTTCTACTATTGCAAGAAGTTTCTTGTTGTGAATCTCATATCTTTTCTTGAATTCTGATAGTTTTCTAAATTGATATGCTATGAGTCTCTGCTGTTTTTCTTCAATTTAATACAAATATGTATTTACTGTGAAATCTGAAGCATCAGTTTTCAGTGTCTTCTTGCATGTCAGGTTGAGTATTCTCAGATGTGTCATTTCACTAAAACTTTTCTTTAATATGTGAAACACATTCTTCTGCTCTCTATTTCAATGTTATTTTTTGCTTTTGTGTGTCAAATGTGTTAGTGGTTTCACAATTCTTGTGTAGTTTGGTACAAACTTTCAATAATAGTTCATCAATTCTAGAAAGACTTGTACTTTCTTGATCTGTTTCAGTGTCAGTCAGTTTCTGACTGCTTCTGTCTTCTTTGAATTCTTTTTGATCTGTTCAGATTGAATCACATAGTCTAGAAACTTGACTTTCTTGATCTTGAATCTGCTTTTTGACTTTTTCACATACAAAGCTCTCTTGTTGAGTCTTGTCAATATCTTTCACACATGTTTGCAGTGCTCTTCAAGATCTTCTGAATATATCAGAATGTTGTTGAGGTATGTAATCACAAAATTATCAAGATATTCTCTCAACATGTTGTTGATCAATCTCTGAAAGATGACTGAAGTGTTCTTCAACTCAAATGACATAACAGTATATTCATAATGTTTGTATCTCATTCAGAATGCCATTTTCCATTCTTTATCTTCTTTCATTCTCACTCAGTAATAGGTGTTTTTAAGGTCTAAGCTCATGAACCACTTAGTCTTGTCTAATCAGTCTTGCAACTCTTCTATTAGTGGTAGAGAATAACTGTTTTGATGAGTTATCTTGTTGAGTTGTCTATAATTGACACATAGTCATTTTTTGCCATCTTTCTTCAGTACAAACAGGATCAGATATTCTGTCAGTGATTTCAATGATTTTATGAATTCTCTCTTAAGATTCTCATCAAGGTAAGTTCTAACTTTCTTGAGTTGATTCTCACTCATTGAGTATAACAGCATTCACTTAGGTTGCTTTTCATTCAATAGCAGTATTTCATGATTTCATGACTTATGTTCTGATAAGCTCATTTCTGGTTGTTTGAGAATCTCATATGCATCTTTGACTGTGCATATCTTCTTTGTGACCCAATCAATTCATGAATTCTTTTTGTGCAACCAAGGCATTTCTAGCATTGCATCATATTCAATTGATTTCATGACATCAAACATGATTTCTTGTAGATTTTCAAGAATTGAGACTTTCACACAGATCTTCTTGTCAATTCTTTTGATGACTCTGTTTATCATTTGTATGTTGAATGAACAGTGCACTTGCTGTGTCACTAATCTCAACATGTCAACTATTCATCAGCTTATAATGTTTTCATTCACTTCAGAATTCATCAATGCATTGATCTGATGTTCATTGATCATGATCTTGGTTCATATTCTATGATTATTATTCTGTCTTTGAGATGTCACTAGCTTCTTACTCTCTAGTCTTGTTGAGAAAGCTTTTTATTTTTTAACTCACTTAATTGTTCAACTCATCTTCAGAGTTCTTAAAACCATCTGGGTTTTCTTCTGATCATAAGATTTGCATACTTTAGACTGTGTTGCTCAATGTGTCTTTCTGAATGTAGTCAGAGTTCATACTGATTGTACTTCATCTGCAACTGACTCTCAAAGACTCTTACTCTTTGCAGAAATTTCAGTGATATATATTCTTCACTGAAGATTCATCTGTCTTTATTTCACATGATATGTTCTTCAGATAAGTGTATCTCAATCTTGTGGCTCTTTGTTCTTCAGACAAGGAATTTCAACAATACTGCATCATCACTGCTGAGACATTCATCTTTAACAGCTATCATCAGCTCTTCTAGCTGATCACATGCTTCTTGTTCTTTCACACTCTTGTGTTGTGCTTTCTGTCTTCAAGCTTGCATCTCTTGCTCAAGCTCTTGCTTCTCAAATTGAAGCTTTTCTTCTTTCAACAACTGATGTTGGTTCTCAGAGTGCTGGTATGCTGTCTTCAGTCTTATATTGACTTTTCATTCATTGATTTCTTTCTGATTCACATTCAAATTCAGTGCTTGTTAGATGTTATTGCTGTAGTCTTCTTCTATCTGAGTTTCTCAAGCATTGATCTCTTCAATCTTGACATCAAGGACATTTTTCTTGGTAAGAATAGCTAGTTCTTTTTTGTAGATTGATTGACTCATTGTGTCAAATCTATTTCTTGTGTCTTTGCACAATTTCTGTGAGTATCATCTGACTTCATCTTTTGCACTCATATGTGTTCAACACATATTGTCATAACAGACTGTTCAACTCAGAGTGTCATGCACTATGCTTGGTTTCTTTGTCTTCATTTCAGTCATTATTGCTGCAACATTCTTTCTTTCTATTCAAGGTCTGTTGCACTTTCAGGCAAGATGTTCAGATTTTTCACAGTTGTAACACATTCACATCTCATTTTGCAGTGTTATCTGAGACTTAGTGAATCACTCTGTCTGGCATTCAGACTTCACTCATCTAGTCTTTCATGACTTTTAACAGCACTTCTTGATCATATTGAGATTCATAGAATCTATTCTTCTATGTCTTATCAGTAAAACATATTGCTTCACTCACAGTCAGAAGCTTCCTTCTTGACCTTTTATTATAGATGGCATTCAATATTCTTTTTGTTTCATCTATCATTCTCATTGACAACTATCAATATTAATACTCAGATCAATCATTTTCTGAAGATTGTCTGATCATTCTGCTTGAGCTATTTTGTCTTTGATGAACTTTCTCAACTCACAATAGTACTGGTAGATGAGTGCTTCATCATTTTATCTGGTAAGTGTTGCTAATCACTGAAACTTTGTGACATATACTGCTGCTGATTCACTCTGTCACAAGATGTGAACTCATTTCTCTGCTGCTCTTTCTTCATTGATCACTCTGAAGACTTTCTTGAGTTTTTTCTTGAACTTGCTGAAGTCATTGAACATGAACTTCACATTAGCATTGCATTCATCATACTTCTTCTCTAGAAACTCATGCAGCTTGAGATTAACTCAATTGAAGACTGCATTCACTAGATAAATTGTCACAAACAATGTCTTCTCTTGATCAGTTTGAAACTTTTGTTGATTGAACTCAATATACAGGTTGAGCTTAGTCACAAAGACTCACAGCTTTTCTCTCTCTTCATCAAAGATATTGAGTATCTGAATCTTCAATGCACTCATAGATAGCTGTATTATCTGAGTAAACATCACTAATTGTGTCATCATTCTATCTGAAGTAAATGGTAGAGATGAGTTTGTCTGAGCTTGTTTCAAGAACAAAGTTGAGACATTCTTTTGTGTGTCAGACATCATACTCATTATATTGTAAGAGTGTTCAAAGTGTAATGTTCTAACCTGAGATTTCCCAGATATGTAGAACTAAGAATTTGTGCTTGTTGATATAATAACTGGTCTGAAATAGTTCTGAACTTTAACTCTTAGATAGTTACTTAAGTTGAATACAATCATTTTCATAAGAAAAACAATTCTACTATATAGTGAGCTTGCTTGCTGATCTCACCATTGAGTCTGTTGAAACAGCTTGTCTATGCAATCTGTTGAGCTTGCTCATCAAGCTTGTCATCAAGCATGTCAAGATGTCACATGACTGCTGTCTAAACATTTCTTGAATATACACTTCTTCTGCATATGTATCAGTCTGCTTTAAGTCTGTTCTGACTTGATTGTAACACAACAGCATAAAAGACATTTCATCATAATTATGTGTCAGAAACACATCAGAACAAGAACACACTTATTAAGTTGACATGTCAGATACTATATAGATAGAATTGTTTTTTCTATGAAAACAATCATGTTCAACTTCAATTACAATTAAGAAATTATCAAGAGACAACAGTCTGAGAATCTTAATATCAATAAGTCAAACTCTTAAACTCTATATTATTGAGAAAGCTCAGTACTAAAACATAACACTTTAAACATTCTTACAGTATTAAGATGATCACTCAGCAGAAGAACATCTTCACTGTTTTATTAGCAGCAAGTCAGATTGAAGTCACTCAAAATGCTGATATAACTATCAACACACTGAAGATTAAAACATCTAATGACTTCATCAGAGAGTGTGAAAAGCTTTAACTCTTTTTAGTTTAACTTGACTTGTACATTGAGTTTAATATACACAAATTTTTCAGCAACACAGACAAGATTCTGTTCACAGCATTCTATCTTAAAGATATAACATTTGACTGAATTAATTTGTTCATGAGAAAGTTCATCAATAAGACTTTCAAGAAAAAGCAAGAAGACACTGAATCTATGTTTAACAGCTTTACAAAGTTTAAGAAAGAGATAAGAAAGATTTTTGAAGTAATTGATGAGAAATGCACAGCTGAATGATGCATTCATATCTTATGACAGAATAAATTAACAGCACAATACATGACAGAATTTCAATGAGTTGCAGTCTTGACAAAATGAGACAACAATGCTTTGAATTCTCAGTTCTATTGAGAACTGAAAGATTTCATTAAGAATGAAATAGTTAGATTTGATTGATCTGACAAGTTGCAAAAAACTATCAACATGACAATTAATATCAATAGTCATGCATGAGAAAGACAACAAAAGAAGAAGAAATTTCAACTTAAAGAATTTATACTCAAATATACTCAAAGAAATACATACAGAAGATTGCTGCAATTGCAATATTCAGACTTCATGAATCTCAATATGTTCAAGAAGTGTTGTCAAATCTCAAAATATAACAGATGAACAGAGCAGAAATGTCAACACAAACAAGTCTTTAAATCTTGACAACAACATAATAAAAAAACACACAAATACTTTAACTGCAAAATAGCAGAATATCTTGCAAGACAGTGCAAGAAGTTTCATCATGAGAGAAAAAATGCTGCAGTAGCAAGCAAGAAAACAATGAAGAATTCACATGTAGTGCATGATGTTCTGAGTTGAACAATCTGTTATAATGATATGTGTTGAACATATATAAGCAGTAAAGATGAAGCTGAATAATATTCACAATGATTTAGAAAAGACAAGAAAGATGATTACAACATGATGAGTTAATCAATTCAAACAAAAAAATTAGCTATTCTTATCACAGAAGAACTGAACAAGATTGAAGAAATCAATATTTACAGAACTCAGAAGATTCAGAATTTCAAGTTAACAATAGATTTTGAATTTGAGAAATTTGAAAAAAATTGAGAGTCATTGTGTCACTATTCAAGTTCTAACATCTGTGCAAAAGAAAACTTCTCAGAAAATGAAGATCAGAGATTAACAGAGTGATATTACAACAAGTGTAACTGAGATCTAGCAATGCTAGAGAAGTGTTGACAAAACATGCTAAATTGCAAGAAACAACTGAAAAGAAAGCTAGAAGCTTTACAGCAAAGTGATTAAACAATGCAGCAAGATGTGTTTAAGATGTTGATGTAAAAGACAAAATCACACAAGATCACAATTGATCTATCTCTAGAATATATCACAAGAAATAAAGAACTATGAACTCACTTTGATGAATATATATCAAAAGAATTTCTTGACAGAATTAAGAGACTGCAAGATCAGTTACAAATGAAGTATAATTAATATGAATTACAACTACATTCAGAACAGTATATCAAGAAATACAGCAACAAGTACATCAATTTACTTGTTTTAGAGAAGAAGTCTGAATAATTCAAAAAGATATGAAGAAGAATTGAAGAGACAGTTCAGTTAAAAAACTACAAACTTTCTCAATGAAACTGAAGAACAAGAAGCTTCTAATGTCTTATGAACATGAAAAGCATAAATTATGAATTGAAATGAACATAGAAGACAGTGACATTCTTTAGAAAATGATGCACACTATAGTTAACTTAAAAGTGATTGACAACTACATTTCAGAAGATTTAATGAGAAAAATATGACTTTAATTAATATCTGCATCATGATTCACAAAAGTATATATGACAGACAGCAGTTATGTGAACATTAATTGACAAATTCATATCATCATCAATATTGCAGAACAATGTGAAGAGATGATGTTGAATGTTATAAAGTTACTGAAGTACAACATTATACTAAAAATACTCTGATTATGTAATCAGAACTTACAGATTGACTGAATTAAGAAAAAAATATGTGCAACAAACTACACATATAATATTTCTGAACAATCAAAAATTGTTAAAGTACAAGTCATGAGATCATAAGATATCACTATTGAACAAAAAGCAATTAATGTGAAAGTCTATATACTCAATGAGTGAAGATCAACTCAAGAAAGTTCAAGACTATCTTGATGAGAATTTCAAGAAAGAATTCATTCAATTTTCAAAATCATCAGCAGAATATTCAATTCTGTTTATATCAAAGAAAGATGACAAAAAACAATTGTGTGTCAACTATAGACAACTCAATGACATAACTAAACAGAACAATTATTCACTATCACTGATAGCAGAGTTGCAAAATTGATTAAACAAGACTAAATAATTCACAAGCTTAAATCTCAAGAACATTTATTACTGTATATGAATGAAAGCTGAAGAAGAATGAAAAACAGTGTTTTAAATGAGATACAGACACTATAAGTATACTGTTATGTCATTTTGAACTGAAAAATGCTTCAATCATCTTTCAGAAACTGATCAATGATATAATCAGAAAATATCTCAATGACTTTATAATTATATATCTTAACAATATTCTGATATACTCAGAAGATCTAGAGATGCACTGCAGACATATGCACAAGATATTGAAAAAGTTAAGAGAGAAAAGTATATGAAAAAGTTAAAGAGCAGATTCAAAACTCAGAAAGTGTGATTTCTAAAATATATTATTTGATCTAACTACATTGAGAAGAATTCAGAAAAAACTGCAGCAGTTTAAGACTGATCAATATCAACATGAGTCAAGAAAGTGCAAGTCTTTCTAGAATTAACAAACTACTATTGAAAGTTTGTATTCAGCTACTTGAGAATAGCTGAATTTCTTACATAATTGACACACAAAAATAAGAAATAACACTGAGATAAGAAACAGCAGAAAGCATTCAATATATTGAAGAAAAGTTTCAGCAAAACAGCTCATCTGACAATATCTCAGTCAGCATACAAAAAAATACTGAAAACTGATGCTTCAGATTTTGCAGTAAATGCATATTTATATTAGATTGAGAATGAACAACAAAAGCTCATCACATATCAATTTAGAAAACTATCAGAATTCAAGAAAAAATATGAGATTTATGACAAGAAACTACTTGTAATAGTAAAAGTACTGCAAAACTGAAGATTTTATCTTGCAGAAACAAGCAAGTCAATTTAAATCTTTACTGATCATAAGAATCTGAGAAACTTTGCAACAACAAAAAAACTAAACAGACAACAGATTCACTGAGCTGAGTTGTTAGCAGATTTTGAATTTCAGATTCATTACAAGAAAAATAATGAGAATAATAAAGCAGATGTTTTAAACAGACAACTCAATCACAAAGATATTGAACAAGTACACATCAAAATTCTGAGCAAAGACAGTCAGAAAATTCTCACAAAAGACTTAGCAGCAACATACAGAGTGAAGAATGCTTTTCTAATAAATAAAGAACTTATACAAAAGTGTTATGTAGACAGAGTTCATGAACATTTGAAAGTTAAATGCACAAAGAACTTAGTGCAAAGAAGATGCAATATTAACAATCTTAAAAATTAAATCACTGAAATGATTGTCAGATGCAATTCATATCAATAAAATAAGATTCAATGAAGTAAATGATATGACAAAGTAATATGAATTGATGCATCAGACAGATCATGAAAATCAATTATCATGAATTTCATTATGAAGCTCTTATCATCAAGAAATTTGACATGAAGAGTGAGATTCAATAGCATATTGATTATAGTGAATAGATTGATGAAGTACACAATGTTTATTTCATTCAAAGAGACTGCAACAGCATCAGTATTGATTTACATTATACTGTAAGAATTGATTAACAATCATGAACTATCAAAAGAATTTATCACTAATAGAGACAAACTGTTTACAAACAAGTTCTGAAAAATGTTCACAGCAGAATTCAGAATAAAACACAAGATATTAACAGTATATTATTCATAGATGAACAGACAGAGTGAATGAATGAATCAAACAGTTGAAACATACTTGCAACACTATGTCAACAAAAATCAGAACAACTGAGTACAACTACTGTTTACAGCACAGTTTGTGTACAACAACACAAGAAACAAGATCATGAGAAAGACATCATTCTATGTAAATTATGAATACAATTCAGAGATATGATGAGATTCACTGCAGCATGAATCACAGAGTCAACAAACAATACTGAGTATTGCTGAAATAAAAAAACTGCATAGTGATCTTCAGAAAAGAATCAAGCAGCTGATGTGCAAGAAAATACTTAAAAAATCTTTTCAGAAAGAAAAAAGAATATATTTTTGAATCAACAATGTACAGACAAAGCAAGCAAGCAAAAAATTGAATTACAAGAGCATAGAATCATTCAGAATTGTCAGAGACATTAAAGAAATAAGTTATGAGCTGAATTTACTCAAGAACATGAGAATATACTCAGTATTTCATGTTTTTATGCTTCAATGATGCAATTAATTCATATCACTTCAAATCATCAAAACATCAATTGAATCTGATCAAGAATACAAAGTTGAGAATATTTTAAAAAAGAGAATGATTAACAAGAAAACTCACTATCTCATAAAGTGAAAAGAATATCATACTTCAAAAAATATCTGAAAATTCAAAGAAAATCTCAAGAACTGCACAAGAACACTTCAACATTTCAAGAAAAGACAGAAATAGAATTTCAGAAGAAAAAAAACATAAAATTAATAATTTGTTGCATGTTCAGAGAATCTTCATTCTTCACTTCATCATTATCATCAGCAAGCTTCTGAGCAAGACACTTGATCTTTGTGTCAATATAAGTTTTTAACTGTTTTAAGATCTTACACAGTTGCACAATCTTGATTAGCAGTTTAGACAATTACTCATTGAGAACTTCAAACAACTCAGATTCAGTTTTGAAGTGAACAGACTTCAGAGAATTAAATGTAAGATTTACACAAGAATGATTATAACAAGTACATTCAGCACACTTTGAGTGCTCAGTACTATCAGACATAGTGATGCAAGAAAGATCAATTTCAAGACAATGATTACAAGAGAAAAGAGTGAGAAATTCTTTTCAAATTATAGTAGCTGCAAGACAAAGACAATTTTTAAATTTGTCTTTCATAATTAGAGAACTAACAGACAGACATCATCAAACTATATATTCTCACTTAAATAAATACTAGAAACTAGCTGCCTAGAAAGAGAAGAATGATGTTACAATTATATTTAAATGAATTAAGAGTGAATCTGAGACTACACTGAGAACAGATATTTAGACATGAAATGACAGCACAAAAAACATCTTGTTGTGATCATGTGTCAGAAACACATCAAAACAAGAACACATCTGTTGAGCTGATATATCAGATACTATATAGATAGAATTGTTTTTTCTATGAAAATAATCATGTTCAACTTCAATTACAATTAAGAAGTTATCAAGAGACAACAGTCTGAGAATCTTAATATCAATAAGTTAAACTCTTAAGCTCTATATTATTGAGAAAGCTCAGTACTAGAATGTAACAAAGATAAAAAGAAAAGATGTAACAAAAATGCAAAAAATAAAGCAACAACAAGATCAGAACTCAAACACACAACAAAAAGAGTGAATAATTGAGAAGAACTGACTTGATGATCTTATGATGTAAATTATGATTTGTTATACTTCATAAACTCATTAAGTCAGTTATTCTAATCATTATTAATGAATGCTTCATCAATTCAATTTATAATGTTGTCAACATAAATTTTAGTCAACAAAAAAAGTGATGATGAGATTAAAACTCAAATGTACAATTAAAAATCAGTTAACAATCTGAGAAGTGAACTTACTTACTATGATGTAGATTATAATCTGTCATACTTCATGAATAAGTAAGTTAACTACTCAGATCACAACTAATTAATGTTTCATTGATTTAATTTATAAAGTTGTCACAATTAAAAGATCTAACTGACTAAGAAAGTAACAAAACTTAATAATAAATAAAAACTTAATGAGTCTGTTGACTGTTTATTCAGATATAAAGATAAACTTAAGATCAATAAGACTGCAATTAACAGTTTTACAAACAAAGTGATACTGAATATTAATGTGCTTAATGCAAGCATGAAACTCAGAATTTCAAGCTAGATTCATAGCATCACAATTATCAGCACAAATGATAATAGAATCACTATTATTAAAAGAGTCAATTTCTGTAAGAAAATGACAAAATTATATGACTTTCTTCATCACTTACATTTCAGTCATGTATTCAGACTCAGTGAACAACAAAATAACAATTTGTTGACATTTTAAACATCAATTAATAGAATTTTCAAAGAGAAAAAAGAGATAAGTGTTAGTAAACTTTCAAGTATCATGACATTTATTTTAATTAACATCAGTATAATCAATGAGATCTGCATTAATAATGTTATAAATAACACTCAAGTCTGTAGTGTCAGCAAGATATTTGAAGACTTACTTAACAGTGTTGTAATGTGAGACATTTAGATTCTAATCAAACTAACTGACAGTAAAGACAGCAAAAACAATGTCAGAATACATCTGTAATATAATATACATTAGTGATTTTACTGTCTTTTGATAGCATTAAATAGTGATGATGTCAGTCTGAATAATGAACTTCTTTATGAGTACTGCATCAAAATTCATAAATATGTTAACAGAAACTGTTTGCAACTGTTGAAATGTCTTAAAAATCTTATTGATGTAAGTCATCTGAGTAAGATAAATAGTGCATTTAAAATAATTACACTCAATCTTTATATTTAAATAATAAAATACAGAATTAAGATCTGACATCTTGAAGATGTTAATAAGACATATTTTAACATTTTGAATGACTGATTTATTCTTTTCTATAAGAAGAACATTGTCAATATAGACAACAATGATAACATTATCATTAATTTAAAAGAAGACACTATGATCAGAATCAAGACAATGAAAATTAAATGAGATAAAATAATTATGTAGAGTCTTATATCAAAGACAAGATGTCTGCTTTAGATCATATAAAATCTTATTAAGTAAGACAATTATATTAGAAAGTTCATATTCATAAAAAAGCTTCATATAGATAATCTGATTAATAGAATCATAAAGAAATATAGTTGTTATATTTATTTGCTCAGTCTCTAGATCAAAATGAACAATTAAGATGAAGAAAGTTTTGTAGATTTGTAACTTAATAATAGATGTAAAGATTTAATTATAGTCAATATTGAATTGTTGTTTGTAGTTCTTGACTACTCAGCAAGTCTTATAGCAACTAACTTGATCATGTGCATCACACTTAATTTTATACATTCAGCATTCTTAAAGAACATGCTGATTCAATAACACAGAAATCATTTTTTATATGTTGTTTTTCTTTAAAGAGTATATTTCATTCTTTATCATCTGCTTTTACTTCTTACATAGTGACAACTCAACAACTTGTTTATAGATAGAAGATTCAACAATATTGCTTAAAGAAATTGCAATATATGCATACAAAAAGTGTGCATCAGAGTCATCAAAGAAGTCAGAAAGTTGAGAATTCTGAGATGAAGATAACAAAGATGAGAATTCAAAATAAAGAGAAGAATAGTCAACTGTAACATTAAATGATGTTGATGAGAAAGATGAGTGAGTTTTAATAACTGAATACTGTATAAATGATATCAAGTCTCAATTTTCTGTGTTGAACATATTAAATTAAAATGTATTTAATGAACAAGAGTCATTCAGATCAGCATCTCAAAGATTTTAAAAACATTGTAAAAGTGAAGATCACAACAATGATGTAATTAATCTGAAAACTTTTTCTGAAGAGAAAGAAGATCATAATAATAAAGATGTAAATGAAAATGAGAAATTGAAAGAAAGATCAACAGTATTAAATGTCTTTTTCTTGCTATAGATCTCTATGTTAATTATATTTTCATAACATTAATATCTTCTTTCACAAAACAGTTATAAGTAATGAAAACACATTCTGATTCTAAATTTCAAACATGATAAATAGAACTATTATTTATGTCTAAATAGTGACATTTGAGACTGTGATCATTAAATTTAACTTTTTGCTGACATTGTTTCTTAAAAATATGTGCTCAAGCAGTAATATTGAAGATATGAAGACTTGAGAGATCAGAAACATTGTCTATTCATGCTTTATAAAGTGTTATATTGAGTGCATAAGTAAAAGATCAATTCTTTAAATAGATTACAGTTCAAATAACTTTCAATCAAAGATAAAACTTCAGATCAGAGTCTTTGAGTATAGTTTTAACAAACTCACAAATAATGCAATTCAGTCACTCAGAAACATCATTTTCTTCAGATGAGTAAGATATAGTAAATTTTCATGTAATTTTATTAACAACAAATCAGTTCTTCAAAACAAGATATTTGTGCTTAAAATTGATGCAGAGACATTTTATAAGATAGTTAAGATGATCTGTTTTCATTAAAGCAATAAAGTTCTTAATATACTTAACTGTTTCAGTCTTGAACTTCATAAGAAACATTCAGATAAATCTGATAAAGTTATTAATGAAGATAACAAATTACTTTAAACTGTTATAAGTAGTAAATGTAATAGATTCAACAATGTTTAAATAAACAAATTTTAATGATCAAGTTACTCATTCAATAAAAACATTGTAAAAACAACACATCTATCTGATCTTAATGCATAACTTACAGATATCTTGATGTTTAAAAAGATTCTTAAGATTAATATCATTGATGATCTTAATCAGTCACTCAATATTGACATGATTTAAGTAATTTAATCAATAATGTTACATTTTAAAAGATATCTTGAACTCTTTATTAGTCACAAAGACATGAGACTGAGATATATCATCAAGTTATAGTCAAAATAAGTCATTAACTTCAGATGTATATTCAATGATTCTGTTATTATAATGTAAAATGTAATTCTTTATATTGAACATGATGTCTTCAACTTATATACAAGTATTGAAAATAAGATTTGCAGAGATAGTAAGAGAGTGTATAATATTATTGAGAATAATCTCTTGTATGTCTCTGTCAGAACAAACTAAATATAAAGAAATTTAATTTTTTTTTATGATCTTAGTCATTTCATTAGCTGTAAGAAGAAATCTATCAATAAATTCATAAATGATAAAAAACTCACATATTAAATATAAGTGATCAGAGATCACTGTGTTGACTGTTTATATATTTATAATATGAGATTCAATGACATAAGCATGAGAATGAAGTTCAATGACATTATGAACTTTCAAATGAAGCTCAAAAACATAAGCTTTAAAACAAAACTTGATAATATGAGTATCAGAATTGAGCTTGTTGATATGAGTTATAAAGTTAAAAGTTGTAATATTGTTATTATTAAACTTGAATAAAGTGAATAACTTAGTCACTTTGTCTTTGCTCTTGTTCTTTTGCTTAATGAACTTAATCATATCAAATTTCTTCTTTTTATTGTAATGTTCTAACCTGAGCTTTCTTGAGTATGTAAAGCTAAGAGTTTGTGCTTATTGATATAATGACTGATCTGAAATGATTCTGATCTTTAATTCTTAAATAATTATTTAAGTTGAATACAGTTGTTTTCATAAGAGAAATGATCTTACTATATACTGAGTCTGCTCACTGATCTCATTGTTGAGCTCATTAAAACAGCTTACTCATGCAATCTGTTGAGCTTGCTTGTCAAGCTTATCATTAAGCTTGTTGAGATGTCATGTGACTGCTGTTTAAATATTTCTCAAATATACACTTTTCACATGTATGCATCAGTCTGTTTTAAGTTCATCTTAATTTGATTATAACACTATTTTTTTCTTCTCAGATGCTAGTTCTCTAGAATTTATATAAGTGAGAATATATAACAAACTTTGTTGTCAACAATGATGCTTTCTAAAAATTTCAATCACTTAAGAATTGCAAAGAAAATTCAGATTGATGATGTGTCTATTTTGTTCTCTTGTAACTATTGTGTCTGTTGCAACATTAACTGTTTTGTTATGAAATCTTGACTGAAGTGTGATAAGTGTACTTGCTGTAATTATTCATATGTCAATATATCATGAGAGTCTCTCAATAGAACTCATCTTTCACTTCAAAAAAAAATAAGTAAAGTAAACAGTGAATTAACAGTCAAATATACTGAGCTTACTGTTCTTTTCTCAAGAATCATGTATCTTCAGAAAATACTGAATCAGATGAACTGCTGTACTTCACAGAAAACTGATTGTTTTGTTGCTGAATTTAATAGTGATAATGATGAAACTAAGAATAAAGATTTTTAAACAATGTCATAATTTGTTAACTCAATATCATCATTCTTTTGAGCTAATATTGACTTCTTTTCTCAAAACATTGAAGTGTTCTCACACAGTTTTTAAAATTTTCTTTGAATTTTCAGATACTTTCTGAAATATTATAATCTTTTCATTTTATGAGATAGTGAGTTTTCTCACTAATCATTCTCTTTTCTAAAATGTTCTCAACTTCATATTTTTTATTGAGTTTGACAGACATTTCAGTGTCTTAAAGTGATATAAACTGATTGTAATGCTGTAGCATGAATGCATAAAATACTGAGTGTATTCTCATTTTCTTGAGTAAGTCTAGCTCATAACTTAACTCTTTGATGTTTTATATGATCTTAAATGATTCAATGTTCTTGTTCTTCAGCTTTTTGCTTTTTTTTTAGTCTGTATGTTGTTCATTTTCAGATATATCTTTTTTTCTTTTTTAAATGATTTTGTCTCTGTTGTTTGTTCTATCTGCTGTTTAATTCATTTTGTTAAATCTTAATGCAGTTTTTTCATCTGAATGATATCTAGAATTATTTTTTGACTTTATAATTTATATTCTTTAAGATCTTGTCATACTTCTGAATTATAGTTATAGTTCATATAGAAAGATGTTTCTTTCATGATTTTGTTCTTTGTGTTGTTGTACACAAACTGTGCTGTTAATAACAGTCATATTCAGTTATCTTGACTTTTGTTAACATAGTGTCTCAAGTATGTTTTTACTGTTTAATTCATTCATTTGTTTTGTCTGTTCATCTGTAAATGATATGCTGTTAATATTTTGTGTTTTATTCTGAGTTCTGCTGTGAATATTTCTCAAAATTTGCTTGTAAACAGCTTATCTCTGTCAGTAATAAACTTCTTTAATAATTTATGATTATTAATTAATTCTTGCAGTATAATGTACATCAATACTGATGCTGTTGTGATTTCTTTGAATGAAATGAACATTGTGTATTTGATTAATCTGTTCATTATAATTAATATGCTGTCAAATTTCATTTTTCATGTTAAATCTTTTAATAGTGATAGCTTCATAGTAAAGTTCATAATAACTGATTCTTATAATGTATCTGATGCATTTAATTGTGTTATTTTGTTGTATTGTCTATCTTAATTAATCTTGTTTCTTCAGCATAAGTTGCACACAGTGATCATCTTGATGATTTAATTTCTAAAATTGTTAATATTGTGTTTTCTTTGCACTAAATTCTCAGTGCACTTAATTTCTAGATGTTCATCAATTCTGTTGTAGTGACACATCTTAATGAGTTCTTTATTCATTAAGAAAGCTTACTTCATCTTGTATGTTGCTGCTAAGTCTTTTGTGAAAACTTCTTTGTTGTTTTTGCTTAAAATTTCAGTGTGTATTATCTGTATATCTTCATGATCAGATTATCTACTTAAAACATTTACTTTATCATTCTTATTATTCTTCTTGTAATGAATCTGAAATTCATAATCTATTAACTGTTTTGTTCAACAAATCTGTCATCAATTGAGTTGTTTTGTTGTTATAAAGTTTCTCAGATTCTTAAAATCTGTATAGATTTGAATTGATTTGTTCATTTCTGCAAAATAAGATCTTCAGTCTTGTAGTGCTTTCACTATTGCAAGAAGTTTTTTATCATGAATCTTATATCTTTTCTTGAATTCTGATAGTTTTCTAGATTAATATGTTATGAATTTTTGTTGCTCATTCTCAATTTAATATAGACATACTTTTACTGTGAAATCTGAAGCATCAGTTTTCAGTGTCTTTTTACATACTGAGTTGAGTATTCTCAGATGTACTGTTTCACTAAGACTTTTCTTTAATACATAAAACACATTTTTCTGTTTCTGATTTCAATGTTATTTTTTGCTTTTGTGTATTAAATATGTTAGTGATTCTGCAATTCTTGCATAGTTAAATACAAACTTTCAATAATAATTTGTCAATTTTAGAAAGATCTATACTTTCTTAATTCATTTTGATGTTAATCAGTTTCTGACTGCTTCTGTCTTTCTTAAATTCTTTTTGATCTGTTCAGATTGAATTACATAGTTTAGAAATTTAATTTTCTTAATCTTGAATCTGCTTTTTGACTTTTTTACATACAAAACTTTTTCATTGAGCTTTACTAACATCTTATGCACATGTTTATGATGCTTTTCAAGATCTTCTGAATATATCAGAATATCATTAAGATACATGATTATAAAATCATTGAGATATTTTCTCAATATATTGTTGATCAATCTCTGAAAGATGACTGATGCATTTTTCAATTTAAATGACATAACAATGTACTCATAATGTTCATATTTTGTTCAGAATGCTGTCTTTTATTTTTTATCTTCTTTCATTTTAACTTGATAATAGATGTTCTTAAGAATTAAGTTTGTGAATTACTTAGTCTTGTTTAGTTGATCTTGCAACTCTTCTATCAAAGATAAAGAATAATTATCTTGATGAGTTATTTTGTTGAGTTGTCTGTAGTCAACACATAGTCATTTTTTGTCATTCTTCTTTGATACAAACAGAATCAGATATTCTGCTGATGACTTTGATGATTTTATGAATTCTCTGTTTAAATTCTTGTCAAGATAAGTTCTAACTTTCTTGAGTTAATCTTTGCTCATTGAGTACAATGATATTCACTTAGATTGCTTCTCATTTAATAGTGATATTTTGTGATCTCATAACTTATACTTTAATAAACTCATCTTTGATTGTTCAGAAATCTTATATGTATTTTTGATTGCACATATCTCTTTTATAATTCAATTAATTTTTAAATTTCTTCTATGCAATCAGAGCATCTTTAGCACTGCATTGTATTTGATTGATTTCATAACATTAAATGTTATTTCTTGTGAATTTTCAAGAATTAAGACTTTCACACAGATTTTCTCATCAATTCTTTCAATGACTTCATTTATCATTTGTATGTTAAATGAACAGCACACTCACTGTATCTCTAACTCTAACATGTTGACTGTTTTTTGATTTATAATATTACTGTTGACTTCAGAATTCATCAATGTGTTAATATGATGTTCATTGATTATGATCTTGATTTATATTTAATGATCATTGTCTTGTCTTTGAGATGCTGCTAGCTTCTTATTCTCTAGTTTTGTTGAGAAAACTTTTCATTTTTTGACTCATTTAATTGTTCAGCTCATCTTCAAAGTTCTTGAAATCACTTTAATTTTTTTTGATCATAAGATTCACATACTCTAAACTGTACTGCTCAATGTGTCTTTCTGAGTGTATTTAAAATTCATATTGATTGTACTTTATCTGCAACTGACTCTCAAAGACTTTTACTCTTTGCAGAAATTCAAATGATATATATTCTTTGCTGAAGATTCATTTTTCTTCATTTTGCATGATATATTCTCTGAATAAGCATATCTCAATCTTGTGACTCTTCATTTTTCAAATAAGAGATTCTGACAATACTGCATTGTTATTGCTGAAACATTCATCTTTAACAGCTATAATCAGCTTTTTTAACTGATTATATGTCTTTTGTTCTTCTGCATTCTTGTGTTGTGCTTTTTGTTTTTAAGTTTGCATTTTTTGCTTAAGCTTTTGCTTCTTAAGTTGAAGCTTTTCTTCTTTCAATGCTCAGTGTTAATTCTCAGAGTGCTGATATGCTGTCTTCAGTTTTATATTGACTTTTTATTTATCAATTTCTTTCTGATTCACATTCAAATTCAGTGCTTGTTAAATATTATCACTGTAGTTTTCTTCTATCTGAATTTCTTGAGTATCAGTTTCTTCAATCTCAGCATTAAGAACATCTTTCTTGATATGTTCTTTTGCAAAAGTAACTAATTTTTTCTTGTAGTTCAACTGATCTGTCATGTTGTGTATTATGATCAAGTCAGAACAGACTTAAAACAGACTGATGTGTATGCACAGAGAGTGTATATTCAAGAGATGTTTAGACAGCAGTCATGTGACATCTCAACATGCTCAATGATGAGTTTAACAAGCAAGCTCAACAGATTGCATAAGCAAATCATCTCAACAGACTCAACAGTGAGATCAACAAGCAGACTCACTATATAGTAGAATTGTTTTTCTTATGAAAACAATCATGTTCAACTTAGATAACTATCTAAGAGTTAAAGTTCAGAATCATTTCAGATCAGCTGTTATATTAACAAGCATAAACTCTTAGTTCTACATACTCAAGAAATCTCAGATTAAAACATTACACTTTGAATATTCTTACAATATAATGAGTATGATGTCTGACACACAGAAGAATGTCTCAACTTTGTTTTTGAAATAAACTCAGATGAACTTATCTCTATCATTTACTTTAAATAGAGCAGCAGCACAATCAGTGATGTCAATCTCAATGATATAACTATCTTTAAGTGCATCTAAGATACAGATATCAGATGTCTTTGATGAAAAGAGAGAGAAGCTGCAAGTCTTTGTGACTAAGCTCAATCTGTACATTGAATTTAATCAACTGAAGTTTTAAATTGATCAAAAAAAGACACTGTTTGCAACAATTTATCTTATTGATGCAGTCTTCAATTGAGTTGATCTCAAACTGCATGAATTTCTAGAGAAAAAGTACAAAGAATGCAATGCAGATACAGAGTCTATGTTCAATGATTATGCACAGTTTAAAAAAAAGTTAAGAAAAGTCTTCAGAGTGATCAATGAGAAAAGAGCAGCAGAAAAACAAGTTTACATCTTGTGACAAAGTGAATCAACAACAGTATACATCACAGAGTTTCAGCAGTTAGCAGCACTTATTAAATGAAATAACAAAGCACTCATCTATCAGTATTATTGTAAGTTGAGAAAGTTCATCAAAGACAAAATAGTTCAAACAAAATGATCAAACAATCTTCAGAAAATGATTGATCTGAGTATTAACATTGATAGTTGTCAATAAAAATGACAGATGAAACAAAAAGAATATTAAATGTCATTTATGATAGAAGATCAAGAAGAAAACTCTCAATCATGAGTGAAGCAATACATTTCATCAATAAGACATAGAGAGACAAACTCTATGAACCTCAATATGATCAAGAAGTGCTGTCAGAAGTCATAAAAGACTAAATGAATAAAGTATAAATGTCAGTCAGAGTGATTCACTAAGTCTTAGATAACATTGTGAAACAAGATGTGAATGTGTTACAACTGCAAAAAACTCAAACACCTTGTCTGAGAATGCAATAGATCTCAAATGAAAAGAAAAAATATTGTAATGACAGTCAAGAAGAATACACACATAGTGCATGATATTCTCAGCTAAACAATCTGTTACAATGACATGTACAGAGTACACATGAGTGCAAAAGATAAAGTCAGATGATACTTTCAGAAATTACACAAAGACATGAAAAACAGATACAATGTGATGAGTTGATCAATTTACAAAAAAGAATTAACTACTTTTATTAAGAAAAAAGTTCTTGATGTCAAGAAAGAAGATCATGTTCTTAAAGATGACATTGAAGAGATTGATGATCATGAATTTCAGATTGATGAGTCTTGAATATTTTTCAATAGTGATACACTTGTGAGAGAAAGTTTAAACAATGCTGAGACAGAGTTCTCAAGAGAATATCAAGCAAAGATTAAAAGAGATCTAAGTGCTCAGAAAAAAATGACACTAAACTGCAATACAATACAGAAGAGAGAGCAAGAGACTTGAAATCAGAAAGTGAAGATATACAAAGAATTTGATGATCTAATGAGAGACATATAAACAGTTATGAGAGAACTGATGTCAAAATCTCTTGTGTGAAAAATCAAAAGTCACAAAATTGAGATACACTTATCTGAAGAGTATATCACACAAAATGAAGACAGATGAATCTTCAATGAAGAATACATATCATCTGAATTTCTGCAAAGAGTAAAAGTCATTGAAAGTCAGTTGTAGATGAAGTACAATCAATATGAATCTCAACTACACTCAGAAAGACACATTGAGCAGTATAGTTTAAAATATGTGAATTTTATGGTCAGAAGAAAATCTAGATGATTTTAAGAACTTTGAAAATGAGTTGAACAATTAAGTGAGTCAAAAAATAAAAAACTTTCTTGACAAGACTAGAGAACAAGAAGCTAGTGGTGTCTCAAAAATAAGACAATAATCATCAAATATGAATCAAGATTATGATCAATGAACATCAAATCAATGCATTAATAGATTCTGAAGTGAACAGTAACATTATGAGTTGATGAATAGTTAACATGTTAAAATTAGTGACACAGTGAGTACACTGTTCATTCAACATACAAATGATAAATGAAGTCATTAAAAGAATCAATGAGAAAATCTGTGTGAAAGTCTCAATTCTTGAAAACTCACAAGAAATAACATTTGATGTTATAAGATCAATTGAATATAACACAGTGCTAAAGATGTTTTGATTGTGCAGAAGAAATTTGAAGATTAATTGAATTATAAAAGAAATATATGCAATCAAAGACACATACAAGATTTCTGAACAATCAAAAATGAATTTATTAAAACATAAGTCATGAGATCACAAGATATCACTATTGAACAGAAAGCAATCTAAGTAAATGCTGTTATACTCAATGAGCAAGAATCAACTTAAGAAAGTAAGAACTTATCTTAATGAGAATCTTAAGAGAGAATTCATCAAATCATCAAAGTCATCAGCAGAATATCTGATTCTGTTCATGTTAAAGAAGAATGACAAGAAATGACTATGTGTTGATTACAGACAACTCAATGAAATAACTCATCAAGATAGTTATTTTCTATCACTGATAAAAGAGTTGCAAGATCAGTTGAACAAGACTAAGTAATTCACAAGCTTAAATCTTAAGAATGTCTACTATTAAGTCAGAATGAAAGAAGATAAAGAATGAAAGATGACATTCTGAACAAGATATGAACACTATGAATACATTGTCATGTCATTTAAATTAAAAAATGCATCAGCAATCTTTCAGAGATTGATTAACAACATATTGAGAGAATATCTTAATAATTTTGTGATTATGTATTTTGATAATATTCTGATATACTCAGAAGATCTTGAGAAGCATCACAAGTATATGTGTAAGATACTAGCAAAGCTCAACAAGAAAGTCTTGTATGTGAAAAAGTCAAAAAGCAGATTCAAGATCAAGAAAGTGAAATTTCTGAACTATGTGATTTGATCTGAACAAATCAAGAAAAATTCAAAGAAAACAAAAGCAGTCAGAAACTGATCAACATCAAAATGAATCAAGAAAGTACAGATCTTTCTAGAGTTAATGAACTATTACTGAAAATTCATATCAAACTATGCAAGAATTGCAGAATCACTAACACATTTGACACACAAAAGCAAAAAATAGCATTGAAATAGAGAGCAAAAGAATGCATTTCACATATTAAAGAAAAGTTTTAGTGAAACAGCACATCTGAGAATACTCAATTCAGCATGCAAAAAAATACTAAAAACTGATGTTTTAAATTTCACAGTAAATGCATATCTATATTAAATTGAAGAGAAACAGCAGAAATTCATAGCATATCAATTTAGAAAGTTATCAGAATTTAAAGAGAAATATGAGATTCATGACAAGAAACTTCTTGTGATAGTGAAAGCACTACAAAATTGAAGATCTTATCTTGCAGAAACAAACAAATCAATTCAAATCTATACAGATCACAGAAATCTGAGAAACTTTGTAACAACAAAGCAACTCAATTAATGACAGATTTGTTGAGCAAAACAGTTGACAGATTATGAATTTCAAATTCATTACAAGAAAAGTAACAAAAATGATGAAGTAAATGTCTTAAGTAGATGATCTGATCATGAAGATATACAGATGATACATGTTGAAATTTTAAGCAAAGATGATAAAGAAATTCTCACAAAGAATTTAGCAGCAATGTACAAGATGAAGCAAGCTTTCTTGATAGACAAAGAACTCATAAAAATATATCATTACAGCAGAACTGAAGAACATCTAAAAGTTAAATACACAGAAGATTTAGTGCAGAGAAGATGCAATATTAATAATTTTAGAAATTGAATCATCAAGATGATTGCTGTGTGCAATTCATGCTGAAGAAACAAGATCAATCAAAATAAATGATATAACAAAGTAACACAACTAGATGCATCAAATGCATTATGAAAGTCAGTTATCATGAACTTCATCATAAAACTATCATCATTGAAGAATTCAACATAAAAAATGAAATTCAACAGTATATTGATCATAGTGAACAGATTGATCAAATACATGATGTTTATTTCATTCAGAGAAACTGCAACAGCATCAGTATTGACATACATTATACTGTAAGAATTGATTAACAATTATGAGTTATTAAAAGAATTCATCATCAATAAAGACAAACTGTTTACAAGCAGATTTTGAAAAATGTTCATAACAGAACTTGAGATAAAACACAAGATGTTGATGACATATTACTCACAGATGAATGAATAAAGCAAGTGAATGAATTAAACAGTGAAAATATACTTAAAACACTATGTCAACAAGAATCAAAACAACTGAATATGACTATTGTCAACAGCACAGTTTGTGTACAACAACACAAAAAACAAAATCATGAGAAAAACATCTTTCTATGTGAACTACAGCTACAATTCAGAGATATAATGAGATTTTAAAGAACACAGATCACAGAATTAGAAAATGATCTTGAATATTGTTCAGATAAAGAAACTGCATCAAGATCTAACAAAACAGATTGAACAGCAGATAAAATAAATGACAGAGATAAGATCATTTGAAGAAGAAAAAAAGATATATTTAAGAATAAACAACATACAGACAAAGAAAAAAAGTAAGAAGCTGAGAAACAAGAACATTGAATCATTCAAGATTATATGAAACATCAAAGAGTTAAGTTATGAGTTAGACTTACTCAAGAAAATAAGAATACACTCAATATTTCATACATTCATGCTACAGCATTGTAATCAGTTCATATCACTTCAGATCAATGAAATATCTGTTGAACTCAATGAAGAATATAAAGTCAAGAACATTTTAGAGAAAAGAATGATTAGTGAGAAAGTTCACTATCTCATCAAGTGAAAAGATTATGATATCTCAGAAAATATCTGAAAATTCAGAGAGAATCTCAAGAACTGCATGAAAACACTTCAACATTTTGAGAAAAAAAGTCAATATTAAAATTGATATTAGTTCAGAAGAATGACAACATTGTAATATTCTAATCTGAGATTTCTCAAGTATGTAGAACTAAGAGTTTGTGCTTATTAATATAACAGCTGATCTGAAACAGTTCTGAACTTTAACTCTTAGATGATTATTTAAGTTGAACATGATTATTTTCATAAGAAAAATGATTCTACTATATAGAATGTGCTCAACATCTCTGTATTGAGCATTCTTGATGTTTTGATGTTTTGATGTTGAGAAATTGAGTTCTCAACTTGCTTGCTCATCATCAAGTCATCACACTGTCACATAATTACTGTCTAGCAGTTTCTTCTGTATGCACTTTGAATGAATTTTCAATCATAAATTCATGAGTTTCTTCTCTTCTGAGTATGATTATAACATTATTCTTCTTCTTCAGATGCTAGTTCTCTAGAATTTATTTAAGTGAGAGTATATAATGATTTTCATTGTCAGCAATGATGCTTTCTAAAAATTTCAATTGTCTAAGAATTGCAAAGAAAATTCAATTCAGTGATAGTCTTGTCATGTTCTCTTGTGAATTCTGTACTGCTTATGATCTTGATTGCTTTGTTATGACTGATGAAAGATTGAAATGCAATAAGTGTACTTGCTGCAGTTATTCATGCATTACAGTTTTGTGAAAGTCTCTCAACAGAACTTGTCTTTCTCTTCAAAAGAAAATAAATGATGCAAATGTGACTCTTAATGTTCTTGTCATCAAGATAATGCATCTTCAAAAAATTTTAAATCAAACAGATTATCATGTCACACAGAAGACTGATTGTCTTGCTGTTGAACTTGATAGTGATAATGATGAGATTGAGAATGAAAATTCTCAAACAATGTTGCAATTTGTTGACTTGATGTTGTCATTCTTCTGAGCTAATATTGATTTTTTTTCTCAAAACATTGAAGTGTTTTCACACAGTTCTTGAGATTCTCTTTAGATTCTCAGATGCTTTCTGAAATATTGTAATCTTTTCATTTTATGAAATAATGAACTTTTTCATTAATCATTCTCTTTTCTAAAATGTTCTTGACTTCATATTCTTTATTGAGTTTAACAGATGTTTCAGTGATTTAAAGTAATATGAACTGATTGCAGTGCTGTAACATGAATGCATGAAATATTGAGTGTATTCTCATTTTCTTGAGTAAGTCTAGCTCATAGCTTAACTTCTTGATGTTTCATATGATCTTGAATAATTTTATGCTCTTGTTCTTTAGCTTCTTGCTCTTTTTCTTTGTCTGTATGTTGTTCATTTTTAAATATATTTTTTCTTCTTCTTCAAATGATTTCACTTCTGTTGTTTGTTTCATCTGCTATTTAATTCATTTTGTCAGATCTTGATGCAGTTCTTTCATTTGTGCAATATTCAAAATTGCTTTTTGACTTTGTGATTCATGTTCTTTGAAATCTCACTATATCTCTGAGTTGTAGTCATAGTTTATATAGAAAGATGTTTTTTCTGTGATTTCATTTTTTATGTTGTTGTACACAAACTGTGTCATTGACAGTAGTCATACTCAGTTATCTTGACTTCTGTTTACATAGTGTCTCAAGTATGTTTTTACTGTTTGATTCATTCATTTGCTTTGTTCATCTGTCTGTGAGTGATATACTGTTGACATCTTGTGCTTTATCTTGAGCTCTGCTGTGAGCATTTTTCAAAACTTGCTTGTAAACAGTTTGTCTCTGTCAGTGATAAACTCTTTTGATAGTTCATAATTGCTAATCAATTCTCTTAGTATTGTATATGTCAATATTGATGCTGTCACAATTTCTTTGAATGAAATAAACATTATGTACTTGATCAATCTGTTCACTATAATCAATATATTGTTGAATTTCACTCTTCATGCTGAGTTCTTTGACAATGATAGTTTTGTAATGAAGTTCATGATAATTAACTTTCATGATGCTTTCAGTGCATCAAGTCATGTTACTTTGTCATATTATTTGTCTCAGTTAATTCTGTTTCTTCAGCATGAATTGCATACAGTAATCATTTTGATGATTCAATTTTTAAAATCACTAACATTGTGTCTTCTTCATACTAAATTTTCTGTACATTTAACTTCTAGATGCTCTCTGATTCTGTTGTAGTGACATATTTTGATGAATTTTTTGTTTGTTAAGAAAGCTTACTCTATCTTATGCATTGCTGCTAAGTTCTTTGTGAGAATTCTGTTGTTGTTTTTGCTCAGAATTTCAGTGTGTATCATTTGTACATCTTCATGATCAGATTGTCTGCTCAAAACATTTGCTTCATCATTTTCATTATTCTTTTTGTAATGAATTTGAAATTTATAATCTGTCAACTGCTCTGCTCAACAAATCTGTTGTTAATTGAGTTGCTTTGTTGTTGTGAAGTTTCTCAGATTCTTGTGATCTGTGTAGATCTGAATTAATTTGTTTATTTCTGTAAAATAGAGTCTTCAGTCTTGTAGTGCTTTCATTATTGCAAGAAATTTTTTATCATGAATCTCATATCTTTTCTTGAATTCTGATAGTTTTCTAAATTAATATGCTATGAGTTTCTGCTGTCTCTCTTCAATCTGATATAAATATATGTTTACTGTGAAATCTGAAGCATCAGTTTTCAGTGTCTTCTCATATGTCAGATTGAGTATTTTTAGATGTGCTGTTCTGCTAAAACTTTTCTTTAATATGTGAAACACATTCTTCTGTTCTTGATCTCAATGCTATTCTTTGTTTTTGTGTGTTAAATATGTTAGTGATTTCACAATTCTTGCATAGTTTGATACAAACTTTCAATAATAGTTCATCAATTCTAGAAAGATCTGTACTTTCTTGATTCATTTTGATGTTGATCAGTTTCTGATTACTTTTATCTTTCTTGAATTTTTCTCAATCTGTTCAGATTGAATCACATAGTCTAGAAACTCAACTTTCTTGATTTTGAATCTGCTTTTTGACTTTTTCATGTACAAGACTTTCTCATTGAGTTTTGTCAATATCTTTTGCACATGTTCACAATGCTCTTCAAGATCTTCTGAATATATCAGAATGTTGTTGAGATACATGATCACAAAATCATTGAGATATTCTCTCAATACATCATTGATCAATCTTAGAAAGGTGACTGAAGCATTTTTCAACTCAAATGACATAATAATATATTCATAATGTTTGTATTTTGTTCAAAATGCTGTCTTTCATTCTTTATCTTCTTTCATTCTAACTTGATAATAAATGTTCTTAAGATCTAAGCTTGTGAATCATTTAATCTTGATCAATCAGTCTTGCAACTCTTCTATCAGCAGTAGAGAATAACTGTCTCAATGAGTTATCTTATTGAGTTATCTGTAATCAACACATAATCATTTTCTGTCATTCTTTTTTGATACAAACAGAATTGAGTATTCTGCTGGTGACTTTGATGATTTGATGAATTTTCTTTTAAGATTCTTGTCAAGATAAGTTTTAACTTTCTTGAGCTGATTCTCACTCATTGAATATAATGACATTCACTTAGATTGCTTTTCATTCAATAGTGATATCTCATGATTTCATGACTTATATTTTGATAAGCTCATTTCTGATTGTTTGAAGATCTTGTATGTGTCTTTGACTGTGCATATTTTCTTTGTAACTCAATCAATTCATGAATTCTTTTCACACAATCAAGACATTTCTAGCATCACATCATATTCAATTGATTTCATGACATCAAACATGATCTCTTGTAGATTTTCAAGAATTAAGACTTTTACATAGATTTTCTCATCAATTCTTTTGATGACTCTGTTTCTCATTTGTATGTTAAATGAACAGTGTGCTCACTGTGTCACTAATTCTAATATATTAACTATTTGTCAACTTATGATATTTTCATCTGCTCTAAAATTCATCAATGCATTGATCTGATGTTCATTGATCATGATTTTAATTTATATTCTATGATCATTATTCTGTCTTTGAGATGTCACTAGCTTCTTATTCTTTAGTCTTGTTGAGAAAGCTTTTCATTTTTTGACTCACTTAATTGTTTAACTTGTCTTCAAAGTTCTTAAAACCATCTGAGTTCCCTTCTGACCATAAGATTTGCATATTTTAGACTATACTGCTTAATGCATCTTTCTGAGTGTAGTTGAGATTCATACTGATTGTACTTCATCTACAACTGACTCTCACAGACTTTTACTCTTTGCAGAAATTCAAATGATATATACTCTTCACTGAAGATTCATCTATCTTCATTCTGCATGATATATTCTTCAGATAAGTGTATCTCAATTTTGTGACTCTTTGTTCTTCAAACAAAAGATCTTGACAATACTGCATCATCATTGCTGAAATATTCATCTTTAATAGCTGTCATTAGCTTCTCTAGTTGATTGTATGCACTTTGCTCTTTCATTTTCTTGTGTTGTGCTTTCTGTTTCTGAGCTTGTATTTTTTGCTTAAGCTTTTGCTTCTTAAACTGAAGCTTTTCTTTCTTCAACATTTGTCATTGATTTTCAGAGTACTGATATGTTGTCTTCAGTCTCATATTGACTTTTCATTTGTTGATTTCTTTCTGATCTGTGTTCAAATTCAGTGCTTGTCAGATACTATCATTGTAGTCTTTTTTTATCTGAATTTCTCAAGTATCAGTCTCTTTGATCTTGACATCAAGAAAATCTTTCTTGATATCTTCTTTAATAAGAGTAGCTAGTTCTTTCTTGTAGATTGATCAACTCATTGTGTTGTATTTGTTCTTCATGTCTTTGTGTGATTTCTGAGAGTATCATTTGACTCTGTCTTTTGCACTCATATGTGCTCAGCACATATTGTCATAACAGACTGTTCAACTCAGAACATTGTGCACTATGCTTGATTTCTTTGTCTTTGTTTTGATCATTACTGCTGCAATATTCTTTCTTTTTATTTAAGATCTGTTGCATTCTCAAGCAAGATGTCTGAGTTTTTTACAGTTATAACACATTCACATCTTGTTTTGCAGTGTTATCTGAGACTTAGTGAATCACTCTAGCTGACATTCAAACTTCATTTGTCTAGTCTTTCATGACTTCTGACAGTGCTTCTTGATTGTATTGAGATTTATAGAGTCTGTTTTTCTATGTCTTATTGATGAAACATATTGCTTTGTTCACAGTCAGAAGCTTTCTTCTTGATCTTTTATTATAGATGACATTCAATATTTTTTTTGTTTCATCTGTTGTTCTCACTGACAACTATTGATGTTAATACTTAAATCAATCATTTTTTAAAGATTGTCTAATTGTTCTGCTTGAGCTATCTTGTCTTTGATGAACTTTCTCAACTTACAATAGTACTGATAGATAAGTGCTTTATTATTTCATCTGATAAGTACTGCTAACTGCTGAAACTTCATGATGTATACTGCTGTCAATTCACTCTGTCACAAAATATAAATTTATTTCTCAGCTGCTCTCTCTTCATCAATCACTTCAAAGACTTTCTTAAGTTCTTTCTTAAACTGTTCATAGTCATTGAACATAGACTCTGTGTCTGTGTTGTGTTCTTTATATCTTTTTTTTAAGAACTCATGCAGCTTGAGATCAACTCAATCAAAGACTGCATTCATAAGATAAATTATCACAAACAGTGTCTTCTTCTGATCAGTTTGAAACTTTAATTGATTAAACTCAATATACAGATCAAGCTTAGTCACAAAGACTCACAACTTTTCTCTTTCTTCATCAAAGATATTCAGTATCTGTATCTTAAATGCACTCAGAGATAGTTGTATCATTGAGATGAACATTGCTAATTGTGTCATCATTCTATCTAAAGTAGATAATAGAGATGAGTTCATCTGAACTTGTCTCAAGAACAAAGTTAAGATATTCTTCTGTGTGTCAGACATCATACTTGTTATATTGTAAGAGTGTTCAAAGTGTAACATTCTAATCTGAGATTTCTTGAGTATGTAGAGCTAAGAGTTTGTGCTTGTTGATATAATGACTGGTCTGAAATGATTCTGAACTTTAACTCTTAGATGATTACTTAAGTTGAACATGATTGTTTTCATAAGAAAAATGACTCTACTATATAGAATGTGCTTAATATCTTTGTGTTGAGCATTCTTGATGTCTTGATGTCTTGATGTTGAGAAATTGAGTTTTTAACTCACTCACTCATCATTGAGTCATCACACTGTCACATAACTACTGCCTAGCAGTTTCTTCTGTATGCACTTTGAGTGAACTTTTAATCACAGATCTGTGAGTTTTTTCTTTTCTGAGTATGATTGTAACAAATATCAAGTCAATAAGTTATGACATTGTTTAAGAATCTTCATTCTCAGTCTCATCATTATCACTATTAAGTTTGACAGCAAGACAATTAATCTTCTGTGAAGCACAGCAGTTCATTTGATTCAATATTTTCTGAAGATGCACAACTTTTGAGAAAAGTGCAGCAAGCTCAGTGTGCTTGACTGTCAATTTGCTGTTTGCTTTACTTATTTTTTTTTGAAGTGAAAGACAAGTTCTATTGAGAGACTCTCACAATACATTGACACATGAGTGATCACAGCAAGTACACTTATCACATTTTGATTGAGATTTCATTACAAAACAGTTGATGCTGCAACAGACACAATAGTCACAAGAAAACAAAGTAGACACATCATCAATCTGAATTTTCTTTGCAATTCTTAGACAATTGAAATTTTTAGAAAACATCATCACTGACAACAGACAATGTGAATATTCTCACTTATATAAACTTTAGAGAACTAGCATCTGAGAAGAAAAAAATAGTGTTATGATTAAGTCAAAACAAGCTTAAAACAGACTGATGCATATATGCAGAGAGTGTATATTCAAGAAATGTTTAAACAGCAGTTACATAACATCTTAACATGCTCAGCAGCAAGCTTGATGAGCAAGCTCAACAAGTTGCATGAATGAGTCATCTTAACAAGCTCAACAGCAAGATCAGCAAGCAGACTCACTATATAGTAGAATTATTTCTTTTATGAAAACAATCATGTTCAACTTAAATAACTATTTAAGAGTTAAAGTTCAGAACCATTTCAGACCAGTTATTATATTAACAAGCATAAACTTTTAGTTCTACATACCTGAGAAATCTCAGGTTAAAACATTATATTGTGTCTGTTTTTTTTGTCTTTGTTGTATAATTTCTGAGAGTATCATTTGACTCTGTCTTTTACATTCATGTGTACTCTGCACATGTCATTGTAGCAGATTGTTTAGTTAAGAATATCATGCATTATGTATGTATTCTTTTTAACTATTACTGCAACATTTTTTCTTTTTATCTGAGATCTGTTACATTTTCAAACAAGATGTTTGAATTTTCTGCAGTTATAACATATTTGTATTTTGTTTTGCAGTGTCATCTAAGACTTAGTGAATCACTCTGACTAACATTCATATTATGTTTATTTAGTTTTTCATGACTTCTGATGACACTTTTCAATTGTATTAAGATTTATAAAATCTGTTTCTCTATATCTTATTGATGAAACATATCACTTCATTCACAGTCAGAAGCTTTCTTCTTGATCTTTTATCATAAATAATATTCAATATTTTTTTTGTTTCATCTGTTGTTTTCACTGACAACTATTAATATTAATACTTAAATTAATCATTTTCTGAAGATTATCTGATTGTTCTGATTGTTCTGCTTGAACTATTTTGTCTTTGATGAACTTTTTTAATTCACAATAGTACTGATAAATAAGTGCTTCATTATTTCATCTGATAAGTACTATTGATCACTGAAATTTTGTGATGTATATTGTTGCTGATTCACTCTGTTGCAAGATGTAAACTTGTTTTTCTGCTGTTCTCTCTTTGTTAATTATCTTAAAGACTTTCTTTAATTCTTTCTTAAACTGTATGTAGTCATTGAACATAGACTTCATGTTTGTGTTGCATTCTTTGTACTTTTTTTTCAGAAACTCATGCAGCTTAAAATTAACTCAGTTAAAGACTGTGTTCACAAGATAAATTATTGCAAACAATGTTTTCTCTTAATCAATTTAAAACTTCAGTTAATTGAATTCAATGTACAGATCAAGCTTTATCACAAAAACTCACAGCTTTTCTCACTCTTCATGTTATAGTCAAGTCAGAACAAACTTAAAACAAATTGATGTATACATGCAGAAGACATACATTCAGAGAATGTTTAGACAGCAGTCATGTGATATTTTGACATGCTCAATGATGAGCTTGATGAGCAAGCTCAATGAGTTGCATAAGTAAGTTATCTCAACAGACTCAACAGCAAGATTGATGAGCAGACTCAGTATATAGTCACAGTCATTTTTCTTATGAAAAGAATTATGTTCAACTTAAGTAATCATCTAAAAATTAAAGATCAAAATCATTTCAGATCAACTATTATATCAATAAGCACAAACTTTTAGTTCTACATATCTGAGAAAGCTCAGATTAGAATGTTACACTTTGAATATTCTTATGATATAATGAGTATGATGTCTGACACACAGAAGAATGTCTCAATCTTGTTCTTGAGATAAGTTCAGACAAACTCATCTCTATTATTTACTTCAGATAGAATGACAGTACAATCAGTGATGATATCAATTTAAGTAATACAACTATCTCTAAGTGCATCTAAGATACAGATACTGAATATCTTTGATGAAAAATGAGAAAAACTGTGAGTCTTTGTGATGAAGTTCAATCTATACATTGAATTCAATCAATTAAAGTTTCAAATTAATCAAGAAAAGACATTGTTTGCAACAATCTATCTCACAGACACAGTCTTCAATTGAGTTAATTTTAAGCTGCACAAGTTTCTAGAAAAAAAGTACAAAAAATGCAACATAGACACAGAGTCTATGTTCAATAACTATATACAGTTTAAGAAGAAACTGAGAAAAGTCTTTGAGATGATTAATGAAGAGAGAGCAGCAAAGAAATAAATTCATATCTTGTAACAGAGTGAATTGACAACAATATACATCACAAAGTTTCAATGATTAGCAGCACTTATCAGATGAGATAATGAAGCACTTATTTATCAGTACTATTGTGAATTGAGAAAATTCATCAAAGATAAAATAGTTTAAGCAGAACAATCAGACAATCTTTAAAGAATGATTGATTTGAGTATCAACATCAATAGTTGTCAATAAGAATGATAAATAAAACAAAAAGAATATTGAATGTCATCTATGATAGAAGATCAAGAAGAAAGCTCTCAATCATGAATTAAGTGATACATTTCACTGATAAGACATAAAGAAACAAATTCTATGAATCTCAATATGATTAAGAAGCATCATTAAAAGTCATGAAAGACTAAATGAACAGAGTATGAATGTCAGTCAGAGTGATTCACTAAGTCTCAGATGACACTGCAAAACAAGATGTAAATGTGTTATAACTGCAAAAAACTCAGACATCTTGCTTAAAAATGCAACAGATCTCAAATAAAAAGAAAAAATGTTGCAGTGATAGTCAAGAAGAATATATGTGTAGTGCATGATGTTTTCAACTAAACAGTCTGTTACAATGACATGTGCAGAGTACACATGAACACAAAAAATAAAGCTGAATAATATCTTCAGAGACTGCACAAAGACATGAAGAACAGATATAATGTAATAAGTTGATCAATTTACAAAACAGAATTAGCTATTCTTATCAAGAAAAGAGTTCTTGATGCTGAGAAAGAAAATAATATTCTTAAAGATGACATCAAAGAAACTAATGATCATGAATTTCAGATTGATGAATTCTGAATATTTCTTGATAGTGATACACTCACAGAAGAAAGTTTAAATGATGTTGAGACAGAGTTCTCAAAAAAGTATTAAATCAAGATTGAAAAGAATCTGAGTGCTCAGAGAGAAATGACATCAAACTGCAGTGCAATACAGAAAAAAAAGCAAAAGACTTAAAATCAGAAAGCAGAAATATGCAGAAAATTTAATGATCTAATAAAAGACATACAAATAGTTACAGAAGAATCAATGTCAGAATTTCTTGTGTGAAAAATCAAGAGTCACAAAGTCAAGATACACTTATCTGAAGAATATATCATGCAGAATAAAAACAGATAAATCTTCAATGAAGAATATATATCATCTGAATTTCTGCAAAGAGTAAAAGTCTTTGAGAGTTAATTGCAGATGAAATATGATCAGTATGAATTTCAACTACACTTAAAAAGACACATTGAGTGACACAGTCTAAAGTATGTAAATCTTATAATCAGAAAGAAATTCAGATGATTTTAAGAGCTTTAAAGATGAGTTAAATGATTAAATAAGTTAAAAAATGAAAAGCTCTCTTGATGAGACTAGAGAATAAGAAGCTAGTGATGTCTCAAAGACAAGACAATGATTATTAAATATAAATTAAGATTATAATCAATGAATATTACATCAGCACATTAATGAATTCTAAAGCAGACAGTAACATTATGAATTGAAGAACAGTCAATATGTTAAAATTGAAGACATAATAAGTGTACTGTTTATTCAACATACAAATGACAAACAGAGTCATCAAAAGAATCAATGAGAAAATCTGTGTGAAAGTTTTGATTTTAGAAAACTCACAAGAAATAATATTTAATGTTATGAAATCAATCAGATACAATGCAGTGCTAAAAATGTTCTGATTGTGTGAAAGAAATCTGAAGATTGACTGAATTATGAAAGAAATATGTGCAATCAAAAACACATACAAGATCTTCAAACAATCAGAAATGAACTTATCAGAATATAAGTCATGAGATCATGAAATACTGCTATTGAATGAAAAGCAATTTAAGTGAATGTCATTATACTCAATGAGCAAGAATCAACTCAAAAAAGTTAAAACTTACCTTGATAAGAATCTTAAGAGAGAATTCATCAAATTATCAAAATCATCAGCAGAATACTCAATTCTGTTTGTATCAAAAAAGAATGACAGAAAATGATTATGTGTTGATTATAGATAACTCAATGAGATAACTCATTAAGATAGTTATTTTCTATCATTGATAGAAGAGTTGCAAGATTAATTGAACAAGTCTAAGTGATTTACAAGCTTAGATCTTAAGAACATCTACTATCAAGTTAGAATGAAAGAAAATAAAGAATGAAAAACAACATTCTGAATGAAATACAGACATTATGAATATATCATTATGTTATTTAAATTGAAGAATGCATCAGTCATCTTTCAAAAATTGATCAACAATATGTTGAGAGAGTATCTCAATGATTTTGTAATCACATATCTTAATAATATTCTGATATACTCAGAGAATCTTGAAAAGCACTACAGACATATGTGCAAGATGTTAACAAAGCTCAACAAGAGAGTCTTGTATGTGAAGAAATCAAAAAGCAAATTTGAGATCAAGAAAGTTGAGTTTCTAAACTATGTAATTCAATCTAAACAAATTAAAAAGAATTTAAAAAAGACAGAAGCAGTCAGAAACTGATTAACATCAAAACAGATCAAGAAAGTACAGATCTTTCTAGAACTAACAAATTATTATTGAAAGTTTGTATCAAACTATGCAAAAATTGTGAAATCATTGACACATTTAATATACAAAAGCAAAAAATAGCATTGAAATCAAGAACAGAAGAATGCATTTCACATATTAAAGAAAAATTTTAGTAAAACAGCACATCTGAGAATATTCAACTCAGTATATGAGAAAACACTAAAAACTGATGCTTCAAATTTCACAGTAAAAGCATGTTTGTATTAAATTGAGAATGAGTAGCAGAAACTCATAGCATACTGATTTAAAAAGTTATCAGAATTCAAGAAAAAATATGAGATTCATGACAAGAAACTTCTTGCAATAGTGAAAGTACTACAAAACTGAAGATTTTATTTCACAAAAACAAATAAATCAATTTAAATCTATACAGATCACAAGAATCTGAGAAACTTCACAACAACAAAACAACTTAATCAATGACAGATTTGTTGAACAAAGCAGTTGACAAACTATGAATTTCAGATTCATTACAAGAAGAGTAATAAGAATAATGAAGTGAATATCTTAAGTAAATAACTTAATCATGAAGATGTACAGACAATACACACTGAAATTTTAAGTGAAGACAACAACAAAATTCTCACAAAAGACTTAGCAGCAATATACAAGATGAAGCAAGCTTTCTTGATGAACAAAGAACTCATTAAGATGTGTCATTACAGTAGAACTGATGAACATCTAGAAATCAAGCACATTGAGAATCTAGTGTGAAGAAGATGCAATGTTAATAATTTTAGAAATTAAATCATCAAGATGATTGCTGTATATGACTCATGTTAACAGAATAAGATCAATTAAAATAAACAATATAACAAAGTAACATAAGTAGACACATCAGATGCATTATGAAAGTCAGTTATTATAAATTTCATTATAAAGCTATCATCATCAAAGAATTCAGCATGAAGAGTGAAATTCAACAATATATTGATCATAGTGAACAGATTAATCAAGTACACAATGTTCATTTTATTCAAAGAAACTGCAACAGCATCAGTATTGACATATATTATATTAAGAGAATTGATTAGCAATTATGAACTATCAAAAAAGTTTATCACTAATAGAGACAAGCTGTTTACAAGCAAGTTTTGAGAAACACTTACAGCAGAACTCAAAATAAAACACAAAATGTTAACAGCATATCACTTACAGACAGACAGACAAAGCAAATGAATAAATTAAATGATAAAAATGTACTTGAGACACTATGTCAACAAAAATCAAAATAACTGAGTACAGCTGTTGTCAACAGCACAGTTTGCATACAACAACACAAAAAACAAGATCACAAGAGAAATGTCTTTCTATGTGAATTATAACTACAACTCAAAGATATAACAAGATTTCAAAGAACACAGATCACAAAGTCAAAAAGTGATTTTGAATATCATTCAGATGAAGAAACTGCATCAAGATTTAATAAAACAGATTGAACAGCAGACAGAATAAACAATAAAGACAAAATCATTTGAAGAAGAAGAGAAAATATATTTGAAAATAAACAACATACAAACTAAAGAAAAAAGCAAGAAGCTGAAGAACAAGAGCATTGAATCATTTAAGATCATATGAAACATCAAAGAATTAAGTTATGAGTTAGATTTACTCAAAAAAATGAGAATACACTCAGTATTTCATGTATTCATGTTACAGCATTACAATCAGTTCATATCACTTCAAATCATCAAAACATTTGTCAAACTTAAAAAAGAATATAAAGTTAAGAACATTCTAGAAAAGAAAATAATTAGTGAGAAAGTTCATTATCTCATAAAATGAAAAGATTACAATATCTTAAAAAATATCTGAGAATTCAAAGAGAATCTCAAGAACTGTACAAGAACACTTCAATATTTTGAGAAAAAAAGTTAATATTAGTTCAGAAAAATGACAACATTGAGTTAACAAGTTATGACATTGTTTGAGAATCTTCATTCTCAGTTTCATCATTATCACTATTAAGTTCAGCAACAAGACAGTCAGTCTTTTATGAAGCACAGTGATCTGTCTGATTCAATGTTTTTTGAAGATGAACAACTTTTAAGAAAAGTGCAGTAAGTTCAGCATGCTTGATTGTCAATTTGCTGTTTGCTTTACTTATTTTCTTTTGAAGCAAAAGATGAGTTTATCAAGAGACTTTCATGACACATTGACACACAGATGATCATGACAAGTATATTTATCACATTTTAATTGAGATTTCATTACAAAACAATTGATGCTGCAACAGACACAATAGTCACAAGAGAACAAGATAAGCACATCATCAATCTGAATTTTCTTTGCAATTCTTAAATGATTTAAATTTTTAAAAAGCATCATTGCTGATGACAGACAATGCAGATATTCTCACTTATATAGATTTAGAGAATTAGTGTCTGAGAAGAAGAAAATAGTGTTATGATCAAGTCAGAACAAACTTAAAACAAACTGATGTGTATATGTAGAAGATATACATTCAGAGAATATTTAAACAGCAGTCACATGACATCTTGACATGCTCAATGATGAGTTTGACAAGCAAGCTCAACAAATTGTATGAGTGAGCTGTCTTGATGAGCTTGACAGCAAGATTGACAAGTAAACTCAGTATATAGTAAGATTATTTTTCTTATGAAAACAATCATGTTTAACTTAAATAATCATCTAAAAGTTAAAGACCAGAACCATTTCAAATCAGTTGTTATATTAATAAGCACAAACTCTTAGTTCTACATACTCAAGAAAACTTAAATTAGAACATTACACTTCATCAAAGATATCTGATATCTGTATCTTAGATGCACTTAAAGATAGTTGTATTGCTTAAGCTGACATCATTACTGATTGTATCATCATTCTATTTAAAGTAAATAATAAAGATGAGTTTATCTGAGCTTGTTTCAAGAATAAGATTGAGACATTCTTCTGTGTGTCAGACATCATACTTGTTATATTGTAAGAATATTCAAAGTATAATGTTCTAATCTGAGCTTTCTTGAGTATGTAGAGTTAAGAGTTTGTACTTATTGATATAACAGCTGATCTGAAATGATTCTGATCTTTAACTTTTAGATGATTATTTAAGTTGAACATGATTGTTTTCATAAGAAAAATGATCTTACTATATACTGAGTCTGCTTGTCAACCTTGCTGTTAAGCTTGTCAAGCTCATCATTGAGCTTGTTGAGATGTCACATGACTGCTGTCTAAATATTTCTCAAATATATGCTCTTCATGTGTATGCATCAGTCTGTTTTAAGCTCATTCTGACTTGACTGTAACACTTATAAAGATATTTGAGAAAGCAATTATACTTCTCATAACTAGTCTTCTTATAGTGAGTGCAAAGAAGCAACAATATCAATTTGAAGTTTAATTTAAAGATTAAGTTTGAGTTCTTGTTCTGAAAGATCATGATTACTGAGATTTTGTTATTTTTCATTTTAATTTTATCAATAAGTTTAATGACAAGAGCATCAAAGTATTATGATTATACTTTAAATCTATTCACTTACTCTGTATTTGCTTGTCTAGAGACTGTCACTTAAATCTTATATAACTTTCACACATAGCTAGAGTAGAAAAACAACAGACTTACACTTATACACTTGATCTAGATAGTCATGACTTCAGTTCACATACTATTTACTATATGACATTGAGTTTAGTAGAACACTACTGAGAACTTAACTTCTCATCACAAGTATTGCACTTCTGACACAAAGATAGAAGTAATAACTTAAATAAATTGACATTTAATCATAATAAAGACATTGAAAGTAGAGCTCAGATTAGTAAAAAGAATCATGAGTATAACTTAGTCTGAAAAGATAAAATTCATCTTTTTTAAATGTTGTGACAAAGTCTTAAGCTGATTAACATAATTCTTAATGAACTTAAAGATGTTATAATGATGACTGAGAAACATAGTGAATGTAAGATATTTAACATTAAATTCTTAAATCTTATACAACTTCTTCAGTTTTAATTACATCTGATAAACAGATAGATCTTGAATAAAGTTTTTAGAGTTATTTTGACAAAAAAAAGTTATAATAACACATGTTCTGTTATTTTTTCTACTTCAGATGATATATTTTGATGAGAACTTCAAATTCAGATTGTTAATTACTTTAGATGTAATAATGAGTTCAGAGAAAGTGTCAAAAACAATAGTTCATAGATTTTTGTTCATAAGAATAAACTTAATGTTGATAGTTCATGAGACATAGTTATCAGTGTCAGCAAGATGAGAAAAGTTGAAAGTGTTATTTAAGAAAGTCATAATTATGTGAATTGTTTCTGCAGAATAAACATCAAAATGTGTAAACTATCAAAAAGACAAAAAAGAAGAATATTGTTCAAGAATATTGTCAGAGTAAATAATGAAGTGTAGTCACAGCACTATGTCTTAGTAAGTGTAACTAAGTAAAAGTCTATAAATATAAGACTTCTCTGCACATAAAACTCTTCAGAAATTAGTCTTGACATCAATAGAGATATATTGTGTCACTTTATCATTAAATAGTATTATGATTAAACTCTAGATCTTTGCTTACCTGACTGCTTACTCAATCATGTTTATTCACTTAAATCTTATATAACTTCTGCACAGTAGCTAGAGCAGAATAACAACAGACTTATACTTATACACTTGATTCAGATAGTCACAACTCTGACTTATATACTATTTACTATATGGCATTGAGCTCAATAGAACACTACTGAGAACTTAACTTCTCATTGTGAGTATTGCACTTCTGACAAATAGCTTGTGTATTATTATATTTCACACTGTCATAAATTTACTCTAGTAATCTATCTGTGATAGATAAATATTGAGATTTACAATTCTAATCTCTCTATTGTTATGATTAACAGTTTGTTGTGTGATGATATGTAAATGCAAAGTCAGTAACATTGAAGTGATGATGATATGCTGAATTCATCAAATCAATCTTGAGATTACACAGATTCAAATGATTCACTTGTGATGAATTCATCTTTAATAAACTCATCACAGACAGTGCAATATGAAACTGATCACTTCACATCAATATTTAAGAATTTAAATACTGAGTTAAAGTGAACAGAAAAAAAAAGAAACTTGTTCTTAAAAAAACATCATTTTGCATTTATTCAGAGAAAAGTTCAAGCACTGTGACATCAAAATGTTGATGAAATGTCTGTTGATGACTCACTTAATGTAAAAGCAAACAATAATTCTTTAATATCAGAGCAAATCTCATTCAGAATCTTTAGCAAGCAATTTGCAGAGAATCATCTCAGTACAGTAATAATTAAGAGAAATATTTGTTCAGAATGTCTAAATATCTATGCTGAAAAATCTGTATAAGAACATCTTAACTTTATATGCAGCACTGAAATAATGTTTTGCTTAATATCTGAGAACTTTGTTAATGATGAGACAAAGATTTTATATGTGATGCAATTTTTAATGAATGAATTATGAAATGCATAATATCAACATTAAGAAATGATTTCTCTTGAGATAATCTCTTGAAAATATTTTATCAATTATCTTTTCAATCTCATCAAAGACTCAGTGAATTGTCAGCTACATATTGTGCAAGTGTACATTGAAATTATACAAAAGTCAAATTAAAGTGTGCATGCTTTCACAGCATATCTTAGCATTCTTGAAGTACAGCTGTTACTTTATAATGAAAAACAATTAGTGATGCACTTCTTTACAAAACTATGATCAGAAATCAGAAAAACTTTGTTGAATTATTAAGATCTTTTAAGTAAACAAGATAATTTAGTAGCTTTAGCAGTACAGTTGAAAAATAATATTTATGAATTTAGTACTACAACAACAAAAAAATCAAACAACAATTTTCATACAGAATTCTCTTCTAATAATTGAAGAACTTCAGAGACTGCACAGTTAGAATGATGTAATAATGCTGATGTGAAGTCAAATTAATTTAATATTTGCTTAAGAACAAAACTGAATGTGATATATTATTATTGTCAAGAAAAGAATCACTATGCTGATGAATGCATTAAGTCAGTGAACAACTTTAATAATATCTGCATTTTCTCAGTGACTCAGTCAAAAAAAAAGAATGCTTTGTCAAAATCTCTATGACAATACAATGAAGAACAAAAGTAAAGACTAAATTTAGTATTGTGATCAAAGAAACTGTTGCTGTAAGAGAAGATTAAGTTTCAGCTTTTTTTCTTTTAGATAGTGCTGCTGAATTGAATATAATAAGTCAGTATTTTGCTGTTGTGAACAAGATGATGAAGCTTAATGTAGAAATATCAAACTTTTTATTCATGAATGATCATTCAATATACTGCTATGATGTTTATTTTGTGAAGTATCATTTAAAAAACAGTTAAAATAAAAAGTGTAACTGTGAGCACATCTTTTATGTATTGAAGAAAAATAAACTCAAGTTTATAATGAGACTATCTGCTTTAAAGAAAAAGCAAGTTCATATTGATTGTGAGTTGTGAATTTGATACTTTGACATTAAAATTTCAGCTCTTACACTGAAAGATTCAGAAGAGTTTGAAGAAACTGCTAAAGATTTAATAATTTGTGCACTTCTTTAAACTGTATTTAAGATGCAGACAGTGCATCTTTAAAATATAATCATTACATCATTTATACTTCAGATATATTCTGAATATATAAATATTTTCTTAGAAACTGAAGCAGAATGTCTTGTCTTTTATAAGAAGCATGATCATGTCATTAATATTAATAATGAGAATTCTTCACACAGATCTCTATATAATCTATTAAACAAGAAATTTTATGTTTTGCAGAACTATCTGAATGACATTTTAACAAAGAGTTAAATTAAACATTTTGTCAATTCAGCTGATGCTCTGATGTTGTTTGCTTTAAAGAAAAATGATGACTTGCAACTATCACTCTTTATCTTTAATAAGTGAAATTCTGAATCAACTAAGCAGTACAAAGATTTTCATTAAGCTGAATCTTAAAGATGTTTATCATTGCATTCATATAAAGATGAACAACAAGTGAAAGATGACATTTCACACATGTTACAGTCACTTTGAGTATTTAATCATGTCATTTAAACTTGTCAATGCATCTGCTACTTTTCAAGTCTATATTAATTGTGTGTTTGTGAAGCATATGAATTTCATTTGTGTGATGTATTTGAATGATATTCTCATATACTCACAATCAAAAAAAAAGCACAAGCATCATATATGTAAAATACTGAAGCAGCTTCAGCACTATAAGCTTTTTGTGAACTTGAAGAAGTGTGCTTTCTCTATAAACATCATGAAATTCTTAAAATTTATAATATCAATTATCAGCATAACAATGAATTCATAAAGAGTAAAAATCATTGCAAATTGATCAGTACTCAAGACTTTTCAAGAGATGCAAGTCTTCTTAAAATTTATTAACTTCTATAAACAGTTTATGAAAGCTTATTCACAGATCACAGATTCACTTATAGATTTGTTGAAAGACAGTAAGAATGAAAAAAAGTTAAAATCATTTAAATAATCTGAAGATGCAGCAAAAACATTTTGCAAGCTTAAAGACATCTTTACATCTGTATTTATTTTTGTTCACTTTAATCTTGAGCTCAGAAATCAAATAAAGACTGATGCTTTTAGACATGCTGTGACAAAAATTTATATTCAGTTGCAAATGTTCAAACAGTAACACCTCATCACTTACTGATCATAAAAGCTGTTTTCAACAGAGAATAGTTATGAGACACATGATCTTGAATTTCTAACTATTGTGAAAGCATTTAAGCAGTAATATCACTATCTTGAAGATAGTGCACAATCTGTGAAAGTTTTAATGAATCATAATAATCTATGTGAGTTTATAAACATTAAAACATTAAATAAAAAACAGACACAATGAGCAGTGAAGCTTGTCATCTTTAACTTTGTTATTTTGCATAGATCAAGCAAGACAAATCTCATTAATGCATCATCAAGACATTCAGATTACATCAAAGCTATTAGTGAAAGTCTTAATAAGTTATTGTTGATATTACAAAGAAAGTTAGCAGCTATGTCTGCAACTATGTTTAAGTTCTTGACAATTATCAGTCATCTTGAGACAGTTTGTCATGCTTGTGAAGAGTGAGATGACATGAGACTTAAAAAACTTCAACTCAGTTAATATATACTGAAAGAATCAGACAACAAAGAATCACTGATCATATGAAGATGCAGTATAATAAGTGTGTTTAATTCTGCTGCTAAAACTGTTGACTATAGATAACTCATTTCATATGTATTAGTTCAGAAATTGATTAGTCACAAAACAACATATAATGACAGTAATGAATTCTTTTTATTGTTAGTACATTCTCTACAAGAGACAGACACACTTGTACAAGCATAAAAAGTCAGTGAAACAAAAAAAAAATGCTGTCATCATCTCAGAAATCTGAAATGAGAATTTAATTCAACTAAATTACTTCACTATAATGAGCAGTTATATATATCATCTGAAGCTTCAGTTAGAGCAGAGTTACTGAAGTGTCATTATGATGATGAACTGATGAGATACTTTGATATTGAGTGAACATTAAAGTTAATGTTATGCAAGTATTACTGACTGAAATTGATTAAGAATACAAAGAAGTATGTCTTCTCATGCAATGTATATCAAAGAATAAAGATGTTAAGACATCACTCACATGACAAAATGCAGTCACTATCACATTCAAATGATTCTTGAGAAGAAATAATCATAAATATAATTACTGAATTATCATCAAGCAAGTGCAGTATCAGTGTGTACAATGTGATTCTAGTTGTGATTGATTATTATATTAAGATGATGAGATACATTTCTATAAGTAAAATTCTTACTGTTATACAATTAGCTGATGTTTTCTTTGAAGAAATAGTATGTCATTATGAAACATTCAAAAAAATTGTTTTCAATAGAGATTCTATCTTTACAAACAGTTACTGATCAGAGATATGTTATTAAATGAAGATTAAGCATCAACTTAACATCATCTTTTATTCATAGACAGATGAACAAATCAAGTATTAAAATTAAATTTTGAAACATTATCTTTACTGCTATTACAACAATAAACAAGATAACTGAATCAATCTATTATTACTTGCAGAATTTACATATATAAATGTAAAGCAAGCAACATTCAGATGTAGTCTTTACTATATATTTATAAATTATGATGTCTCAATTCATTACAGCATTAAGAACAATATCTGAGAAGAAGAAATATCTGCAGTTAAAAATAAAATAAAGAAGCTGTATGCTGTTAGAGAAGAGCTGTCAAAGTAATGAAAAAGCACTTTGATATTACAAGTCAAGACTTATAATCAAAAGCACAAATCAAAAACTTATAATAAAAATGATCTTATCTTATTATCAATGAAGAATCTAAGTCAGAAGCAATCTCATAAAAAACTTTTACATAAGTTTGCAGAACTCTTTTGCATTGCAGATCTTGTCAAAAAGCAAGTGTATTGTTTACATTTATTTTTTATCTATTAAATTCATAATATTTTTTATGTTTTCTATCTAGAACTGTATGATCAACACAAAGACAAAGATATAACATCAGTGCTTTTATCTTCTGAACTTGTTGATGAGAATGAGAAGTATGAGATTGAAGAAATTCTAGAAAAACAGCAATGAAAAGACAAGTTGTGATATAAGATTAGATAAAAAAACTATTTTATTAAGTATAATCAATAAATTTCAGAACAGAACATAACAAATACACAAGAACTATAACAAAAATACAATATTAGAGCAAAGAAAAGAGACAGAAGATGACTGTAGTCAATTTAAATAATTTGTGTAACACTGACTGTTATTATTAAAAGTGTTGTAAGAACACAGAAAGAACAAAGTCATTATATCTAAAGACAATTCAAGATTTAATGATACATCAGAAAAAAAGAAATAAAGTGTCAATTATATGTAAGTAAAATGACAGTTTAATGATTAAAAGTCATTTCATTCTTCTTTTTCTCTTCAATCTTCTTATTTTTCTTAAAGATCATGACTGAATCATGAATCAGAGACAGCAGATTGTGCTATGTTGTGTTAGCAGTGTGCAGTCAAGATAAAGATGAAATAAAGATATATTATAATTTGAAAAAAGTCTAACATATTTTTAAAAAGATATGTCTGATAACAGAATTCAGTCAGTTAAAGAAGATCAATCTTCATCTGCAAAATGAATTTTTTCTTAAGATCTTTGTAATCAGTGATGTACTGATGAGCTGTAACAACAATAATGTAGTTTTTCTGATATTTAATGAGTGCAGAGTTAACAACATCATTTTTATTAAGTGTATTGACAGCAACAAAGAGACAATTAATGCAAGAAAAGAACTTGACTAAAATCTGAAAAAAATTAGCAAAATAACAGTGTAACACAGACACTGAACATATGCTGTTGCAAAATTTGTGTTTTTTGACACAGTAGCTGCAGTGAACATTTGACTTGACATTACAAATATAATCAAAATCAATAACAATTCTCTTGCTGCAGTGAAGACAGCAGAAATGACTGAATGTCAATAATGAATCAGCAAAATAAACTGAAAACAGTATTAAGACATCAGTCTTGCAACAGAAGCAATTTGATATTAATATGAGCATATTATTGATATTGACATTACTCAGTGCTGTTGCAATACATTGATGATTGATGAAGTTCAAGATGTTGTTGAATATTAAAAAGAAGTTGAGTTTGATGTTGATGACATTATTAACTGACTTAATAACAGTGATGCACATATTCAGCATCATTTTAATGACAGCAACATGCTTTTACTTCATCTTCTTTGCAATAAGCTGATTCAGATCATCTTCTTCATCAGAAATAGAATTTAATGTCTGATTTCTGATAGTAATCTTCTCAAAAGTTCACTTTTCATCATCATATATCAAGTGCTTCTTCAGCTCTTTCTTTAAGAATTGACTGTGTTTTTTTTGATTGCTGTCAAGCTTGATGTTGTTTTTTTAAAGAAAAGATTAATATATTTTGCAAAAACATTTAAAAGATTTACTGAAGACATGATTCTTGAATGCATTATACAATAAGAATGAAAGTGAAGCAACTGTGAAGCAATAATGATGAAAATGCAGCTTACATAACATAAATGACAAAATATCAGAACAAAAAAGACTCATCACAGTAGTCTTGATGTGAAGCTTACTGTCAATGACATATATGAAGAAAAGATGAAGAGAAAAGAAAGAAAGAAAAAGAGAAGAAGCATTTTATTGTTTTTTTTCTGTAAATAACATTGTCAAATTCAATTAAATATAACAAGAAAATTTCTTCTAGATCAAATGAAACATAATGAGAAATGTTAAGTAACATCTCAATTTAATTTAACAAAATTTTCAGAATGAAACAAACTCTTAATAACAATACAATGTCATAGATGCACTGAAGAATCAGCATTTAAGAAGAAAGACAATTGTCAGAGTAAATAATGAAGTGCAGTTACAGCATTATATTTTAGTAAGTGTAGTTAAGCAAGAGTCTATAAGTATGAAACTTCTCTGTATATAAAACTCTTCAGAGATTAGTTTTGACATTAATAAAAATATATTGTGTTGCTCTATCATTAAATAGCTTGTGTATCATTATATTTCACACTGTCATAAATCTACTCTAGTAATCTATCTGTAATAGATAAATATTGAGACTTACAAATATTGATGTGACAAAAAGATCATTTAAGAAAGCATTCAGATAGATTATTAAAATGAGAAAAGATGCTGTCAAAATGATAATAATGAAATCAATTAAAGACAAAAAAACATTCTAGATAAGACAGAAAGCTGAACTCATAATCTGTTGAAAATTGAAACATTTTTATTGCTTAATATTAGATGTTTTAAGTATTTAAAAGACTAGAATACACAAGAAATAACTTTTGTATATGATGACTAAGCAATATCACATGACACAGAAGATTTCAACACTAGACTGAATAGAGTTAAACTTTTAAAGAGTTTTCTAATTTCAACAAAATGCTTTTTATATGAAAATGCTCTAAATTTAAAAATTGACTTTCAACTGTATGAAAACAGTTGCTAGATCACAATATTGTAAGATTTCAATAGTTTTGATTGATCAAAAGCATAGTGTCTAAGAAATCATTAGTGTATTTTTGAATATAATAAATTACATAAGTTGCATGCAACTATCATGAATCAACATCACTATCTATTATCAACAACCCTATCACATTGCTATGAGCATTGTGTGAAGTGAAAGAAGAATGATTTTCTAAGCTATGAAATCAGCTAGATATATAGATAAGAAATAAGCTTTATAGCAAGATGAGTCACATCATAACATAAGTGATAGCAAGATAAAAAAGACACATCAATAGTCTTATGAGCAAACTCATAACAGTCTGTCAGCAAAACAGAATAAGATAATGTTTTGTTGTCATATTGATAAAAATCTTCTTCTCATATTCTTCTATGACAAAGCTGCTTTTCTATTTGTCTCATCATCATATTTAAAGTTCTTTACTAACTTTTTTGCATTGTCAAGATTCTTGATGTTGATTCAACTGTCATATTTAGATTTGTATTTTACTCATTAAGTCAAATATTCTGTAATAAATTCATAATCTCTTCAATACATTCATTTTTGTAAAAAACACTCAAGTTTTCATTTTGAAGCATCAGATGATGTAATAATAATGTTTGAATAATTAGATTGAGAATATCAATATGAATTGTCTTTAAGTTGTGAGACAGATTCTAGATAAACAATCAATACAATATTATGAATTTTTCATGTGACAGATAGATCTAAACAATAAACTAGTTGTTTTATTTGTTCAGTGATGTATAATGAGTCAACAAATTGCTGATTTAACTTTTTATTTTAAACATCTGATAAAATGTAACTGCAATGTAGCTGTAAGTTGATCATATCATCTGACTGAAAAAAACATGAAGTATGAATCTCATCATAGTAGTGTTTCATATGCATTGCAGCAAATGCAATAACATTTTTCACATCAATGTGAGCTGATTTGTATTGATTCATAGTGATAAGAATAACTCACTTCAAATGATGAGCTGCTTTCAACAGAATCATTGATTTATTGATATGATGAGAAAGATGTTTTGATGTAAATTGTGTTGAATAAATATCAGTTTTGATGATGTCAGATTTATTGACATGTAGTAAATTGAAAGTTTTGCACATTCAAAATTCAAAGAGAATCTGATTTAAACTAAGATTTGTGAAGCTGTACTTAGTTGAATTATTTAATGTAACTTGTAAGTGTGATAACATGATTGATTAGTTGTCTGACTGTTTTAAAATGATAAATCAATGATGTAGAATTATCTCAGCAACTTAATTAGTTGCTTTGAAACTGTCATTGATTTGTAAATGATAGATCAATGAAAATAGAAGATCAACATGTAGCTGATGAAAAAGTTCTTTTTACAAAACTGCTATAAACTTTTGATCTCAATCTGAAAGAATAGTCTGTGATAAATCTTAATTCAATAAAATGAGATGATTCATCAGTTGTATTACTCAATCTTTAATTGTTATGATCTTCTGTTCTGATATGAAGATAATAGTTTTACTGAATTTATTAATGACTGATAAAATTGTGTTGTATTCTTCAGATGAAGCTGATAAGATGAAAATGAAGTTTATAATGAGAACATGAAACAATCAGAATGATGTAAGAATGAATTACATAAATTTATAAGAGCAATATTGTGAAATCTGCATAAGCTGACACTGCAGACAATGCTGAATATACTTATATAAGTACATCAATAAGTTAGATAGATATAAACTGTCAGTGAGTTGTTTATGTGTGTGTGCATAGTCAGAATAATTCATGAAATCATGAGTTAAAGCAAAGACTTCTTCATATAAATATGAAGATATGCATAGTTAATAGTTCTTTTTTATGTTCTTATAGTAAATCAGATCTTGTATGTGTACATAGAGTAATGTGACTGTATTTAATGTTGTAATTATATTGAGAATGTTGTTCTGTTCAATTATATCAACAATTTGCTGTCATTAAAGCTTGAAGATATAATCATGAAGTATATGCTGACAAAATTCAGACAACATTTCAACTAAACTGTTCACATAGATAGATATGATAGAGATATGTAGAGTGTCAAGACTTAACTCATTGAATTCTAACTGATATTCATGAGTAGTCAGACAGAATAAGATGTTATGACTGACTAGTTAAGATAGAACATCAAGTACAACATTGATCTTATCAGACTTATATTGAACATTTAGATGAAAGTGTTGCAAGTATTTAAAAGCTCATATCAGACATAGATTTAGTTTCTTGACATTGATGATATTGAGACTCAATTAATAAACTATAAAGATAGCAGCAAAATAATCAGTATATATTATAGTGATTCTTTCTGCAGTCTCAATCATATAATGAATTTTCTTGACTATTCAGACAATATCTGTGACTTTAAGTTTTATAAATCAGTACTGTGTTTTTACATCAGTAAGAAGACAACTAAGAAAGAAAATCAGTTCTGTTGCTTTTTGATCAGATAATGAGATGAACTGTAATGTCATTGTTAAATTAGTTGATTTGTGATCTTCTGATGATGAATTTGTGTAGTAGATATGTGTATTAAAGTCAAATTTCTTTGAGATATTGAGATCAATATAAAGCTGACATTTTGAGTTGAAATGACTGAGTATTATAAATCTCAAAAACAGTGTCTAAAGATGTTGAAAGACATTCAATTTCTTAAATGTAGATTTAACTATATTGATTTGATCAGTCAGTCATTTTTGATCATTTTATTCAATTGTGATCTTTTCATGATCATTATATAGTCATTGATTTAGTAGTGTCTTGTGCAGTTGCAAGAGCTTGACAATTGCAATATAGTGAGATATGTATTGACAAAGATAGTCAATCATGTCTAAGTACTTTTCTAGCTGAGTGAGTGTTCATGAAAACTCAAGATTCATTATAGCTGTCAGTTTTGCTTTCAATGTAGCTAGATTTAAAGTGTCAACTCATTGATCTAGAAGTTGCATCAATAAATATTTTAAAAAGAACTTTTCAGATGTCAGACAGATTTGTTGACTGATTAATTTCTGAAAGACACTTTGCAAGTGCTAAATATGTTTAACTAAATTTGCTGAGTATATAACAATGTCATCAACATAAACACAAAAATACTGACAATGAAGCTGTAATATTCTGTTTGTCATTTGTTGTATATAGATTGATGTATTGTGATAGTTTATAACAGCTATTTTAAATATTTTCTAATCTCAATGTAAGACAACAGTCAGATGATGATGATGCTCTGAATTAATTCATTATTGATAGAAATAGACACTACAATTTATCATGAATATGTATTTAACATCTTAAATAGCTGCAAGAATATCTGTCTGTGAAGACACTGAATAAGTATTAAACAGATTAATTTTGTTAAGAATTTTAATATCAATGACAATGTGATCTTTCTGTGTGTTATTTGATAAGATGTGTTATATAACAAAGCATGAAAATGAAAATAAAATTGATTTAAATATTCATTTCATGTGATCTTGATCATGAAGTTTGTTGAAGACTTTATTGACAATAACTTAATCATTAATATCTAGTGAATATACTCTGACCTGATCAGACTTATATTGTTTTTTTTAATTATTCAGTAAAAGTATGTTCATTCACTTCTTTTTGAATATATCAATGATTTTACTGTGATCTTTTCATATTGAATAGTCATTAATGACAATCTTGATTTTGCTGAATGCATCAAGATTATTATATATTGTGATGTCATTAAATAGTTTGTGTTTTAGATTTTCATCTATATTGATATAAAAGACAATAACTGCAGCTAACAAGTTCTTCATAATAGCTTATATTCATTCATAACACAGAGACTGCTGACAAGATATTAAGATCAGTATTGTGTTTTCAGTCTTAACTAAATAACAGCTCTCAACTTCATATTTAACAACTTGATTCATACAGAACTTTGATGAAATAATTAAAAAAACATTATCATCATTTTATACATGTATCTTAATCATCACATGATTAACAATGTAAATATAGACAAAAACATCAATCTGTCAACAATTTAACTTGAATAGAAAGTTCTGACTGTAAAATAAATTGAGTGACATAACTGTGACAGCAAAATTGATATGTGATAAAACAACAATGCAATATTTAATCAGAATGATCTGACTGATCTGATTGATTGACTTAGTTATAATTATTAATGAGATCTCAATATTCTGACAACTGTCAATGACAATTATCTTTTGTGATAAGTTCATGATTATGTTCTCAGATGCTAGTATGTTCATGTTAATAAGTATTTTGATCTTAAGATTCTCAATGATGTGAACTTTCTGCAAAATAACTGCTGTATAGTCATTCTTTTCAGATAGATAGATATTTATCTTAATATATTGATTAAAGTTATGAACAGTAGTGTCTAGTTCTTGTATTAGTATAGATGACATTATACAGTAAGTTATTGTATGAGATATCTGTTCTGTTAGAAACTGTTTGTTAATTAAAGTTATAATGTAATCAGTGTTGAGACAGATTGACTGATTTGTAATTGTATTTAATGACAGTTTGACATCTGCTGTGATGTAGTGTCATTTTCAAAAGTTATAGTTGTTCAAACTGAATTAATTTGTGACAGTGAATTTAACAAGAATAGTGAACAACACATAGCTGTTTGAACTGAGTTGATTCACAGTGATAATTTTGTTATAGATAGATGTTAAGATCAATGATGTCAATATTGTCTTTAAGTTCAGTTTTATAACAAATTTACTGTGATTACAACTAGTACACAGATGCTTGTATAGCTGATTGTTTGATGAGAACACTTGATGACAAGTGTGACATTCAAGACTTCTTGAGATTTCAGTGACATGATTAACATTAATGAGATTTTTATTCTCATTGACTGAAAAAAAATTCTGTTTCTTCTCATTCTCAGTAATATTCTTGTTACTATTAGCTGAATTATGTGTCTCATAATATGCATTCTTGTATGTCTGATACTTTTTTTGTTCATTAATAAATTGTTGACTGTCTTCAGTGTGATAGACTTGAGATCTGTTATACTGATATGAAGAATAATAAGATTGATATGATTGATATGAAGAGTGATTTGACTGATATAACTGTTTTAAAGCATTTGAATCATAATGAGATCAATTTGTATTCTGATATGATTCAAACAACAGTTTTTTGTTTTTGAATGTTATTTAAAGTGACTGATGAGATGCAGATAGTGAATTTAGTGAAGAATGATGATGAGCTTTTTTAACAACATTGTTGTGATTCTGATTCTGTTGACAATTATTTTATTGTTCATAGTTATTAGAAAATTGATTTTCATAAGAAACATAAGAAAACTGATTGTTATATGAAACTTGATTGTAATAGAAAGATCTAAATTGATTGAGTTCATTAAATCTGATATTGAAAAACTGAAATGAGCAATTTCTACTGAATATCTGTGATTGTTGCATCAATCTATTTAACATTGTCAAAACTTGTTGATTTCTGAAATAAATATTGAATCAGATATTCTTCTGTGTATTTATGATCTTAATGAGATTCTTAATTGTTGACTTATCATTTGATGATGAAAGATATAGACATAGCTCATTATCTATGTGTTTATATACAAGAAATATCTGTGAACAGTCTTCAGTGACAATGCTAACATTCTTTTCATGTAATACAATGTTTTAAATGTAATTGATAGAGTTCTTGTATCATCATACATCATTGACAGTGTAACATAATGACTCAAGCATGAATAGAGCACAGCTAGACAAATCTTGAAATTTAGTTTTTAATGTCTTGCATCATTCTTCAATGTCTTTATTATCATTTTAAAGATCAACTCAGATCAAATAACTAAGTTTCTCAATATATCAACAGTTCATCTTATCTAAAAGACATAACTTCAGATTTTTCTGCAAAATAATTATGTTTATAATGATTGTCTTAACTCAGATGTGATTTGTGAAGCTGAATACATTGTGATAGATCTGTTTATCATCATTAACTTTAATGAAGTCAGCATCAGAATTTGAGTTGAAATAATTAATGTTTTTAGCACAGAAGTGATTCTTCATGTTATGACTGTTGAGTTCATTCTGCTCATTATAATCAGACTATTTCAATAATTTTAATGAATTTAACAGATCTGATGAATCAGTCTGATGTATTACTAAAACTTTGACTATAGTTCATTTGACTAGCTGATCTAGCTGATCTTGAATTATAATGATGAAATTGTTGTTTGATGAAGAATTGTTCAATATATTAGACTCAGTGTCAGAAAACTGATTAATCAATAAACTTATTCACATTGTATTTTCTTGATAGAATCAGACAGTTGTTGTTCTTCAAACTAATATGAAGAAGTTGATCTTGACAAGATAGATGTTTTAGATATACTAATATGTCATTTGTTAAAGTGAGTTGCTTCTTGAAAGTTCTTAATCAATGTTCAAAGTCTCTTGACTGTACAGTTATAGTCAGACTGACTCAAAACAATATTAAATACTGAAAATAAGTTGAATCAGAATGAGTTACTGATAACAACATCAATAAGATCTTAATTCACAGAATATAATTTATCTGAATAGATAAAGTCTTGTCTGATCAGTTTAGTTAGTTGTTATGCAAGTATGACAGCATTACAAGATAATGATGAATTCAGAGTAAGATAAATGTTGATGACTTGATGAATTAAGAATGTCAATAAGACTTAAATAAATTTTGTAACATTCTAATCTGAGATTTCTCAAGTATGTAGAACTAAAAGTTTGTGCTTATTGATATAACAGCTGATCTGAAACAGTTTTGATCTTTAACTCTTAAATTGTTACTTAAGTTGAACATGATCATTTTCATAAGAGAAATGACTCTATTATATAGAATGTGCTTGATGTTTCTGCATTGAGCATTCTTGATGTCTTAATGTCTTAATGTTGAGAAATTAAGTTCTCAGCTCATCTGCTCATCATTAAGTCATTGTGTCATTATGTGACTGCTGTCTAACAGTTTTCTTTGTATGTGCTTTGAATGAACTCTTGATCACAGATCTATGAGTTTCTTTCTTTTTAAATATGATTGTAACATCATTCTTTCTCTTCAGGTGCTAGTTTTCTAGAATTTATTTAAGTAAGAGTATATAACAATTTCATTGTCAGCAACAATGCTTTCTAAAAATTTCAATCATCTAAGAATTGCAAAGAAAATTCAACTCAGTGATAGTCTCATCACATTTTCTTGTGAATTCTGTACTGTCTGTGATCTTGATTGCTTTGTTATGATTGATGAAAAACTAAAATGTAATAAGTATACTTGTCACAGTCATCTGTGCATTGCAGTTTTGTGAAAGTCTCTTGACAGAACTTGTCTTTTGCTTTGAAAGAAAATAAGTGATGTGAATGCAATTCTTGATGTTCTTGTCATCAAGATAATACATTTTCAAAAGATTTTAAATTAAACAGATCATCATACTGTGCAGAAAACTGATTGTCTTGTTGCTGAACTTGATAGTGATAATGATGAAACTGAGAATGAAGATTCTCAAACAATGTTGTAATTTGTTAACTCAATATTGTCATTCTTCTGAATTAATATTGACTTTTTTTCTCAAAACATTAAAGTGTTCTCACACAATTCTTGAGATTCTCTCTGAGTTTTCAGATACTTTCTGAGATATCATATTTTTTTCATTTTATGAGATAATGAACTTTCTCACTAATCATTCTCTTCTCTAAAATATTTTCAACTTCATATTCTTTGTTAAGTTTGACAGATGTTTCAGTAATTTGAAGTGATATGAACTGATTGCAATGCTATAACATGAATGCATGAAATACTGAGTGTATTCTCATTTCTTTGAGTAAATCTAATTCATAACTTAATTCTTTGATGTTCTGTATGATTTTGAATGATTTAATGCTTTTATTTTTCAGTTTCTTGCTTCTCTCTTTGATCTTTATATTGTTCATTTTTAAATATATCTTTTCTTCTTCTTTGAATAATCTTATTTCTGTTGTTCATTCTGTCTGCTGTTTGATTTATTTTATTAAATCTCAATGCAGTTTTTTCATCTGAGCAACATCTAAAATTGCTTTTTGACTTTGTGATTCATGTTCTTTGAGATCTTGTTATATCTTTGAATTATAGTCATAGTTCACATAGAAAGACATTTCTCTCATGATTTCATTTCTTGCATTATTGTACACAAACTGTGTCATCAGCAACAGTCATACTCAGTTGTTTTGACTTTTGTTGACATAGTGTCTCAAGTATGTTTTCATTGTTTGATTTATTTGTTTGCTTTGCTCATTTATCTGTGAATGATATGTCATTGACATCTTGTGCTTTATTTCAAGCTCTGCTGTAAACATTTTTCAAAATTTGCTTGTAAACAGTTTGTCTCTGTCAGTGATAAACTCTTTTGATAGTTCATGATTGCTAATTAATTCTCACAATATGATGTACATTAATACTGATGCTGTTGTGATTTCTTTGAATAAAATAAACATTGTGTACTTAATCAATCTATTCACTATTATCAGTATGCTATCAAATCTCACTTTTCATGCTGAATTCTTTGACAGTGATAGCTTCATGATGAAGTTCATGATAATTAATTTTCATGATGCATTCAGTGCATCTAGTCATGTTACTTCATCATATTGTTTATTTTAATTGATCTTATTTCTTTAACATAAATTGCACACAGTGATCATTCTGATGATTCAATTTCTAAAATTGTTAATGTTGCATCTTCTCTGCACTAAATTCTCAGTGTACTTAATTTTTAGATGTTCACTGATTCTGCTGTAGTGACACATCTTAATGAGTTCATTATTTGTTAAGAAAACTTACTTCATCTTGTACATTGCTGCTAAGTCTTTCATGAGAATTTTGTTGTCATCTTTACTCAGAATTTCAACATGTATTGTCTGTACATCTTCATGATTAAATCATTTACTTAAGACATTTGCTTCACTGTTCTCATTATTTTTCTTGTAATGAATCTGAAATTCATAGTCTGTCAACTGCTTCACTCAACAAATCTGTTATTGATTGAATTGTTTTGTCATTGCAAAATTTCTCAGATTCTTGTGATCTGTATAGATCTGAATTGATTTGTTTGTTTCTGTAAGATAAGATCTTCAATTTTATAGTGCTTTTACTATTGCAAGAAATTTCTTATTGTGAATCTCATATTTTTTCTTGAGTTCTGATAGCTTTCTAAATTAGTATGCTATGAGTTTCTGTTGCTCATTCTCAATTTAATATAAACATACTTTTACTGCAAAATCTGAAGCATCAGTTTTCAGTGTCTTCTCACATACTGAATTGAGTATTCTTAGATGTGCTGTTTCACTAAAACTTTTCTTTAATATGTGAAATGCATCTTTCTGTTTCTTATTTCAATGTTATTTTTCACTTTTGCATGTCAAACACATCAGTGATTTTGCAATTCTTGCATAGTTTGATATGAACTTTCAATAATAATTTGTTAATTCTAGAAAGATCTGTACTTTCTTGATTCATTTTGATGTTAATCAGTTTTTGACTGCTTTTATCTTCTTTAAATTCTTCTTGATCTGTTCAGATTGAATCACATAGTTTTGAAACTTAACTTTCTTGATTTTAAATCTGCTTTTTGACTTTTTCACATACAGAGCTCTCTCATTGAGCTTTGCTAATATCTTGTGCACATATTTATGATACTTCTCAAGATTTTCTGAATATATCAGAATGTCATTGAGATATGTAATTACAAAATTGTTGAGATATTTTCTCAATATGTCATTGATTAATCTCTGAAAGATGATTGAGACATTCTTTAGCTCAAACAACATGACAATGTATTCATAGTGTTCATATCTTGTTCAGAATGTCATCTTTCACTCTTTGTCTTCTTTCATTCTGATTCAGTAGTAAACATTCTTAAGATTTAAGCTTGTGAATTATTTAGTCTTGTTTAATCAGTCTTGCAACTCTTTTATCAGTGATAAAGAATAACTATCTTGATGAGTTATCTTGTTGAGTTGTCTGTAATTGATACATAGTTGTTTCTTGTCATTCTTCTTTGATATAAACAGAATTGAGTATTCTGCTGATGATTTTGATGATTTTATGAATTTTCTCTTTAGATTTTCATCAAGATAAGTTTTTACTTTCTTGAGTTGATTCTCACTCATTGAGTATAATGATATTCACTTAAATTGTTTTTCATTCAATAGCAGTATTTCATGATCTCATAACTTATATTCTAATAAGTTCATCTCTGATTGTTCAGAAATCTTGTATGTGTCTTTAACTGTATATATTTCTTTTATAATTCAATCAATTCTCAAATTTCTTCTGCACAATCAGAACATCTTTAGTATTGTATTGTATTCAATTGATTTCATAACATTGAACATTATCTCTTGTGAGTTTTCAAGAATTGAGACTTTCAAACAGATTTTCTCATTGATTCTTTCAATGACTTCATTTGTCATTTGTATGTTGAATGAACAGTGCACTCTCTGTATCACTAATTCTAATATATTGATTATTCATCAGCTCATAATGTTATCATCTGTTTCAGAATTTATCAATGTATTAATTTGATGTTTGTTGATTATAATCTTGATTCATATTCAATGATCATTGTCTTGTCTTTGAGACATCATTAGCTTTTTATTTTCTAGTCTCATCAAGAAAGCTCTTCATTTTTTGACTCACTTGATTGTTCAGCTTGTCTTCAAAGTTCTTGAAATTATTTTGATTCTTTTTTGATCATGAGATTCACATACTTTAAACTGTATCACTCAATATATCTTTCTGAATGTAGTCAGAATTCATACTGATCATACTTTATCTGCAACTGACTCTCAAAGACTCTTACTCTTTGCAGAAATTCAAATGATATATATTCTTCACTGAAGATTCATTTGTCTTCATTCTGCATGATATACTCTTCAGATAAGCATATCTTGATCTTGTGACTCTTGATCTTTCACACAAGAAATTCTGATATTGATTCTTTTATAACTGTTTATATATCTCTCATTAAATCATCAAATTCTTTGTATTTCTCTGCTTTCTGTTCATGAGTTCTCTGTTTTTTTCTCAGTATTTTCTTGCTGATTAATGTTACTTTTCTTTGAGCATCTAGATTTCTTTCAATCTTTGTTCAGTACTCTCTCAAGAATTCTGTCTCAACATCATTTAAACTTTCTTCTGTGAGTGTATCACTATCAAAAAATATTCAAGATTTATCAATCTGAAATTCATGATCATCAGTCTCTTCAATGTTATCTTCAAGAACATTATCTTCTTTCTTAACATCAAGAAATTCTTTTTTGATAAGAATAATTAATTCTGTTTTGTATGTTAATTAACTTTTCTTGTTATATCTGTTCTTTATGTCTTTGCACAGTCTCTGAAAATATCATCTGACTTTATTTTTTGCACTCATGTGTACTCTGCACATGTCATTGTAACAGACTGTTCAGCTGAGAACATCATGCACTATGCATGTATTTTTCTTGACTGTCACTGCAACATTTTTTCTTTTTATTTGAGATCTGTTGTATTCTCAGACAAGATGTTTAGATTTTTCACAGTTGTAATACATTCACATCTTGTTTCACAGTATTATTTAAGACTTAGTGAATCACTCTGACTAACATTCATACTCTGTTCATCTAATCTTTCATGACTTCTGATGATACTTCTTGATTATATTGAAATTTATAGAGTTTGTCTTTCTATATCTTATCAATAAAACATATCACTTCACTCACAATCAGAAGCTTTCTTCTTGATCTTTTATCATAGATGACATTCAATATTTTTTTTGTTTCATCTGTTGTTTTCATTGACAACTATCAATATTGATACTCAGATTGATCATTTTCTGAAGATTGTCTGATTGTTTTGCTTGAGCTATTTCATCTTTAATGAACTCTCTCAACTCACAATAATACTGATAGATGAGTGCTTCATCATTTCATTTAATAAGTGTCACTAACTGCTGAAACTTCATGATGTATACTGTTACTGATTCACTCTGTCACAAGATGTAAACTCATTTCTCTACTGCTCTTTCTTCATCAATCACTCTGAAGACTTTTTTCAGTTCTTTTTTAAACTGTGTGTAGTCATTAAACATAGACTTTGCATCTGCATTGCATTCTTCATATTTTTTTTCTAGAAACTCATGCAGTTTGAAATCAATTCAATTGAAAGCTGCATTCACAAGATAGATCATTGCAAACAAGATCTTTTCTTGATTGATTTGAAACTTTAATTGATTAAATTCAATGTACAGATCAAGTTTAGTCACAAAGACTTGCAGCTTTTCTCTCTCTTCATCAAAGATATTCAGTATTTGTATCTTTGATGCACTCAGAGATAGTTGTATTATCAAGACTGACATCACTGATTGTGTTACTGTTCTATTTAAAGTAAATAATAAAGATGAGTTTATCTGAACTTGTTTCAAGAATGAAGTTAAGATGTTTTTCTGTGTGTCAAACATCATACTCATTATATTATAAGAATGTTCAAAGTGTAACATTCTAATCTGAGATTTCTCAGATATGTAGAATTAAGAGTTTGTACTTATTGATATAACAGCTGATCTGAAATGATTCTGATCTTTAACTCTTAGATTGTTACTTAAGTTGAACATGATTGTTTTCATAAGAAAAATGACTTTACTATATAGAATATGCTTAATGTCTCTGTATTGAGCACTCTTGATGTTTTGATGTTTTGATGTTGAGAAATTGAGCTTTCAGCTTGTCTGCTTGTCATTAAGTTATTGTGTCATTATGTGACTGCTGTTTAGCAGTTTTCTTTGTATGCACTTTGAATGAACTCTTAATCACAGATTCACAAGTTTCTTTCTTTTTAGGTATGATTGTAACAGATTTGACAAAATGAGTGAAGCAAAGAGATAAATTCTATAAAATGAACAAATCAATGAGATAAAGTAACAAAACTATTACTGATCTACTGATCTAGAATGATGAGACAGATATGAGATAGATGAAATTAAATAGAATAAGATAAAGACAACAGTATGACTATGACTCAACTCAGAGATCTGATAGATTTGACAATCAATAATGTTAAGAATCTTGATGTGATGAACAACAAATCAATGATTGTTGTTGTTATTATGATGAAGCTGTTGATGCTATTAAATTGCTATAAACATTGTGTGAAGTGAAAGAAGAATGATTTTCTAAGCTATGAAATCAGCTAGATATATAGATAAGGGGTAAGCTTCATAGCAAGATGAGTCATGTTGTGATGTAAGTGATGGTGAGATAAGAAAGACACACTGGTAGTCTCATGAGCAAACTCATAACACACATGTGACTTTTAAGATCATCAGTCTATGAGTGAATTTGTCTGAATTGACTGAACTTGTGATTTTTTTTAGTGTGATGTTGATGTTCATGATATGACACAGCATTCAAGTCTAGATCTTGGCATTTTTGAAATTCACTAACATTTTGTGACTGTCTTGAAAGTCACAAGCATTGTGATATTGTCTATGTTTTGCAATTTTACTATTGTTGTCAGTGTTATATAAATAGAAACAATTACTTCATGACAATTGTGTTTATTAGATTTGAGTTATCTGCTAATAATCATGACATAACTATTATATATTTTGATAATTATACAGCAGTTATATCATGGTTCTGAATTGAGTTCAGTTATATATCAGTCATATAATGGTTCATGTGCACCTGCCTTGCCCAATAAGATATTCTACTACATGAATCTGCATTGCTCTCTTCAGTGAAGTTGTGCCCCTTTATATTTAGATCACAATTCTTTCTATGTGTTTGTGAACTACAATCAGCCTTAAGGATGAGATCAATTTGTGAGATAGGTCATAGATATTGAGATTTGGCTTTTGGAGACCTTTAGAATACTGTTATGATCATGATGCACAGTGAGCAACAGAACATATAACTTTAAAGCCAACCCCAGGCTCGCCTAGACAGAGCGGCAGGCCCGGGGGTTGATTGCATGTTGATCTTCTAAGTATCTAAAAGCCAGCCCCCAGGCCCACCAGAACAGAGTGGTGTGGGCCTGGGGGCTGAACGAGATCAAAAAAGCTAAGTACATGAGTGTCAACCCCCCAGCCTGCCAAAGCTGAATGGCAGGCCGGGGGGTTGATAGAAGGCCGAGGGCCTAAGAACAGAAAATCTCAGCCCTCAGACCTGCCGAAGCTGTGTGGCAGGCCTGGGGGCTGAGAAAAATCAAAGAGCTAAGTACAGAAAACATCAGCCCCCAGGCCTGCCGAAGCTGTGTGGCAGGCCTGGGGGCTGAAGACATGATGGTAAGCCAAAGGCACGAAGCTCAACCCCCGGGCCCGCCAAAAACCAGGCGGCGGGCCGGGGGTTGAAAACAAAAAAAAAACTAGATACATGAGAGATCAGCCCCCAGGCTCACCACTCAGCTCCAGGGCGAGCCTGGGGACTGAGAACATGATAAAAAGTCAGAGAAACAAAGATCAGCCCTCAGGCTCACCACTCAGCTTCAGAGCAAGTCTGAGAACTGAGAACATGATAAAAAGTCAGAAAAACAAAGATCAGCCTTCAGACTCACCACTCAGCTTCAGGGTGAGTCTGGGAACTGAGAACATGATAAAAAGTCAGAGAAACAAAGATCAGCCCTCAGGCTCACCACTCAGCTCCAGAGTGAGTCTGGGGGCTGAGAACATGATAAAAAGTCAGAGAAACAAAGATCAGCCCTCAGACTCACCACTCAGCTCCAGAGTGAGTCTGAGGGCTGAGAACATGATAAAAAGTCAGAGAAACAAAGATCAGTCCTCAGACTTGTCACTCAGCTTCAGGGCAAGCCTGGGGGCTGAGAACATGATAAAAAGTCAGAGAAACAAAGATCAGCCCCCAGGCTCACCACTCAGCTCCAGGGTGAGTCTGAGGACTGAGAACATGATAAAAAGTCAGAGAAACAAAGATCAGCCCCCAGGCTCACCACTCAGCTCCAGGGTGAGCCTGGGGGCTGAGAACATGATAAAAAGTCAGAGAAACAAAGATCAGCCCCCAGGCTCGCCAAAAGCCGGGCGGCGAGCCCGGGGGCTGAAGACGCCTTTGGTTGCGACGGCTTCCTGGGAGGGCATGCGAGCGGAAAGTGCCCTCCCAGGAAGCCGTCGCAACAAGCCAAAACAAACCCCAAACCTTGCCAGCACAAACCCGATCCACACCCCAAACCAAGAGATCCATATCGGCGACGAGCTGGCTATCGTGCGGTGAAGTCGCTTTCGAGAGAGTGCCTCGCCAGGGAGATCGACATGGTGTGGGTTGAGGATCTCCCTGGCGAGGTTGGCGAATGTTTGTTCGCATCTAGAACAGAGTCAGCAGAGGCAAGCAATGCTTGGAATAGAAAATACTCACAGGAGGCGTTGAGGCGTAGTGCCTCACCAGGGAGATGGCTATGTCGTGGCGTGGAGTGGCCATCTCCCTGGTGAGGTTTGTGTATGTTGAGTGGCATCTGTAACAGAGTCTTAGTGGGAGGGAATGAGGTTTGGGGATGGGACCTACTAACAGCGAGCGTTTCTGGTTTGGTGCCTGGAAGAGATCCAGGGCAGCATTAGAGCGTTAGCTGCCCTGGATCTCTTCCAGGAGGCGTGAAATGAGAGGTGTCCAGTGGTTGAGACTCATCAGAGAGGCCACCCGATCGTGGAGTTGTGGAGAGCGGCCTCCCTGATGAGGTGGCGTGTGTGTCATCGAAGGTCCATTGACGCGTCTACAATCTGAATTGAGTGAGAGAAAACATGAGCTTGTACGTATAAGACTTACATTAAGATTGTAGTGGGACGCGCCCGAGGATAGGTAAGAAGCCGATAGGAGAGCGAAAGTTGTGAAGATGATTGACACGCGTCGATGATATGTGTGGTCCTATAGTTGGGAAACTATGTCAGTTGGAAATTGGGTTAGTGTATCACTGTAGAAGACTTACGCGTGTGGAGTTCATGACGTGCCGGGTCGATGCTAAGACGCGAGGAGATGTGCGATCGGTGAAGCCTGAGTATTTGTGGTAGAGGCAGAGATGTGTGTTGAGGAACGATGAGAGTATGCGTTGGTTGTGATAGAATAAGTATGTGTTCAAATGTGATTAAGTTGTGTGCTTCTAGTGGAGCAAAGTTGGCTGTGTGGAAGCCATATGAGAAACGGTGTGATGTGAAAAAGAGAAGAAGAGAAGAACGAGAAAAGAAGAAAATGGCGAGATTATATAGGTCCTATGGTTCCTACGGCGACCACAAAGATCACGCTTGGTAGTAGAGCAAGAGGTAAGAGCACTTCTTGACTCCGTCTGGTAGGAGACGCTAGCAGCGTAGAGGAACAAGTCAGGGTGACACCCTCCGACTTTAGCAGGTGGATACGGTACTGATCCTTCCAACCACAGCCCATCACACTGAAGATTCTTGCACGACGTCCACCACTCACGGCCAGTCGACAGGCGGACGCGGTATTGATCCTTCCACACCACAGCTGAGAACAGGGAGAGTTTCTGCGGCCAGCCCTTCGCTCACAGCCAGAGATGCATTCATGCTCCCAAAGGAGCCGGGGCGATCAGACTCTCCCAACCGTTCTTAGATAGTATTGCACATGAACTTGAATTTGATGCCAAGACTTGATCTGCCCCTGCCTTACCCGAATTGATCTTTCCACAGCAGCCAAGTACACAACATGTTCTTGCAGTAAGTTCTCAAACTCACGTCCCGATATGCTGCATTACTTCTGAAAGTAGTCGAGTCGTCCAGAATCCTGTATTGCGCGTAAACTTGGACTTGATGCCAACACATTGATCTGAGCCTGCCTTACCCAGACTGATCTTTCCACGCAAGTCGTGAAGTAACAGGTTGTTGCGCTATGTCCTTCACTTATGTCCAAAGACCCAGTCGCTATTCTTCAAAGCAGTCAGTGCTACCAGGCTATCTTCACTGTGCCAAGGTGTTGTGCGCGCAATCATCGACTTCGACTTGATGCCAAGCGGTTGATATGCCCCTGCCTTAACGGTCAGGGACCGGCCCGTAGCCGCCGTGAAGAATCACGCTAGGCAGATCGACGCTGCTCTCCTACCTAAAATATTGAACACTTGATTGCTTCCCAAACAGGTTGAAAATAGCGCCTACGTCATGGCCCGAGAGGTACTTTCTTCAACCGGAGTGAACTAGGTAGCTTCCTCACTTTGTTAGATTTGAAAAAGTTTGGTATCGGTTCATAGGTGAGCAGCAATCCTTCACCGCTTCATAAAGAATGAGAGAGAGAGAGAGAAAGCCTTTCCTGAACTCAATAGCTCTATTTTCAAAACGAAGATAGTTGATCTTGTGACGTTCAGACATAAGGGGCACTCCAGCATTATTTTCATGATCTGACATTCCCGAGATAGGGAAGTGCTCGAAGGCAGACAGGAGATCGAGGAATTTAGTTTAAGGGAAATTCGTGACATGCAGGTGAAGTGAAACGCTTCGGTTCAAATCCAAATCTCTTTGCGGCCCAAGACACCCTATGACATGAAGACGCTCCGAAGAACTTTTGACCCTCAAGCTCCTTGATAGCTCCGAGACCTCGGGCCTGTAGGTTGGAGCCCTCGGTTGCCTGTAGTCTCGCCAGTATGTGAAACGATGTCCACCTCCGGCCCGGCTGCTGTTCTCCTGCGGTATCCAAGTGAGCCGGAGCTCAAAGGAGAGTGAAATCCATGCTGTCGCGCGTGGAGCTCTTCGAGTAGAGGCCGAGAATCGGCGCTGAACTTATCGCGCAGTGCCATGAAGCCTGACTTTTGGCCAACGATGTGTAGAATGTCGATCACACCATTGATACACTTAATAGCCCTGGCCGTGTTGTTCTGCTGATTGCTACTTGACGCAATGAGGGGCGCCAGCAAGGCCGCGGGCGCGTAAGACGTTTCGTACAGCACCCCATTGAGAAGTTGCTCCAAGTGATTCCACAACACGTCTCGGAAGCGCCTCCCCACGTAATAGACGCGTAGAATATCGTGGAAGGTATATATGGCAGACTTGTCCATGTCTTGCAGGACATCTAACATCTTCGCTGTATACTCGATAGAATGTTCGAAAACGAGAGAATGCCCAAGCGAGGGGATGTTGGGAATTTTGAGAGACGGCGAAAGGACATATACATAGCTATAAAGCACCTCCAATTCGAATTTCGTTCGAATAGGGTGCGTTATCGAATCTGGTAAATCTTCGAACCATCTGCGCATATCCAGACACGCATTCCAGAGGTAGGGTTCTGGGTCAGCCCAGACTGTACGGCCGGACAGGAACAGTTCGTGATACCACGCTGATTGTAAACGGCGTATGCGGAAGAAACATATTGCAGGCTCTAGAGGCTGAAGGAAGAGCTGGTCTCTACCACTCGACGTTGAAGAAATCGAGGTGGCTGGGGTAGAAGGTAGTGCAACATTGGCGGAGTCATCGGAGAACGACAGTGCACGTTCTTTGACCATAGCGATAGACCTAGTAAATAAAGTTCAGCAAGTTTGTTTCTGTTCTGAGCTTCGATGAAGATCGGGTACCGACCTATCCAGAGTGTACACGCAGTAGAAAATCCGACGGCGGAATTCCAGTTCCTTTGTGTGGAGATGCTCTGGAGGATCTTGGTGCAGACCCAAGTCTACCATCGCACGAGACGCCATGCCCATGAGATACCAACTACTGAAATGATGAGGATCCAACATCGCGATCTGGATAAGGAGTAATAAGCCCTGTATACCAAACAGCGAGCCAGGATGGAGAACGCCTTCTGCCTTCTCAAGTGCAGCGGCAACATGGCGAACGGCGTCTTGATATTTGGCGTCGCCCCTCTGCCGAGATTGTGATAATAGAGCTATGGCGAGCACCATCCGTACCGTCCAATGATCGAACGGGCTTGCATGGCGACCGGAATCCTGATACACTGCACTGACCGATGCGAAGAGAGCTGTCTCCGACAAACACGGCACGAGGATGAAGACCTTGTCCAAATAACGCTGAATCAGGGGGGTCGCCAAATAGCGCGGAGGAAGTGCGTTGGTCGAGAACTGAGGCATGTCTTCGACCGCTGCACTTGTCAATATCAGTCGTGCGTACGACATGGCGGAGGAGAAGCCGTAGAAATCTCTCGCGGTAGCATTGATGGAACTGTAGTTGTATCGTTAGGGGTGAGCCACTCTGTCTGAGCCCGCTTAGACGTACAGAAACCCGAAATCAGATACCAAGTCGTCCACATTTGACGCCTCCTTCATCTGCGCGGCTCGTCCACCACTGAAGCGACGGGTCCCGTTTGGTCCGATCCCATCTGCTGGACCGTTCACAGCGAACGAGAGTTGGGTATCGAGCATCGTGACCGAGGCTTTCCGTTGCCCCTGCTGAGCAAGTTTCTTCTCCAACTTCTCCACTTGCGACTCGAGAGCGGCCACATAACTCCTCTCTTTGCCCTTCGCGGATAGATCATTCGCGCTGGAGCATTCGTTGGCCCTCCCTAACCTCTTGCAAGCCCCACATGCGGGCAACTTCCCATCGCACCTGACTTTGGCGCCACGACATCTCGAGCATGCTGACACCGGACGACTCACACGAAGCGGTGGTGCATCGAGGCTCTCGAATTTAGTCATGTTCAAAGTATGGTTGCGAATATAGGAATCTTTTCGCAATCATGACAACTGGGCTCGCAGGTTTCCAGATTGACAGTCTCTAGAGCCAGCACGTCAGACACGCTCGTACCCATAGATCCGAAAAGAACATATAAGCTAGAAGAATCAACCGGGCGATAATCAAGCCGGACGGAGGAAATGAAAGAGATAACGGTCAATGGCGAAGAGCGGTGACGAGGTTTGAAGAGTTGCGGAATCGCCGAACTGTTTGCTCCTGCAGAAGACAGACACGGTGATACTGCGAGGTTCTAGGCTACCTACCTAGGTACCTTACCTACTCCGCGTATTGGTACTGCATTGATTTTTAACGTCACGTAAATGCAGTACCTAATATACTTTACGGATCGCTCGCCCCAAGCCGAGATACATGGTCTTTCCGGGGCGGACGTCTTAACTAATCTAGCAACAGAACCGGCTCCCAAGCTCTTGGGACGTGGGAGAGCAGTATGTCTGAACCATGATGGGGACGGCTGGGGAGGCGGAAGAATGGTTCTGGTGGAGGCTGTGCGGGACACGGTGTAAGTTATGTGTCGAGGTGACTTACTCCGTAAGTTACTTGGACCGAGGAACGGACCGGAAAGGGCCGTGTTAGATTGGCGCAGAAAGAATAGGATAAGAATGGGAATGGAGCGGGGGTAAGGCTGAATAACGATAACGTTACCCTAACGTTTCAAAGGTTAATCGTATTAAGGTAAAGAGTAAGTTAACGTCAATTTAGGGATCACGTGGGGGTTTCGATGTGGGGATGGCTTAAGCTTGGTGAGACCGATGCGTAACATACTTAACTTACATGTAGGGTACATACTTTACGCACACCAAACGGCTTATTCCATTGCCCCCTTCCATGTTCCATAGGACGGTGACGAAGTACTGTAGCGCTGTGTGTGTCCGTATCCTGAGAAAATGATAAGGTTAATCCGTCATGGATCCTATAATTCATTTTCTAATATATTAAAAGAAGGCTCTCGCCACTTTTTGTCGAGGTATGTTTGATGAAACATGATCCGCTAAAACCATCGTCAAGCCGCTGCTGTCTTTAGACGGGCTCGATCCTCGGCGACACGTAACCTTACCTTAGGGTATCACTTCCTGCTGTTCATTCGTCAGAAAGCAGCACTACTATGTTTACAATCATATCAACCATCATCAACGACTGATCGAGTCGGATGCTGCACGCATTCGCTGCCCCATGGACTCGAGGTCGAGGAGAGAGAATCTCGAGAGCTTGGTTGCCGCTCAGCGCGGCCGCGATGCTCTCGAGAACGCCCGTGATGGTGAAAATAACGACCGTGAGGGCAATCGCGGCAACCAGCATGCTTCCACGGGAAGGATTGCGTACACTTTAACTGCTTGCTGCAGGTGTCGCCAGGTAAACCTTTTCTCCGCCTTATCTTCCACTCGCACCACACAGAGCATCTACTCTCTTCCATACCATTTCGCTTCTCAATTCTACCGTTGAATATTCCTTGTCCGACCCGGCTGACGCCCGTGCAGCGGAAAACTAGATGCGATGCCGGTCTTCCACATTGCTCACCATGTGAGCGAAGCAATGCCCCCTGTGAATATTTCGACACAGCAAAGGGCAAGAACGTACCTCGCTCGTACGTTATACATCTCCGCAATAGGGCCCATTTTCTACAGGCCGAACTTGCTCGACGCGAAGAAGACAACAGTCAAGAGCCAGATGCAGAGGTCCTGATACGTGGAGCCGGGCTGGTACGCTTCCAGGAGAATGAGGAATCCAAGTTCTTGGGACCGTCAAGTGGTATAGCTATCACAAGACTGGTGATGGAAATGGCAAAACAGAACACCGATACCAAGAGCATCAAAGAGGTCGTACCAGATACCATCGCCCAAGAGATCAAGGACCGCTTTACCCGGGAAAGTAAGAAACCGATATCGAAAATCTATCCTCACATCAGCGCCGTCGTGGCCCCGAGTTTACCGAGCCTGGACTTGACCAAGAGTCTCGTCGAGAACTTCAACCAGAAAGGTTTGCGAAGCAGGCCCGACTGAGGATACGTCGACTAATGCTATTCTAGCTCAATACATGCTTCCCACCCTGCATGAGCCGACATTCGCAGAGGACGTCAAGGACGTCTACAGTGGGTCTGCGGATCCGTACAAGAACTTCATCTTGCGCATGGTAATCGCAATCAGCATTCAGAAGATGGACACTCAATATGCAGGCCTTGCAGACAGCTTTTATCTTGGAGCCCTGTCGTACTTGGAGGGGGCAGTCAAACCCATGAACCTTGGTACGTTGCAGTGCTGCGCTCTTATCGCGCAGTACTCGCTTGTGACTCCGACAAGGACCGCGTCATATTGGGTGGTCGGTCTGGCAACAAGACTGTCTCAGGAACTTGGAATTACAGAGGAAGAAACGATTGTGCAAGATGAAGTTGGCAACCAATTGGACCCACTCCAGGTCGACATGCGTAGGAGACTGTTCTGGATAATCACGTCGATGGAGTACGGTCTGTCTCACAGTCTTGGACGGCCTAATGCTTTTGGTACTACTCCGGATCACATCAATGTGAAGTTTTTTGAGACTGTGGACGATCAGTATATTACATCTAGAGGTGTGCTGCCAGGGAGTCCTTCGTCCATGAAGAAGCGCATTGCAATCCATTTCCTCAAAATGAGATTACTCCAGTCTGAGATGAGAAGGAAGCTCTACCTCTGTAAGAGAGACGAGCCCAAAGACGATCAAGACCCTTGGTTTGTGACTATGGAGGCCAAGTTGGAGCACTGGAAAGCGTCAAGTCCCAGGAATGATGAAGGAAGCGGCTTGAACGAGACCTGGTATGTACCAACTCGCATACACAGTTGTTATGGTCATTCCCTTCACTTCCATCTGAACCGCTTGAGGCTCCCTTGATTGCTTCCTGCAAGGCGTGATTACCGCAGGCTCTCCTTATGTTGCGGCAACCGATCTAATGCTGGCACCGACAGGTTCAAAGGGAGATACAACACCATGATCGTCCTACTTTTTCGCCCCTCGCCTCAAGTCCCCCAACCATCCGTTAGGGCCGCGCGACTGTGCTACGATGCGTCTGTGTTCAACGTCTATATGCAGAGGAACCAGATCGCAACAAAGTCCGTGGACTTGACATGGATCTTCACACAGTCACTCTTCATGGCTCTGAACACAATCCTATGGTCGCTTTCGTACCCAGAAATCCGTCAGGAGCACCCTAGGGAGAAAGTCCAAAAGCATCTCGATACCGTTCTCGAGGCCATCCGTCTTGCGTCCGAACGTTGGCCCGGTGTTGCTTCGGCGCTGGAGTTGTACACCAACCTTGTGACCGCCTGCCTCAAAGTTTACGATGGCAGTAGCGAAACTTCGTACGTTGTGACATCGCCATCCAACAAAGCTTCGCCTGCCTCGTCACAAGATGTCACCACACCGCCTCCCATGTCCAGTCCTTCCAGTGTAGCGACGGGCTCTGCCCATTCAACGGTCCCTCTTGAGCATCCCTCGCCTTTCGGGTATGTGATCGACCACAACAACTCAAATCCGGCATATTCAGATCAGATCTCCCCCACCCAATCTCCGGTGCAATATATGCGACAGATGGTACCAGCATCAGCATCAGCACCTGCCATGCCACAACCCCTCCAAGATAACCGGTATCGTCCGCAACCTTCCTTCCAATTCACGACGACGTCTCAGGGTCCCGCGTTCGATCCTAACTCGTTCCACAATTCCCTCCCTTCTACCATGCTAGGCCTTCAACACTGGGACCCAGATTTCTCTTCTCCGTCTGCAACATCTAATATGCTGGCCCTGGCCGCACCGATGTATGATCCGAGCTATTATCTAGGTTCGATCGGCGAGCAGTACAGCCAGTATCTGCACGCACCTTATATCTCGGAACAGGCAATGCAGAGCCTCAATCAAGAACAACAGAGCGAACTCATGAACTCGCTAGAGATGGAGATGCAGGGCATCGACGGGTCCGAGTATTTTGGCAAAGCTGGTTGAAGGATGATCGTTTCGACTTATAGTTTGACTTTATACTCGGGCTTTGATGGCGACTGTCCCACTGGGTTCAAAGAATGTCATTGGCGAGGATGCACCCTACAAGCTTACCCTATCCCGCTTCGGGACTCACACCTTTCCAAAGACCCTAGCTCAAGTGCTGTGTGACCACGGCACTTCCCTTATCTTCAGCCTAGACCAGCAAGCATCGGGCCACTCTCTGTCGCCATCCTACAGCCGCAGAGCCTGTACTCGAACTTTTCAACACATTTTCACACAACCAAACTCATCAAGTGGCATTGAAGCGAGCTGAGACGAACGAAGAATGATTCGATGAATGAACGATGCGGAAAAAGGGGAGTTCTCGTGCGGTGGTTGAATGAAGAAAAAGAGTTTCTATTCATATATTCCTATGTAGCGGATACGGCTGCACTACATAATTGATTGGAAGCTGGGCGGACTTACAATCACAGTATCTGTTTCTAGCAAGGTGCAAATGAGCGACATTCTGATGGGCACGGCGGTGCAGGACGGGACACAAAATGACGGGATACGGATTAGTATTTGGTAATGTGTAGGATTAGGTACTTCGCGGTAGTCGGATTTTGCGTCCGCGAGCATGGTAGATGGAGCCTCCTATAGCTTTAAAGAGCGACGAAATCGGCGATTCTGAACTCAAGTACGAACGGGCTATCTCGACAGATAATGGGTTGACCTGTCTTTGAGAAACGTACTTGTTCAAGTATTTGCGGGGCTCTGTTTAAAGGTCTACCATCGATGTGACGCTGCAACGTGCTCTAATCACAATCCCAACCCACATCTCATCTATACACCCCTCCTCTAGAAGCCCTCTTCGACCCTACCCGATCGCTCCTATCCTCCATACCCACCAAGCACCGCACCACAACCGCTCTATCGATCGCCAGCTACACCTCCACCGTCCACACCATCCCCTCTCCCTCAACCGTCCAACAATCAAAGCTCAGACTTGCCTTTACGACTTCACCATCGCTCCCACTCCCACCTTCCCTCCTCGAACCCATCCTATCCCTCTCCCACCCGCCCGCTCATTCACCTTGTTATCCCCTCCACGGACCTGGTTACTTCCACACAGCTCACGAGCTGCGTTTCGGAAACGCGCGGCTCGGTTCGGGAAACCGGGCAGAGTGAGGGGATGGAAAGTAGATACGGTAGGCGTGAGGAGTGAAGACGGGCGTGGGGTGTGTGCGATTCAGCAGTATCTGAGAGACGCGCACGCGCGGTCTCGTCATCATCGCTTCGGTTACTCTCCCATTTCCGAATTGGAATGCTGCGGTCTTGCGGGAAGTCCCCCGCTTACGAAAGCGAGATGACTTGTGTCCCCTTGACCCTCCCACCCTGCATCTTCGCCGTGCGGGCTCCGAACTGAATCGCCCTCTTCTTCTCGCCCGCCACGCCTCTCATCCCCATCTTCCACGCCAGCAGCCTGAGCGCCTTCTTCCCCGGTTCCAGTCTCGGTTGTTCCTCTCCGTCCACCCCGATACCGACGCTCTCCTGCCCGAAGCCGCATTTCTCCCACACGGGACACGTCAGCGCCCAGCTCAGAAAGCTCTCGTCCAGGTACGGATACCGGGCTTCCTTGCCCCAGTGCGAGATGACGCGGTCGTCGCGGCCGAGGTTCCGTTGCCCGAGCCGGTTGATGTCGAGCTCGAGTTCGGCGAGGAGGCCCGGAAAGCCGTGGCGGGAGAAGGCGGTGGCGTGGCGGGTGTAGCCGGCGAAGAGCTCGTCGGCTCCGAGGCCCGAGAGGAGGACGCGTGCGGGTGTGGTGTAGGGTTGTGTGGTGTTGGTGGTTGTGTCGTAGACGGTGCCACGGCCTCGAGCGGCGAAGTATAAGGCGTAGGAGATCGAAAGGTCCATCTCGGTGTTGTGCGGGTGCATGAGGGAGATGACTTGATTGCGGTGTTGGAGGGTCTCGCTGTAGGGGACGTTGATTGAGACCAAGCGCCATGTTCGGCCTGGACAGACCTGTTGCAGCTCGGCGTGAGAGGTGTGGCCGGTTATACGGTCGGGACACTGGCTGTATGGATTCGAGTCCTGAGCGGCGGAGGAATCAGGGGCAGTGTGGTGCTTTGCCGCACCGAGAACGCGGGGATTCTCGAAGGCGACATTGAGTAGGTCAATAGTCTCATCAAGTGGGAGCAGATCATGAGCGAGACGGGCTAGTATTGTGCAGTCCAGCCCGCCAGAGAATAGGACAGCGATCTTGGGACGCTTCGTCTGAAGATTGTCGATTCCTGGAGTAGGGGGCAGTGGTATGTTTTCAACTCGTAGACGCACTGAATCAGAAAGTTGCTGCTCCAACACTACTATTGAAGGTGAGTGCATTTTTAGGGGTTGTATAATGGGAGTAGGTTGGTCTCTGTTGAAGGGAGGAATTGGTCTAACCTATCACACTTGTTAGTGTAGGGCAACGCTGAGCGTTTAAACACACTACTCACCAAAGATGCAGCATCTGAATACAAGAGACTCTCTGAGCTGTAAGGAACATGCAAAGGGGCCGGAAGTCGAGCATTCGTCGTGGTTTCCCACAAATCAAGTACATGTATACCGTTAGCCTTGACCTCATCAGAACCATGCTCATTCGTTCTGACACAGACACTGGAAATTGTAAGAACGCTGGCCATATTAGTATCAGTCAGTAAAGAACGCCTTCCAAGGCAGTCCCGTCCAAAGAAGACCTTGCCGATTAAGGCATCAAAATAAACAAAGGCGTAAGGACCTCGGACACTGCCAAATACAGCTGCGATGTGTTTGATGCGTGACCTCACATGATCCTGTGAAAGTTGATTCCGGGCTGTAGGGGTTGCCCTTGGATTAAGAAGACTAAAGAGAGTCTCTCCGTCATTTCCAGAAACCCTGGTATCACCAATCTTCCAAGCTTCCCCGTTCCAACAGAGTATGGATCCAGTCGTCCTATCCTGAAAAGGCTGGATGACGGTGTGGTCTCCTCGGAGGGACAGCACCGATGATGAGAAAACCATATGGTACTGCTGTGCTGTTCGAGAGAAATTATTGTCATCTCTAGCGTTGACTGTGATCTGAAGTTGTTGAAAGCTATCAGGCCCACGATTCTTCAAGAGCTCTGTAACAGCGCCATCTGGGCGAACGGGGCTTAAAGCAGAGAGTGTAAAGTGGATTCCGCACATCTTAACTTTGAACGCCTTGGAAGAGTAGCGATCATGTTTGTGAAATTCATCTATCCATGGCATGTAAGTCACCTTTTCGATTGTTGTATGTTCGAATTTTGTGTGACATCTAGAGTGTCTGTGGGTTAGATCCTACGAGTAGGTAGCGTTGTTTAACGTCGTTGGGAACAGAAGGCTCATGCGCCGCGTACCATTTTCAACTATCTTGCCTTCAATACAAACAACGGTCGCCACAAATTCCAAAGCTGGTTCGTTCAATTCAAAGGTCCTTTCATTCACAAATAATCTGAGTCAAAGTCAAGAGAAGTAGCTGGTGTTGCGACGCTTTGTGTTATACAAACCAGCTTCGAAGTTCAATCCGTTATAACAACCTTGCTGATTGTGCCCAAATGCCGGCTTGGAGCTTATGTCTACTCCTGGCAACACCGACGGGTTCCCTAAAGTCTCAGCGGGGGTGAAAAAAAATATAGCGGAACATGCTCAGAGCATCGAGACGGAGCAGGACACGGCAGATAGTCGTCTACGAGAAAGTGACAGCTCCACGGTCCGTGATGGATACACCGAAGCAAAAAGTCCTTCGGGGGCTGTTGCACTTGATACGAGACAGGGAGAGGGGAAGGTCTCTATGGGTCAAAAATTGGAGGACGAGGTACTGGATCGAAGTACGGAGGGGCGGATGCCGCAGTTTGGGGAGCCGGTTCTCGTCGAGCGGCTGCAGAACATATCACTGTCTTCACAGTCCCAAACACCATCTGTCGCCGGAGCTGTCATCTCGGGACTCGCACAAGTCAGAGAGACGTCGCCTACTCCTCCAGCACCTCCACCAAAAGAAGCAGCCTACCTTGATCCTACACCCAAGACCCCACGAGCCTCCCCATCACCTACTCGGACGAACTCTCGTGCAACTAGATACGCGGAAGATCCCAATAACCTAATATCCTTCGATGATGACCAGTCAAAGGCAACTTCGGGAGCCTCGTCCGACGCCGAATTTAACGAAATACAATCAAGGACTCAACTAAAAGGAGCAGACACAGAATCAAGGTCCGAGATTCAGAGCATAATGGATCAATTCGACGAAGGTGGTGGAGGACCAGGAATGGAGGAGGTAATGTCACCTCGCCTCGAACTCGCTGGGCCACTACTTGGAAGTCCGATCCAGCACCCACCTCGGAACTCAAGCCTCGAACCATTGAAGAAAGGCGCATGGGACACCTCACAGAATGTTGCCGGTGCACCTGATATTCAGTCACCAGCCTCGGATGCTGCCTCGCCGCTTCAGCTAGGAGCAAGTTCCTCAGTACCTCCTAAACCCCCTTCAATACGGAGAATCTCCCTTACTCATCCTTACAACACTCAGTTCACCGGTAACGACACACCGACTTCATCTAATGCAACGCTATCTCTCCACAAGCCTCCTCCACCAGAACCAGACCCGGAACCCGAATTACCCTTCGACTTCCACCGCTTCTTGGAACAGCTTCGTCACCGCACTGCTGATCCCGTAGCAAAGTTTTTGAGGTCATTTTTGTTAGAATTTGGTAAGAAGCAATGGATGGTGCATGAGCAGGTCAAGATAATTGGCGACTTCTTGGCCTTTATCACAAACAAGATGGCGCAGTGTGAAGTGTGGCGCGGAGTATCAGATGCTGAATTTGATAATGCACGAGAAGGCATGGAGAAACTGGTTATGAATAGACTTTACGCACAAACATTTTCGCCTGCGATACCTCCTCCCGCATCCTCGCCTGCAGGCAAGGGAAAGCGCAAGAACGCGAACAAGTCAGCTGGACCTGGTCGAAGAGGTCAGCATCAAGAGGACATCGAAAGGGACGAGATATTGGCGCAGAAAGTACGAATTTACGGATGGGTCAGGGAAAAACACCTTGATATTGCACCTGTTGGGGAGAGCGGGCGGCGGTTCTTGGTTTTAGCACAGCAAGGTCTCGAAACCAGCGCTTGTTGCTGGATATTGATCGCTGACGTTTGTACTAGAACTGCTGAAGATCAAGACTTATCGGGCGCCAAGGGACAAGGTTATTTGTGTCCTGAACTGTTGCAAAGTCATCTTTGGTAAGGGTTCCATTGCCCTACCCTCGTCGAATTAAGTTATCTAAACCAGTATTCTGTAGGTCTTCTCCGCAATTCCAAGTCCGCCGATACGTCCGCGGACGCATTTGTGCCGCTTCTTATCTATGTTGTGCTGCAAGCCAATCCAGAACATCTAGTGTCTAATGTCCAGTATATCCTCCGCTTCCGCAATCAAGATAAACTTGGTGGAGAAGCGGGCTACTATCTTTCCTCACTTGTAGGCACCGCGCATCCCGAAGTTAAAGGAGTACTGCTAATGAGAAAAGATGGGCGCAATTCAATTCATCGAGAACCTCGACCGCACAACGCTGACGGTATCAGATGAAGAGTTTGAAAAGAATGTCGAGGCCTCTGTGTCAGCGATCACGGAGGGCCACGAGAAGGACTTACCGCTGCCCCCAAATCATACTTTGATTCATGAGAAATCCACACTCAGCAGGCCAGAAGTGACACAGGATAATTCTATGGAGGCCGAATACTCAGTTTCAAGGCGACCAACGACATCGCGAGATGGAATACAATCATCAGCAGCAAGTGAGGGAATGGAAGATAACGCAGCCGTTGCCGGTCTTTTGAGGACAATACAGCGGCCGCTGTCCACAATAGGCAGAATCTTCTCGGAGGATGGAACGTCACAACAACGGCCGGGCTCCCCGGCCGGTAGTAATACGGCCCATGTTCCAATACCACAACCAGGGATAGCACGTAGACTGTCTCCGGCCGTTTTTCAGCCACCGAGTAAGAGTGGTGATCGTCCAAGGTCACCCGAAAGAACTCGAGAGGGAGAAGCCGCACAAAACAATCACCGACTGAATGCTGAGGAGGCTGCCGCGAGACAAGCTAGTGCTGAGACAGCTGAAGCGCAGCGGATACAAAGGATAGAGCACGCGAATGTTGTTGAGTAGGTAGTTCAGTTTGAAAGATCTCGGCTGTGAGGCTGCTGACCGATTCTCTCGTAGGACCCTAGCTGGTATGTTTCCAGACCTTGATAAAGATCTTATAGATGACGTTGTGAGAGTGAAGGAAGGACGGTATGTTGCACTAAATAGTACTCTGAACACACCCCCGCTAACACGTTTCTGACCACAGGGTTCATCTAGCGGTCGAGGCGTGCCTGGCGTTGAGTTCTTGATGCATGACAAGGGCGTCCTCTCTACCATCTTTTCGGGTACTATCATTTTCGCCACAGTGGCGTTGATGAGCCTGCGTAGAAAGATGTGAGATGATTATTTTGTTTGGGTGATCTCCATTGTTCCAATCGGCGTTGTTACACCAGTTGTATAAGACGCCCACTATCAGGTCAACAGCAAGATGATTGTGGTATTGCACGACACGCATAGACGAAGGAAAACACCACTGAGGACAATAGCTGTCAAGACCCTATCTGATGGCCTACAAGCTAAGGTCAATGATTCTGTATACAGAAGTAAAGCAGCAACCAAAACCCATCTGGCGGTATTTCCGTCAACAATACAGTAATTACCAGGCATGGCGAATTGCATCAAGGGTTTGTCCTCAGCTCTCAGCAATTACCATGTACAAACGTCCTCTTATAATCACATGCTTGCCCTAAAGTGTCGTTGGAAGGTCATTTTACTGTCAAGTTTACAGACTGATTGGTCTCTCTTATTCACTTAACGTCGATATACCGGTACGCTGGTTGTGTCAACAGCCAGTCCCATAGTTAAGGTACATGTAGGCGCATCAAGTGATTTATAAGCGCGCGTCTGTCGGTAACAAGCGCCGACCTGGAAATAAATCCGGATCCAGCTTTCGCAAGTAGAGAATTCGTACTCGGCGCATTGCAGGCTCAAGCGGGGTCGAAACAATATAGAATGACTAAGAAAAAGAGATCTCAAGCTGGTGGGAATGCCAATGGCACATTGGACCAAGTTGCAGCCCAAGGCCATTCCGCTGCCTTCGCATCAACGCCCGAGAAATCACCAACCTCAATCGCAAACTCGCCGAAGACGTCCAAACCAAAGCCGGCCGAGCCCTCGACTTCAGCACTGATAATCTGTCGAAACAAGTATGTTACTGCTCAGGATGCTATCTCACTCCCAATGTGTACTCACCAATTCATGATTTCTCAGCCGGTAGCTTACTTGAAATCTCCTTGCAGACATTGGCGGTACATATCCTCCTTCCATGGACCATGGCTACAACTTCCCCCAGAAGTACTCGAGACGCTGGCATACAGCAATTATACGTCTCCCCGTCCTCAACCCATAGATCCGGCGGTGTTCTTCGACCTTGTCAAGATTCGGCGCTTGGTCGAAGAGGCTACTAATCTAGCAGTACGTGCAGCCAACGGCACCACCTCATCAACTCTCAGCAACTCGCTGAATGCAGGCAATGGTCTTTTGGGTGGTGGGGGTGCGGCTGCGCTTGGCTTAGGGCTTGGCGGAGGTGGGGCGAATGCCAAGTTAAGCAGGGAGAGGAAGCATCGAATGCGCGAGCTGGCGACGCAGAAGCTATCTCACGCATACCACCTCGACGAGATTGCTGCCAGCGTCGCAACTATGCAGTCCGCTTCTGCGCTCGAGGAGGTTGCAAAGTTAGTGCTGCAGCGGAGTGAAGCGGATAGCGATGCGAAATACGTACACTTCTTTCACGAGAAGATACCGTCACGAATGCTCGCTCAGTGCACGAGCTTGAAACCCCTGGATGAGATCATCGCAGATCAACCAACGGTGTGTGCTCCGTTAAGGACACGCGCCGTGACACGGATCTTCAAAGATGACTTTGTGGGCGCCGCGAGGGACTTGACCGAAGCTTTAGCGATGCATCGATACATGACAGCGCAACACAAGGCTGGCAGAGGGCAGTTGGAGCTGGCAAATGCGCTTGGTGGCGCGGAGAGGAAGATTGGTGGCGGAAGGGACTGGAGGAACGAACTCCGGATCGAGGATGAGGATCAGCCGAGTAGCCTCGAGACACAGTTGCTTTTCCACCGGGCTGGGGTCTACTTGACCATGGCTTGCCAACATATCAACGCTGCTCTTGATGGGCTGAAACTGGCTGACCAAGGACATAAAGGTACGGAAGCGCTTATTGACAGTGAGACGTCAGCGCTGAGTACTGCTGAGAGGGAAGCGCATAGGCGCCGTCTAGAAGCACGCAAGTTGGTGAAGACGTACGCAAAGCGAGCTCTTCGAGACTATGTTAACTTCTTATCGAATTTTGGGTACACGCCTGGGTTGCCGTCAGAGGTTACAGAGGAGTTCTATCGCAAGGTTAACCTGGCCGCTAATGGCTACACGAAGCAAAGAAGTCCTCCTTCAAACAGACTACTCGAAATGTCAGGAAACTCCGGTCTGAGCAATGGACATCTTTCAGATGCTCTAGTTCCTCATCAAGTCGCCAATAGCCAACAGAACGGAGACAACAGCTTTTCCGAATCGGCTGCGTACCCACTACTCCCGGCGCCAATAGTTCACCAGCTGTCATCCTTGTTCTCGTCAACACCGCCAGCGAACCTACCACCCTATCCTGCAACGTCTCTTGCACTAGTCCCTAGAAAGGACAAATGGCATCACATCACATCGACAGATCCAGAAGCTCAGCTCATGGCCAGCTCTGAGCAACATGAAGCAATCACATACCATCCCTTGCTTACAGACGCTCTTCACTCCCTTCTCCTATGCCACTCACTCGTGCAGACATCCCCGACAGAGCTCCTTCGTCATGCCCACATGGCCGCACGCCTTGCAAGAGTCTGCGATGGGTATCCAATCTTCCTCGCTGCTCGCTCCCCAAGCCGCGCCGACTGGATCGAGGTCATCCGACGTGGGAACAACTGGATCGGCCTGGAGCAATCCTGGGAAACCCTCTGTGCGCCTGCTCCCTTACCCGGCCATCCAGGGGCCGAGAAAAAGGCGGAAACGGAGGAGCAAGCTAGGGAAAGACGAAAGCAGGAAGCAATCATGGAAGCTCTAGCCGACGAGCGCGTGCATGATGAAGCAAGCTTCCAGGCTGCTGTTGCCGCACGCGAGAGACGAGCGGAAGAGCAGAGACGTGAGGAGCTAGGACAGGGAGGGAATGGACCGAAAAGGTGGGCGCAAGAGGATGGAAAGGAGTATCCCATCAGCACGGAGAGGGCTGAGGCAATAGCCAGGTGGGTCAGGGAAGCGCCATTGGGAAGCGTAGGTGGGTCAGAAAAGGCAAAGAAAAGCGGAAAGAAGGGAAGAGGGAAGAAAGCGCCGGGACCGGCGTCAATAGAGCTGCTCGATGGCGTGGAGTCAATGTCTGTTAACGGCACTTGGGAGGGTCTTGAGGACAGGGTTGAAGAAGATGTCGACTAGTCGACTGACTTGAATCTTTCCTCCTGGCCTACTCCGCTTTGGTGACCGGTCAGTTACTAGAAGTGCTGTGCTCCTGGCATGAGATGGTACGACTCTTGGTTGGATTGATAGAGTTATAGACAGCCAGCCCCTAGATGATTTCTGTTGAGCCCTCTTCTGCGCAGCATGCAATCGGACGCTTTTGTGCGTCAGTCGAAGTTGCGTTACATAACGGCTGAAGTTGGGATTTGAAGATCAGAGTTCTCCCATGTCGAAGATGTCTCCTACACCCTTATCCTCCCTTATCCTCTTTCGTACATACACCATCTTCTCCCCTTCGGCCTCATCGGCTTCCATAACCAGCCTTACGGCTAGTGCTACCTCTAATCATGAACGCTGCAACCTGCCATCCCAGGCAGCCGCCTTCCATCGTCGTCTTTTCCTCGCATCAAGATCACGATGTACAGGCACAATGTAAGCGCTCACTCCTTGAAAATCATGACCATACTATATAGCTACGGTATACAGATCTCAATACAACGAGACCATTTCTTGGAATATGAGCGATGCGTATGAGTTCCAATAATCCGTCACAGTAGGACTTCGTGACACCCCACTTAATCTGATTATTAAGGGTATGCATCAGCATATTAAGTTGTGCCATATGATTTAGTCATCATTTCTTTCAGCTGCTTACTACCGCGACGTACGCGATGAGGCTCTGCTAATTACGTCATTCATACGTCAAAAAATTCCACATCAAACGTTTAAGAATCCCCGTACAAGTGACAAACCCCACCTGGACCCTGAATTGCTTTCAATGATCCTCAATTGATCTCGTACCACCTACGGCACATCAACGCGACTGCAACCCAACCAAAAGTCTTATCTGAGACATAACGTTCTATCTTCTTCTCAATCGCGCTTCACAAACGTCTGGACCTGCAAACCAAACCCAGCCCAGCAACACTCACCTCAACCACCCCAACCAATCACCTAAACGCCAAAATCCATCACCAAACCATCAAAATGCCGAACCACTTCCCCACCACTACCACCAGTACGGACCAAGATCGAAAACAAGACGAAGCCTCAACCCAGCGCATTGAGGCTTCTCGACTCGGCGATGACAGAGTCAACAGCGCGGTTGATTCGGAGAAAGGGATGTGGAGCGGCGCGGGGATGAGTCCGGATCAGGGTGGGAAGGAGCAGGGGGAGAGGGATCGGTTGTATGAGGAGCGGATGGAGGATGAGTATGCGAAGCGGGAGGGGGGCGCGTAGGTCGGGTTGGGTTGGATGCGGGGCGATTTGGGAAAGGGGGGGTCGATGGGTAGGGAAGTAGAGGGGAAAATTGTCATCAATAGCTAATTCGACTCGGACTCTACTCGAAATGCGCTCTGTTGTGGACAGTATTACAGCTCGGTAATCGAGAGTAGAAAGATGCAATGAGAGCCAATGCAAGATCATACTTCATAGGTGTATCGTTAAGTTTATATTCATTCTCAAGACCGCGCTTTCGAGACAAGAACGTTTATCCCCCATGATTGATGGCTCTCACCAACCCCACCGCCGCCCCAGCCGCGACCCCACCCACAACAACCATCTGCAGCGCGCCCTTGACGCAAAGCCACACGTTCTCCCGTCCCCTCCACCCCCTCACTACTCCCGTCTTGACCCACCCAAACACAAACAGCGCCACGACCATGACGCCGATACTGATCCACAGGGCGAGCAGGACCTCGCTGCGCTTGACGCAGAAGTACGGCAGCAGCGGCACAAAGCCGCCGACAAAATAGCCTATGGCAATGGTAACGCCGGAGACGAGGGCACGGTTGGAGGCCGGCGGGGGTAGTTGGTGATGGAAACACATCAGGAAATCGAGGAGGGCGGTTGGCGAGTCGTGGAGGGTTTTGGAGACGGTCGAGATGGTGCTGGTGGGGAGCCCGTACGGCTTGAAGATGGAGTGCACGAGCGAGTGCGTTTGGCAAGGGGAGGTGCGGATTAAGGTGCGGGTTTTTTGGATGGTGACGCGGTACGCTTCGCTGTCGATGAAGAAATGGGTTAGCTGATTGCTTCGTTGCTTGAGTAAATGTTTGGAGGAAGGAAGAGGTACTCTTCACTCTTGGTGCCTATGTAGCCACCTAGACCCATTGAGATGGCGCCGGCAATGAGTTCTGCGAGACCGCCGAGGACGACCAGGCGCGTATCGCCGAGGGAAGAGAGGCCTGCTGTCAGGGCAAAGGGTACGGTGAGACCGTCTGAGAGGCCGAGGATGGCGTCTGAGATCATGCGCGCGTCGATGCTGCATCGTCGGGTTTTGCTCGGTTTCTCTCCTGGTGGCCGGCAGTCGTCACATTGCTGAGCTTCAAGATCAACGTCGCTGTCGGTCTTCTCGCTAGTTGTGACATCTACCGGTTCTGGCGCATGTGAGGTTTCTGTTTTGGGAGTTCAGCTTGGCTGCCAGTAATACCTCGTCCTTGTGAAGGAATCTGCATTGGAGTAGACCTACCATGACCCGGAACCGGGGGAGGGTTGATTGCTGCAGGGAGTTCTCTTCTCGACGTCCAGAGCGGCGAGGTGGAAGGATAGAAGAGATGCTTTAGGAAGACGAAGGACATTTTGGCGTATAGGAGGATAGTGGAGCTACACCGAGAGAGTGATGATAAGGATAGGAGGTGTCAAAGGTCCTTAAAGTGATCTTGAAAGTCTTGGGAAAGTTGACATTCAATGCGCAGATGCTCATGTGCAGAAATAAACCTTGGGAATGGGTTGCACAAGTCGTATTTTTCGACACGGCGCGTCGACCGAATCTGAAGACAGCCGGATGTTATAGATGTACGAAAGTCCTGCATCAAACGGAGGATTCGCGGCAACGTTGATATTCATGATGCTGATATTGTTAGGTGCTGCTGTGAGTGACTTGTAGCAGAGCCAATCAGAAACGAGCGGATTGTAATCCAACTTGAAGATGCACATGACAGGTACAACCGTCGCGATTATCTTGCATGACCATCTTATCTGATCTTCTGTAAAATGATTTCATATCCAAACACGGTTTTGAGACGATAAGTAACATTTCAAAACGGAGAAAGATTACTGTCATGACCTTGTGTTGACTTGTATGGCTGTTGGTAATCGATCGGGCACGGAGCCAAGAGATCGAGAACTTACCGACTCAATGTCGGCACTATCACAGGTGATTATTCTCGATCTCTCTCGACCAGAAGTAGTGAAAGACTGCCCTGGAACAGAGGCGAAATGAGGGAATGAAGCAAGTGGAGATATGGAGATAGACCGATGCCCCTCAAGCACCTCCAGTCCACTTCCGTACCAAATCAGTCTCAAGCAGAGGAACTTTGCCGATGGAAACCCTAATTCTCTCGAGACAGCTCCACCGCGACGCGACTTTTCATGGGCAAAGTCCAGGTGGTGCATCGCCAAGCTGTAAGTTTTTATCATTTATGCCGCAGTATGTTGATGTACCTGTGGATCTAAGGACAGTGATAGGTGTGGGTCTCCTTAGAAAGCATGCGTCTCTTCGTCCTGATATAAAAAGATCAGAATATCCCAATCCAGCAGCGATCGCCTCAGCTAAGAAGCATACATGCCCAATCTATCACAAGTTCTTCCGATATGAGGAAGAGAATGCGCCAAGGTCCATTGACACCAGTGATCGTGAAGGGTGATCTGTATTGGTAAAAAGCACCGTCAGACGTCCGCAGCTTTGGAGGAACGGGCCGTCCTTGACGCATCACGAAAGCGCTTTCTGGACCAGTCCCTTGGCACGATCGGACATCGATATCCCCAAAGCGAGCTCATGCCCCTTGTCCGACATCTTCCCCCAAGTCTTCCTCAATATGGACACGATCTTGTCCTCATCATGCTCCTTCTCAAACTCCTCAAACTGATCATCCAAAAACACCAAACAAGCCACATCCTCCAAGATCTGCGTCTGCTCGTCTTTTTTCAGGTTCTCCTTCCGTATCATCGCCCCAATGCTGTGCACATCCTCCTCCGAATATCCACACTCAAGGCAGATCTGCTCGGCCTGCTCAGCCTGGCGCTTCTTGAGAAAGGTGCGCCAGGCGTGATAGCCCTGCTTGTTCATGGGGTATGCGTCGCGTGGAACTTCCCATCGTCTGAAATGCTGGGCACGGATGGCTAGACGCAGGTTGTCTGGAGCGGATGGGGCGCGCTTTTCGAGGTAATTGCTCATTTTCTTGGCGTAATGGAGTTCGTACGGTAGTTTCGCCCCGTTGCTCTCAATGATCCGTGGATCTTGCGCGTGGGCTTCGTCGATGAGACGAAGCGCCTTTGATAAATCTGCGGCCATTGCTGCGAATTGACAAAGCTGCTCGTATCGTGTCGGAACGACGTTGCTGTAGGAGGGATTCGGGGGCCTAGAATTAGCGACGCCAAGCCCCGCACTCGCTGGGAGTTTCGCTTGACTGTTCACAGCTATTGGCGCCGTTTAAGCATCTACCGTTTGTGCATCTTCAAGTCTTGAGATGACTTCTACAACTAAGCTTCAATGCAGCCGAGAAGAAAGAGAACTTACCTTTACGAGGGACACTCGTGCTGGGTTTGCGAGTCGTACAGGTATAGGGCGCTTCAGTAGGGCATCTTAGCTTATACATAAGGCGCTCTGATTACTACGTGTATATCCCAGTTTCTCGATGGCCGTGCATAGGTATGCCACGGATGATGAGAATGTGCGATTTATTAAGCAAGGAGAGCAGAGTCCAGCGGTCACTACCTAGACCCACCCGTGCCCTTGTCCTCAAACTCTCTCTCAACCTCTTCCGCCATCGTCCTCAAATCGGGAAACATCCACCCGTAACTAACCCTCTCCGCCAATTCCCCACTTGGCTCCTCCTCACCCCTCGAGATCCAACAACTCGACAACCCAATCCCCTTGCACGGCACAATATCAATCTTCAGCGCCTGCGCCACATGCAACACCTCTTCCTTCCGCACCCCGAAATCCTCCTCCGCCCGCCGGAGTAGGTACTCGAAGTTCCTCACATCCGGCTTATACAATCCGATGTCCTGCGCGGTGTAGATGGCATCGAACTTGACGCCTTTCAGCGGTTCCGCCAGCGTCTTCGAGAAGCTATCTCGGTCGACGTTGGACAGAGGCACCAGTTTGTAATGTTTCCCTAGCGTCTGCATGGCGGCTACGGTGTCCGGGAAGGCGGGCCAGGAGCCGATACTGGCGGCGAAGGTATTGGCTTCATTGTCGTCGTCGAACTGAATGCCTTGTGCGTGGCCTAAGCCGGTATAGGATTGTGCGAGGATGTCCGAGTAGAGTAAGGTGGGGCTTTGCCGCTGGAGAACTTCTTCGATGTCGTGAAATGCTCTCAGTAATGCTGACCGGTCGGTTTTGAGGGGGCTGGATGCAGACAGGCGGGACGTGAGGGGCTTGAGCGCGGTTGCGATGCCGGTTCTCCAGTCGATTAGCGTGGCGTAGATGTCGAAGGAAAGGAGTTTGAAGGAGGTCAGGGATCTTGTAGGCATGGAGCTCGTCATGTAGGGCTATTGACAGGTCTGGTGTGTCGCTAGATAACCATAGGCAGTGCTAGAGGTCTTTTAAGTCCATCGAAACTGAGTTCGACAGGTTTTCATGTGGATATTTCCTTGAGCGGGGCTTGCTGACAGCGCCCCGCACTATGGCCCAGGCCACAGCTTCTGTTCCAGGCAAGGGATACAGTTAGAATCTCCTTATATAGACTGGGCTGTACGACTCGACGTCTTGAAGAAGCTATCTAGTCAAGTGATGCCGCGGTCAACTTATAAACCACTTTTTGTAGTTTTGATGGTAGCCATCTGCCAGTACTTTGGCTATGGCACCAAGGCCAACTGTAACCATCAGCATGCCTGAAACACTGGAGTACATAGAACGCCCAAGCACCTGATCCTTCACACCAGAACGCCCCTTTTTGATTCCCGAAGCGCAGGACCATTGCGAGATACGGGTATACCCAAGTCTTTAAACGCACGCTGTACAAGCAAACATACCAAGCCCAGAATATGAACTTAGAAAAAGCCGTCGTCATCATAACCGTAGACCTCCCAACGTGGGAAGTAGAATTCGCTGGTGAGGTACGACACTGCTGCTTGCCAAAGCCTGCAATCAAGCGGCTCTCGAGCAAGCGACCAGTATCGTTATCGCCCGTAGGCCTCTATGCCACTACCGACACCTACCATACCAACACCATAGCTACCGCCTCTCTCGCCAAAGCCTGGAGGTCGTGTGGTGCTATAATCCTGTTCGCTCAATGTAGTAAGCGACAGAGCTGAAGCACCAATTGCGAAATGCACAGGGACGCTGTAACCAACCATTTTCCGTTTCTTCTTAGAAGAGCCTCCTCTCCTGCTACCCTCTCCATCTCCAGATGAGTAGCCTGCTCCACCCGGATCTCCGTCATCATCGACGTACCCTTCCCCATAACCCTCGAAGCTATGCTCATCATACCGCCTCTTCTTTCCGCTGCGTTTCGGACGGGCTACCTCCGCTGACGGGGTCGCCACAGTAGTGGCAGCATTGCTTTGAAGGTTTGGCCTTACAGTGTTGGTGGGAATGGGCATTGACTTCTTTGCGGGCACATCAGCCGGCGCCGGTATCTGCTTGGTTTTCTCATGGCCAAGAAGATCTTCCCAAATCTCGTTGTTGGGTACTGGTCCCGGCTCCATCTTCATCGCGCGATCCAACTTGGCCAGCAAGGCATCTCCCAGACCCTTCTCAACCTCTTTGCCTACAACCTTCTGGTTGTGCCACTCCTCGTCTGGCCACTGCACAAGCTCCATCAGCCCAGCTGATTTGCCAGACTCATGCTTGACAGCCTTGTTTCGCCCCGCTAAACCAAAACTCTTGATCTTCCCTTCGTATGACTTTCTCATCTTGTTGATCTTCTCTCCCGTCACCGGATCAGTCCGAGCCACCGTCGCAGCCAAAGGATCCAGACCGTAGAGAGAGATCAGGTTCTGCGTAGGATGTGGTTGTGACAGGGGATGAACTACCCATGGCTCCCTGTCAACAAACCGCCTTTCACTGAGGTGGAGCAGAAGACGGTCAAGCTCGACAGAGTGGTAGAGTGAGGAACCTCACCAGATCTGCAAAGCAAATAGAGGGGTAACCATTCATCATTCCTCGTCTCTGTAACATCTTTCATTTCCTCATCTTCCTGCGCCGACCGCTCCCCGCTTGACGAGCCGTCCAGCGCCATGGTGAAAGTGGATGATGACAGCGGAAGCGGTGAGGGCAGCTGCCGGGGCCACCGAGCGCAAAGCCAAAGCTAGAATCATCGACGGTCACCTTATGCAGGATTGTTCTACTTTCGATCTCCCAGTGTGAGGTCAACTTCGGTGAGTGGTGGATTGTAAGTCAAGACCTGAACGATCACTTCGAACGAACTTGACGAAACAAGGTCAAAACGGGCACAATAGGTTACATAAGCGATGCCAGCCACAACCAACACAGCCTTGTTTCACCAATGACAGCGGAGACTCCACCACGCCACACCAATACTGGTAAGTTAGCGAGCTGACCGTTGGATTTTCTGTAATGGACGATGAGTTCGGAGATGACGCAGACTTTGCTGCAGCATTCGATGCAGCTCAAAAGTCGTATACGTCCAAGCCAGTCCCTGCAAGTGGCAATCTCTCTACGACGAATGCTCCGAAAGTGGTGCAGCCGAAGCCCCAAGCTCTCCCTAATCGCACAGCGCCTTCTTCAATTCTCGTCTCTCCCCGGCAGAAGGGCAACCCAATCCTGAACAACATCCGATCCTTGCCATGGGAGTATTCCGACATACCCTCCGACTACGTCCTGGGTAATACCACCTGTGCCCTCTTCTTAAGCCTCAAGTACCATCGTCTACATCCCGAATACATATACTCGCGCATTCGGGCTCTGGGTGGAAAGTACAACCTCAGAGTCTTACTTACTATGGTGGACATACAGAATCATGAAGAGTCACTGAAAGAGCTTTCGAAGACTTCCTTGGTCAACAACCTTACGTTAATTCTCTGTTGGTCCGCGCCCGAGGCTGGCCGCTATCTTGAGCTCTTCAAATCGTACGAGCATGCCTCTCCCACTTCTATCAGGGCGCATCAAGCGACATCATACTCGGACAAACTCGTCGAATTCATCACCGTGCCAAGAAGTATTAACAAGACCGACGCAGTTGGCTTGGTATCTAGCTTTGGCAGCGTGAGGGCAGCGGTGAACGCAAGGCCAGAAGAGATTGGCTTGATAGCAGGATGGGGTGAGAAAAAGGTGCAGAGGTGGTGTAGTACTGTGCGAGAACCTTTTAGAGTTCGAAAAGCTGGAAGACAAAGTGCCGGTCTTGCGAGAGCAAGTAGCACAATGGGACTATCGCGGGAGAACAGCCGGATGGAGATAGAGCAGGAAAACTCTGCGCTGGAAAGACCAGATGCTGTCTTACCTATACCAATCAGTATGGTACCTAGGAGGCAGGCATCGGGCCTTGAAGCCAGCAGCAGTGGCGCAATTCCCGATACAGAGAAGAGGCCACCGACTAGGCTAGCCGAAGATCTTGCGCTCTGGGAGCCTGGTGAAGATGAAGAAGAAGCTATGCTGCTTGCCGCGGCTGAAGAAGAGCAGAGACCGATAAGTCAGAACACCGAGCAAGCTGCGAGTCTCAATACGAGGGCCCCAGAGTCAGCGCCAAAGGGCGGCCAGATGAGCGAAGGTGTGATGGCAGCTTTAGCAAGGTTGAGAGAGGAGAAATGACCTATATGAACAGCCTCAATAGGTATAGAGGCGTTCACGGAGCATTTGGGGCGGCGAGTTCGGCATAGCTTCAGTCGTTTAGGGAGCTATGGTATCTGGCTGTAAAGCCAGGAACAGGTCTGCAAATTAATCACTAGGCATGCATGTTCGGCCCCCTATATCTATACTGTCTTGTGTCCTTGATCGAGAAAAATTTGAACATTGTATCTGGAAGGTACTCGATCTTTTGCAACGGGGTGGGCTCATCCTTACAGGCAGAAGTCTATTTTAAGTTCAGACGTAGATCCCGGAGCTGTCGTGCACGGATCAATCATTAATAATCTCATGACCATAGTCGAGCCGTGATAGCAAGCCATGATCAAGCTTTTGTGGATCGAATACCTTATGCCTGCAACTTGTGAAGTGGAATGGGCTTGTTGAGCGCAGCAAGTCAATTTCAACGCTATAACAGAGGCAGACTGTCAATTCCCACCACTTTTCCTTCAACACACCCATCCTTACTCTGCGCTCGATTTGTACACAGTAGCACTCCAAAGATGGAAGATATACCAGAAAGACTTAAGCGATCTCTGGAGGGTACTAAAGCGGAGTACAAGCAACTTGGCAAGAGTGGCTTAAGAGTATCAGTTCCTATCCTCGGTGCAATGAGCTTTGGCACTCAATCCTGGCAGCCATGGGTTCTCGAAGAGAATAAGGTGAGACTGTTCAAGCGCCATTCGCTCCATCAACGGTGCTAATGTGCACTGTAGGCTCTCCCGATCCTCAAAGCTGCGTACGACAAAGGACTCAATACGGTGAGAGGACTATTACACGCCCCTACCTGCCATGTCGCCAGCAGCTAAATCTTTGCAGTGGGATACGGCCAATGTTTACAGCGACGGAGTCTCGGAAGAGATCATTGGCAAGGCTATTACCAAGCTAAAGCTTCCGCGCCACAAGCTTGTCATTCTCACCAAGTGCAACGGGACGGTTGGAGAGGAGCCTGGCATCATGGCCATTCCACGGAGCGAGCTGGCGAAGAGCAAAGATTACGTTAATCAAGCTGGTGTGTCTAAGGTCCAATCGTGGGAAAGCCAGTACGACCAGAGGGCATATGGTTGATTGACTATTCCCGACAGGTCTATCCAGGCAGGCGATCTTCACCGCCGTGGATGCTTCTCTGAGACGCCTTCAGACCGATTATATCGACCTCCTCCAGATCCACCGATTCGACGCCAGTGTATCCATCGAAGAGACAATGGAAGCACTTCATGACTTGGTCAAGAGCGGCAAAGTTCGGTACCTGGGCGCGTCTTCGATGTGGACTTACCAATTCGCCTTGATGCAATTCACGGCGGAGAAGCACGGCTGGACGAAGTTTGTCTCTATGCAGAACCACTACAACCTTCTATACAGGGAAGAAGAGAGGGAGATGATCAAGTTCTGTCGCGAGACGGGTGTGGGCCTTATCCCTGTACTGCAACTCTCAAGCTCTCGGGGGTTTAGGCATAGCTGATGGCGAATTCTCCAGTGGGGGCCCCTCTGCCGCGGTCACCTCGCACGCCCACCGGCCGAGTTCGGTACCACGCCACGCTCAGCGGGTGAAAAGAGTATGCCCACGTTCTTCAAGACGGCCCAAGACGAAACTGACCAGAAAATTATCCGCCGTGTCCACGAGCTGGCAGAGAGGAAACATTGGAAGATGAGCCACGTTGCGCTCGCATGGATCAACACGCGCGTTACGAGCCCGATCATTGGATTCAGTAGTGTCGAAAGGATGGAGGAGGCGCTGGAGGCTCGAGGGAAACGGCTTACGGAAGAGGAGGAGAAGTTTCTGGAGGAGCCGTATGTGCCGAAAGCTATACTGGGACATACATAGGCATGTGTTGTGGTGGAATGAAGTGGACGACCCTTGTAGAAGACGGACGGTGTTGATATGCGATCAGTTTGACGGTCGGGTCACAACGTGGCCCAAAGTACACTCCGTTGACTGAGTTCATCTGGCCTCGTTCTTCTGGGTGCTAAGTGCTGACCTGCGCTCTGTCTTGTTGGTGAGGGCGACTTGCATACTCGTAAAGATGCTGAGTTCTACCAGAGTCATCCAAGAGCCCATTACCTATTATTGTAGCTTACATGTTAAGGTACGTGTAATTATTTAGAATGTGGGGTTGAAACCTTATCCTATTCCAAACGCGGGGTAGCTCTCCCGCGTAATCACGGCGCTTGGGGAAGTCGCATGACCCCGCATAGCGTAGCATGGAATGGCCTCATCCGCCTCAGCTCATGTCTCTCCTCCCCCTCACATCCCGCTTTGGTACCTGAGCATCCTTCCACCTCATACGTATTCACTGTCTACGACACACACTCCATTACTGATCCTAAGGAGATTATATTCACATATATCGATCATCCTCCGCTATCAAAACTATATCATCTTCAATCTGCCCTCATCTGAAGCTTAGATTGCCAGATCAACTTCCAACATGTCTGCCGATACACAACCTCTATCCAAGGTCGACTCCGCTGTCTCCGGCTTGTCGTCTTCTCCACCCAAGGATGAGAAGAAGGGACATCGGAGAGCGAGTTCGAGCACGACCGGGGTGTATAATATCAATGACCTAGGTATGCTTTGCTCCTGCACCCGGAATCCAATGGCGTGAGGTGCTGCGGAGTAAGCAAACCAGTGTGAAGAACTCTGATATTAAATGATTTTTACAGAAAAGGAAGGGAAGGAATTGCAGATAGCAAAGGAGACGCAGAAGCTGAACTGGTATGTCTCTCTCATATCGTGTCCTTCGGTCATAAAATACCATGGACCGTGTTTGTCTACTCTCTCATATCCAGCTCCTGCACTCCGTACACAACCCATCGTACTTCCCCAGAAGTAAGACTGACGCAATATTTTCAACATCGCAGGAAGCTAAACACCTCTCCCGCAACACTCGACGAGAAAGAAGCGCTCAAGAAATTTCTCACCAACCCACCAGTCAAGAAGATCGACCTACATTTCCCATTAGGCCTTGAAGTGACAGCCCGAAATCTGAAAGGCGTTACGATCAAGGATGCACTGGATGCCATACACAAGCAATTCAAGAAAAAGGTAACGTTTTCCACCTACAGGCCACCCCCGCTCTTCCCCCGCTTTCAATCGCAATCTCTGAAATCCCTATGAGGCTTACTCGTAAATTCTAATCTTGCGTTGCTTTTGGCTGATAATGGTATAGGCAGACGACGAGCTCGAGAACCCGATCCTGGCCGGTTTCGAATGGGACAAGGAGGAGTCGTGGACGCGGCTCATCGTGCATCAGAAGAAGGAGGGCGCACCAGTCGGGAAGAAGAAGAACAAGAAAGGCGGCGCCGATGACGAATGAAGTCAGCATCAATTGACGCTTGCATTGATGCCTTGCCGTGAGCTGGGCTTGTGCTATTCCGAGACGATGCGCTGTGTGTGCGATGGAGCTGGTTGTTAGCTAGGTATGTGGGTGAAGATGTGGTAGTATTTAGAGCCTGACAACGGCGAAAGATATTGCAACAAGAGCATAACATTGCTGTGCCGTGCGTGATGAGTTGCAATATATGCAGTGCTTGAATCAGTCAACACCGAACTTTCCATCCCAGCCCCTCCCTTAGACCTTCACACCCCCTACCACATATGATTGTGTCTTGGTATCATATCAGATCCCATCTCTAGAAGTACTCATCAGTCAACTTCGCGTGGGAAGGAACTTTTGCGCTACCGAGAAAGCGAGTCCGGTCCAGCGCTAAGGTTTCGAGCCCTCCCACCCCTACAACGCAAAACCATCAAACCTACAATAGATATGTATTGCCGCAATATATGCTAGTCCAACGACGAATCATTGACCGGAAGAATAAGAGTTTATGATACAACAGAGCGACCTGGATCGCATACTTTACATATCTCCACATCTATTTCCCTTGGCTGCATTTCCAATTCTTAGTTACACAAGTCCATCCATAAGCATACAGTGACTTCACATCCCATATTCCACCACCAGCACCAACAAGATAAGGATCCCAGCACGTCTCGACTCGCGTCCTCAACCCACCTCGGAGAAGGAAAAGCTATCAACTCGTACCCGCGATCCAAGACCGTAGGTAGCAAAGCACCTTCCCCTCCCTTTCCCCGCTCTACTCCATCGCGATCCAGAAGAAAGCACAGCCGTGAAGACCGAACCCGCACCCGCACGCCTCCTCCAACCTCCTCCGACCTCCTCTCTGATACACAGTGAATGACCCCTGCATCAGTTGCCGCCCTCAACTACCCTTATAGCGATCGACGCCGCCCCGGCGCCTCTAAAGCCAACGCATGCGCCACATCCACTTCTCCACCATTGGCGAAGTCGTTGCAGATTGTGGTTAAACATTCAGCGCCGTTGCCGTAGGGGTGGCTGATGCCTGGATTGTTTATTTGCTCGTCGTTGCTTGGCGATGTGCCCCAACTGACATACTGTCATGGCGGAGTGGGAAGGCCACGCCGGTGAGGGTCGTGAATGGTAACAGGCCCGACCTACAACCACGCCATTCCTTCCTAAGTCCGTTTCAGCACGGAAACACAAGTTCCGCTCGCTTCGTTCTGTCCAGAAGATGTGGTCGCAGATCAGCGGAACCACCAGTTTACCTGGGCTCTGTCAGTATAACATGATATTTTTCAGTCATTAGCTCATCCCTCTACTGACCGAGCCAGTAATGCCTTCTCCCAACCCTTTAATACTATGCCACCACCCCTTGGGTATAAACAACCCATCCCCTCGCCCAAGCCGCGCTTCATACCCTCGCAACTCGCCCTCGAAGCCGCCATCCCACGCACCCCACACCTCGCTCTCCAGCAACCTCTTCTCCTCGCCCTGCATCATCTCCTCCCCTCTCAACACCCCCTCCCCCGCCCTCCCCAGCTTCGCTCGAACGTGCCCGTAAATCTCAGCCCCAACAGCCGGTTCAAAGAGCCGCACCACCTTCGTCCCGGCAAGCTGGACGAACAGATTCGGGTTCGGGTCCCGGTGCAACGGAGTGTATGTCGGCGCCAGCCCGATCCAGACGTTGGTATCGTAGATGTCGCCTTTGCCCGCTTTCAGGACCAGGTCGGGGGCCGGCACGTCGTCTCTCAGTCGCGGTGGTAGCGCCGCGACTTGCGCTTGCGCGAGATACAACCTGTACGGCGTCGCGGGGGTGGCGCTCTGGGTCCAGTCCAGGAAGAGATGGAGAGGCGCTTGGAAGCGGCGAAAGGCTGGTGGTGTGACCTTCGAGGTTGGTGCGGAGGGGTTTGAGGTCAGCTCTAGGGGCACGAGGGTTTCGCCGTATGGGTCCAGGTAGGCGCGGTTGAGTGTCTGGATAGCATTGTCGGGATTGGGGCCTGTAAACCATGCGTTTACGGCCGGTAATTGGCCAAAGTGGCCGTGCGGTAGTGATGCTGGGATTGCAGGTAAGAAGGCCTTTTGACGGAAGGTGTCAACGTTGCCATTTTCGAGCACGTTGACTTTGCGGTAGCTGGGTGCATTGGAGGAATGACGGATGCCTTTTGCTCGATGTGCCTGTCGTAGTCCGCATAGGAACATTTGAAGATCCTACGCTTTGAATCTCATGTTCTGTGCTTGTATTTTGATTGCCTTTAGGTAAGAGTTAACAATATTCATGCAAAGACAGTACGACTTCCTAACCCGGGTCTCTACATTAGTTCGTCTCGTCAAAGCTATGAACCTAAGCATTGCTGACCTCAAAGAACCAATGACTTCGCAAAGAGATTCCGTCTTGACGCTAGTAAACCACGCGATTGCCTTTTCTCAAGATGAGATCGAAGCCACCGATGAGAAGCGCAGCTGTATTACTCGATGGGCTTCTCGTGCCTCGGCAACCAGCCCCCGCAGTCCGCTGTTTGATGCTTTGTAACCACTGACTCGAACGTTGTTCGAGTCAATTTCAATAGCGGGGAGCTGTCGATTTATGTCTACTATCATCCAATATTCAGTCTCATTTTTTCGCGAGTAATCAAATTTGTTACTGAGGTGTCTATATATCCCCATATCTCCTTCGTCTCCATCTGGAAGAGTTCTGGTGTAACGCTACGCCACGATCGAGATCAAGTCTCTACTTTGGGGTATCTTAAGGAAACACAAATACAATGGCCAGATCCACTGAAGCGATCGCCAGAAAGAATGGCTACGACAAAGATGCTTACACGTACTATCCGGTACTCATCGTGGGTGCTGGGGAGTCCGGTATTGCTATGGGTTGCAGATTGAAGGAAGTCCTGGGCTTTGATCAATTTCACATTGTCGATAGACAATCCGGTATTGGGGGCACGTGGTGGATTAACAGATATTTGGGGGTGGCCTGCGACATGCAAGTCAGAACCTGCTCCCTTATTGACCATTACTGAATGCTTATTTTTGCATAGTCCCGCCGTTTTTTACTCGTTTTCTTTCTCGCCCAACCACAAGTGGACAACTTCTCATCCGCCAGGCCCCGAGATTGTCAAATATCTGCAAGAGGTCTGTGAGAAGTATCGTATCGTCGACAAGATCGAGCTCAATACGAACGTCGCTGAGGCACGCTGGCTGGAAGATGAGGAACTATGGGAGGTCATTCTAACGCATATGGTGCCTGGGGCCGGGGATCTGAGCGAAAAAGAGCGCCAGCAGATAATCCAGGAGCACGGTGAAGACGCTGTGTATTTGAGCCGCGAGATTGTTCGGGCGAAGATAATAGCTAGTGCCGTCGGTGGCTTGGTGGAGCCTAAGTCATGGCCTGATCATATTCGTGGGCGTGAGACGTTCGAAGGCAACATCTTCCACTCGGCGCGGTGGGATTACAACGTGGACATGAACGAGAAGGACGTGATTGTGGTCGGCACAGGATGTAGTGCAGCGCAATTCGTGCCTCGTCTGACCAAACCCCCTGTCAATGCTAAATCGGTCACCCAAATCATGCGATCCCCACCCTGGGTAGTACCACGTCCCGTACCTCCATTCGGCGAAGAATTGTGGGCAAAATGGAGCCCGAAGGTGCTCAGCACAGTACCCGGGCTTGCGTACGCTCTTCGAGCCATGATATTCTTCTTTGCAGAGTTGGACTTTTACAGGATATTTGGCCGCGACGAATACAGCGAAAAGGCTCGGGCCAAAATCGAGGCGCAACTGCTCAAACACATGAGGGCCACGGTTCCGGAAAAGTACCATGAGATTCTCACCCCTGATTATGGTGTAGGATGCAAACGCCGGATCTTCGACGCTACTTGGTTCCCTGGTCTCAACGATCCTAAAATTGAGCTCACCACACTTCCGATCACCAGTATACAGCCCAGAGAAATTACACTTGGACCCGGGCGGTCGTACCCCGATCCGAAAGATGACACTAGCTCGGTATCCAAGGATCAGAAGAAGATCCCAGCTGACGTTATCATATTGGCCAACGGCTTCGACGTCACGTCCTGGTTACATCCGCTCAGGGTGGTCGGCAAAGGCGGCAAGCTACTGCACGATGTCTGGGATGAGCGTGGCGGTCCTCAGGCCTATATGGGCGCCGCAATGGATGGGTTTCCGAACTTCTTCATCATCTTCGGGCCAAACACGGCAACCGGACATTCTTCCGTCATCTTGGCGTCGGAGAACATGGTCAACTACAGCCTGAAGTTCATGAAGCCAATACTAAACGGAGACGTGAGGACATACGAGGTCAAGAAAGAGGCCGAGGTTAAATGGACACGGGATATTCAGGAGAAGCTGAAAGACACCGTCTTCGCGACAGGCGGCTGCCAAAGCTGGTACAGGACAGACAACGGCTGGAACTCGACAGTGTATCCGTAAGTGCATCCATCGTGACAAATCTACCGAAAGCACTAACAGCAAACTAGGTACTCACAAAGCGACTTCACCATCAGGTGCATGTTCCCGAAATGGAAGGACTGGAATGTGACCTACACCCGCAAAGGGCTATTGAAGCATAGAGTACGGCAGGCATTAAAATATATTGCCTTTGCTGCCGCAATCGTTGGCATGGTCAGGACAAGGAAAGCGGGTAGAAACCTGAGAGACGTTCCCAACCTCCTTGGGCAGTACGTCAGGCTTGGGTTGGTCTGGATACTTGGTACTGTTAGTCGAGGCATCGAGAAGGTTCAGACTCGGATATAGATGGTCAAGACGGTACTTCTTGGATGCGCTACAACTACGAGTATATTTTTGGGCAATTTATACATAAATTCTCGAATCTTAGTAACTACCTCCAAACCAATCTTGACCTCTGATTCTTGTTACTATGATTCACGAAGTACCTAGGTAAGTACTGTAGGTGCAGCTGGCGCGGGTTCTTTATAGGTAGTGTGGAGACGCCGCTAAACCCCGGACTTCAGATGCCATGTGAGGGGCAGGGCTCGATAAACTCCACCCCAACAATTTTGACAGATCCAGTTCTCGATAGCGCCGTTACACTGATCCCTTATCCGCGGCCTGCAGAGGGCAAGATGAATGGACACATCCGTCAGCAAAGCTCAGAAAGTCAGTCTATAGAGGGCAGCGGCGGCAGCGCGTCGAAGAGGAAGAGCGTCGATAGCGGAGGACTGCACACCAAAGCGAAGCGCAATCGGTACATTTCGATTGCCTGGTAAGTCGCGCTTGAAGAATGCCTTTTACGTTGTTGGCGATTGACCTCTCGAAGCAATGAATGCAAAAGACGCAAGATAAAATGCAATGGGGAATCGCCCTGTCACCGATGTGGCAACCTATCGCTAGAATGCCTCTATGCGCCCAACTGCTGCAGCAGCGGCTTCAAGGATTCGGAGTACGGTTCACACACGTCGTCGCATGGAAAGCAGCCATTGACACTTTACAGAGAATTTCGACAGATCAATGCGCATATCTCCTCGCTTCAAGAACAGGTTGATACCCTCTATTCCAACCTGAACGCTTTGCATGGCAGTCAAGACTACAGCCTCCCGACCATCGACCCAAACCTATACCCTCGACATGAATCTCGCTCGCTTTCCATGTCTCAGACAGCTTTACCCAATCCGAGATCGCCCTCTCGTGTGCGCGGAAAACATCCCCGCTTTCGGGGTCCCACAAGCTCGGCGTTCAACTTCGATGTCGCCAAGTCCAGCCTCCAGACCATGGGTATAACCAGACCAGAGGACGGCGTGGATGAAGGGATCGCGACGCGGGATGGGACGCCGCTTGAATCTCCATGTCCAACGTCAAGCGCAGCGTTGGCAGCACATCCATCTAAGGATCCTCTGTGGCTGTTGAACAAGGACGAGGCTGTAAGGCTTTGCAGGGTCTATGACGAAGAAATGGGCATGATGTACCCGATGCTGGACATAGACAAGATGGTCAGACACGCCATCATGCTCTTTGCATTCATGGAGTCAGCTGCTAGGACTGGGCTAATGCAGAGAAACGCTCCCGGCCCGGACAGTCTGGACGATGATGATACGAGATTGTTGAAGATGGTCCTGGCTGCAGCCCTCATCGTGGAAGGAAGCGGACAAAGTGAGCTTGGGATGAGACTGTTCGAGACTGTGAGGCAGTATGCGGAGAGTAGTCTATGGGGACCGGTGAATACCAATCAGTTGAGACTGTTAGTACTTGTGGTATGTATTCGATAAGCGCTTGTTGAGGGAAGCTCTGTCTAAAGAACAGCTTAGGCACAATATCACTTCCAGATGGATGAAGAGGCTCAAGCTTACCGAGTCATCGGACTGGCAGCACGGTTGTGCTTGGAGTTGGGTTTGCATCGGAGAGAAGTCCTGGCTAAGACATTTACCACGGGAGAAGAATGCTCTTGGACGATCAAGCTTTTCTGGTCTATATATGTTCTTGACCGGAGGTGGAGCTTTGGAACAGGCATGCCTTTTGCGTTGCAAGACGCAGATATTGACCCGCTATTGCCGGAGCCGGTAAGTGTTGGAAGTGTGCACGAGTGGTTGAAAATTGTTGACCATGCATAGGATGAGTCAACCCCGTATTTGACAGCAATGATAGCCTACAGTCGCATTAGTTCGAAAGTTTGGAGATCTGTGGTCGGATTTGATGGCACTGCGAACGATGTCAAGAAGGATGAGATTGGTTACCTGGATTATCAAGTGTTGCAATGGCACAAAAGCGTTCCTGACTCTCTCGCATTTTTCGACCCTGCTACCGGCGAGGAAGCCGAATCAAATAGTCGGGCCGTACGCCGCCTTCGGATCCTGATCTACCTTCGTGCCAATCAAATGCGAATCCTCATATACCGCCCGGCCTTACATTCTGCCACAAGCATCATGGAGAATAGAGGCTGTGCGCAGACCGTGGTCGACGTAGCCAAGGACACCATCCGGGTCCTTACGCATCTCAACCAAACGTCAGACATCTACCGTGCGCAACAAGTCTGCTTCAACTACTTCCTCGTATCCGCACTCGCAGTGCTCTTCCTTGCCGTCGCTCATGCCCCGGCCGACTTCAACCGACAAGTCAGAGACGAGTTCTACATGGCCCTGGACTTGGTCAAGGGGTTCAGTACAAAGTCGTACATCTCCAAAAGGCTGTGGAACACGATCCGAGGGCTGAAAGAGGTGGGACCAAGGCTGGGCTTGCCATCGCGGCCGTTGAACATGGACACTAACGATGCGCACTCCACTGCCGCAGTGGCAATGGCCGGTTTAGCCGGTCATCCTGTCGACGAGCTGGCGATATTCCCCTCGGCGCAGGGGGTTAGCCCCTTGGGAACCAGTCCCAAGAATGGCCTGCAGATGAGTTATGAGCTGACGAACCTCTTCGAGGCTGCCGGGGGATATGGCAATGTCATGGCAGCAACTCCCGCGACAGAAAGCGTGAATGGATTTGGTGGTCCGCATGGGGAGATACCAGCTGGTGCGGAGGGGCCTCCTGGGATGTTTGGCAATGAGCAGGAATTCTCCAGGATCATGAGGGACCTCTTCTGAGTAATTTTCTGGACCAACCTCGAGAGTCCTCATCTATTATTCTTCGGATTGTGGCGTCTATATCACGATAAGTACGAAGCAACATAGGGGTAATGTCGGGGTTTGGGATATAGCAAAAAAAGCTTCTTGGACTGAGTGCGTTTTCTTGTAGTAAATTTACGACGTAACTAAAGCTATAGTGACGATAATCGAGAAGTCAGAATGATAATAATTGGAATTGATCAAAAATAGAGCATGAGATTAGGGTATCAGGTAGGACAGAGATTAGCTAAGCGAGTAGCTCTGGCTCCCCGGCATGTGTCAGCCACTGTGGCTTCCGCCCCACCATACGATCTCAAGCGCGTTGGCCAGAAACTCAAGGCACCCGCATCAAGCCCTTAGGAGATCCAGTCTCTAGTCTCTCGACCACGGGGCACTGTTTGATTACGTACAGCCGCTATTGGAGTGCACCAGGTTTCCCTATCGTCACCGAAGACCTGCCATTCCCTCGCCCAGTGCCAAGCTGCTCCTGGCGGAAGCTTGAGCATCCGTCCACGGTCAACCGCAGTGGCTACGACGTGGCAGTACTGTTCATCACCAATCCCGGGATAGGATATCTCGCATTATGCACAGATGAGGCCCTCTCATGCAACAGAGTTTGCCGACGTCTTCACTCATCGTCACATTATCTCCGACCCAGTCGCTGTTAGGACGCCTGCCCTGTGGTTAACGGTCACTCGATACCCTCCACAGTTACGCTGCGTTGGGACACTCTCCTAGGGAACACCAACACATTGACTAATGTCATGCGACAATCTGAGAACATCATCACCTACAACTTCCTTCCTGGTCACAGATAGTCGCCCCGTTGAGGTGTCCTGCAGCCTGAGACCTTGACCGCAGGGAGACCGCTCCCTTCACTCTCCTTACCATTAGGATTTGAACAATCAACCACGTCCCACCAGCATGTCTTCCTCGTCAGCGAGTCCAGAGTCTTGGATATCCTCCTTTTGCTCTCTCCTCGGCCATGAATACTTTGCTGAGGTCTCAGAAGACTTTATAGAAGATGACTTCAATCTTACGGGCTTGCAGAGCCAGGTGCCAATGTATAAGGAAGCGCTGGAAATGATATTGGATGTCGAGCCGGAAGAAGAGGACGATGACGACGATGATGACGATGACGAAGAGGAGGAAGACGACGACGGCATGATTGGGGATGACGGGGTAGAAAAGTCAGTCGGATACCGAAGAGCAGGCGATAGGAGGCACATGCGAATGGCAAGCGATTTGAGCGTCATAGAGAGCTCGGCAGAACTGCTCTACGGACTGATACATCAGCGGTACATCACATCGCGACCGGGGATACAGCAGATGGCGGAGAAATATGAGCTCCAGCACTTTGGCCTCTGTCCGAGGGTGTTTTGCAATGCATGCAAAGTGCTACCCGTCGGTTGTAGTGACACACCAGGTCAGGAAACCGTGAAGCTATTTTGTCCGAGCTGTTTAGACGTTTATACCCCACCAAATAGCCGTTTTCAATCCGTCGACGGCGCTTTTTTCGGTACCACCTTCGGTTGCCTCTTCTTCATGACCTTTCCTGAACTCGATATCGGCACGAGAGTGGACGCAAACAGCCTGTCACCCACGACTACCACGACGAAGGACAAGTCCCGATCCTCATCTCTGGCTTCTTCAAACGCAATACCGGGGACTACACCTCCCGACATACCTCCCAACCAACCCTCAACTATCAACGGCACCACGCCTTCGAACCTCGCACCCGGCTTGGGACCAGGTAAGATCTACGAGCCACGGATCTACGGATTCCGCGTGTCAGAACGGGCCAAGTCCGGCCCCAGAATGAAGTGGTTGCGAATGCGACCCGTGGACGTGAACGAATTGGACGAAAGCAAGCGCTGGCACGAAATTCACGGGGAGGAGGATAACGACGCCATGGACGAGATGTCCGGCTTGGTATCGCAGTCAACGCAGGTTTCGAAAAGGAAAAAGGCCGCCGTGAGAAGAAGGCGGCAGGTCTCGGGCGCGACGGCGGCGGCGACGGTGGGGAATGGAGATGCGATGGATACCAATGGGATAGGGGAAGGCGGATGAAACATCGAGGAGATATGGTAAGAGATCGGAATGGATGGATGGTTGGGTGGGCGAATTATCTGATGTATATTTTCATCTCCTATCTTTCCGTCATTGTTTTCGGTCGATACAATGGAGCGTCTAGGGTTTACAAACTTTCTTCGGAACATCATATCGTTGCTCGCGTGACTGGGTTGATCGGAGGTGGCTACGGACTTATCATCATGACTCAATGATCTTCAGTCTACGACGTTTGGAACCGTCTCAGATCTTGTGTCCCCTCACAATGCGTCTCTCACACTGCCCTAAATACCGAACTACACTATGACTATACTCTCTAGTTAACCTTTCGACACAACTAAGGCACGGATATGCCTTCGGGATGATTGATCATGGGACAGTTTGCGCATGTGCTTCCAACACTGTTATTCTAGTCTGACAAACACGATCAAAGTCAAGACTGGGATTGACTGTTGTCCACCGTGCCCAAGTATCGACAATATATCACATTCCCTGATATTTATATTCTTCGTTGAGTGACTCACGATGAACTACTAGCTCAAGTAGCAGTAGTAGTCACTCTTTGAATCCAACGATGACGAGCTGTTCAGGTCAGTGCGCTACTGAGATTGTCATACAGATGCAAAGTTTCGTTTCTTCTACTTGGATGCATTCTGCTGCCTTTATCGGATCAAGAGGCGTTTCAAGCACTTGACGGTGCCCTCTTCATTGACACTGTCATATTCACTTTTATGGCAGCCAGGACGGCTTGAAGACTTCTTCACCTCTTGAACTGTGACTTGCGATCCTCCTAGCAATGTCTCACCTCACTAGGCTAGACTGCAGCTACTGTGGACATACCTGCAATGGAGGATGTGAGAACCCTAACATCTGTAAATCCTGATAGTGGGTACACTTTCTGGGAGATGTTGAGCTAGAGTCTCTGGGAGAAAGATGAGTGCGAATGTCCTTGCCATGAAGTAGACACTCATACCTGTAAGGGTTTCCTCCACGATATGTTCAACTGAAAGTTGAAAGGGGAGATGTACCGGACACGCAACCACAATCCACAGCATGAAGGTTTCCCGTTCTTGAAGCTACCTGGCGAAGCCTCGACTCCGAACTTGAGCCCTCGACTATACTAGATGCATCCTGTGACTCTGAAGATCCTAAATCAGTACTTCCTCACCACGCTTGCCTGGCACTGGAATTCAAGGGTTTCGAAGATTGTCATCGAACGTCTCAGGAAGGGGTGCGCTGCTTGTGTCTAACCTAATGTGGAGGTTTTGAGGATCATTTGTGAATGTCTCAGGAAGCGGGAGTGCTCCTTCTTCATGACAATTTTCTCATCTGATGATGGGGTGCTCCTTGTGTCTAACCCAATCAAAGGTTTTGAAGATGCTCATCGAACATCTGTGCTCCTCTCTGCAATATTAGTGAACTCATCACCATGCACTGATGATGGGGTGTGTTCCGTGTGTTGGACCCAATATGGAGGTTTTTGATGAATTTCATCGAGCGTCGCTGGGAGGAAGTGCTTTCCCCAGCCCACCGCGGAGTGCATTCATCATCACCAGGCGATGATGGCTCCTTCGAGGCACGGTGATGACTGAGACGTTTGACGACCATGTCAAAAAACTCAAACACCTCCTAAGATGGGTCATAAGTCATCGGACAGGTGAGTCTATTCCATACATGGTTTTGACTTAGAAATTCTAGATAGGGTCCAATGACTTATGACCCATATTCTTACCTAAAATGCAACACAGTGTTGTCTGCACTGTTGAGGGTGAAATGATGTCTTCGATGCACATGTTGTTTCGGCTTGTTGTAGCGGTCACAAATTAGAACTTCAAATGGTTGTGGTGGTGGTTTGTGTATAGGGTTGCTGACTAATTTCTTCATCCCCAGGTGGTGTTATCAGAAAGGTACACTGCCACAACGCAGCCGTGCGATGGGAGCTTGGCAGACCAACTCCGGTACAGACCTGCCTCGTATAGTTCTAGGTCGTAAATGAATGCCGGAACCACAGTTTAGGGGACACCACCCCCCGGCATTCATTTACGACTTGGAACTGTATAATTGTCATCCTCATGACGGCTATGAAATTGTTTCCGCAAAGCTATTCTGTCGTTTATGCCCCGTTTATGTTGGCCTTTGAATCTATCAGCCCTCAACGCTCCTACTCCGCGTGTTTCTCAATGACTGCTATCTCGCGACGAATACCCTTCAGTAGCTTGCAATGTCGTTCGGGTTCTCAGTCGGTGACTTTGTCGCCGCTACTAAGCTTATTAACGATATTGTCTCTTCCCTCCGAACGTCCTCTACCTCCGAGTACCGCGAGATCACCCTTGAGCTCCACGGCTTGAAACGTGCACTGTACGAGATCGAACATCTTCAATGCAGCCCAAGTCAACAGCCAGCCGTCAACGCTATCAAGGTTGCGGCGCTGATGTGCCAGTATCCACTCGAACAGTTTGCAGAGAAGCTGAAGAGATACGAGAGCTTGGGTGTTGAACATGGGGGCAAGCTTGGAAAGAAGGATTTGTTGAAGATGTGGGGAAGGAAGTTGAAGTGGGGCTTTGTCATGGAACAAGAGCTGCTGAGGCTGAGGGCGTATCTGGTCGCGCACGTGGGCAGCTTGAATATGAGGTTGATGACGCAGGGATTGTACGCTTACGTGATCGTCAGAGCGTTCAATCAAGAACCTAGGCTGATGGGCATCTTGCTGTAGAGTAACGGCTTCCATCACGGCCGAACGAGCTAGGGAAGCTCAATCGAGTTTGGCCGAAGGCCTACAAGGATCACATACGGCAATACTCGCTACTCAGAACGATGTGAGAAACATGAGATCTGTGACACGATGCAGCAATGCGGTTCTAAAAAAGCTCTCTGAACTCGTCACTGGGTTGTACTCCCGCAAATACGCAAGGCGGGACGAACAATGGCTGACAGCGGAACAGAGACGTACTGCCTCAACTCAAGACACTCGTTGACCTTGCAACCAAGGTCTGGAACTCGAACTTACAGATCATAGGTCTGATGGCGAAGCTGCAAAGTGCGTCTCTGGCACCTGATTTACGGCATACGTGGCTTCAAGAACCCATCCGCTTCGAAGATGCACTGGGCCGGATCCTTCCTGTTCCATCAGAGTACAACTGGGGTGTAAGTCCAACATCCATCATTGATTTGTTCAAGGCGGCTGATCGTGGATAGAAACTTGAAGCCATCATCCTTGACCAATTCAGTTCTGGTCCTGGCCGCGAGAAAGTATTTGCCGGGGAATACGAACTCTTCAATACGCGAGACAGTTCCCAGATCATATCAAGATCTGAGTACGATGAACTGACTCCAGGCATGAGCATTACAATGGCGATCATCATTGGCCGGTATGACCAAGGGTCGCTTGGACGATGCCCACGACTTGGTTGCAGGTCCAAGAAGCTCGTTGCAGTTGAGGCCGGAGGTCGAGTCTGGTAAGTCCCATTTCACATTCAATGAATCAAGCTATGGTGATGAGGTCAACTTGACCGGTGTCGCTTTGCTATCCTCAAGGGCTCGAAGACGTTTTGATACTGTCTTCAATTCATTGCGCTACGGGGCTCTCCCTCGAACACCGTACTTGGGGTAGAAGTTTCTAAAGAGTTCTTTGCAGTCCCAGAATTTCTTGAAAAGCTCTAGACGTCCGTTATTTTAGATACTGATCTGTTACAGTACAGCCTGTAAATCCTGGTTTGGCCTATCACACAAAGCAATACAACGACCTTTCCACGTGCCTGCGTTGGAACGCTTCGTCTCTGAACACGAACACGGCAACTCGCGAGGTACCAAACGGAAGAGAGATAACAGCGACGGCAAAGCCAAAGGCATGGAAGACGTCTTCAGAGAGATGAGAACAGATAGAAAACGCCTGAAGAATATCCGGCTTCGCTTTACCCCGGTTCCGCCGGTACCACAGCCCTTCAGACGAACTATAGCGGCAATTCGAGCACGTCGCGATTTTCTACAGCCCTGGCATGGATTAGGGATGGCAGCAACATCGACCGTACCTGAAGCTCGGGTTGCTCAGGACTATGATATGCCAGCAGAGCCCGAAATGGCTGGTTTCGTGATCGAAAGCGAAAACTGTTCCAATACGGTTTGCTCTGCGCCGACGCGCTGCACAGCACCACCGTCGTGCACCCCTCAAGCGCCCGATGGCCTTCCCCTGATAAAGGACGAAGCAGCCACGTCCTCAGAGTCACCCATTACAACCGTCACTAATCTTGTCCCGACGTTTCCAAGTCCGCTTTTCGAGAAATCATACATAGAAAGAGACAGTGACGAGGTGGTCGACCAGTTCTTGAGGAGATTAGCAGAAGACTTTGCCTTCGACTCCGATCTCTTCAACGACAAAAATGCGTCTTTGGCTGACTTGGGCGTTGACTCACTATTGATGATGGTCATTGTCGACAGAATTGAGAGGGAGTATGGAGTCGGACCTCCGTTCTGGCTATTATACAGCGCAGAGTGTTCCATTGGGAGCTTGAAAGCGGTTTTGGCACAGTATATTTGCTTCGGAAGTCCTGAGACATCATTGATCTAAGGTACGAAGTCGGTGGACGTAAGCACCAGCAGTTCAGCGTCCACGTTTTCACGCATTCCCTGCGGGGACTTATGTCCACCGACGCCGTACTGTGTATACACCGCATGGATTCTGCGATGTTTCTCTACTGATATTCATATCTTGTCCAATGATCTTGTACTTTCTGTTTCCTGGGGCACCTCCAGATCACAAACCCAACCGTCTCAGAGCCGCAAACGAAAAGAAGACTGAAGCAGTCTTGGACTGTGTCAGAATATGAATGATTTCTTCTTTCCTCGTCACAGTACCTGGAACCTCACACTCCATCGATCAGATACGGAACGAACGAAAGCTCACCATTCTACTCATCAGCCCTTTCCTAGCCTCAGCATACCTCTTCCTCTCTCTTTCGCTCTTCCAAACCAAACAAATACCAAATCAACCTATTCAACACCAGACCAATCCCTTCCTCTGCCTCCAAACAATAGAAGCCACGGCATCTAGCTCAGACCTTATTGGGGTCTTCACATACCAGTCAGCAAACACAACTACGGTCTCTACAGTACTCCCCCAATCGCCGCCCCTATTTCTCAAACCTCCACGGTCAGTACCTAAGTACTATGACTCGTAAGACACATCAATACCCCCTCGTCCTGAGAATCGGTCTAATTCCACGCTGACTGGGACAGAAGAACGAATCTCTCCTGCACGTCTCCATTGTTTCCTTCTTCTATCCTTCTTCCACCAGCTCGCTGCTTCTCATCCGCTAAATCTCCGTGCAACTCTTCTCCACGATGAAAACACCCGATCCACCCTCGCCCAATGCCGATGTCCCACCATAACCACACCCTCGCTAAACAGCCAGATCCACCCATGAGCCCCGACCGCCCAAAACAGAAGCAGAAGCAGACGCAACCATGCGACAGGATGACGACTGATTCGAGTCCGGATCTTAGAGCTCGCTGCCGTCAGCTACCGGTCTGGCCGTCTGACTGCCTGCCTGCCTGCCTGGCCGTCTGTCTGTCCTTTGTGGCTGTGGGCATGAAAGGCCGAACAGAAGGGGAGGAGTGGTGGATGCGTAAGTAAGAGACGGTATGACAGGAGCAGTATGGTTTGGTTGAGGGATGACCGATGACCGATGAACATGTCGATATGGAGGGATTGAGGGAGTTAGGTCGTGAGAAGGGTTCTCTCTACTTTACGGCCGGTGTGCTTGGATAGGGTTCGCGTAATAATGCGTAGCAGGGGCAGGAAAGGGAGAAGGGCGGACGAGAAGCGGCTTGGCAGCTGGGCTGGGGAGACAAACAAACAGGGCGGGGAAGGAAGGAAGAGTGAGCGAGCGAGCGAGCGAGCGCAGGACGTGCCTTCGAGCGGAATGCGATGACATACGTGCACTCGACCTCTATGCACGTGATTCTCATCAAGCCCCAGCGACATCCACAAAGCAAAGCCAAGCCAAGCTAAGAACGCCCTTCTCCGTACCGGCTGCCCCGTCTCTCTCTTCCACCCCCCCCTCTCTCCATCCATCCATCCATGGGGTGCTCCTTCCTCCTTCCTCCTTCCCTCCCTTTCGTCCTTTCGAACGAACGAACGGGAAGAGTTCCGCCAAGCAAGGTGCGGGAAACTCCTCCTCGATATACCTACTTACATACATACATACATACACGACGCTATCCGGCTCGTCTTTTCTTGCACCTGGGCGGATGTCTTGGTTCGTGGGCTTTTGCATGCACGTCTGGAGTTATTGTGGATGGATCGGTTGGTTTAGTGCCTTCTGCGGGGGAAATGGAGGGGTTGGGTGGATCGGTTGGGTTGTGATGTGATGTGATGTGATGAGGGAGGGTGTGAAGAGCGTGGAGAGATTGGATGGTGAGATGGGCGGGGGTATATGTTTGTTTGTTTGTCTGTTGGTTATTGGAAGTGGGGAGATGGCTGGCTTGGGGAGGTGAGATAGCGATATATGGGTACGGAGCGGGAGGGTTGAGTGTTTCTTGTTTTGTTGTGGAGTTGGGACGGTTGGAGTGGTTGCGTGCCTGTATGCTTGGGTTGGCGGTGTTGAGGTTCGATTGGTGTTGGGATTGGAGATGGGAGAGGGAAGCAGATGGGGTAGAAGTGGGTTTCCTTTGTCATTGAGGGTTGGACATGGAGACTGGCTGGGTGTGAAGGGATATAGGAGGTGAGGCCTACGAATAGCGTAGAACTGGAGGCGGAGGAACCGCTGTCATTATTACGCCATGGGCGAGGAGAGGGATGTGTTGTAGGTCGCGAAGGTAGGCTGCCACGGATGTGGGAGGGCGGAGTGTGCTTGGTGGTTATAGATCCATGAGTTATGTGAGGGCTATTGGCGTCTGTTCGATTGTGCTAGTAGTGACCATATTTGAGGACTGAAGGTAGGTTTGACATATATTGATGGTTGACCTCAGGACTCGGGAATTGAATTGAGCAGGTCGGTCGTCACCCAGAGACTCAGTGGCAGTTGTTACCGGTACTGTCAAACACTGTACGCGTTTGTGCCCGAGAGTTTGAGAGGACGTTTGGCGATGGATTTATAGAGATATAAGTTGAGATCTCGAGATATCGACGAGCATAGAATTACAAAAGTCTCCTGAGGTGACATGGATTAGCATCAGAATCGTATCGCCGTTCGTCTGCTCATGAGATAGTCACGATAGTGATAATAGTGAGCCATTCAAGTGGCAGTTGAGCTTGTACGTGGGTGTCGGCCTCTACCACCCTGAACAGCTGATTACTCATCTTCTTCAAGGAGTGAAGCTACTTGCAACTTCCAGGCCTGGTGAAGGCTGTGAAGAGGATTCGATGCCAGGGCACGATTGCGTGGCCATTCGCATTACGTACGATGCGGCTCGGAGACGGGGGCTTGAGAACAGGAATGAGCACAAAGACGATCTGCTCCATACTTCGCAAAACATACGACTCAACCCTCATCTCCTCGCTCGATGGCCTGTATGGCCAGACGTGTAGCGATCCGCTCAAACTCAGCCCCCATATGGTAATATATCTCGAACCGAAGACGCATGCCGCAATAGGCAAGTCCTCCGGTCACGCTGCCAATGAGTGGACAGGATAGCAGGATGCCTTCTCCCTCCATTTTGCTGCCTCGCTCAAATTGTCCACTTGACCTTGACACGAATCCACCAACGAAAAGTGATCTTCTTCTCCAGGCAGAATTCGTAAGTCCATCGAATGTCCTATCTCCGTATGCATTCCGTGCGTTGGATCAGAGTAATGGCGAGTGGGTCTAAGAAGAAGTTTCTGCCAGCCTAGATCCAATGACAAAGGTTACCGATTCCATGGGACAAGCTAGCAAGACGAAACCATCGGATTGTAAGGCTGAAGCTTCATCGAAATGTAGTCAACTGCACTTAGTCAGTGCGTACTCTCCCGGAAGGACCTTCTGTAATAAACAGCCGTAAAGATGACCGTCCTCAATCGTCCAGCCTGGTGGTCCTCCCAAACGGCCATAAGATCTGTGGTATGGCAGCAGCACAGCCTTGTGGTAAGGTCTAACGAGATTGAAAACATCGGAAAGAGCAGAACAAGGATCCCGAAGTTACACACGGCAATTGTCAAATGGCAACCGAGTAAGGTAAGTTAACTGCATGCCGACGTTCCGTCCCAAAAGGAGAAGATTGGTCAGTGATCAACAGAAAAAAGATTATGACATGCAGTACAAGTGGGAGGCAGGCCTACCCCGCTACACGCACGCCATCGACAGCCTCTCCTGTCATGGTCAATGCGTCGTAATGTCTTCGAGAGCTGTAGAACTGTGATCACGCGCATCTACCAAAGCCGCAATCCAGCGAAGGCCGAGAGGCCGAATGGCCCCCAACACACATCAGTACCCGTACGAGTTGTAAAGTCGTACTGTACTTCATACACCGCCTTTGTAAACACTGCACGCTCTTTTTTGGGGACCTTCAGAGTTCACACGTAAGCAACACACATGTGCATAAGGCTGCATCTGCCGCAGTCGGTAGCATCCCTTGGTAATCGATGCAATGGAACGTTGGAGAGGGTATACTGACAAAGAACCTCAGAATTGGTGTGGACGTTTGAAAGAGAACTGAGGTACCCCGCCCACAATACTCTGTACTCGTATGCATAATGGGGGTGACCGAGTGTTGCGCTTGGCTGCCATTGAGTCGGGTTTGGTCGTGTCCAGGTAGAAGTACAGACAGTACGGAGCACTTGTACTGTACGGAGGGATTGATGGCGGTGAGAAGATAATAGGTACTGTTGCAGTTGAGTTGGTGGGCTCATCAAGCGCGCCAAGAAATCCCATATTCGTATCAACGGTATAAACGAGCGATAAAGCGCATGACTCCTCGATACTGTTGGCGTTTCGTTCACGACTCGGTTACGACATGCCGCAGCTTGGCGTAGATGGTTCGATTGCAGCACGCTGAATATAAAACATCATTATTATTATTACCTATTGCCTGTAAGTGAACACAGGTATGGTTACCGTACGAGTACCATGAGAATTTCTTACACTCGGGGAGGACTTGAGCATAGATTGACTGCTCGAACGGAAACGCCATCGTTACGCGTCTCGTCTCCGTGTTTGCATTGGTAAGGCAAGGTCTGTACGGAGCACCATACCTCGTATCTTACCTATGACAGCTGGTTGCTTTCGAAACAAAGGGTCCAGTTCAGTCAAGCCAAGCTTCTGACAGTAGCCCGCGACGGGTACCTAAAGGGAAGGTAAGGTAAGTAATGTGGCAGGGCTTAGAGTGTTGGGAAGCTTTCAATGATAATTCGGGACGCTGGGCTGCCACCATGACATGACGCCAATCAGTTTATTTCCGGCACCTCGTACTCCTACAGCACCTATTTGTCGCTGCGCCTCTGTCCTTCGATTTGTACACGCCATGCAGTTAGATGATGCTTTTGTTCGTGAACTGCGCTCAATCACAGGACGTACAGACTCGGCCACCGAATCTGAACGAGTGGAAAGGTCGCCATCGGGCGAATCTGTTATCCCGTTCCGGGAGAACGTATTGGTAGGGTACCGCTGCCAAGTACATACAGGTAGAGGTACAGGTACAAGTACCCGTTGCTTGGCGAGGGTGCTTCGTATGTACAGTACAGACCTGCGCCGCTTTAGGACACGAACCTTTCGCTTCCAGCCCTATAAGTGAGCCACCCCACACGGCGTGAGCGGAATACGACCGTCTCATGCATTTGGCCCAATGCGCCAAAAAAGGTTACTCATCAATACACCGAGAACTTCGGCCACTCCGCAATTTCGGTCACATGTCGATCGCAAGAAGTTCTTTGAGTGGTTCTTGGAATAATAGCGGTCTGCACGGAAGGTATTGTATAGCATGCTGTAGTAACACATGATAGTACTTGTCTCCCGAGGAAATGGTACTAACGTCGCAAGGTGTAGATTCCATGAAGGAGGTTGGCCGCGAATGAAGGACATGTGTTGGGACTTGGATGCCTTACCACACAGCTTGAGTGCTTTGGCATGACAACTGCACTGCAGGCTTTTCTTGCTCGTTGCCTAACCGACGATTTGCGAGCCAAAGCGGAAACACGCTGAGACTGAGATGTTCCAGCGGTGACGGAAGGCCCTTCTGGTTCGCTACTTCCAACTCCGTTCCACTCCGAAGGGTCTGTGACGCTGGAAGTGACTCGCCGTCAACGGTATGTGGAAGTGTGGCATGACCGATGGTCTCTTCGCCAATACCTGCCTGCTTCTTCAAGTTCCGCTTCTGCTCTATCGGAAGTGCGTGAAGGGTCTCGCGCGACCCCGAATGAGGTTGGACCTCCTATGCCAAGGGAGAGTCGAGGGTACTCGTCCAGTCAGTTTAGAAGACAGTCAGTTAGATAGAAGACCATCCGTCCGATGCGCCGAGCGTGGATGAAGTATTCGACTTCAATAGTGTGACTGCGAACTGTGAGTGTGGACGCATCTTCGAACCAGTAATACATAACCATCGCAGCCAACAAGAGTATGATGAGCAAAGGGAGGGGTTTCGTTTTTACTGAACTACTATGACCTGAAAACAAAGGTGGTAGAAAAGAGTACAAGATAGATGTGACCGACGCGACAAGGAGATTCAGATCGCAGATATCTGCCATAGGTACTTGAAAATCCGTATAGACTACACGAGGTCCAGTATATACCTTGTCGATTGATAACGCACGAAAGAGAGTCGGTCGGTAGTCGCTCTAGTCTTGTCGAGGACGGATGAGAAGACGGCAGCATTAGTGAGAACATATACCTTACACCTCTAACGGATGCCACGGTTTTCTCTTTTTGACAACCAATAGACTTGGCAAGGCATAGGGAAATATCTCAAGAACATCATCACTTAGGGATACGTTCCTGACGGTTCGATACTTCCTATGCAAAGCAATTGATAATGATGATGTGTTTGCCAGAATGCCCCATTTCAAAGTTCACATTTCGAGCAAAGACAAGAAGGAAAAGACAAGATCTGGCTAGCTGACAGTCGCAATCAGTGCGTGTCACGAATATGCTTGTCGTTATTACGTCGACTGAGGCTAGTATCAAATTACCTCGCCGAGTATAAGCCTCTCAGGGCAGGCGAGGGCTGCTTTGTAACGAAGGATCGAACGGTAATCACTTTTACCGTCAACCATCCAGAACCAGTAGACTTCAAAAAGTCCCGCGCTCGACGACCCATAGATGGTTGGTAGGTGGGGCTTGGTTGGGATCAGATTTGCAATAGCAACGCGCTAACCGCGGGTCGAAATGAAAACGTGGCAGCCCTGTAAAGTATTCGTCCCAGAGATTCCTATATTGAGCGGGTCCCAGCACGGGTCCGGCAACGATGTGTCCCGGAAAGCGACTCCATGCGGAGAGCCACCTCGTGCTCGGCGGCAGAAGAGGGCCGTAGAATCCTTTGTCGGTTCGAAGAGTAGCACGAGCCGGGATCCTGTAAAGAAAACGGAGATAGAGGAGGATCGGTGTAACAAGAGACACGTGGGCTTTCTGAAACAGCTTCAGCTGAACCTGCAGCAAGGACATGCCTCTAACGTGGGGAGTACGCGTCCCAAGAATGGTGGCTTTCGGGGGCCGAGCAGCAGTAGCGAATGAAAAGCCATCACGAACCCAATCAACGTTTCGACGGTCGGTTCATAATCCTTCCACTCCATCCCAGCATCCTGAGCTCATCCCTGAATGCTTGCCCGATAGATCTGATTAGAGAGCCATGCGATGATGAATGTCTTGATAGGCTTCGTGACCGCAGAGCCTCGGAAACTAGATGTTGCGCAAATGGTCGTGTTCCTGCGTATGCTCAGATGGAGTGGGGTCTGCGGCACTGGCCCCCACCCATGGGCTTCAACATCTAGAGGATGTGCGAAGATAGTCCAGGCAGTCGTTGTTATCGGTGACCGCCGGGGCGATAAGATTATACCTAACACATGTACGTTACACCAAGCTACTCTACCATGCTGTCATACAACGAGATCGAAAGCGACCCTGACTTAGGTGTGGTGGGTGAACGGTGCCTACCGAAGTGGTTGGACGTTGGCATTCAATGACTGAGCGTAGATTTGCCGTTTGTAAATGCGATCAAATGTGAACTGGATGGTTCACATTGAGATATGTGTCGTTGCCTGCATTAGCCCCTCGCAGACTCCATATCATACCCAGGGCTCCTCGGCTGAAGGAAGAGTTATTTGTGCGAATCGACAGTTTTGGTTAGAAGCTGAAGTTGGACTGCGTGAATTTTTCCAAGCTGGAAGCTAGAAGCTGAACAAGCGGATTCAGCTATTCCACCTAAGATCAACAATGACTTTACGTCAAGGGCTTGTTAGTGTGGTTAAGACCAACGGGACTCCTAAACCTCCGGCAGCCCAAAATCTTTGGAATAGAGACTTATTGAACCTTATGTGGATCCCTTCCGTAGGTAGCTGGCTGCACGCACCGAAAGATAGTAAACGGCCCCGGGGCGAAGTTGCTCTTGACACTGCCTGAGGGCGCTCCGACCGCTCCTCAAGCACGGCGGTTATTGTACGGAGCCGTAAGTAAGAGACAAGCCTGTTTTTCATGCACTCGCCAGACCGAGGCAGTATCCACAATGTTGGATAGGGCTGATCCGCGGGCAACGTGGCAGACAAGGTGCTCACTCTTCTGTGTCTCTCGAATCTCCGTGGATTGGCCTCTCTCGCTCGTTTCGGGATTTTGACTTCGTCCTTACTCTAGATACCTAGTGTCATGCACATCGTACCCCGTGCATGTACTGGTAAGTACGATACCTATTCTACCGACCTGGCTTGGTATATTGGTAACTAAGGTATATTTGGATGTGATCAGTAAGGGTGCCGTTCAAATATAGAATGCTTACAAAGCCAGTTTAGGCAAGCCTCCTGCTGCCAAGATTCGCTTGGACTTGCTAGCGACGGCACAGTCCGGGACCAACACGTACTGCTGTGTACGAGTACCGAGTACGGCTCCGTAAGGTTCTGTACCTTTTGCCCTGCTCCGCTGCGTACTGATACTTACTTCGCTCGCCTGTTACTGTACCTTGACATTGACTCTTCCCTTGGTCACGACCTTCACCTTGCATACCTTACGGTAGAGGCCCTTCGTGTTATGAGTCGTATACCTACTTCCGAGGTATGAGTTTCTGGTTAATCTGATGTTGCGGTGGGCATACCGAGTCCTCGTTTCTGTCTCGCTACGATTGGCGGTGACGGTGGCTTGAGGCCAATGAAGCTCCACCGGCGGGTCCTGCATCCCCACCACCTCTGGAGAATGGGGGCCGTTTTCGTGGGTAGTTAGCTGCCGTCCGAGATTGTGACGGAACAGCAGCATTGCATTTTCCTTCTTGCTTGTGACATGTTTGATTCGTGCGCGACCATCAGCTGAAAAGACCAACAGTTAGATCACCGGTATCCTCGTAAGGCTGCTTCTTCAGGAACGGGAAGTCGTCCGAGGTACCAGCACTTCTTTTACTCTGTCTCCATCACAAGGCCCATCCACTGCACTGCCACCTTCATCTCCATGGTGCAGCAGTCTGCGTACCAGTATGGATGCGAAGAATGATCCTAGACAGCACGAGAATCGTTCCCTGCAGCCCTGCGCACGCATGTTCCGTTTGGGGTGATACTATTGTTACATTAGGTAACATTCGCCAACGCGGACTCAGCGTCGTGCATACAGCAGTCGAGAGAGGTGATTGGACTCGTCGGACCAGCTGTCGTGGAAGCTGGCCAGCCATGTACAGTACCTCCAGTACAATTTGGCCCTTGGCTGCATGGAAGGGCCCCAAGCGCCTGTCCGCTTCTCCCGTTTGCAGAGGTAGCATCTCTCGACGCAACCCACCCCAAAATTGGGGTGCATGAGAGGTGTCTTATGCAGACAATAATAATGAACAGGGATCGCCGTGTCCCTACCTCGTTGCTACCAAGGACCTACCTATAGGTATCTGTAAAACAGCGAGCCGCACTAGCGCGAATCCTACAACACTCCGTAAAGTCCGATTGAATTAATGGTGTCGACGCGGGGAGCTGATAAATAGGGCCACAGATGCCACCGGACAACCATTCTCGAGAAAATCCAAAAAGACTGCGGTGACCTGCCCACATATATATTCTTAACTCGAGTTCAGATCAGGCTATTCTTCAGACCTTGCTTGTGCTAGGAAACTGTCTATCAACACACCCGAAAAGATGCAGCGACATAGCCATGCCCAATCATACGATCCCTTACCTTCCTCGACACCTAGATACTCCGCTGCCCATAGCACTAGTAGCGCATTCAGCGCGAGTGCGAACCCAAACGAAGATTGGACAAAGATATCGGACCTAGCCGAGAGAAGACGAATTCAAAACAGGATAGCTCAGCGTAACTATCGTGCGTCTTCCTCTCACCTTCGAAGTCTCGCCAGCGCTCTCCCAACTGACGGCTTGACAGGGAAAAAGCTCAAGAGAAGGCTCGAGGACCTCGAACGTAGAGCTGCTTCGGCCTCGACCTCGCCTGAACAGTCGCACGCGGAGCTCGATTATCCCTCTCCCGGACGTTCCGATGCGGGAAACGCAGAGAAACGCCCGCGGATGACAACCAACAAAGCGGAGTACAGCCGACAAAGGTCCCAGGAGCCGGCGTCACACCATTACCTTGCGATGCACGATGATCCGGGCATGTTCTCGCAACGGTACACGCGCCAGCTGTCGACCTCACCGCCACCGTCTTTCTCGTTTTCCTCCTGCTCGATCCCGGATGCCGTCATGTATGCTCCATATCCTCAACACACGGCTTATCACACCATGCCGGCTCCGCATTCAGACCTTGCGGTTCGAGGGCAGTACCTGCCGCCATTACCACCGAACTTGCCGAGCATGATGCCCTTGCATAACGGGCCGATCAAGCACGAAAGTCTCTTCGCAGACGACGACCTGATGAGTCCGTTCGGCATGGGTTTTACTTCGGTGGCAGGAATAGACATTTCGACCGCTCAGTCATACGAAGACTCAAATGCTCATGTAGAGTACCCCATTCTCAATCTTCAGTCGTGACCCATCGCTCTCGCATTTTCAGTCGAGCTTTTCTCTGCGCTCAACTTCACTCTTCCACGGATGTCTCGTTGTACGATCTTGGTATTACGAAACGGGTACTGACGGCTTCACTGCCAGACCCCGCCTCTATCACACTCTCACTCGTACGAGCACTCGAGGGCAAGCTCGCCTTCCGAGCCGCCCTCGGTCCTGCCGATCACACCGGCATCGATGACCGAGTCGCCGCGGCATACGATGTTCTGACGAAACAGTCCGATGAACAGAGAGAATGATCCGCATATCGAACGCTTGTTCTCGGTCTGACGAGCGTGAAAATTTCCTGGAATCATTGACGTAGGTGGAGTTGGAACATGACGCAGTCAGTTCACTGTGTCTGGGATAGGATCTCCACGCTTGGCGGTAACGGTTCAGCACGCAATAGCTATTTTGTCGGTGGGATGTGATCTTGACTCCCTTTTTCTCTGAGATCCATTAGCTTGAGCTGGATCTAGCGGTCAATCATGAGTGGAGGTTAGACGTTCGCTTGCAGCATAGTCCAATAGGCTTCGACTGAGTTTTTATGTACTTATAGCAGACCCGGAAGCTCTGAATAAATCAAACATAGAAATTCAATCACATGGCCGTACCGTGATTGACAGAATTTCCTGTTCTCTGGCAGTGTTATGTATTTAGAGAATAGTTGTGTAAAAGTAAAGCTTGCGGGTAACCGTCATGAAGGACTAGCGCTACGCGTAGTGCAGAACGTTCGTATCATGTGATACCGCTTTCCACCAAATTTGACTATGTAGCAAACGACGATTTTTCAATCCTCAGACAAACCTGCCAGGCTGTCAAAGCCACGTGTTATGGCAGTGCACCGAAAGAGACAGCGTATTTCTAGCAGCGGGACCAGCATTGGCACTGCACACGATGAATCTCATGCTGGCGGATCTGGAACTGGTGCAGGGGAAGGAGCAGTGCCTGGAGGCACCGACCAAGAGGGAAGATCGTTGTTCGTGCGGTCTTTACCACCTACCGTGACGACGGACACTCTAACCCAATACTTCTCGGAATCCTTCCCAGTGAAGCATGCCACTGTCGTTCTCGACCCCATCACTAAGCAGTCGAGAGGTTATGGATTTGTTACATTCGCAGATGCAGAGGATGCAAAGCAGGCGAAGAACGAGTTCAATGGTAAGGTACTTGAGGGTCGGAAGCTCAAAGTAGAGATAGCAAGGCCTCGACACCGACAAGACGAAGAGAATGGCGTTGGCGATCACGAAAGCACCAGCTTGCCTTCAGCGACGACGAAGGCTGGGAAGGTGGAACGGGCGGAGAAAAAACCTCAGGCGCAACCTCAGTCGAAACTCATTGTTCGCAACTTGCCATGGAGTGTCCAGGAACCCGAACAACTGGCCACGCTTTTTCGGAGCTATGGGAAGGTTAAACACGTCACCATTCCACCGAAGAAGAACGGTCTTTCGGCTGGGTTTGCTTTTGTGGTTATGAGGGGAAGAAAGAACGCTGAAAAAGCTCTGCATGGTGTTACTGGGAAGGAGCTCGACGGCAGGACGCTCGCCGTTGATTGGGCGGTCGAAAAGGAAGTTTGGGAGAATTTGCACAATGTTGATACTATGGGTCTGGATGACAAAATGGAATCACAGAACGACAGAGATGAAGATGAGCGTGAGAGCGTGCATTCGAACACATCCGTGGCTTCAGACATTGACGACCGAAATTCAAGCGGTGCCGAAAATAACGAACTGACTCAGAACAATTCTGATGGTGGTGATCTTTCGGACGGTGATCTTCAAACTCAGAATCCTCGAGACAACTCAACGACGCTTTTTATCCGCAATCTTCCGTTCACAAGCACCGAAGAAGCCTTGCATGCTCATTTCAACCAATTCGGATCCGTGCGTTACGCTCGAGCTGTTGTTGACCATGTCACCGAGCGGCCGAAAGGGACTGCCTTTGTCTGCTTTTACAACAAGGAAGATGCAGATCGTTGCCTGCGGCAAGCTCCTGTCACGAGTCGACCGGGTCTACCTAAGAAGGGCGAGTCGACTGCGCCTTCGACTCAGCATTCTGTGCTTGAAGATATCAACGCTGATCCATCCGGTCGCTACACGATGGATGGCCGTGTTATCCAAATATCTCGAGCTGTGAGTAGGGATGAGGCTTCCAAGCTTACTGAAATAAGCAGCTCTCTTCGTGATAAGCGGGACAGGGACAAGCGACGATTGTACCTGCTTTCTGAAGGCACGGTGCCATCCAACTCGCCACTGTATGCTAAGCTTGCACCGTCGGAAATAAAGATGCGGGAAGCAAGCGTCAAGCAGAGACAGTCACTTGTCAAAAGTAACCCTACTCTGCATATAAGTCTAACACGACTTTCCGTTCGAAATATCCCTCGCGGTATCAGTTCGAAGGACCTTAAGGCACTCGCACGTGAGGCTGTTGTCGGTTTTGCGAAAGACGTCAAGCGTGGAGTTCGCAATCAGCTATCTAAAGAGGAGCTCCAGCGCGGTAGTGTGGAGATGAGAGAAGCGGAGAAGAGTAGGAAGGCTAAAGGAAAAGGCATTGTGAAGCAAGCTAAAATCGTGTTCGAAGGTAGGGAAGGAGGCAAGGTCACGGAAGACAGCGGTGCCGGAAGGAGTAGAGGATATGGCTTTATCGAATACGTATCTCATCGATGGGCTCTGATGGGCCTGAGGTGGTTGAACGGACACGCTTTGGGCCGCGATGGCAAGGATGAGAAGTCGACATCAAGTTCTAGGGGCGATCTAGCTGAGCGAAATAAAAGGCTAATCGTCGAGTTTGCCATCGAAAACGCCCAAGTCGTCGGGAGAAGGCAAGAGAGGGAGGCCAAGGCACGTGAAAGATCAAGAAGCACTATGGCCAAGATCGAAGACGGTAGCTTGCATCATGCAGGGAAGAAGACGCTCAGTAGGGACAGTATAATGGCGAGGACACGAAAAGGGGTGAAGAGGAAGAGGGATGAGGGAGGCCAAGATGGGACTACTGGTGTAGGCAAGCACGGTCTAGCTGATGGATTTACCCTTGGCGGCCAGCAAGTGGAAGCGGATAAAATGGCCAGACGACAGCAGATCATCGCCAAGAAAAGAATGATGAGAAGGGCGAAAAAGAAGACCTGACGCATAGGTTCTTTGGTACGCTGTAACCGACTCCTTATCCCTTCAAGCCCGTGTTGCATATACAAACCCGTCTTGAGCTATGGTCTGGGCATCTTGCACTATCTGCTATTCGGATTCTACGATCGAGAATGCATACCATGTTCACGTTGGTTTCTGTCCAGTTCCCTGGCTGGCATACCGTGGAAGAGAAGACTTTCTGGGAACAGCCCGTGATGCTGTGATGATCCGCTCTCAAGAAAGGCTTCCCTACAGCTCCCTTCTGGTGGACTCACCCCAGGACGAGCATGAAGAGTGTGATAACCCTACCACATCAGCGGAATTACGAGCGGCGTCTTCGGCAATAGATATTACGATACACGGTGTTTATGCCGGGAGTCCCAGAGTCTGATACACCCAAGTCCACTTGCAGTCTTGGCTTACGCAACTCCAGCGCGGGATTTAGCACCAATCTTGTTACTTAGATGGCCTATAACCATCCCTTGTACCTTAGCTAGCAAGAGAAACTGTTCACTTATAACCCGCCACACTCCTACCAAAGGATATATCGGATTCACTATCATGGACTTCTTCTTCCAGCTAACTTAATACATACTCAAAACGCTCATGGAGGTCATAGTCCCTATTTTCTCCGTAAAAGAACCCCGACTCGTTACTTGTTCCTTTGCACGGGTCCCACGAACATTAAAGAAGTCAAATATATATCTAAAGCCATCGGTTGCATCTCCGGATGGTCCACATTTGATTGAGGATGTGCATTTCAATCCTTGTCCGTCTCTACTTGCGCCATACAGGGTTCAAGCAGGCGAGCGAGAGCTTGCAGATGTGAGCAGTCAAAGCAAACTTGGTCTTTCCTGTGGTCCGAGCATTGAATATCCCTCCGTCCTTCACTCTGAACATGGCATCCAATCAACATCTCTTAATATATATTCACTTACTGGCCTTTTGGTTCTGTCCTCACAGGCATCTGCCCGTGATGGACGGTGAAGTACTGATATATCCCAAGGCAACACTCCTAATATATCTCCCCCAGGCAACACTCGGGGTTTTAAAGACCTTGAGCAACTCCCAAGTACAGTACACTCTTGTCAAGGCCAATCTTCATCACCTCGTCGAATACTTAACAACATCTGCTACCGAGGTCAGCAACGATCTCCCTCAGATGCCAAGAATCTAAGCCTTTCGTCGTTCTAACACCTCGATAGTCAACCTACCTATCTATCACCTTGATGTGTAAGTTCGAGGAAATCACCTACCGGTGCCGGCACATAGGTTACCGGCGCTATTCCTACTGCCACTTCGCTCGCAATGATGACCTACATCAGTGCTTCGGTGTCAAAGTCCTCGATCGTACCTGGGACCAGCCAAGGGAAGATTGTCCACAGTGTATCGCGACCAGAGAGGCAGCACAACGGCCGCAATGCCAACAGCCCTCACCACAGCAGCAGCAACTACCGCCGCAGGCACAATGGTACCAATTCCCGCCACCCCGACCTCAATCTGGGCAGTGACGGGCTTGGGCTTCCTCATACCGGCTCCTGGGGGGCGGCACGGATTTCCCCCACCACAGTGATATGTTCGGGAATGACAGCCACTGGAGCTTGGCAATGATTGTACATCATGTGGGGCGGCATACTCAGTTACTTTCTCTTGGCCATGTGTTTGCTCGCCCTTCGGACCTTTGTGATCGGATATAAGTCCTTTCACTCTTGCGCTCACATTTCCTCATCACTCTTTCGGGAATAAGCGCTTCTGGGGGCGGAGCTTTGACTTCTTACACTTTTAATAAGCACTGGGAGATACCTACTCTTGTCTTGGACGCTCTGTCCTATCTGTACGAATAAAATTAAAACTATACCCTACCTTGGCGGGCGGCCGGTGCTGTAAAGACTGTTGCCTGTCCTCCCATTCACTGATTTATCTCCATGGAAGCCTCCACTCACCAGCATCACAAGCTACAGTACAAAGGTGATTACGAAGCAGCCTTGACGATAGAGCGAGAATTAGCGAACCTGCACATTCTGTCTTCGAGGGAAATGTGGAGAGCACAGACATCACGGACTTGGCTCTCCCACTTCGGCTTGACGTTCGCTTTCCAGAAGGACATGTAAACGCGCAGAAAAGATATTACAGTATGCCGCCATCCTTGCATGCGCATGGCCGTGTGCAACCATCATCCCCACAAGAAGAAAGTCCCGACAACGGCAGAGACCCATGGATGATCAACCCGCGACATCCGATTCGACACCCGCCATACCTCCACGTCCGCTAGCTACCTACTCTATGCAGTTAACCGGCCCCTACCCCCTCAGGTACCTTGCCAATCACCTTCGGCCCAAACCAAGCACCGCGCACTCGGCACGAAGTCAGGTAAATCAAAGATTCTCCGCCCCCTCGACCGTGCCGACGATATTGTACCGCTTGCTGAAAAACGTAAACCACTCGTTCAGCACCGTCTTCTCCTTGTCGCCCAGATCGCTCCACTCGGGCCTGCAATCCTCCGGCTTGAGCGACGAGGTGGCCAGCGCACGCGAGGCATCCTTGCCCGCGAAGACTGTTTTCCAAAATCCCTGTCGAATCAGCGACATTCGTGCTTCATTTTCTCGCAGGGACTGGAACGCGCGGCGCTGCTTCGGCCGCAACCGCACCGTCTCTGCCTGCTCGGTCCCCAATGAAGCGTAAAGCGAGGGTTTCCCGTACCGTGATATTGCCCTTTCGGGGCGTAGGCGGCGTTGCCGCTGACGTCGAACACTCGGCCCTTGATGGCCACGTACGTTGGGAGGTGGGCATCGGAGCCTGGGTCGCGCGGCGGAGGAGCAATCTACTGTTTAGCCACCCGCACCCAAAAGGATCTCGACCACGCCGCGCCAAGCGCCATTTATACAATGCCACTCCCAAATTCACTGGAAGCACGTCACAAGCAGGTGGAGCTTACCATCGCATTGGGACAACCGTTGCACGCTGATGGCGTCGTTCTTGGGTGGGTCTAGACTGACGGGCTTCTTGGGCTCGAAATTCTTTGGCTCGGGCACATGTCCGGAATCGGAAGACATTGCTGTGGTGGTGAATCGACTGGAGATCGTGGGTAGCCGGTGGTGTTTATTCGTGGGCTGTCGAAGGAGGATGTGGTAGTTTTGAGGACGTTGTGTTCGGTCTTGGCAGGTGTTGATTCGAGCCTTGTGAAGGTGGGGCAAGATGTGGGGGCGCCCGGACTAATTGCCCGGCGCTAGATTAGCGGCCGTCGACACACGAGCCGCATATGCTGAGGTAAGCCCAGTGATCGCCGAAAGTGCTCGGTAAAAGCTCCGCTCCCATTGAGACACAATCTGTCAGTGCCACCCTGGACTTTGTCTTTACTGGTTTTAATTTTCAATGCGCTTATCCACACCACTGTGTCCTGACCTTGTACTCGGAATTGTCCAGTCAGTCATAGGGAAAGCTCGTTTGCAAATTCGTCTTGAAGCGAAAATGCTCAAAACTTAGCAAACTTCTGCAGTAGGGCACGGCCCACCTCGAATCCCCGCCCAACTCTCTGCTGTTGTCCTATCTCGGGACTATCCCCGAGTTTCTCCTGCGTATCCTTCAGTTCACGATTCTCGGATTCGCAACAGACGAAGCATGATCTTTACTAAGCAACTGATACAGCGAAAGTGGGACTCTTCATGAATAGAGAGCTGGTCCTTTGCAAGTTGCAAGGACGTCAAAACCACTTCCTGTATCGCAGATTCCAAAGACCCACGTTATTCTAGTCTATCTTGACCGATGTCTGCACCATAAGGGTGAGAAGAGAATGAACAATCTCAGCTGCAGCAAGGACGGTGGTCTCTCCCGGATTGTCATAGATCGGTGCAACCTCAACAACGTCTGCGCCTATTATACGCAATCCTTCCAACCCATCGAAGATGGATAACAGCTCGCGAGTGGTCCAACCACCAACTTCAGCTGTTCCTGTCGCTATTTCTCCGCACGGATCAGTGATGGTCTAGATCCCAAGTAGAATGCATATGCATTGGCAACTTGCAGACCAAGGATCATGCAGGAATGCGGACAACAAGTTGGAAGTGGGATGCAACATCTGAAAGAACGCAGGGCAATCAATCTCCTTGGATGACATCTGGAGTCGGAAGATGACATCAAATTGATGCTCGACCGATCCGTGATATGTGCCCCAAGACAAACAAATGCCTGGTTGGCGACGAATGGCTTCAATGGAGACACGCGACCCAACGCAAGGACTTCGCGTAGCAACTAGAATCTCAAATTTCGATGGTGGGCTTTGATGTGGTAGTACCTGAAAATATCGAACAATAAAAACTCAGCTATGGATGCACTTACCCGGTGCGAATGCAGGATCCAGTACGTCAATGTCGACACTGATGTAAACTTTCGATTCACCAACTCGACTTTTGAGCTTCCTAATAATCCCATTCACTCCAATACGGTCAATGTCTCTGGCTGTCAGCACCTCGAAGCCACAACGAGCATCGTTTTGCAGGTCTTTTCTTGGACCACTCAAGGGTGCTCTGATACCTGCATGGATGGACGAGTTGCGGATCAAGCCTTCTTCATGCGCAAGATGCAGGAAAGTTCCATGGTTCACTCCACTTTTGATGCAAGAATCACATCAGGATCTTTGCATCAACAAACAGTTCCCGCGAGCCTACCTACGCATAGTGTGAGATTCCCCCACCTCGACACTATCAGCCATGTACGATTGGGGGAGTAGAAGAGACGGAGGTTACCAAGTACATCTGGATCCCATGTATCTACAGCCGAGTCAGCTTATCCTGGTTCTTGCAGATCGAAGTATGTACGTCTGTATATGCTATGGGACATTGCATAGACGCAGGAGCACTGACCAAGGTGACTGTCAAAGTGGATGACACTGACTGGCCCCCACCTTTGAAAGGTCGACCGCAGCGCTGGAAGAGTAGTGGTGTGATCGCCTCCTAGGGTGATGATTCTCGGTATAGTGGATTTGCTGGTCGTATTCGTTGGTCGACCCGAGATCACCTGGTTTGCGGTTCAGCGACCATGTACAAAACCGACTTCTCTCCAGAATATGGATATGTCCATAGTCTCTGTTGCCAAATTCATCAGTACAAGGACTATCTGGCATCACCAACCTTGTGCGCCTTCTCCAGCTGCTTCAGCGCCACAGTATTGTCCAGAAACGTCAACGGCGCATCCCCACAATCAACGATCTTGGCCCAGTCCTCGAAAGAATTCTTCCCTTATCGGACCAGCCCTATCAGCATCCCCAGCTGCACGACTTCAAACAACGTGGCTCTTCCCCGGTACCTAGTACAAGGCTTGTTGCATACCCGAGTACACATCCCACGCAAACTGCGGCATGATGCGCCTGGACCCTTGACGTATGCCGCCTGGGCCAAACCGGGCCCCTGGCCTTGCAGTTACCGCCTGCAGGGATGTACATGTACGTCAGTCAAACGCAACGTGTCGTCCACCTGCGCAAGCAAACACTATCTTCCGACGCTCTCGACACATTGACCTTAAGCGAGCCTCGAGCGTATGCCCGGCCACATCGGGGCAGAAAGGCAAGTATATGTCGTAATACTAAGGTAAGAGCCCTTTCGCTGACCAAAAACGACAGCAATAATATCCAAAACCATTTCAAACACAACCACCAGCTCTGCCGCATCAAGAACAGACGAGGCAAGAAGACAAGCAAACATCCCACCCACAACTCACCGTATCAAACGGCGCCCCCAGAATAGCGATATCATATTTCTCCCTCTCCCCCTCATCTGCCTCCACGAAACAATTGGTATAAGGAAGGTGCGCATAAGTCGTCAGGCCGGCGAACGCGCTGCCGGTAATGATATCGACGTCATCTACGCGTGGCGCGGAAAGTGGCACTTGCGTTTTTGCACGTCCGGTCGAGAAATCGACGCCTGCGATGGGCGGGAAGGTGATGTCGCGGGCGAGGACGGGGATGAGGAGGAGTGCGAGTGCGAGTGTGAGTCGGTGTGGGTTTGGGATCATGGTGGTAGGTTAGGGCTGGGTGGACTTGTAGAGTGTGTGATGTGAAAGGGTGGAGGTCCCTATGGATAGATATGCTCGGCTTATCATCACTGGGCCGGTGAATAGTTTATCTACGGTACCTTTACCCACCCTTGCCATGAGGGGGATTGACACTAATATAGCGGCGGCGGGGTGCGAGCAGGGGGTTACTGATTAGATAAGGCGTCTTTCTTATCCGGCTTCAAATCTAAAGTTGTGCCGGTTCCGGCAACGTCAGTACTAAGTGTCAACGATAACATACCAGCAGCGTAACAAGTTGCTTTTCTGGTAAATCGTCTTCTTCATCGACTCAGATCACCCATCGCCTCGTAGCGTCCAGGACTGGGAATCCGTGTATAAACACCCATGTCGTTACTTACTACCCTTACCTCTCGCACCACCGCCCTCCACTCCGCGCTCATCATCCACCCGTCCCCCTTTTTCCTCTTCCCATTCCTCCACCCTACCATCCCTTTCCCGACGACAAAACCCTCGCTCTCATCTCCGGCCCCTCTTCTCGCAAGCACTAACTATCCTCTCATCCTCTCGACCCAAAACCCCAAATCCCACCGCACCATCGAACCCCAATCCACGCGTAAATCCAACCTCCGTCTTTGAGCTCCGTAATTAAGCTATCCATCCGGCGGAAAATCAGAGATGGAAAGACGAACGGCGAACCGTTGAGGGGAGTGTAGGGTAGGACGTGGTGAGTAACAACATTCCCCGTACGAAGCCAAGACTCCTGACAGGAATCATATAAGCTAGGTAAGGTGCTGATACCCATCACCGTGAGGGTGTCGTGACCTTCCTGTAGGGAATCTGGCGATTTGCCCATAGAGTACGCTGCAAGGTCTGCTTCAAGTGCCGATAGAGGCAGGTCAATTCCCATCGCGTTCCGCAATCAGGCGCTTCCGTTGGGTCTGCTGCTGTATCTGTGAGGAGCATATCACTTAATCCCGAAAGAATCTCTTCTATGAGCCCCGTATATATGATGGACAGCGAGTAGCCCTCCGGCTTGGAGATCAAACCGTTGCTTGTTCGCTGACTTCAGTGAGTTGCTGAAACATGTGAGCTCTGGAGTCCGATTGGGACGACCATCAAGCGAAGAATGTGAATGTTCACGCTTACATATGCCGGAGGAAATAGCAAATATAGAAATTCAGGCGAGGTGTAGCCGTGAAGTGAATCCCGAGGACAACGGGAGCGATTGGTGGGGAGATATAGAAACACAGATTTCCTCTCAATCCAATAGACTCGTCGCATGTCCTATCCTCGACCTCGAAAGTAAAGACAGGAACATCTGTCAAAAGTACAGTTGATTGAAAACTTAACCGCAGCAAGCAGCGGCGAGATGAAGAGAACTGCGGTGATGGATCTTACCAGTGATACAGAAGAAGAGGACGATGAAGATGGAGAGGAGGAAGAAGAGGACGAGAGCGAGGAAGAGCGGAGGCAAGACGAGGAGAAAGCGAAACTCATACTCGACAGTAAGAATCGCACTACGTCGAGACAGATCATAATTATACCTACGACGGTGAGGGCCCAGCTGCTGATCCGGATGTAGGTTTGAATCCGGATCTGCGGGAGCGAGCACTGCGCTTGTTGCGGCAGATTGAGGCCGGAACGCTGGGGAGCAGGGGCGATGTCGGTAAGGCTGGACGGCACGTACAGCCAGATGGGTGCTTACTGAGATTTTGGACTTAGTTAGCAACGAGGAGAGCCGAACGTCGGATGACCTCCGCATCAACCCGTGGAATCAGGTCGAGGTCTTTGCGCCCGTAGTGGCTGCCGCTTGGCATAGTAAAGGTGAGTTGTGCGGAGTAGAATTAGAGATAGTGGTCAGTTGCTAATGGTAGATAGCCGCGAGAAAGTCGGCGACGGCGTGGCAATGTATACCCGTTATTCCTTACGCTTATGCTCGGGTTGAGCGAAATCAAAGGCAGTCTCAAGCTCACCAATCTGGTAGCAACGTTCGACAACGCGAGAATTCAAGCTTGGGCTCAAGTGGCCAACCAAGGGTCAACGAAGCGCCTCCGTCGTACGTACCCGAGAAATCTCGACGGAGCTCAAGACCCGGCCCGTCTAGTAGCAACACTAAAGCAAGCAGAGGAGAGCGTTCAGAAATAAGCCAAGAACGGAACGTTCGTGAAGTATCTCAACTCTTCGTATCCGAAGACAGCACGGTGGGTCTACAAGGGCGAAAGCCAAGAAAGAAGATCAAAAGCACCGAACAAGCTCTGCGCGAAGCGCGCGAGATCCTGAAGAAGAGAGAAGCAGATCGCAAGGAAGCGGCGGAGAAAGACGCTTTCGAAGCTACACTCTTCCGCGCAAACGAGCCTCCGCCCAAGCTGTTCGCTGCGCCAAGCCAACTTCGCGAGCACGGTTTTGAGGAGATTTCGAGACGGCAGAGAGGGTTAGTCGATAGGACGTTTGATCCTAATCGGACTAATCCGATAGACCGCCATCAGAGGACCATCAATAGGACTAATACGGTGAGCGATTGGGAATCCAGAAGAAAGGTGCCGACTTGGGAGGAGCGAATGGACTATCTGCGTAAGCAGAGCCCTCCGCGCTCACGTCAACCGACTGTGGAGGCTGAGGATGATGGTTTCAATCTCGGTCGAGCTGAGACGCCTCTGGTGGACCCACACCGTCGCCAACATAACGAAGGATTTCGCATACAAGACCCGTCTCCATTGCACATGAACGATTCCAGACCACAAAGTGAACGTATGCTGTTTAGGAGAGACAACGAAGAGCGGGGTAATAGTGGCTATAAGACTTTCCGAACACAAATGGAGAGACAGCAACAGCAACAGCAACAGCATCAGCAACCGCGACCTCAACCTCAAGTCCAAGATCCAAGAAGATCAGCACCGCCAGCACCACGTCCGAACCCATCATCACGGGGCCCAGGTGAGTTTATAGGGATCAGGCCTGCAGAAGCACCAAGCCCTCCAGTCTCAACTTCAGGTCCAAGGACGGACTGGCGAAACAGCGAATGGATGGCCCAGTACCAAGCCCAAGCGGAGGATGACCCATTTGCCAAGTTCTACGGCAACTGAGCACATGCCGGTCTAGTAGACAGTTACGCGTATGGCGGGTAGATTGTCCATAGAAACGGAAAGACTGCCTGAGTCTCTACGCACCATCCTTTAAAAGGCCGACTTATTATCAGTAACGTGGAGCGAGGTATCGAATCGGTTGATATGAGTGTCAGGAGACGGTGCACATCGAAGACAGCCAGCTCAAGAGACCTGTGTTTTGTTGGTCATCATCAGTCCTGCTCCCACTGTTGGCTTGCCCTTTCTCGTCATTGCCTCTTCCACCGTCAAAAGTCCCCTCTTTTGACAAAGAAGGTCCGGATTCTCTCTTATCGGTCACCTTCATGGCCGATATGGACTTCACCACCAGCGAGAACTCCCCTTCTTGCGTCCCAAAAAAGCTAGCAAACCAGTCGTCAGTCTCCAGATGCTTTCCTTCATTACGGAGTAAATCAGATTGACTTACCTCCTCATCATCAGACTAAACCTCCTCACATTCCTCAAATCAATCGGCGCCGCATCCCTCTTCTCCTTCCCCCTATACGTCGCCTTGAACTCCCCCCAAGGAATCCACACCTTCTTGCCCCCCTGCGCCTCTCCACCCTCCTCATCCCTTACAACCCCACCATCACCCTCACCCTCAACCCGAAAATCATACTCCCAACTCACCGTCGACTGCTCCCTCCCGTCCTCACTCGGTGGCAAAATCTCATCCTTGACTATAAACGTATACACCTTCCCATCCCCACTCCCGACATCGAGCTCTATCCCATCGTAGCCCGATAAGTCCCAGACACGGCTCGAAGTAGCGGTGCGCTGCGACGCGAAACCGGCGCCGCCGAGCGTCGTGATGTCGAGGGTGCCGTGGAAGCGGGCGGTTGTGGTGGGGTTGGCGGGGGAGGGAGGCGTGATGGTGAGGTGGGACTGTTTTAGAACGGGGTGTTAGTGCGGGGAAGGAGGGGAGGGGAGGGAGGTGGGGGAAGGCGCGGTGGGCTGGGGAGGAGGGCGTACTTGGGAGGAGCCGCCGCGGACGCGGTCGTCGCTTGCGGTCCAGTCGGAGGCTGTCCAAGGGCTGTGATGGTTGTTAGTGAGGGGCGGGATAGAGCGGGGATTGGATGGAGAGAAGGGTGTTGGGTACCTGTTACCGCCGAATAGGAAGAGTCGATGGGGAGTCATTGTGTCGTTGCTCAGCTTGATCTTATGTTCGTTGGTTGGCAGTCGTAAAGTCGTTCTGATATAGGAACTTTAGGTGCAAGGGTCTGGGCGATACTCTATACCTGCCCGATATGGTAATTCTTACGTAGATTTACCAAATACCTGAGATTCACCAGTGAGATACCAATCAAGTAGGTACCTCAGCCACGAACCGATGCGGCACGGAAAACACATGTAAAATTGATTTGAAACACTATTTCTAATATTCCGTATCCTAGTCTTTGATCCGTTCTCTTAGAATGGGCTTCCAACCCACCGAGCATTAACAGCATATTGAGCATACATGGGGACAGATGGTATAGTAAGGAGACCATGTAGCGAGAACAGAATACGGAACACAAAACACCAACTGTTCACTCGACTCCTTACCACTTGGGTATCGGAATGCCTCCTCAATCATATCCTTCGTCGCAGGCAAGCGACGACCGTCTGAATGCAAACGCCGCCAGTCAGGGTCATCCAGAAGACAGTAGAGAGGCTGGGCGCGTGCCTTCCGCCGTCGTTCGAGCGATTGTTCGTCCTCGACTTGTTCGAGCTTCGGAAGCAGACGCCACATCCATTCGCTGGTCGCATTGATTCTCTTGATCGGGTCTTTCTTCGACAGCATTCCATAAATGTAAAGATCCATCCTGCCAGGATACTCTGTCCGACCCTCCATCACAAGCGCTGTATCTTCCGTGCAGCCCAACAAGACAGGCCACCCGGCAAGCATATCGTCTGACTCGCCTTGGACGGGGGTAATCTCAACTGTTTCGAAACGGTTTTGCAACGCGAGAAACGGCTCCAAGAGTATTTCAGCCGCAGACCTAGAACTCTTACACTCAAAGGTCTGCCTCACGTAGTTTTCTTCAGTTGCCCAGACGGGATCGCTCTGACCGCCGGATAGCGGCTCATCGACGAAGGCAATATCAAGTTTTCTGAGCTTGCTCGGCACCTTGCGGAATATATCGACCATTTTGATAATTCTCACACGGAGGTCATAGAGCGTGGCCGGTTCCTGAACGAGGAAATGGTCGATACATATGGAGATGTGCCTCAACTTCGCGTAGTTGAAGTTGTAGAGTGTTGGGGAGTCTTCGGTCAATCCAAGGAAAGAAATGTGCTCATACGATAACTTTATGTCGATGGTGCACTTTTCATAGAGGATATAGGAAAACTCTTGAAACACTTTGTAGTGACACCGTAAGATGGTTCGAATGCTGCCGTGGTTCTCTGGTTCCCAGAAGATTTCCTCTGCACGGAGGCGACGGTCAGATGGGAGGATATTGAAGTAGATCTGCTCGCGGAGCTCGTAGGGTAGATTGAATAGTGAAAGTCGCATATTCACAGAAGCCATTAGCGGTCAAACAGGGGAAGGAATCATGGAAGGGTTGAGATACCCATCGCCGGAGAGACCTTGGGAATAAGCCAGGTACTCGTACCTACCCTAGTTGGAAATTGAACCAAACCATCTCAGCCACCGGTCCCCGCAATTTGTCACATTAACACTTCCCACGCACATCACCTAATCAACTCCATCCTCAGGTCCAAGCACATCATCTTGTGTAGGTACGATGGCACACCAAAAGTGGCCGACAGTGGCGTGCCTTGCCGTTCCAGATTGTAGACTTTAATGAAATCCGACAGCTGGGACACTCTTGGAGCGGACAATGTAGATACAAACTGTCAAGCAGTCAGAGCCTCTACTACTTCGTCCCGCGGGCCACTGACCTCCATGGCTTGGTGTTGGTTTGGTTGAGCTTCAACAAAGCTAAAAAGTCCATCCTGGGGCTTTCACTCCCGTATAACCTGAACTGGATAGACATTGTAGAAAAGATTCAGGACGAAGATAGCGACTAAAGTCAGTGCTCGGGACTCCCGTCAAGGATGCCCTCGGTACCAGCTGCTACCGAAGTCACCAAGGGTCGCCTGAGGTGTTTAGGCATAAGCTTTGGGGGGTTTCCAGCAAGTTCTGTTAGCCCTAACGCCATCGTGTTCATCGCTCGCTAGTATGGCAGAAGGAATCATCCGTGCATGTGGAGATCTTCAGACATACCATGACAAGGGACCTAGCCGCTCCGAAGGCTCTCCTTGGCATCGTCGATGGGTCCCTTCATGATATCTTGGGTGAGAATTATGCCGTGCAATTTGGCGGAGTACAAGTCCGCCTTAGCTGTAGTCAGACGGTTAATCTGGGCCAATGATAAGGATGTGCTCCGGACGCATTCCTCGAGACTATTAATAAATACTAGCCTACCGGAACACGACGATGGAGTTGGTGCTCCTACACTTGGCCGAGAGCGGGAGCCGCCGAGGGCGTCTTCATCACAAGTAGGGACGAAGTACCGGTCCGTCCCAGGTGGCACCTCCCCAAGGTAAAAGCGAAGGAGGTTAAACAGGGAGTACTTCCGCGCTAAACGTGGAAATGAGCTGCTCGACAGCAGGGCGCCGGAAAGGGAAATAGTCGCATTAAGCAAGATCAGTAATAAGAAGTGATTTCGGTGATGCCGAAACTGTTAGTGTCATCGTTCGAATCAGCTTCCATACCCTCTAGGGCCATTGCTAGGATGCTGTCTGTGACCTCCCCGTTGCGCCGCGTAACCGCCTTTTGCCCTTTCAGAAGCCTACCGCAACGGCCGCAAGATTCGTCTAGACATCTGCACTGCCTTCTATACACCAACTCCTCGTCTGGTGATGTTTTTACTATACCCGCGATCAGACCAGCTGCGTCTCGCTCGCTCGCCGCAGTGCATTGCATGAACAAGCGAATCTCCGAGTGCGTGATCTAGGTGTAGATGCAGGTGTGGAGTCCATGTGTGTGACACATGCTAGAACGACCCAAGGAACTCAGACATCCATGACGTCCGTCCAACTGGTGTTGCCCTTAAACGATGGCTGGCAAGAATGACACAACACGGCTTGGTAGGATGCCGGCAAGTTGAGAAGCGGTTTCCTCATCAGGCTTCCAGCCGGTGTAGGAAGTACTCGAGTACAACCGATAGATCTTTGAGCGGTTGGAGGGCTAGCGGTGATAACCATCCCAGCCCTTGCCATTGTCGATCATCGGAAAGAGGAAAGAAATCTTCTAGGTCAGGCCCAGCAGGAGTGCTGAGGATACTTTGCTGACGTGTTCGACCCCGGTGTTCACACATCTCGCTTTGGTGCGAGGCAACCAGTTCGCATTTCGCGTTGGGTCCGACATGTAGTTACGGTCGAGAAGTAGGATAGTGTGCAAGCACTCGTGCGATCGGCGTGGAGATGCTAGTGTATCCGGTTTCGGGGCTCTCCCACGTTGCAGATCTTCTACCTAACTAAGTAAGAAATTCTAACTAAGCGGTTGGACCACAGTTGGTTTTACAAGGACCTTCTGTCTATTTATAGGCTCTCTTGCCCGTATTCATACGCTTATCTCCGAAAGGAGACACATCAGATTGTATTTCCGCATCAGATGATCAGGTCGCAATGTCTCCGGAAATGAGGTCGGACAGGACCTGTTAGCCAATTCAAGCATCGTAGAAAGGGCCATTTCAAAGGAACATTTGTTCTCATATTTCACACTCACAGCCACACTCTTGAAATTTTTCGCCAGATTCTTCTTTGTCAAAGATCTAAATACACATCTGAAGAAATCCCTAAATTTAGCACCAAAACAATGAGATTGAGGGGTCAAAAATTGGATCATAATCATAAGTCTGAATCTTTGTTACCAACGTAATCTTTTAGCAACAAACATGCTGTGTTGACCTCCTCACCATGTCTAAATCGGCTGGTGAAGTCCTCTCCCGATGTCCTGTCCGGAGACATCCCACCATCAGGCAGAGCTTCAAAAGACCTCATGATGCGTTTAGACTTCATTTTCGGGTTGATTACATGCAGGAGCGCCCGTGTGGCTGCAGGATGTAAGTGTGACGTCCTGACAGGGGCGCATACTTGTATGTACATACCTAACCGCTCATTTGCATCGTTGTTGGTCGGTCTACACAATGTTGTATGTTGAGGCGGATTGAGATCACCGATCGTAGACGAGATCATTCCCTATCTCCTCTCATCCTCAGTCTAGCACAGCCAAGCGATATCGGACCAATCCATGCGTGTTTATTTTGAGTACAGGACGACAGTAGGGCTCCCTATGTGTTGTAAAGGAAGGTAAATTCTCCAAAGTATTGTTTACGTTGTTGGCTTGTATTCTCGACAACTTGGAAGTCCCAAACACATGCTCTGGTCAACGATCAAGAGCAGCTTCGATCCGCTTCATTCATTTGACCCAGCTCCACACGGCATGACCACTATACGAGGTATCTTTGAGTAAGAACTCCGCGTAGAGTATGGCTGAGCATACTTTGTCTCGACTTGTCCCTCATCCCGATGTGAGTACCTCGCTGTCAGACTCTACCCAACAGATTAAGTTACTTCCTTCCTGTCTTCGATTTCCGATCCATCACGTATACTTTAGTCGGTTAGAGACAATGGCGCGGTGTGGGTAATTCTTGATGGAACGAGGTTCTGACCAAGGTGGCGAATTGCTCGCTTTTGGAGCTGCCTCAAAATACACCACATGAGACAGTTCATGGCGATAGAACCTCAAGTGGCCGAGAACAAGGCCTTTGTCGATGCAAGATCCCGCCGCCAAAGGGTTCGTGTCGGTAGCCGATCCTTAGTATTAGGCAGCCATCGCATACTGTACTGTTCAAGAGTAGACATTTTGATGTTTAGTCTAGACAAATCATGAAAAGACGTCAGAGGTCTCAATCCCGCATGTTGTTCAGATATTATATCTCTTGGATCTGGCCCCACCCCAACCTACTGCCCGGACGCACCCTGGGGGTTGAACTAACTCCCATGTGGTTAGCATAGGTGATGTGCATCCTTAGTCACCTCTGTGAGGAAGGAAAAGCCGACATTCCAGAGCCTGAGAAGATGTTTCCGAACAAGCCAAACTCCTTAGTCCAGTACAAGGGCAGCGTGGTGGAATCCAAGCAGGCAATAATAATAAAGCGATCCAGACAATTCCTAGTTGCCGAAAGCCCGTTGCTGCCGATTTTGGGTTAAAGGCTAAGTTGGTCCATGCGACTGCATAAAAGACTTCGCTGGTCGACGTCACGAAAATAAGACTTCTATGGTCTGCAACACCAAATATTACTACATCTTCGCACTATCTGAATCCATAATCACGATGTATTTACGGAGTATATAACAGTAATTCATATCATATAAACTATCATAAATGTATAGCTTTTGTGCTCTCAAAAGTGCTTGCTTAGTAAGCATATCTAAGTCATCTGCTCTAACAAAGATACTACTATTTCAGTTTAGCTGATGCGCGACAATGAGGTGTAAATGTCACAATAAGTAGTATCTAAATGTGGGCGACAGCGAGGTGTTTTGGTGGTTAAGTGACAGTGAGCCTTTGAAAGTCATCGGAGAAATGACTATCCGAGTCTTTTATTCGTGGCGTCAACCAGCGAAGTCTTTTATGCAGTCGCATGGACCAACTTAGTCTTTTACCCTAAAAATTAAAGTTCAGCCTTAACGGCACTTATCCATCCATCCGCTGCCCTTGTCATGATGGTTCGCAACATTGCATTATCGATATGTAAGGCGAGATGTGACGGGCTCGAGAATGCTGGTCTATCAAGGCTCCCTCGTGTTTGCCTTGATGTTGCTTGTGCCGCGCAGCGCCACCCACTTGTAGCTGTCTGTACATGTATCTGCCTCTCAACCATTTATCTGTTGCAAATGATAGAGGGGCCTGCCCTTACCATACGCACTATGCTTGCCCTCCCTGATGCACTCCATACCTCGTTCCCTTCCCTGTCTGCACAAACTGGAGAAACTACACAACTCCAGCCTCTAAGGTACCAGCAAAGGGAAGTAGGCAACTATTATCCCTGTGATCTACACTTGGTCTTGAAGGGTGCTAGGCTGTGGTACAGAAAGACAACATCAAAGCGGAATTGACAAGAAGTAGGCACGCACATATCAAGTAGCTAGGTGAGCAAATCTGATGTTTCAATTTGGTCCTGAATGTTTCTATTCTCCTTAACACTGGAGCCAACATGTAAGTGTGTCTGTCGGGTGACTCTCCAGGGAAATATAATCCTGTCACATGACTGTGCATCATCAGTATCGCAAGTGGAACGTGGGACAGAGATCGGACCCCAGGCTGTTGTCGCCATGGAACGATGGCATCTTCTCCGAGTCTTGTTTAAATTTGGGTTATATGAGAGTACTTCAGCACTAAATATCGAGGGACAGCTCAAGCCGGGGGCGCCTGTAAGGGCAGGTATTTGCTTTCAGCAAGACGAGTAATAAGACGGGCCTTTTGCCGCATCATGTGGATCAGCTTCCATGCCATCTAATGTAGTCATAAAGGATATTCATTCGCTGTTTGCGAATCTCCTTCTTGCACCGCATTAGACAACGCCTAATATCCTTGCCAGAAACAATTGCTGTACCATTGCAGCGCAGCTCTAGGCGGGTGAGGTCTCAAGTCTCAAATACGGCCTCACACGGCATGGGTAGTTCATTGAAACGCATCGATAGACATCTACAGAGTACTGTAAGGTAGTTCTTATCGGCGGGAAGCGCCGGTGCCAAGCTTCTATCTTTGTACTCGTACAGGGTCACGACACAGCGGACTGCTGGTTGCGTATGGAAAATCCATTGATGGCACAGACACAATCTGATGAGAAAACCAGAATTCAGGGATCCGTAGATCATAGATCGCTGCTTGACGTGTTCATCCCTGTTGTTCAGCATCATTTAACGGGCTTACGCGTCTAATCTTGCCAACTGTGGATATCAATTCTCCTTATAATCCCGAAAGGCAACCAGCCAGATCGAGGTTTAGTTGATGGCACGAAGTGGCGGGTTCTGCCACTACAGCTCTCAGATGTGTTGGCATCGAGTCAGGCCGACTGAATCGCTTTGCGTGTGTACACTCGCTGTGACTGCGGCCGCAACCCCGACCCGATCCGTTCCCCGGTCAGCTCACTCGCTTGTAACCCAACGATGGTGCCAAAACGAAGTCAGAGATGTATAAGGGCGCTTGCGGCATCTTACATTTGAAGTAAACAGTTAGAGATTGGTTGATCCTTCACCCGTGGTTGGAATCGTAATGAAGGGCAACCTCGTTTGTGACAGTGATCACCATTCACGTAGTGGGAACGGAGGTCCCGTGGCGCTTTCCGGTTTTGTACAGTTGCGAGAGACATGAATGCTCTGATATGCACTTAAAGAAGTAAGTACTATCTAGTACCCGTTAAGAGCAGGGCAAATTTAGGTTTGTGCTCAACAACCGATCTGTATTGATCTGCGCTTAGCGTTAGCAGTGTTTAAAAGCGTAAGCAGTGCCTACAAGCGTAAGCAGTGCTTATACGCGCTTGGCAGACTGGAACGTAACCTTCAAGCCGTGGTACTAGATAAGGTAAGGTTGATATGTGATGCACTGGAAGTAAGTAGGTAGGTGATATGTGTACTTAATCTGAAAGGAACGAGATCGGTAGAGAAAATAGTCCGATTGATAGAGTTCTGTAACTAATAGTGAAGAGTATTGGATGAATAACTAGAAGCGTGCTAACCGGATATTACTCCGGCAACAGCTACCTACGAGTAATATCGACTGGAGGGAAGATGTTTGGTCATACTATGGTCAGCCAAACACGAATTGCATTCAGATGTTCGGACAAGGTATGCGATTCAAGGTTGCCGACACGTGGGATGGCAGGGGCAGCCTCACAAAGAACCCTGGTCAATAATACCGGGCCGAGTCTCAAACTCCACACACTGCAGACGATCGGTCGTGCTTAAGGTATATCGCTACCATACTGGCGGCGCGATGTTTGCCTATATGTAAAGTACTTCAGGCGACTAAGGTATTAAGATTCACCGCGCAGTGCATCATTAGCTGACACGCACAACTCTGACATGACGGGATGAAGTAGGAGTTTATGTGCGCCGATATGAGCCGCAGTATGTAATATAAAGATATAGGAGGTTCTATGCCCCAATATGAAATATCAACGAATTTGCTACCAAACCCTTCTTAAGGACTAGACTTGCAGCACCGTCTAGGATCATAGCCTACTTGCTCTGGTAGTGTCTGTCAACAACCAGTGTGCCAAACAACATGAAGTAAGTATGCATGGCGAAAGACCGGACCTGCCGACTTATCAGCTTCTTCGACATACACTGTGGAAAACGCATTGGCTAATCCAGCGTTCGACAATAGCACTTCCGACAATCACCAACGCCAGTCTCCGGACTCGGAAGCCTCGTGCCGAGCATGCGAGCAATCCCGCCGTGTTAACAAGTACCTCCAGGAGGTCAACCCCTCCCAGGCGTTCGCCGCGACCGGTCAGAGAACGTCCAATTCTAGACGACAGGATATGTCGAGGTATTTGGAACATTGGAGTGGAGAGAATCAGGATCTTGAGACAGAGCCTGGTCAGCCTCAACAGGATCAAACCAGGTAAGACCCGCCACCCATAGGGAGAGCCCCTCGGCTAAGACGTTCTTGACCTAGGGCGCAGCGTTAGTCACATGGGGCCCCCAGCAGGGCTAGAATGCACTGATGCCTTTATGCCTTCATGAATTCGGACCGGTAATGAGCAATGGATTGTATACTCGGGCTGGGAACTTGGATAATAGGGTGAGGCGTACAGCGTGCTGTTATTTCAGGATCGCCAATTCCAGTGTCGAGCTTCGTACCAACGTGGATGGCGATTTCTTTTCGACGTTCGTTGATCTTACTTGCTACTATACGCTAGTTAGTGTTGAGAAGTCGAATCTACCCAGATAGATACGCACCTCGATCAGCGCGCCGATTTGATCCTAATCGAGCACAACAGGGTTGTTGAAGCTTGGTGCTTATGAGCTCGTAACGACAACAAACGGTTCCACGGCTGCTATGTTCGAGCACGCGAGCAATATCGCAAAAACAGCTTGTTGCAGAAGTCCGTGGTGTGTGTGCGGAGGTCTTCATGGTCGAGTTTAAATGTATCGAGGCCGCCAATTCACAAGGCCCAGCAGCGCAGAATCGGGCGCTGCGCAACAAGCCATAACAACCTCCCATTGCCTTACACCGGACCTTCTCCAGGACGATCACAATCCTCAGAGTGTCATCAATACCTCGGAAGTAGCTTGTTGCAGACGTCCAAGGCATATGTGCCGAGCTTGGCCATGGTCGAGGCCAAGTGTGTCTAGGAAGATGGAATTGGATGCGAAGCCTCAGGCACCAAGTAATGAGCAGTGACAGCTCTCATTGCCTTACACCGAAGCCTCCTCCATATCATCATGATTCTCTTGGCTGCTTATCATGCTTCGACAAGTCCTACTCTATACAATCCTAGCGCGAACATCACTTCTTTTTGTCCGCATCTGGCACTGTTTGATCTATTCTGTTCTCTGGTCGTAAGACACCAATGCGTAGCTGTAGGAGGCTTGCAAGACGCAGCGTTGCATGTTTTGCCCCAATTTCCAGATATGCATCGAAGTTGCTCTTGCCGCAGCTTACGATGAGACATGACCTAGTGGCCGGTAGCGTATGGCTTGACTTGTGGCTCATGAGCTGTGGCTGGTGTGGCGGTCATAGGTAATCCTACCTCCCTGATACCAACTTCCACCGCGCTGTATTTACGATGGGCTTCCCTCAAATGTCGTCCAGTCGGATTTGATACAATGGGTCGACTTGCAATTGCTCTATGGTCACACGGAATGGTAAAGCTTCGACAACAGTGATATGGTATTTCACGAAACGAAGAGTATGAGGACGGAACGTGCTGCAATACAGTATATCGTAGAATTATGTGCTATGTACTGCTTTCACCCCAAATTTCGCCTCAGAAGCCAGGGAGAACCTCAGTCGTTTCCGCCACCACGCCTTGCAGTTCATTCGGGTTGTAGCCCAAAGCTTTCAAGATGGTGGGAGCGACTTCCTTCGTTGAGACTCGATGCGGATATTGTCGCTTCTGCAGTTTCGGATTGCTAACAAAGCATGCTACTTTTCTGTGTGAGGCATCGTTCGTTAGTTTCATATCTCGGGCAGCTGATGTTGTTTAAGCTTACCGATCATCGTCACTCAGGCCGCCGTGTTCGGCAATTTTCGCAGTGCTGGTTGTGTAAATCACGCCCAGATCTGGCTGGACAATGATATCAGGCACAGCAGGGTCTTTGGTAGGGTCGCCGAAGCCAAGGTACGTGAGTCTCTCCCGAGAAATGATGTCTTGGATTTCCAAATTGTTACGGTCCCGGTTTAGGTTGTTGACTGCTGTCGTGACGTCGTTGTGATCTTTTAAAAAGATCAGGGCAATGTCGTCAGACTGTTTCCCAGTCAGTGATGCGATAGCAAATCTCAAGTAAATAGGGCTGAACATACGGTCTGGAATGCAACCCCAACCTTGGTCGCATTAGTGACTGCCTTAGGGGCAATCTTTCCGTACTTCGTCGGATCGATCGGTGCTTGGCCGTGCTTGGAAGCAACGATGATAAGGGTATCTTCATAGATGCCCTTGCTCTTTAACTTGCTCACGACCTTGCCAAGAGAGGCGTCTACAAAGTCAATGGCTTTCAGTAACTCCGGCGTGAAAGGATTGCCGTCTCCAGCCAGATATCCCTTCGTCTTCTGGGCAACAGAAACTATATCAAATTAGCGATGACGGCCCTGAAGATTGAGATTGACCCTGACATACCAGCCTGGAAGTTGCCTCCAAATAAGGTGGGAGTCCCCTTCAAGCTACCCTCCGCATTCTTGGGGCTGGTACCATCCAGCCAGTTTAGGAAAGCGTCCACGTGAAGCTGATCGTACCCGATGGTCGCATCAACGGTATTCGCGACTGACGCTATTTCCGGAAAATAGCCTTCGGAAAGACCCTGCCCACTGGGGCCCCTCACAAGATCATAAGCGGGGTGTTTGTCTGTATATGCAGTCTCCTTGCCCTTGCAATGTACGACCTCGAAGACCGTGTTAACACGAAGACGTGCATGCGGGTAGATGGCAGTACATTTGCCATTGACGACGGCTTTTGGCAAATTGGCAGGGTTTATACCACCCGAGAAAAGTTGGGTCGAGTTATAGTCGATGGATTCATCGTACACAACTGCATTGGCGAAGCTTTAGCATAGAAATTATAGCTCGAGTATGGTTGGTATACCTTCGGCCCCGGGTTTTCCGGCACAGTCACTTCCTGGAGCGAAGAAACTACGATCGTAGGTGTCATCGTACCAGACGCCGGTCGTTCTTGGGGAGGCCCCCGTAAATTGGTTCAGAGTACCTGGAAAGGAGTCCGAAGGCGCGGAGGTGAAGGCGTCCGTGTATTCGTATCCTGTCTGAAGCAGCTTTGCTATGGTAGAGTCTTTCCTCAGAGCTGTGTACTTCTCCACATCGCTACTGTGAAATCCATCAATGCTGAAGACTGCGACGTGTGAGTAAGTCTTTTCGTCGGCATTATTCGCAGACACTTGGTCAAGAAATATGATGCAGAGGGCGGTAGCACCCAGTACAAGCTCCGAAAGGCGCATGTTGCGTGCTCCTCTTGATCAGGTAAGCCTATCATGGTCAGCCCTCGGCCCCTCTTAGTAGGGAAAAACGTATGCGCACTAATAAGCAACTGTTAACCTAGCGGATTGTACAAAGCAGAGAGCTCGTCCAGCCAAGGACGAGCTGGACTTTATACTCGAGCAATTCATACTCTATTTGCCCTGAGTAATGCATAGTTGTCATGGGAGTCAGGCCCCGCACGAGCCCAGCTTCAGCCTTTCAAATGGCACGTTTTGACGAAATGAGGAAGCCATTCTGGACATTCCGAACGCCTCAAGATTGGGAATAGGCGTATGAAGGTGAAGGCTGCAAGCACGTGGATGACCGTAGTTGCAAGGATGACGTCAAGTTGTACTCAAGCATCCCTGAGCCAAAGCACCGTATTTCGTTCTGAAAACATGTCGTGAGAGACTGCGCTACCTGCTGGCTAGAAAGTGACCTCTAGAGGATTAAAGATCGAGATCTGAGAAGATTGGATTGCTTGATGGCTATTATGATTCGCTGTTAGAAAGCTTGACTTCGCCGAGTTACTGTAGCCTTCGCGCCCGTGCATGATGGAAGCTCCAGTCCGTACCTAGAACAGGGGTTCTCAAACACAGGCCTGCTTGAACGAGGACATGACCAATGTCCACTGACAGCTGTTATCTGCACAGGCCTGTCACGAACTCAACCATCGGGCCACTGAGGTGCGTGGCACACGTCAATCTCACAGCAAACTGGACAGTCAGCACCAGTTTCAAGACAGCTTGCTTAACACCACTCCAGCCCCAGTTCAACCTTGCTTTCCTACTATTTAGTTTTGCCGCAAATTTCTATATACCCCTACAGCAAGATGGACAAACGAGCGGCTATCCCTCCAGGGCTGCCGCGGCCCAACCCTACAATCTCATACTGGCAGGATCCTCCAGATGCTATAGCCGACCTTCGCTCAACTCCGGCCCTGCCAGAAGTAGCAGAGATGGTTGTCATCGGCTCCGGTATCAGCGGGGCATGTATAGCCTACAACATTCTGGAGCGCTTGCCAGGTGCGAAGGTGGTGATGTTGGAGGCCAGACAGGCTTGCAGCGGTGCGTCTGGAAGGAATGGTGAGTCTCTGATCGCTTGGCAAGCCCCGGGTTATGACATATTCTGTCCGTGGTAGGTGGTCATACCAAGGCTGCTTCATATCGTTCTTTCATGGACAATGCGCGATCTCTTGGCGTCGATGACGCTATCAAGATCGCGCGGTTCGAGTTCGACTGCATCAAAGCTGTGCATGCCTTTGCGAGAACCCATGGTATCGACTGTGACTCCAGGGAGCTCCAAACCGTTGATGTGGTGTACGACCAGGGACAGTGGGACCAAGCCGTGAAGTCTATCCAACTCATGCGCAGAGTAATGGGATCTAACGACCCTGTGGCCCAGTACAAGCTTTGGAACTCTGAAGAAGCAAGTCAGAGGTATTTCACCCCTGGCGCACTTGGGACGATCGAATACTACGCAGGGAGCTTAAGCGCATACAAGCTTGTGGTAGGCATTCTCAAACTGGCCCTTGCAAGAGGCCTGAACTTGCAAACGAATACGCCTGCCACATCAATATCCCGGGCAGCGGACACTGCAAGCCAGAAACAGAAATGGTTGGTACAGACGCCTAGAGGTAAAATCATAGCAGGAAAGGTCATACTCGCAACGAATGGGTATACAGCACATCTGTATCCGCCGCTGCAAGGCGTTATCGTTCCTTTGCGCGGTCACATCACGGCACACCGACCTGGAAGTGATATGCCGAGAGATGGCCTACACACTACATATTCTTTCATCTACGACAATGGATACGAGTACATGATCCTACGACCGTCGGGTTCAAAGTTTGCTGGAGACATAATTATCGGTGGTGGTTTGACTAAAGCGATGGAGGATGGTCTCTATGAGTTTGGAACGACAGATGATACAACAACAGATCCGGTCATAGTCAACTATCTCAGGGAAACAACAGCAATGTACTTTGGAGAGAACTGGGGTGATGACGACCCAGCAGGCCGAATTCGCCGAGAATGGTCTGGGATCATGGGCTACTCCGCGGATGGGTTCCCGCTGGTCGGCCAGGTGCCCGAAGAAGAGGGTCTCTATATAGCGGCATCCTTCCAAGGCCATGGCATGGTGCTCTGCTACCTTTGTGCCAAAGCGATGACGGAGATGCTATTCGGCTCTGATGACAGAGCGCTTGCTTCCTGGTTTCCGAAAGTTTTTAGGATGCGGGAAGAGCGGTTTAAAGCTACGTTCGAAGGTAGGCTACACGTCAAGGCTGCGAAGGAGCTTGAAGTCAAGAGCCAACTTTAACCGGTTGTCAACAAAGCTGGCATCACCCGAGAAACATCGTCGCCTTTTTCGAGACAGCCTGGACTAAGGCGGAGGTGTATCCTGTTCCAGCTGAGGCCTGGGTCCGTACAGCTTCCTCTGACCTATTCGATGCCAGGAGACCTTCGATGTTTCCGTACTCATAATACGGCATACAGTATCAGGCTCTCAGTCGTTGGGCTGCACGTCGCGGGACTTGCCGGAAGGAAACTGTTCGGCTCAACTTCAGGCATCTTCCGTGGGCTTAATCAAGCTTCCGCCAATACTATCGTAAATCGAGTCTCGATGCTGCTAGGTACTGTGTGAAGCTATAAACACTTCGTAAAGATAATATGTAATTGTAGACTAGGGTTTGCAGACCGAGTTCGAAGGTACTTTGTAGAGGAGGCGCTATTCCTACAGAAGATACAGTACCTTGGTAAGTACATACTCTACGCTAAGCAATGAGATCCAAGCTTGGATCTGCCAACACGCCTCGGAATCGACCATTGATACTCATGATGCTTACAACATAGGGTTCCGCGGGCCCTCTCAACAATTTCGAAGCACATGCTCGTTCAACGTCAACATGCTAAGTTTGCCGGTGTCGAGACGTCAGGCCATTAGCGAGCACCAAGACCCTGAGATCTGTCGCCATTGGCGGTGAGGCGGGCTAAACCAGCATCTACATCCCCACTACTGCGTACTAAGCCAGATCTAGAGTCTTGGACCCCTCGGACCCGCCGCATGGCGCCCTTCCATCCGGCAGAAAACCTGCCTCCCCAGACCGACCCCGAGGCGGTGGGGTTTCTCAGCCTCGGGGGAAAACCATACTCAAGTCCTTTCACCTTTCACCTTTTCATCCATTACTTCTTCACTCCTCCATCACTGTCACCACCGTCACCCCGTTGATAGTCGCAGTCGACATTTCGCACCATGGCTTCCACCGCCATTGACCACCACCGCTTCTCGGAGAAGGAGCACATCCCTTCAACCACGCAATTCTCAGATCCACCTTGGGCCAAAGGTGTCGCCGATGAACCAACATTGCAAAACACTTACACGCCGCGCGCCTCGTCCTCCCCGTCTGATAGCGAAAGTCAACTGAAACCGATCTACGACAGCACTCATAGAAAGTTGAAACCACGACACATCCAGTTGATTGGTATTGGCGGTACAATCGGGACGGCACTGTACGTGCAGATCGGACACGGATTGATCAATGGAGGCCCAGGGAGTTTGTTCCTTGCGTTTACGTTGTGGTGAGTTTGTTTTCTTGGCTTGCGACGGTGCGATAAGATTTGGTAAGACGAGAGAGGCCTGGCTTAGGAGGGAATTGGATGAATTAAAGCCCAAACGGGAAGGAGAGGAAAATGGCAGCAAGCAATAAAGACAGGCAGACGGGATAGCGGAGCTGGAATCCCCCTACCTCTTCTACTCTCCTTCCTCCCCTCCTACTTGCGTCCTTGACTTTTGTATATTGTCAGGGACAAATAAGTGTCTTATAATATACCCTGTGATTCTAGGTGTACATTCATCTTGGCAGTCACAAACTGTATGTCGTCCAATTTCTTCTGGTGATCGCGTGAGCACGTCTGGCCTTCTGTACGACTTGCGGCAAACTACCCAGAGCACCAACCATCAACCCACGAAAACGAAGCCAAGAATGCCCACCCACCAACCAACAACCGTGGTGAAACGAATTGCCAATGCGCCAATCGACGACGTGGACGACAGGCAAAGCCATATGCACCAAATGCCTTGAGTCGACGGATGCCCAACTACGAACGATGCAATGCTCCGCCGCCGCTGCTGCCAACCCTAAGCCCAATCCTAAGCTTGGCGTCGTCCAGAGACTGACCATGACCTGTGGCGACCATCTAGGTATGGCCGAAATGGTCACGTATCTGCCTATATCCTCACCCTTCATCCGCTTTGCGGGGCGCTACGTCGACGAAGCATTCGGCGTCGCGGCCGGCTACAACTTCTTCGTCTTCGAAGCGGCCCTGGTACCCTTTGAAATTGTCGCCTGTAACGTCATCATCCACTATTGGAGCAATATCGTCCCGGCTGGAGGTATCATTGCCATCGTCATTGTGCTTTACGGGTATGTTGCACCTCTCTCTGCTCGTTTCTCGCGCGCTCGCAGGAGTGCGTTGTAGATCTAGGTAAACAACCAATGTCGGCATCTGACCCTCTACAGACTAATCAACGTCTTCGCCGTAAAATGGTACGGCGAATCCGAGTTCTGGCTCGCACTCGGCAAAGTCATCCTCATCGTCGGCCTGATCTTCTACACGTTCATCACCATGCTCGGCGCCAACCCGCTACACGACCGGTTCGGCTTCCGGTACTGGCGAGATCCCGGCGCCTTCGCCGAACTTTACAAGACGGGCGACCTCGGCCGCTTCCTCGGCTTCCTGCAGTGCCTGATCCAAGCCAGCTTCACGATCGCGGGGCCCGACTACGTCAGCATGGCGGCGGGCGAGGCGGAGAACCCGCGGCACGTGATGCCGCGCGCCTACAACGCCGTCTTCTACCGGCTGACGGCCTTCTTCGTCCTCGGCAGTCTGGCCGTCGGCATCAACGTCCCATATAACTCCAAGGAGCTCGCCAACGCCTTCTCGGCCGGTCTGCCTGGCGCCGCCGCCTCTCCGTACGTCGTGGCGATGAATCGGTTGAAGATCCAGGTCCTGCCGGATATCGTCAACGCGATGGTGCTCACGGCGGCCTTCAGCGCGGGCAATAGCTACGTCTACTGCGCCAGTCGCAGTCTCTTCGGCCTCGCGCTCGAGGGCAAGGCGCCGCGCTTTCTGACGCGCTGCACGCGGAACGGCGTCCCGATCTATTGCGTCGGGGTCGTGCTGCTGATCTCGCTACTAAGCTTCCTGCAGGTGTCGAACAACGCCTCGGTCGTGTTGCAGTGGTTCGTCAACTTGGTGAGTTGCTCACCAGATCCGGTCACCTTTCCCGTCAAGTCACGACCATCCCAGACCCGACGGAGACCCCCCCAATGCTAATGTGCTGCGCAACAGGTCACAGCCTCGCAACTCATCAACTTCTCCGTCATGGCCTACACCTTCATCCGCTTCATGCGCGCCTGCGAAGCTCAAGGCCTCTCCCGCGACTCCCTGCCCTACAAAGGCTGGGGCCAGCCCTACGCCGCCTACTACGCGCTCACGGGCTGCTTCATCATGACCTTCGTCGGCGGCTACACGGTCTTCCTCCCGGGTTTCTGGGACGTGCCGACCTTCCTCTTCAGCTACACCATGATCGGCGTCTTCCCGGTGCTGTTTGTCGGCTGGAAGCTCATCAAGAAGACGAAGTGGTACAAGCCCGAGGAGGTCGATTTGCTGAAGGATGTGGCGGAAATCGAGGAGTATACGAGGAACTACGTGCCGAGGCCGCCGAGGTAGGTTCTTTGCGTCTAGGAACCGATGGCCCGCGGATGGGAGCCGAGCGCAGCCGAGCTAACGATGGGGCTAGGAATAAATTCGTTATGGTCTTCGACAAGGTGTTCAGTTGAAAAGACGTTTAGGCGGGAGAAGGTTTGGGCTTTGATCGCCCTTGGAGACTTGGAGCAGTCGACTTCTTATGGCGACGTGGAGGGGAGGGAGAGAGAGGTCTTGTTTGTCGGATATTCGATCCGTGACGGGCCTTGGGGGTGAGAGGGTGGGAATTACAGCACGCACTCCTTCCACCCCCCACCACACAAACAGCGAGACATCACTCGCCGTTTTTTTTTTTCCTTTTCTTTTGCCACCCTACTGTACATACATAGATATACACGAGACTCTTTACAATAGTACCCGCAAAGCCATTCGTCCGCCACATGATCGCGCCGCCGACGAAGACGTCAATGTCATGAGATACCGATCTAGCTGCGGATGCTACACCACTCTCACGGAACCACGGCTCCGAGGCGTGTCCTAGCAAGCTACGAGTCCGAAGTCTACAGCCCAGGGCACACTCATTCCGTCGACCTTGATGGACGACCAAATATCTGCCCAATTGACGGCTACCAGCCACCTGAACGGAGGCCTGCCGCGTACCCATACCCAGAACTCTGAAAATGTAGATCGAAGGGAGCGAGCGACGAAAAGAGGTGGGTCGGTCTTTGGCCGGGCTCAGGGTCGGGATTCGAGGGTTGGCTTGCTCGGTATGGGAGTCGCTGGACCGATAGGGAAGATGGACTGGGGGTTGGGCTTCTTGTCTCGTGCTCTATTATTCTTTTTCTGTTTCTGGGTTGTGGTTGCCTATGTATGGTATGGGTGTGACATGTTGGATACTGAGCTGGATGGGGTGGGCTGTTTGTGTGTGTGTTGTTGGATAGGTAGGTAGGTGGGTGGGTATAGTTAGGGAGAGTGAGTGAGTGTGTGGGTGAGTGGGTGGGAGAGCTACGGTAGGGAAGGGGTAGTATGGCTAGGCCATGACTATGAGCTCGGTGTCTCGTATCGGTTCTCTATAACTGGTACTCACTCCACCTAGCGGCGGACACTCTGCGTCCTCAACGGAATCCTCACACTTTAGGAGATCGGGATCCCTTCCCCCAACAGTGCCATCATACCTTAATACGAGCTACAACCCATTTGGTCTCAGATACACAGCTGAGCAGATACGATGTGTCGACCTTGATCAGGAAGAAACTCGATCTGGTCCTCAGCCGAAACCCGGATACCGGAACTGGACGACGGGTACGGGAAAGTGATACTCAGATCAGAAGTCGGGAGGCGGGGATCGAGCGCATATGTATGCGAGGAGCCCAGCAAGGGGACGGGTACGTGCATGCTGGGCGGAGACGACTGTGATTGAGTGGTGGTGGTTTGGAAGTTTGTGAAAGGGCAAGCCTGCCAAGGGCGCGCGGATTAAACGGTGTCGGGCGTCGCCTGGTTGGTGATACGGGGGAGGTGGTGTAAAGGAGGAGGCGCTGGTCTGGTGAGGAAGGGTTGTGGTACGCGGTTAAACGACGTTGTACGGAGCTGAGGGAAGGTTTGGTAGATAGAGAGCTGTTCACGCGATGTAATTGAGATTGTAAAGAGATAGATTGATGCTGCGGTTTGCCGGAATGAATGACCCTCCACACCTCGAATAGATGTGAGTAAGATGCCTTTTAAGCTAGTTATGCCGAAGGACGGTCTTTACCCAGTACCCGGTAAAATAGACAGAGAGATGAAAAGTGATGCAAGCGGAAGGGAACTGATCTTGTTAGGCATACCATACCCATACTCGCGTAGCCGCGACAAACTGCAGCATGATGACGAGTGCGTTGTAAACCCTAATAAGCTAGTCTGAATCTCGGGTGAGAGTCTCCCAAATTGGCCAGCTCATCCGGCGGAAGTTGGAGCATCTGATCCCTCTCGCCCCTGTGTCTCTTCCGATTCTCCATCCAGAGGCCAATAAAGAATACCGTACACGCGATCCCACACATCCACAGCATCCCCAGGCAAACACCAAAACCGACCGGATAGGTTGGCGCCTGCTTTGCGATGAAGATGTTACTGGCGACGATACCACTGGCATTACCGAATCCGATTTGAACGGCAGCCGCGACCGACCGCTTGTAGTGGCCACCCATGTTGTTTGCGAGCCAGGTTAGTGTGATGGGTTGAGTGATGTAAGCACCGGAGGTGATGAGGTAGACCGCGAAATAGCGGGCAGGTACAGGTACCGATTTCTGGACGAGGAGTAGAATGTAACCGATTGTCGCAACGATGACGCCGAGCATGGTGAAGGCATATCGGTGCCGGAGACGATCGCTGCACACCGCGGCGATCAGGTTGGTCGTGAAGGCTACAACGTAGATAGGAATAGAGAGCACCTGCGCGCGCACTGCCGTCCAGCCGAGTTGACTAAGAATCGTCGGAGTGAAGAATGAGACTGAGTAGCCGGTGACGCAAACGCCAAAATACATCAACGTGCTATGTTTGTCAGCTCAAGGCTAGGGCTTTCTGAGGGTGGTGATCTTACCCCAGATATATCTTCCAATCGCTCAGAATGCGTTTTGCGGCTTTCTTATCAAGCGTATCCATATTTGCCTCTGCAGACTCTTCTCTTAGACGGCGCAAGAGCAAAGCTCGTTCCTCAAGGTTGAGAAATCGGGACGTCTCGGGCCAATCGACAATGAAGAACTTGCCAACTACTGCAACGACAATGGTGAGAAGACCTTCTATAATGAAGATCCAACGCCAGCCATTATACCCTCCAATTCCCGCCATGTTTGCAAGCGCATAAGCAAACAACTGCCTCAGATTAGCTACGATGTGACAGATGATATCAGAGTTTCACGTACTCCACCCCATGCTCCAGCTAGAATGACACAGCCGAAAAAGATGTTGAATCTCCACTGCAGTTCGTACCGCTTGTAATACATCGTGATCAGATACAGACAACCTGTACACGTCAATGTGCCGGGCTTTGGATTTAAGTTTAGCCCATACCAGGAAAGAAGCCGGCTTCGAAGCAGCCTAGGAGAAATCGACAAACGACTAGACCGGCGTAACTCTTAGTCAGTCCCATGCAAACAGTGATCACTCCTATGTTGTTCGGTCAACGTAAATAGGAGCATAGGAGGAACAGAACATACCCCAGCAAAACATCAGAACACTCAGCCATGTCGAGGGTGCAACCTTCCTCAGGATGAGATTGCTTGGTACCTCCAGCAGAATGTATGGGATGAAGAAGACGAAGAGCGCGACGTTGTAATCTTGGCCCGACATATGGAGGTCTTTCTCAAGACCTTGGATTCGAGCATTGCCTATATTAATTCGATCGACAAAGGCCAACATGTATAAAAACGAAATCATGGGCAGGACATGGAGATCCAGCTTCCGCAGGAGCCGCTTCTCCGCCGTCCGGTCAATCGTTTCTGGAGTATCGTCGGAGCTACTGTATCTCGGAGAAGCATTCACCATCGGTACTGGTTTCTCGTATACGGCCTCCATGCTTGTAGCTGAAGCCACAGGAAGCCTTGTTATGCGTAAGATTAGATGAGAAAGAACGTGCGTGGGCAATCGGTACTACTTCGAGCAACAGTCGCAGTAGCAATTTGGATATCTGAGGGCTTGGTACTACCAGTAATAGTGATAGTGACACTGTCCAAGGAGACGAGGGAGGTAATGACTGAAGGAGAACACGAAAAGAAGAAAAGAAAGAAGCTTAAGTACGGTAAATTGGCCATGAGTCGAAGCCCCGAGCACCATGTGAGGTACACAATGCGATACATTCCACAAACTTGATAGCACCAAAACCGTTTCCTGTCATATGTGAACCCGGGAAGTAGGAGCCGTGACTGGAGATCATCTCGCATTCCCATCATTCATTAGGTATCGTACCGAGGACTTCTCCAGGCTTGCGGCAGTCATGTCACTCCGTTCTGTGGTACTGCAACCATGAGGCAGTCTGTGAGTGGTACAGAGGGCGGTAGATAATGGTTCCCGCCGAACTGATTGCCGTTGTCTGATCCACACGGGATGATCTAATGGGTAGCCTAAGGGGGGGACCGTTGATTATTGAGTGGCTTGTCTGGTGTGAGGTAGCAACTATATGCACTCCGTGCAATTGGTGCCGGTCAGAAGCGCCACCAGGAAAACCCAAAGTACAACTAAGGTGATGCAGACGTTGCATTGTTGCAGCACTGTCAACGCCCACGCGACGGTCCAGTCGTGTAACGCTATCGGATCTTATGCAATCCATATCAGCCATGTTGATGCTCCGAAAGAATCAATTCGCCAACCATGACAGAATATTTTTTCAATAGGGGACGACGGTGCCTGGGCCAGCTTTCAGCCAAAAAGACAATGACGACATAACCTTTTCCAAGAGCAAAGCCAGGAGAATCCCTTGAGGGCAATTGCTGCCGAGAAGGTTCGTCTCAATCGCCGGGAGAGTGCCAGATCGCATCATATCTGAATCTACCGGAGAGCGGCCGACGATGCGATGTGATAGTCATACATGTGGATGACCGTAGTTGTAGATGAACCTGAGATCGGCTGTCCTTCACTGTAGGATAAACCTTATGTTGTGATTGATAACTGGAATGGTAGTCTTTCACAAAAGCTCTGGCAGTAGTCCACCAATCTTCGTTCTTCCGTGAGACAGCGCGGTATGACTCTATGTAGGTAGTATCTTGGCCAAGGTTGATCAGTCAAGGAAGGGGTCTCTTGGTCTCGTATGTATCTGCCTAACCCCGCTACCCGTTGATTCGTACTTGTGATACCCTCGTACCACCTATGAAGCGCTTGTGACTTTCGTGATCGATGGACAACCACTTGCATGCGCTCTCGCCCACTCAAGCTCCATCCGTGTCGAACTGGTGAACAGAAAGTCTACGCGATCTCGCGCAAAATTACCTTAATAACCATCTTATCCCTTTCCAGCAAGACTAGCAGTAGTGTCGGGAGGGATCAAATAACGGCCCGGCGCCGGTCCCTGAGCTAAGGTACCTTTAGCTACGGGGGGTCCCGTTCCGGGGTGATGATGCTCGCATTCAGCCAGGGTTAAACTTAGCTTGATATCGTCCTACCCTTTTACTCTACATTTTTCAGATATCTAACAGATCTCTACATTTGCATCGCGCTCCTACTTCTAATAGAATATCGGATTATGTCTTTGGCGGGTACTGAACAGCATCGGTGGTGGAAAGAAGCTATTGTTTATCAAGTGCGCTATGCTTCTCCACCACATACTTGGGAGGCATTGTCGACTAACCTCGTAGGTCTACCCGGCGTCGTTCTTAGACACCAATGGCGACGGCTGGGGTGATGTGAAGGGGATCACCGCTAAGCTTGATTACCTCAAAGATCTTGGCATCGACATAATATGGGTCTCACCAAGTAAAATACTTGACCTCCTGCCTTGTGGCCTTCAGCAACTTATGTGACACAGTATACAAAAGTCCGCAGGCGGATATGGGATATGATATAGCCGACTACAAGGCCATCGACCCAATTTACGGCACGCTAGAAGATGTCGACCATCTAATTGCGGAGCTGAAGAAGAGGGACATGAAGCTGATGATGGACCTGGTGGTCAACCACACATCCAACCAGGTACCAAACGATTTGCCGTAGCCTTCTCGCCGCAACAGATCAGTATTGACAAGACTAGCATGATTGGTTTCTGGAGTCTCGAAAATCCCTCCACAGCCCTAAGCGTGACTGGTACATCTGGAAGAAACCGAGGCGAGATAAAGACGGCAATCCCGAACCGCCAAACAACTGGAGTCAGATTCTTGGCGACGCCAACAGCGCATGGAATTATGACGAAACCACAGACGAGTACTACCTTGCGCTCTTTACCCCAGAGCAGCCCGATCTGAACTGGGAAAACCCCGAGGTTCGAGAAGCAGTCCATGATGTGATGCATTTCTGGCTGAAACGTGGAGCATGTGGATATCGGATGGATGTCATCAACCTCATCTCGAAGGTCCAGACGTTTCCGGACGCCGACCCCGTCCTGCCGGACCACAAATACCACTCTGGCAGCAAATATTATGGTGAGCCGAATGTTTCTGGATGAGAACAGAAGAAAGGTGAAAATAACAAATGACAGTCAATGGCCCGCGCATGCATGAGTTCCTAAAAGAAATGAACCGTCACGTCCTTAGCAAATACGACGCCATTACCGTGGGTGAGATGCCTGGCGTCAGCGACATCGACGAAGTCCTCCGAAGCGTCAACAGCAAAGCCGGCGAACTGAACATGATCTTCATCTTCGATATCGTAGATATCGACAATGTTCCGGGCCAACCTCGCTTCACCCTCCACGAGTGGTCGCTCAAAGACCTGCGCCGCATCATCAACAAGTGGCAGCGCGCCATGATCGAGCGCGACGGCTGGAACACCGTCTTCGTCGAGAACCACGACAACCCGCGCTCGGTCTCGCGCTACGCCGACGACAGCGACGCCTTCCGCGAACGCTCCGCCAAGATCCTCGCCCTCATGCAAATCACCCTGGCCGGCACCCTGTACGTCTTCCAAGGCGAAGAGCTGGGCATGCGCAACGTGCCCAGAAGTTGGGATCCCGAAACAGACTACAAGGACATCGAAGCGATCAACTTCTGGAAAAAGAGCAAGGCCCTGTACGGTCCCGACGGCACGAATCCCAACTCGGCCAAGCTCGACAAAGCACGTACGATCCTGCAGCGCAAAGCCCGCGACCACTCGCGGACGCCGGTGCAGTGGACGGCGGGCGCGAACGCGGGCTTCTGCGCCGAGGGGGTCAAGCCCTGGATGCGCGTCAACGACGACTACACCACGGTCAACGCCGAAGCGCAACTCCGATCCCATCCGGATTCAGGCGAGCACCTGTCCGTCTACAGATTCTGGCAACAATGCATCGCTTACCGCAAGGAGCACAGGGACGTCTTCGTCTACGGCGACTTCCACGTCGTGGACCAGGACAACGAGAAGGTGCTCGCGTACACGAGGACGGGCGAGCACGGTGGGACGTGGATCGTCATGTTAAATTGGTCCGGCGAGGATGGGGAGTGGGCTGTTCCCGACGGGCTGCAGGTGGAGGAGTGGGTGTGTGGGACGAACGGAGTGCGCAGGCGGAGCAACGGGACGGAGGGCAAGGTATTATTGGGACCGTGGGAAGGGTTGTTGGGCAGATGCCGGTAAGGGGATAGGGGGAGCTGGTTGCGGCAGATGTTCGGCAATGGTCTGCATTGATTCATGCAATGAACTTGCCTTGGTGGCGAGGTACTATAGAGGACATTCACGCCTTACGATATGGTGGACTCCCAATATCCCCACACCAATCACTCAAGATTCATCATGAAAATCACTCCACGACATCTCAGCCTTGCTCTCTTCTAACCTGCATAGTACACCCCTGGCGCATTCCACCAGTCATCTCACATTGCTTTTTGAACCTTAACCACCCTCCTGCTGACAGCAAGGAATAGTAATACAAATCGAACCCGAGTTCGCCCATCATGGTGGTATACAGACTAATATGTAAATTGATCGGCTCTGAACGTGGTATGGGTATTGGCCTATGCATATGGGCCCCGACGCGCTCGCCCATTACGGCACGTCACCCGTGGTTGGAATAGAAGAAGCGGGTGCCATTGGCCACAAGGAATAAGCATCGTCAGCGAGGAAGAATTTAATGGTGGAGTTGGATAAATTGAAGAAGCATTTCAGGCGGATATGCATAGGGGGTGGCTCGTGTGACCGCATGTTACGGTGCACGTCCCCCCCGCTGCCTTACCTTAGTCATCAGATGTCAGCGTGACTCCAGTGCATATCACCGTTGGATCCTCGCAGACATCATTGGATGAAGGATAGAGTTTGGTCAGTTTCCCCTGTAGCCTGCATGGCGACAGTTCCCGGCAGTGTGGGTAGGGCTCAATTAGGAACCGCGAGCAAGGTTGTTCTCTGACATGCGTACGGTCGTGTCGGCGAAAGATCCCCATATGGATAGGATGCGGGGAGATCTTTTGGCATTGGTCGGCATTAGGAACTCAAAGGGGTCGCGTTCGTTCGTTATGTTGTTGCTCTTCGGCCTATAAGTGGCGTCTGGTCCATGCCAGTTGGGCTTCCCTTCTCCCACTGCCATGGTCTTATTGAATCGCAGGCGTTGCTCAATCGGAGATGATACGTAAAATTCTCCTAACGCTCGCTCTGAGCTGTGCTCCTTTCTCTTCGCTCGTTGGGGGGTCAGCTTTGTAAGGCTCGGCACCTATATCTCTCCTTCGGGCTTTGTTTTGATAGATGCTAAGATATCCAGTAGACCAGCGCCTGACCAGCAGTACAAGCCGAACTCCAAGCGTCAAAGCAGCGGAAACAGTGCCACAGCTCTCAAAGACTATGAATATGTGATCGTGGGATCGGGTCCCGGCGGCGGACCTCTCGCGGCTCGCCTCGCCATCGCCGGCCACAGGGTCCTTCTGCTCGAAGCTGGAGACGATAACGGAGCAGACCTCAATCAACAAGTCCCTGCGTTTAGTTTGAAGTCAACCGAAGATATAGCTCAGCGATGGGACTACTATGTGAACCACTACCCAGATACTGCGCGGCAGCGGAAGGATTCCAAATTGACTTGGACGACACCTAGCGGAGAATTGTATGTTGGGCTCGACCCGCCTGCCGGCTCAACGGAGAAAGGCATATTCTATCCCCGCGCAGGCACTCTGGGCGGTTGCGGGTCACACAACGCTCTCATTACAATCTATCCGCATCAGAGCGACTGGTCGAACATTGCCAGTATCACCGGCGATAACTCTTGGTCTCCATCAAATATGCGCAAATACTTCCAGCGACTGGAGCGTTGTGAATACCTACCAAACGGTGTTGTTGGTCATGGCTTTAACGGGTGGCTAGGAGTAAGCCTCACCGAGCTAACGCTTGTTGCGAAAGACCTAAAGGTCGTCTCCTTGGTCCAAGCTGCCGCTACCGCAATGGGCAGAGGTATTCTTGGCTTACTTACCACCGTGACTGGTTTGGCGCAAGTTCTGACTCGTGACCTCAACGCCGACACTCCTGGCCGCGACGCTGCCGAAGGTCTCTACCAAGTTCCCATCGCCGTCTCCAGCGCCAAGCGAAATGGTCCCCGCGAATTCGTGCTCGCAACTGCGAATGCGGTCAACGCCGATGGCTCGAAACGATATCAGCTCGATGTTCGTCTCAATTGCCTCGTCACTCGCGTTCGATTTGCAACCAATCAGACTACTGGAAACAAGCCCAAAGCAATTGGTGTGGACTTCCTCGACGGCAAGAGCCTGTATCGAGCTGATCCTCGCTCCAATGCAAACGGCGGAGGCGTTCCTGGCAGCGTCGACGCTACTCGTGAAGTCATCCTCGCAGCCGGGGCGTTCAACACACCGCAGCTTTTGAAGCTCAGTGGAATTGGCCCTAAAGCCGAACTGGAGAAATTTCAAATTCCTGTTGTGGTAGACCTTCCCGGTGTTGGTACTAACCTTCAAGATCGGTATGAGACGGGCACTGTGGCCGAAGCCAACAGTAACTTTACACTTACCGGAGATTGCACGTTCAACAAGCCTGGCGAGCCGGACCCATGCCTCAGCCAGTATCAGAACAACCCACTCGACCGTGGGGTTTACGCCTCGAACGGTCTCGCCCTCGCGATAGTGAAGAGATCTACTGTCGCAGACGGCGATCCAGATCTGATCATCGTCGGGGCACCTGCCTACTTCAAGGGTTACTTTCCTGGCTATTCCGACTTCGCCGTTCGGGACGCGAGACATTGGGTTTGGCTTACCCTCAAGGCCCACAGCAGGAACACCGGCGGTACAGTCACGCTAAAGTCGGCCGATCCACGCGACACCCCGCAGGTCAACTTCAACTCTTTCGGCGCTGGCACTACCGCCGGGGGCGCTGACCAGCTCGACCTGCAGGCCTCCGCCGAGGGAATCGCGCTCGCGCGAAAGATGTATGCGAGTGTGATCCCGCTCGGTGGTTCTTTCACCGAGGTCTGGCCAGGGCCCGATGTCAGCTCGACCGAAGAAGTGAAGGAGTTCATCCAGAATGAGGCCTGGGGTCATCACGCATCATGCACATGTCCTATTGGTGCCGACAATGATCCCAACGCCGTGCTCGACTCGCGTTTTCGTGTGCGGGGTGTCAACAATTTGCGCGTGGTGGATGCGTCAGCTTTCCCTGCCATACCGGGATTCTTCGTAGTGACTCCGGTATACATGTTGAGTGAGAAGGCGGCGGATGTTATTCTTGCGGACGCACAGGGTTGAGGTTTCTTGCCGTTATCTGTTTGTTCTTGAAGGTCCCTTACTCATGACAAAACTTAATTGATAATGACGATCTTCTATTACCTTAGCTCTTCTCACACAAACGAGAAAAGTGGCGCCGCACGGGGACATGTCAAAGACGCATAAGCAGGAGATGGGCAATTTTTTCATTGGCTGTTTGAACTTTAGTGCGAGGTACCCGCAACTCAATCGGGGAATTTGAGATTAAGTTTGATATCATGACACCGGAGCCCCGCACGAACATCCTTGACCCACCTGGTCAAATGAGTCACAGAAGTGATTGCATCAGACCACAATGACAGATCGAAGTCGTCATCACCCGAGACTGACGCCATATTGACATAACACGTGGGCCAATTTGCGAGAAGTGAATGAGGTGAGAGGTGGGGTAGGCAACATATAAGCAGCAGCTGCCCCCCTACAATATTTCTTTTCTTCCATCCATCCATCGATCTACAAACCATACACTTCGCAATCGATTCCTACCATATTCATCCGTAATCATACCAAACAAATCATTCATCAATTCGTTCGATCACCACTTACAATATGCCTCAATACAAGACCGGTCAAACCGTCCGCTACAAGCCTGTTGGAGGTTCGTTCCTCTTCTTGTCTTTTTCTCTCATCTCATTTAGCATCAGCAACCCTTAGCTAACTACCATCATTAGGCCCTGACTCAAACACCTCCGAGAGTACCGGTGTCATCAAATCCGTAGCCACCGAGCCCGCCAACATGGCCGACCGTAACGTCAATGCGTCTGAGGACGAACCTACCTACGAGGTATGTTGCTCCCTTACCATGGCATGAATCTTCAGCACGTTTGACTGACTTCGAACATGTAGATTGAGAACTCCAACACCGGCAAGACCTCGCCAATCAAGGAGAGCAACATTCTCGGTACCGCTTAGATGCGTCACCTTATGGTCTCGCAGGAGGTTGGCTCTACGCTGGATGGTGCGGGAGGATTTGATCCATGAGCGGGATCTTAGGCTTGTCTGAGAGCAATTTGTTGCTCATGGCTGTTCTAGACTAGCTTTGAATAACTCGGTCTTTACAGTGATCAGCCAATACAAAAGCCTTGCCTCTAACTAGATACTGTAAAGTCAATGCTTCAAATCCACTGTGACCCATGCCGCACCTGTGGTAGGTACAATGCCTAATCGTTTGCTGTTATGCACGAATATATATTTACACCCATCACTGAGTCTCTTCACCTCAGCTACGAGATCTCTCCACAAGGTTATAATATTGTTTAGCAGTAGAAAGTTGTTATTACTCCCAACATCAGCTTGTCACCTGTAGCCACCTAAGACACGTCTACATGTCTCGTGAAGCTACTAACCTCGCTGTTGCCGAATAGTTCCTTTTAGCGTATTTGATAAAGGTCAGCGGAAAGTGAAACAGAGCTCAAAAGCCTACGAGTGGTATCTTTGTGATGTGTGCGCGGAAAGACCCCGCGCTCGGATGTTGACGGGATAATTCCGCTACCACATCTGCGGAGCAAGGAGCGAAGGCGGGGTGCCTAGTATTTCCGCAATATCCAATTCATCATCACCAATTGGAACGGACCAGCTGTATAGCGATGCAAAGGAACTCTGTGCCAGGCCATGTTTCCTTTCAAAAGCTTGAAGAAGAGGACTGTTTCCCAGCCTGATAGAGACAGTTCGACCAAACTCCCACTGACGGAAAGGAATATCGAATATCTGAACCAGCAAGAACAGCATGCCGGTAACGAAGTTCAACGTCCCAGAGAAGTACAGATATCAGAATGGCTTCGGCTCTTACCACGAGTATTTTTGCTCTGATGTTTCAGATTGAACTTCTTAAGCTCACGGTCGTGGCAGGTCTGAAGCCATCGAAGGAGCACTTCCTGTAGGAGCCAACTCACCTCAGAAAGCACCGTATGGTCTCTACACGGAGAAACTGTCGGGTACAGCCTTCACAGCACCTCGCCATGAAAATCAACAAACATGGCTATATCGCATCCTCCCCGCTGCCGCTCACTCTGCCTTTGAACCTCGAGAATCAATGACATATAACACCAACCCGGAGAACAAGAGATTACATCAGATTCCGAATCAGCTGCGATGGGACCCCTTTGATCTAGACGAATCCGTGGATTGGGTACACTCTCTTCATCTGGTCGCTGGTGCGGGTGACCCTACGATGAAATCGGGAATCGGGATATTCATCTTCGCCGCTGGAAAATCCATGGATCCGCATGAAGCGTTCTACTCAGCCGACGGCGACTTTCTCATCGTACTGCAACATGGTGTGCTTGATGTTCAAACCGAACTCGGACATCTTCTGGTGCGACCCAATGAGATTGCGGTCATCCCCAGGGGCATCCGCTACCGCGTGGATCTTCCAAACGGTCCTGTGCGAGGTTACATTCTCGAGCTTTACCAAGGCCACTTCCAGCTGCCCGAGCTCGGACCGATTGGTTCTAATTGTTTGGCCAATGCACGCGATTTCCAGGCGCCTGTGGCGGCCTTTGACGAAGATACGGATACGGCATGGCACGTGCTGTCCAAGTTCAACGGTCACCTGTTCGCGGCCAAGCAGAACCACACCCCATTTGACGTTGTCGCTTGGCATGGACTCTACTACCCTTACAAGTACGATCTAGGCCGATATTCTACCATCGGTAGTGTCTCGTTTGATCACCCCGACCCTAGCATCTATACCGTCCTCTCCGCGCCTTCCGATCATCTGGGCACGGCAATCGCAGACTTCGTCATCTTCCCTCCCCGCTGGCTCGTTCAGGAAGACACCTTCCGCCCACCCTGGTATCATCGAAACACCATGTCCGAATTCATGGGACTGATCCACGGCCAGTACGACGCCAAGACCGGCGGCGGCTTCCAGCCCGCGGGGGCGTCACTGCACAACGTCATGTCGGCGCACGGACCGGACAGCAGTACGTTCGAGAAGGCCAGCAACGCGGAGCTGAAGCCGATGAAGGTCGGCGAGGGCAGCATGGCGTTCATGTTCGAGAGCTGCCTGATGGTTGGGGTTACGGATTGGGGTCTGAAGAGCTGCAAGAAGGTGCAGGAGGGCTATAATGCGGAGAGCTGGGAGCCGTTGAAGCCGCATTTCGCGCGGCCAGAGAAGGGAGGGAGTCGGGAGCAGCATCTGGTCAGTAACGGGAACGGAAATGGGAATAATAGGAGGCCGGACTTGGGAAGTTGGGTTGGGGAGAGTTGAAGGGCTTTGGATCATATGGGTCATGCGTTTGTTTCTGAGGAGATGTAATAGGTGTATTGATAAGCAAATCAAGAGTCTTTTGAAACATCGACTGCCCTGCTTCAAACAAGTGTGGCCGATCCAGAGATTGACTTTACTGTCTGTATATAGACTTAGATTCCATCGATCATGATAAACGAGGTTGGGCCCGTCCTTCGAGAACGTTGCGCGATGAGGGGTTCTCCTGATGCGGCGGGAATAATCTCGAACTGTGACATGCAGTAGGCCCCCGTTCATCTCACTGCCTTACAACTGAGTTGGCACGAATCAGTATTTTGAAGTCAAACATGATGGCGATGGAGATAGTAAAGTTTATAAGGTACTATCAGGTAATTAAGAGGGCGAACTCTCTCCGTAGGTGGTTTGGTGACACGAAAAGGTACCTTATTCTAACCGGCCAATGAGAAGCGAGTAATGACCCCATGTGCGCTCTTCACATCCTTTCCTCACTTCGTCTCTGTCTCTTCCCTGAGCCTATCACTCCGAGCACGAGCACGAGCCCGAGCACGCGACACACTCTGTGTATGATCCGTTGCGGATGAGAATGATGGTCAAGCGGGGTGCGAGAATAATGAGGGTTGCCTTATCAGAGGAAAAATGGCGGCGCAGTCGTTCCTTTCTTCACATGCTTCTTGCTCACGGACTTTACTTTACCAGTCCTACTTGTTGTCCGAACAATGTCATATAGAACGGTCTTATCAACCACAATAATAGCTTGTGCTCAATCCATCACCGTCATTAATCTTTTCTCGGTCGTCTGCTTGAGCACACGAGCATAATCTAATCCGAGAGGGTCTGCAACCAACTGAGCCATTTATAACAAACAACCCAACAGTCACAGTCACAGTCACAGTCGCAGAGACAGGTACAATGCCTCGACCAGGTCTGCCACCCACTCCAGCATCCTCGACAGACATATCGGGCAAAGACCACTCCTACCTCTCTTCGCTCGAGATGTCGTTTTCCCTTCCACCGCCCGCCATTACCGGTACCGAAATCGCACGCTCCTCCAGCGCATCGACGACGAAATCCTCCTCCGAGTCGTCTTTTCGCCCCGTATCGCCAACACCTCCTCCCTCCACTGACACCGTCCACTCGAGATCTCGTGTGCGTCCGTCCGTGACACAGCGACGCAGTGGGGCGGCAGATGACTTCTCATTACCACCTCCGCCAACTCGGTCACGAAAAATCATTCAAATGAAACCGAAGAAGCAGCAACAGGATCAGCCAGAGTTGAACAATTCGCCGGGAAAATCAAAGAGTTCCACAAAAACCAAAGCGGTCAAGAGTACCGGCACGTCTCCCCTTGAAAAGACGGACAAGAAGAAGCAGCCGAGCTCGACAAGCGTAGCCGGCCGCAAGATAGCCCGGAAGACCGCCCATAGTCTGATTGAAAGGAGGCGGAGGTCGAAGATGAACGAAGAGTTTGGAGTCCTGAAGGATATGGTTCCGGCGTGTAAGGATCAGGAGATGCATAAGCTGGCCATTCTGCAGGTATGTCGCCCTTCCTTGTTGTACTCGCCCCGGTGGAACTTAAAGTTCGACCATGACAGGCAAGTATCGACTACCTCCGCTACCTCGAACAATGCGTCTCCAACCTCAAAGCTGCCACCAATAACACCTTCCACCCATCAAGCCCAACGCCAACATCGCGACATCCCATCTCCGCACCAGCATCCGCGTCCGCGTCACAAACCGAAACCGAAAACGACCACGACCAAGATCTGGAGATGCCAGACTCTGAACATCCATCTCCATTGCCCACCGAGTTCAGACAACACCATAGAACACCGAACCGCCACCCTTCATACTCAGTCTCCACCACCTCCCCAGCAGCGACGAACACCGCCTCTCCCGCCCTTACCCCACACTCCGATCCGTCTAACCCAAACTCCTATAACTACACCTTTCACTCCGCACTGCCTTCGCCAGCATTCATGCCTCAGAACCACCACCAACCCTACATCTCGCACTCCACGTCAGCATCGGCATCAACGTCGACGTCTCCGAACCTGGGCCCGCAGCTCTATTCCCAAAGTAGCGAAACGATGAACGTCGATATCGACCACGAGGCGACGGCGGCGTGTCTATTGATGTTGAATGCCGATCGGAGGGGTACCGGGGCGGGCATCATTGGAGGGCTGGGTGGGAATGGAAGAGTGGGGGTCGGGTTGGGTGGACATGAGGGTAGGGGAAGGGGTATGAGTGTCAGGGATCTATTGAGTTCGTAAGGGAGATGGATGTTGTCCGGAGTGGTGTTGATCCCTACACCGCTTTATGTGATAGCTGTGTTGGCATGGCAAGTGCTCGTATTCTAATACAAACGCTTAGAGCTAGATATTTAGGGGCGAAGAATCGAATGAGGTCTGGGCGTTGCCATAGGATTGAGTGGAGCTGTCATGCGACTCTGTACGGTCTAGGCTTTGCGGTGAAGAGTCGAGGGGGCATAGTATGAGCCTGGGTAGGTACGTCGCCTTTTCTCAGCAGACGAAGCCCCTCAGCGGATCAGGTGCTTGCATTGGTGGTGCGAGTTCGAGGTTGCGTCTTGGTTTTCATTTAACTGCAGCCCTACATTCAACGCTAATATTAGCGAGCGAGCGGGACTTTAGAGCCAAGGCTTGGGACTCAGCTGCCAATGCTGTTCCGTTTTCAATTGTGTCAACGAACGCCGAGCAACTTTTGTACGTAAGAAGCCAAACATTATCTTCTGAGATAGCAACATGATGAAGAAGGACAACATTTTATCGCCTTTAGATTGCTGATCACATCCATGTGCGGAGGCAATGTTGTTCTGGTGATGGGATGCATTCGTCCAAGACCGACGACCAGGCGTCTCGAACTCCCTGGATGGTCCTATCAAGTATATGTGACGCACTCTCCAAAGCTGGGCAATACGAAACGGCTTGTGTTCAGCTCACTGGGCGAAAGCCACACTTGCCAGCGCCGGCGTTCTAGCTCTCAGCCTTCGACAACTACGTCCAAAGGACAACGCCATGGACCTCTTTGATGTTCAGCTTGCATCTGAACTATCCTTCAGTTGGACTACTGGAGTGGCCCAAGACTTGCTCGCTGTCAGTCCTTCTAGGGCTATAAAGAAGGAGCAGACACCATGGCAAACCCTCATCTCCTCCATTACTCTCCGAACATTCGACCCTCAAAACCATAAACATACCAATAAGGTTACCATAAATCAAGGGTTCAAACCGTGTCTACAGAGTCCGGTCCAGCTTACTCCCGCTATCAAAGCATGGCTCAGGACCCTCTTAAGGCCTCCAATGGCGAGGCTCCCGTCGAAAATCCCTTCCCCAACATAGATTTCAGCAAGATCCGCTTCTGCACTCAAAAGGTTGCCCCTGCGGTGAAAGTGAAATTGGCCGATCCTCTTCCGCAGGGTAACTTTACTCCGCATCAACGTGGTGATGATCCTCCGTTGGCCCGCCTTGTAAGTACCACCTCCTACCCAGAGTGGCAGCCTCTGCATCAGAGGAGACAAGTCGGTCGTGGATTCTATAAATGCGCAGCGTTACACGGCTTCTGTGGAAAAGCAAGCCAACCACCTATCAGGCTCTTCCTACCAGGCTGTTGTGGCCTAACGGTCAGAATCTACGTGTCAAGCTTCTCGGGGGTAGCAGTCTCGTACAAGGCAAGGTACGTTGTTCGACTCATCAATCGCTGTGGCATTTGCCAAACTCAGCACAGGTCAAACAATACGCGGCCGCCTGGACACCTTTTGCGAATATATCTTTCGAGTTTGTGAACTCCGGGCCGTCTGAGATTCGAGTCGGCTTTACTTCTGGTATAGGTAAGCGTCTATTCATACCGCTGCCCAACTCTGTTCCGAATCTCCTTAAGACCTTTCTTGAGCATACATACTTCGTTGATATCAGATCTTGATATATAGAACATGGTCATTGACGACGTTGAGTATACTGATATCCGTGCTAGGATCATGGTCCTATCTTGGGTCATCTAACCTCCGCATTGCTGCCGATAAACCGACGATGAACTTTGGCTGGTTCGATGATGACACACCAGACGATGAATTCTCACGGACGATAATCCATGAATTTGGTCATGCACTTGGCTGCGTTCACGAGCATCAGAGCCCCGTAGCTACCATTCCATGGAACCGAGATGCGGTGTATGCTTATTACCGTATCAACGATGGGTGGAATAAAGCTGAAGTTGATGCCCAAATCTTCTCCGTGTGGGCCGCCGCGGAAACGAAGTTCACACCCTTTGATGCCGCTTCTATCATGGAATACCCCGTTCCATCCCAACTCACCACCAACGGTTTCAGCATCGGCTGGAACAGAGTTCTGTCCGAAGGCGACAAGGCATTCATCCGGGAGATGTATCCAAAGCGTATCGTCAACAAGAACACCTTCAACACCACCGAGATCCGACCTTGGCAACAACCTCAGGCCCAGAACCCGGCGCAGATCGACTTTGTCGCGCCATTCCATCAGCCGCCAAATCTGGCCATTGGCATCAATTCCATGGACCTTTGGGAGGGCCGCAATATCCGGCTCAATGCCTTCGCCAATCAAGTCCTGACAACTAGTTTCCGCATTCATCTGGACTGCTGGGCGGACACGCGCATCTACAGCGCCGGCGCCACCTGGCTCGAAGCCGCTCAGGGTGATCCAGACATCCAAATCGGGCAATGGGGCACCCAAGACGACCACCCGTGGCACCAATTGCAAGTCGCCACCTCGGCCAATCTCCCCTTCCCGCGCCCCTACGCCGCCCCGCCCAACGTCATCCTCTGGCTACACGAAGTTGATATGGCCCAGGACAAAGGCTGGCGCGTCCGCTCCTACACCTCGGACGTCACGGCCACGGGCTTTGGCATTCATCTCGATACGTAAGTAACCCTTCGCGCTGAGTATACTACATATCGTTCTTATATGTATTGTATGGACTAGTTGGGCCGACACGCGCCTCTACTCCGCCACGGCCTACTGGATCGCCTACCCGGCCAACAAGCCGCACATCGCCACCGGCTCCGTCACCACGGGCGATTTCCCGTCCTCGAAAACGCACCAAGGCCAGGTCACGTTCCCGGCTGGCACGTTCGCGGTCCCGCCCAGGGTTATGATGGCGGTTGGTTCCATGGATTTCGGAAGCGGTAAGGGGTTAAGGTTCAAAATTTATCCGACTGATGTCTCGAAAGATGGCTTTACTTGGCATATAGATAGTTGGGCAGATTCGATCGTGAATAGTGTTTGGGCGAATTGGATCGCTGCTCCTTAATGGGTGTTGGTGGTTGGCAAGCAGTAAGGATTTGGGGGAAGGTGTGGGGTTGGGTCGTGGTTTTGACGGCGGCCCTGTTGTTAGTCCTCAATCTGCCCTATTAGGTCAGGTGTTGGTTTCCTGCCCTAGAATTGAATACATCAGGGCTATTATAACGGCAGCAGATCCTCACATGCATCCCACATAGAACAGTGTAAGAACTCTAAGCCACTACGTCTGTTTTGTTTAGTTGGTCAACGCTAGATTCCACACGCATATAGAGTAGCCCATTCATCAGCTAAATCTCGACTCCAACCGATGCCCCTCGAATTCGTCAACAAAAGGACTCGTGCTTTCTCTTGCGTTGCCGGAGGACTCCCTACCGTTCTATTCTCCGCCGCTGCCGTCCAGAACTAAAGCTTCGATCCCCTATCCTGATCTTCCACCCTCGCACAGACAAACAGCAAAGACACACTATTGCAACTGCTCCTTCTTGACATCTAGTGTTGATGTCACGAGAATTCTCCTCGCTCACCTTCCGAGATCCGCCGCAGTTATGATCCCATCGTGTTCATCGGCCACTGATCGAAAGGTCCAAGACGAAAACAAATCAAATATATTAATATCTCAACCGTCCTGGGAGTGGGGGTCCCGGTGCCATGCAATATAGCCCAGCGGACAGATGGAACGACACATGAGGTACTCCCTTGAAGCCCAATATCCTGCAGGCATTGCATCACCAGGACCGATTTCAATCACCGCTGAGAATGATGTATTCTCCTATCGGCGAACCGGAGCAACCCCCCAGCAGAAATGAGCGAAGCGATTGGTGAAGTCGACCTGATTGTCATTCAACATCAAAGATTATCGCTGAGCTGCAAGAAGGAGCGTCATGACACAGCGTCGTGCCCAGGTGCTGGCGCCGAGCCGTCTGCTGAGCGTGCTGTGAAAGGTTTAGTAGGCTTGGTGAGCCAAAGATTGACTGAAGGACTAGTTGAGAGGTGCTTAGACTAGTGAACGCACATCCCAGCAATTGGTAGTTCTCAGGGGTAGGTAGGCGCCTTTGTAGTGCTGCTATCTTAGTAGGAATGACTGTCATGGTGGAAGAAGGGTTGACAGGGGGTGCGAGGTTATCTGTGCGACGACAAAGCACATCTTGATCGCATACAAAGATTATTCAGCAGTTCACAACAGTAGCAAACATAACCTGAGACGTGACGGCCAGCTTTACAGGAGATTTAGGCGTGCTCTGACGTACAGTTTGGGCGAACACTTCTGTTCGCGGCGTTGTGGTTGGCGTGTTGGTCTGTTTTGTGAATTTTTTCAAAGTAGAAGCTTTGACATTATAGGGAACAGCTTTGGATAAATGTCTGAACTGCTCTTGAAATCATGACATGGCCGCGTTATGCTTGTGAAGATTGGTCAAAATCGCACCGGGAAATATCTGGTCTGGTTGATGTTCGCGCCCTGTAGTCCAGTTGAAAAAAAAAACGTGCCCGTCTGAGTAGAGTAAAAACCGTGCGCGTCCGTGTAGTGGAGTTCTTCAGCCAACGGCAACCCAAAGCAACATAGATATTGTTACCAGGATGAGTGGGGTTCTTTGCAGTCTCGAACTAACACGGCTCTCTTTGTGGTTTGACTGATGTGGCAGCATACCAGAGACGGAGCGAATGGGCGGGTAAGGCGTTCAATTGAGAAAGAATGCCAAGGATGCGGTCTATAGGAGGAAGAAATCGCGCTCAAGGATGGCTCAGACGGTGTTTGGTAGACTGGCTCAGACGCAATCAGCGTGCGTGAAGACGGCTTCCTATCTTCCCTTGATAGCCGCTGCCAGATGGGCCCTTATGCAGCGTCGCAAGTCTGCGCAGTCTGTCCTTGATGATCCGCTTTGCCAGTGTGATTCGCCGCTCCGTAAAATTAGCTCTTTATATCTGTCAAACTGGCTTAGCATGTTCTCCGCCTTTGTGTTGAAACTCCTTCCTCATTGTTGACAACATATTGTGGAGGTTTTTCAGGCGCTGGCTCTTGCTTTGCATCCAATGCTTTTCGTAGATTCGCGCGTTGTATGAGGGTTGTCTCTGCTCGAAACAGCAATGTGGAGATAGACTCTCCTACTCAGTCTTCTACGTCGTTTCTTTTCGCCCGAGACGCAGTGTATCTCTCTTTCTAAGTGGAGTCCCGTCCAGTGCAGTGAGCGCTGCTTGACGTCTTCTAGATATGAAACTTCATGGCTGAGAATGAAATACATTATTTAATGAGAGTTCTGATAGTAAAATAGCGCAAAATTGATATATCTGATCTTCTTTCAAAACTGTCTTCTTGATGTTCAAGTTGTCTGCAGTCAACTTCAATGACTGCATAGACATCTTTGCCTCTTCAGAATCTCCTGAGTCAATCCACCTGCAAGATCAATTCCTCCCTCTGGACCGTTGAAGCTGGGTTTGCTGAGCTGGTCCAGGACGCGCTGGTCTGGAACATGATATTTTGCGATTTTGAGGTTGAAAGAGCAATCAGAAACGCTCCCACCCCGGCTGCGTAGTCGCTCTCAATCCCAACAGATTTCTCACACACCACAATCTCATTCTCAATCACCCATTTAATCATTCAATCAACCGGACAATGCAGAGAACTGAATGCTTCCCCAACAACAATCTCCAGCAGCACAGACAATGTTATCCCACCTAGTAGCACCACCCTCATGAGTCAGCACAGCCATCTCCACCTCACCTTGAGGCAAGAGCAGAACCCCCGGTCGAACCTTTGCAGAAGTCTCACCCAATCAGCAGAACAGCCTTCTGACAACCTCAGCATTCCCTGTGCTGCCGTTTGTACAGTATCTCAACCGACGGTGAGCAGGGTCACGAGTCCTGTTGACGAGAAGGAGGTCGATTTCGACGATGGTGAGGGTTTGTCCAGCCCTCTGACAACGCATTGTCCAGTTGAGTCCGCTCGTTTCTTTCTTTCTGGGAACTCAGCGGTTTTCTCTTCATAGGCGCGGATTTGCTGCTCCACCTCTGCGGCCTCTTTGTCAAGTTTTGCCTGAACCTGGTCATTAGCTGCTTTATATCTACGAACACGCTTGGGAAAAGTCAGCTATTACCTGCTCCTGCCTCGCCCTTTTCTCGCTATCCTTCATTTCCTGTTCGGCGTCCTCCTTTTCTGCTTTGGCTTGCGCCAAGCTGGCCTTCAGTTCTTGTAATCATGCTCGAGTCATGATCTTTGACTTCTGTATCAGATCACTTTCTCTTGGTCTGCCTACTGATATTCAAAAGAGGGAGTGGGTTCTATTGCTACACTTGTGGTTAGTCAATGCTCCAGCATCGAGCTGGTACTATTTGACTTACTGACGGCTCCGGAGTCGAAGGACTATAGCTAGCCGTACGATACAAAGTAAGAAGAGTAGTTGGTGCTATCCTTCGGGTCAGCTAGTTGCTTCAGCGTCTGATTTCTACTGAGTGTTGTGTGTGGAAGAACAAGCTTGAACTCATGAGATATCGAGCTGGTTGTTAGTGTTGATACTGGTTTCAGAGGTGGATACATGAACCAAAATCTCTTGAGATAAGTCAGCTGATGTGAACAGCGAAGCAAGCGCAGAGGTGGACAAGACAAATTCACAGGGTGGGAGGATAGTAGCCTGCAAAGACAATTTAGGGGTAACGAGGCCCAGTGTCAACACAGCCAGGTGAGTTGGATGGGAAACGGAGATTCATATTGAGCTTCAGATATTCAGCCGTGAGAAGAGTACTTGACAAGTAGTGGGTGTATAAGACGGAAAAAGTCGTTGTGATTGGTTTTGGTGTGTTGCTTGTATATGGAACAGTACGTGCTACTCGTAGCTTTCCAGTTCCACGGCATTCAATTGACCTCACACGTCATGACCACTCACGTCTGCCTCTTCTTCACTCATTGCACCGGCTGTAGGAATAGAGCGGTATCGCTGCCTCAAAGCAAGGAATAAGGACTCTTCATCTTCAATTGACTTGAGCAAAAGCTCATCTTTGGCATCAACCTCGTCGTGTACCAATTCATCATAAACATCAAGATAGTCAACGTCCACCTGCGGGTCTTGTCTTTAATTGACGTGTAGGTAGAGAAGCACTCTTCAGCTCATGTAGAGTCAGAGCTGGCTGGGGAAAATTGTCGCTGGTCTCGCTACTCGGCGTCTTCAGAGGCAACTGATAGGTCGGCTCATTGCCTCCAGAAAAGTACTAATAGTCCGATAACACAGAACCATATACTCTGACTGAGGTGGAAAATCCTTGCTCTGCTACTAACTGAAGAACTGGCGTCGACAGTAGACCCATCTCCGGCAGCTTCGTCCTCGCAATGCAGCCATGGGTTAGTTTGCATCTCTTTAATCATCAGACGTGGCGCGAGGCTCAATCGCGCAATTGGCTTGCCGGTTCATGAAGGCTATCTTTCTCCTACTTTCACCTCGGCTGTGATCCGTTCTGACGACACCTCTTCTACGGATTGTAGGATTGAGTTGATCCGCACACGCTTGCACGGAACCCCCGAACGTATTTTTGGGCTCCCTTGTTGAGATTCACAATATGTATCCCCACGCTTGCTTGATTCTCAGCTTCTTGTCAGGATATACTCCATCTTTCATCTTTGCTCGCACAGCTGATTTGCTCCTGGTTCTTTGGATGTTCTTTGCTTTGTGATTGCAGACCTGTTGAGACTCCTGAGTCTTGTCGACCTTTCCTCCATTTTTCACTATAGTCTTCACAAGTGAATTCCTTTTAGTCATTGAGTAGAGTGACTAACTGAAGGCCCAGCCGGCATTGACTCGAAATGGTTGAGGTAAACGAAAGGACATCGTAAAGTCACCGTAAAAAAGTCTCGTTAATTAAGTAAAGAGAAAAGAGGATTTGGAGCGCGAAGAGGATTGTGGATAGTGTATTGATGGAAGTGATTGATAGTGGTTTGAATAATCGTGAGCGAAAAAACAATCTGAAGCATTAGGGCGCAGAGAGTACAGCGAAGAGAACAAAAGATAAAAAGAAAAGAAGGAGAATGAAGCGGGGGCAAACTTGATGTTTTTCTGAGGTGCAATCTTTGCTCTCATGGGAGAGATATAGCTCAGTTCATACTCTTTCTTTCAGGCTCTGGCCCAAAGTGTGCAACGCACCTTCCGACCGATATCTTTGTAGTTGTGAAGTTTGTCGTTGGCACTACTAATTTTGGCGGCAGAAGCTGGTCTAATTCCAGCGGTGTTGCCGTAAGTTTTATTTGATACACCAAAACATAGCCCTAATATCGCTACTGCCGTAACGAGTGTGGCGGTGTACCGACCAATCTTAATTACGGTGGAGTGAGAGTTAGGTACGCAGAGTTTCAGTTGATAGGCAGTTTGGTTGCAGAGCGTTCTAAGGTGGCGACACGGTCGACAAAGGTTGGAGGAGGGTCCAGATCGGTATGACGAGTTAAGCGGCAAGCAGACGGTGTGAGGGCCGACAGAGAGCAATGTAGTGAGGCGGTTGCGCCTCTTCCTCGATGTCTGAGCAGTGACAATGTGGTATAGCTGGCTCAACCGACAGGAAAAGTAGCGGTGGGGTAGCGGCAATGCAGAACGATGTCGTTCGCAGGCTCTTCCATGGTAGGAAGGTCATTGGAGGCAAGTTGGCGACGACGCGGAGCCAGAATCCCGCCCTGCTATTGACATTCTGGTGACAGATTCGGACTGTCTGACATCGTGGTTTGCCCTTCGAGTCCCATCTTTGAGAGATATTCGCCTTTGGGTTGATCACACTGCTTTCATCGCTCCCTGGCTCTCAAATGCTTCTCAGAAGCTACTAAATCATTCTACCCTGAATGTCAAAGCATAACCAACAGTGAAGTGCAGGAAAGCGTTCGTCTGTAGTTGCAGTACTTTTGCCAACATGCAGCCGAAAGTAATTGTGAGCTGTATATGTACAAATCAAGAAAGAATCCAACAGATTCAGTACCTACCCCATAGCACCTGCCGGCCTCAAAAGGAAAACCAGCGTTCATACTGCATACTGAACCCGAAACCCTCTTTGTCTTCAAAACCTGATCTCTGTGCCTGTTACCATTGTCCTGTTAATCTGAACCCGTTGAAGATTCTTTGAATGTGTTCATCGTCCTCATCTGTAAGCCTTCTTTGCGCATGGTCTGGTATGTGCTTGGTGAGGCGTTCTGTGCAAACACGAGCAGTCTTTTTGGAGTAGGTAAGCAAATTCATACCTAAGTCAATATTATTTTTTATGGCTCTGCTCCTTTTATAAGACTGTACTGTAGCTGTAGTCTCTTCTATCTTGCACCTAGCTGCCACACATTGTCTTGGCTGTCTCGCCTGTCCAGATGTCTCTGCCAGATCTCCCGCATTAGTTTGTCCCTTGTCGTGGTGATTCTGAGCGCACTCTGAGAAACACGTATTTCTATCTGAAATATTACTCTGATTGACAATGACGTTGTGCGTGTGTAACGCCAATTCAGTGGCCCTCTGTAAGAGTCGATGTGTTTGATGATGTTGAGATTGGGCCACACTGCGAACAATGACCAATGCTCGATTGACGTGCTATATTACGGAATCAAAACTAACGGGCTTCAGTAGCTGCATCGCGGCGCTTGTTTGATGGGAGCTTCACAACTTTCCAGTCCCGATTGACAGTCAGAGGGTCAACAACAAGGCAGGAATTATTTTGCTCAAGGCCAATAACAGCCAAGTGCCAGCTCTCGTGCCATGTTCTTGGAGCGACACGCTCCGGACCTAAATCTGTACAAGGTCTTTCTCCCCTGCGAAAATGAAGCTCAGCATTCCATTTTGGAACTGCAGGGCAAGATGAAATGCAAGCGAGCTTTGAGATCTGACTTGGATCTGAGCAGTGGTGCTTAATTGTCGATATCGATTATACCACGACTTCAGGATATAAAGACGGCAGCTGGATGATATCTGAGGATGTTTGAAGGCAAGTGTTAGAAAATCAACAGGTACGATGGAAATAGTAAAAAGCAACGTAGGGTTAGCAATGATAGTGATAAGACAATGAATAAGTATGTGAGAGAGTAGGCCACCGAGCAAAGGTCGACGTTGCTGGCACCTCACACCGTGATGGCGGTGAGCTCCACGAAGAATAGTTTGACACGTAGACAAGATTCTTCTTCTTTGCTCTGCTCCTTGCAAGTCATGGTATCTTAATCTCTTCTGCATTGCTCCTGAATAAGTGTGATGGGTCTACAACCTGTACCAACATTGAAAGCCGGAATATCAAAAGTCTAGTCTCTTGACCTAACGTGAGAGTTGGGTTTGGTGGGTGGCTGTGCTTTTGGATTCCAGCTGCGATGTGAAGCAAGGGAGAAGATAATAGAGTCATGTGCTCAGGTTTCCCCTCTCTTGGCGGATATTGTCTTGACGCTCACTGCAATTGGTTTGAACCGAAGAAGTAGCAAACTAATCTGCAATTCAAGCTGGTGAGATTGTTTAAGAGTATTGCAAACGATATAAGATAGATCTGCTGCGCTGAATCATTCTAGAGGCGCAGAGCAATGAGTGAACACTGGTCAATCCAAATGTTCTGTTGCAATTTTGTCAGAAGTTTGCGCATGATGGTGCTAATGATGTAGCTGTGGTTCATTATACTGTGGTGTAGCCATAAGTCAAAGCACTTATTCGATGTTCTGATCGTTCAGTTGATTTATTCATCCTATTCTTTGGTGTCAGGGCCGAATCCAGGTGGACTTGATCTCCTGTTCCGAACCGGCTATCTTTGTAGAGATTGCGCTTTGCTACCTGTGTTCTGTATCTCTTGCCAGACCCATATGTCAGTTGTGGCTCAGCATGAGCATCCGTAAGCCGTGAATTCACAAGACCCGTATCTAGTTCCAGCTTTTGGCGATCAAGCTCCCGTGTCATATGCGGGAGATACGATTCTTGTCTCTCGTCAACTGTCCTGGAAGCCAAGATCGTTGGGCGACTAGTACCAAAGCATCGTGGCTCCAAGTTCGAAGATTGCCTTAACTGCTGCATATACAGCGGTGGTGCCTATCGTATACATCCGGGCGTAACCAGCTGTCCCGCATCAGGATCATACGAGCAGTCTTCCGAGATTTGCTATTCGACCGCGCGTATCTCGGTGGCCCAGGCCTTTCCATCCTCGTTCCCGTCTTTTCACTCCCGCTCCATCATCCCGAAGAAAGGACCACGCGGCTGGCAGGGCGGGCTTCATCTGCGGGTTGCCGAGAGTCTGGTAGTTCCGCCGCAACGGAGCGATCAGAGGTCTGCGCGTCCTCAATTTTTTGCGCCGACGCTGTGGCAACAGCCTCGCTGCTCGGCACCAAGCGCTTGTTCATTTTTATCCTTATCTTCTTCCACTTCTTCTGAACATGGCTTGGAAGCAGCCAATCCGTATGTGTTATGCCCGACCCTTTATCATCCTGCTCATCAGACCGATGACTCAGACTACAGCTTTGCATCAGCTGCAAGGCCTTTACTTGATCGGAAGCAAGGGGTCCAGAAAGCGACTATCTCAAAGCGAGTCTTTCGATGGAATTTCTGCGAAGCCGCGGCGGCGAGCTTCACTGAAGCGCTGGCCGGCTAAGAGAAAGCAGAGAAGCCATGTTGGCATGGTTTCAATGGTGAAGAAATAGTGCTTGATTCGATAAAGGGCTAGAAACCACTTCAACAACAATACTATCGGGTTAACAACAGGGAGCATGTCGTAATAATAGACATTTTCGGGTATTGCTCCTTATCCATGTACCTTTAACGTTCCCTCAAGCGTGATTGCAGCATCTGTGCACCCAGTGCTGTTCTTTTGTAGCTAAGTTCTCTCGATACCATCTTGTAGTTCCATGGCTTCGTTCAATTGGTCAGCAGAATATTTTCCATAGCTCTTGTTTCGTGGTATCTCTCGGGTTCGAGTTATCCTAAGACGCCTTTCACATGTGCTTTAAGACAAAGAACTGGCAGTGGTGTTCTGTCCAAGCATATACCTCATTTTTATACGCAATTTGTTGCCGCTTCCAACAAGTGCAGCATCGGTAGAGGAATCTTCGGCCCGGGCTACTTCCTCCTCTCTGGGCTTCTTCTGGCAAAGACACCATCCAGATGTATCGCTTGAAAAGGTCTTTCTCTAATAGGCCCGGTAGAAACACGGCTTAAATCTCAGTTCTTCCCTTGTCGATGTTCTGCTACCCAAGCATTGATTGAAAGACCTGTAGATCTTATAGTTCCCTCCGTGCCCCACTTAATTAAGTGTCACTTCACGCCACAATAAATTCTCCAACTGCAGAGGGCAATGAAGAAGGCATCCATGCTGTGCTGAAATAAGTGGTGGTAAAAATCAGAAAGACATAAGGGATTGTGCATCTGTTTCATGACTTCATACACTTATCTTGATCGAGAAGTCTTTCCGGCTTTATGCTACCCTAGGACAGAGATAAGTTTCCTTTTTATCACGCTGAAATGTTTGTCGTAGTCAGCTTTCACTTGCCAGGTCAACGCGTCTGTAGTTTAGCATCCGGCTGCTGCGTTTCAACGAGCTTATATCCCACAGCTTGCGCAACGAACCTCTAAAAGGGCTAGACATCTTTCTGCGCCCAAGAATATGTACTCTCATATAGATTTGTCCTTCAGTCTCTTGAAGGCGCTTTTTGCTTCGGTGGATGCGCTGAAGGATAAATTTTCACGATTGGGCTCCACATGACCTGTACCCGACGTCAAAAACATGTTCGTTAAGAGGGTGATTGGTGAAAGTTCATGGTAATGAATCGAGAGGGTCGTGGCCAGCCAGATTGGACATGGCATTTGCTGGTAATGGGCCCTCAATTGAGGGCGGTGACACGATGTGAAGAGAGCGAGTCACATAGAATCAGAGCAGTAGTTGTTCTGGCCTTCAGCCAGCATGCCTTCGGATAGGCGAGTTTGTCGGCGGAACTCCTCCAATTGTAGAAGGCCAACATCTACCTCACTTGTTGGGTTCTTCTTTAGGCCCTGGCGGCCGGCGATGTGATTGTGTGCCGTAACAACGGTGATGTAACTCGCCTGACGCTCAAATACTGTTTTGCCAGAGATCTCCCTGTCTCCCTAAGCATCAGCGGCGGCGAAAGAGCGTTCACTTCGGCATCGAATAGGGCCGTGATCTGAAGGATATTAGCAATAGCACACGGCTTGCAGCTTTCTGCTTCCCTATCTAGAGCATGCTCTTCTTCTGGCTGCTGTCTTTCATGTCTTTCGTTTTGGTGCAATATTCAAGATAACAGAAATAGAATCCATTAGGTTTGTTTTCCTTCTAAGGTGTCGAAGGAGGTATTTTGCCATCTAGAGTATTCTCTCGACGCTGAGCGCCAGGTGAGCATAAATGGGTTTCGCATGGAACTTGGTGCGTTTGTTGCGCCCATGGTAAAGAATACACTGATATCATCTCCTCTCATTTACCCCATAGATTGATTTATGAGTCTAGTCGTGGGGCAATGCTCGTTTGCCACAGGTCGGTAATCTTTTTCTCCTACGGCGAATGAATCGCTGAAGCTCGTATAAGTAACCCTTTATGACGCTGGGCAGGATCACAAGGAAGACCCTCGCCAGATCGATTATCTTCTCAATGTACTGCCGGCGTAACCTTACTGTTTTGTTGCGTTTATCTCTTTGTACAGGCAGAATTTTCTGATGCTTCACTTGCTTCGCCACGGCTTCGGTCAATTTTGTAGTTGTTGACTGAAACACTTTAATTTTCCCGGTGGCAACCCAACTGTCGGCCGCTTGTCTGAAATGCTCGTTGGCACATGATTCTGTAGTTATCTCCGCTCATGATACAACTCACTGACGCGGGCCAAAGTCCTGGATCGAAAAAGGCGCCGCCTTCAGCAGGCAGCGTACTGAATGGCTTTGACTTAAGGTATTGAGTTATGTACGGAGGAGGTTTTGCTGTCCTTAGCACTGGAGGTGAGGCACCAATGCGATAAATGCGACACCAGTAGAAGTGCCATCTCTCCAAAAAATCTTGCATGAGGTGGATGATCTTGTTGGTCAGACCTAAGAGATGATGCTTCAGAATATTGTAATGCCCTCCTGCTTCATGATCATCACTGCCAAGATTAGCTTCATTTTGTTCATTTGAAGCGTGTGTGAGTGTTCAGCTGGGCAAGTATGATGCAGGCATTTTCTTATCAATGCGACCCAGCATATTCAACGTGTCAACTCGTTGTTCTTCTATTTTGTGCTGCTCTGTCATCTTGCCACTTGAAGTGTGAGCTGGATTCTCTGTGCACAGTAACAAGTCACAAATAGCTGATTTTGACTTGATAAGAACAATCTTGCAGCATTGAAAGATCATCTAGAGAGCTTCTGGTGCAATGGGTTGAGGTTCAAGCAAGAGTTATCAACATGGCTCTGGCGTCAATTGGCTTTCTGATGCTTCGCAACAACACCATTGTAATCAGCTTGAAGGTCACTGGGCCGCTCTTGACTCCCAATGACTCATCACTCAATTTCCTTCTACTACGTTCTGATTACTGCAATGGTAGCATTCTTTCAAAGGCAGTGATGATTCAGTTCTCTCCATCAATCCTAGTTAGAGTCTGGGAAGCCTTGAGCTCAACCCAAATTTCATCTAGCATTTAGACCTGCTCTTTGGTCACAGATGTGTCTTTTGTTCTGCTTGGTGTAGTTACACAGATATAGTCTGCCACACTGCAGAAATGTCTTTTTTGGTCAATGTGAGGCAACAAAGGTTAGCGCCACCAGACATACTTTGGGCCATACTTCCTTCTGCTCAGGCTTAAGGTTTAGTGACTTTGAGGTCAGACATTGTGGAAAGAGTCTCTTCTGCGTATTTTCACTCATTGCCCAAAGCCCTGGTTTAATTCACTCTTTTGTGAAACAGCTGTTTCACATGAGTTGTTCGTTCCTCTTTATATCATCATGTGCTTGGTCCAGCAACTGTTTACACATAGTGGCAGCATGGAGAAGAGCTAGTAATAATTGCCACTTTAAGGCAATGCATTGCATCTTTGATGTTCCGAGCGATGGAGCGAACAAGACTAGAAAGAGAGAATTGTCGGATTGACAGCTCAACCAAGAAGCAGTTTAGTAACTGACGCGGGGTAGAGACAGTGAAGAATCAAAGTCCTCTTAGTTCATGGCGTTATAGACAGGTTTGCAGCAACAAATAGGTTGTGGAGGGTTTGCGGCCCATGCTGAGTTGAGAGCCGCGAAAGAACATTTGACCGAAGCCATAGGGTAGTATAACTTGTGCCTGATCCATTGATCAACCAAGCTTGCGTCAGGATGAGAATGATTGAAGCTGCTCAGCGTGAGTATCTTTCATTCTTGAACAGATGGATCTTGGTTCAATTAGTTGAGCTGTCTCAAGTCATGCTGAAAGGCTCTCACAAGCGCTGCTCTGAGTGAAATAACACTCAAACAGCTGATTGATGCTAAGCTATTGAATTTCAGTAGACACTATGACTTCAAGCATTCTATGCTATTACCTCTAGCTTCTTCTTGAAATGATTTCCTTCTACTTCTGCCCGTCTGCCCACAATATGATCTTGTTTTCTTTCTTTGGGTCTTGCTGTCGACAATGACTCCTCGCATCTGGGGTCCCAGAGATGTTGTTGGGTAAATTTCTACCGAAGCTGTCAGTCCAGGATGAAGTGAACAATATATGTAGATTGAACACTCTGTCTCGCCCTCCCACTTGTGTCCCAATGATTGGCACGCCTTCCAAACCATGCGCGGCGTCCCAGTGTCATGCTTTTGATTTCGTTTGGTTTCGAATCACTCAAGTTCGAGGACACGCTGTCTCTGGCCCATTTTCCAGTCTCAGGCAGCACAAGCCTTCTTCAGACCCACCGTCCAGTCCTGACTTCTTGCTGTCATTCTATGTCGCAGAGCCGCAGGTGGCTGCCACTTGGCCAGTAATCACAGCAGCTCTTCATTCATCGAAGATGATGAACTCAACGCTACTTCCACAGTCTGAAGCTGGAGATCTGGGGTCAATACCGCATAGTAATCATTTCTTTTTCCCCTCTCTCAAATCTAATCAAGATTGTCTTAAATCGCAGTAACAAACTGATCTCAGCAGAGGTCCTCAAGCTGTTTCCGAATCTTTGCTGTTTAAGGCAGACCAGGTGATGACAGCATCTCAGGCAGACAGCGCCTAGCAGAGAAGAGTACTTGAACCAGGGCTACCTTCATAATCGATGTTGATGGCAGCACGGCCGATATCTTCAAATGAGGTTTGTCTTGATAACAGACAGTACTTCCTTGAGTGCATTTCGAGCAAGGTAGCATTGAACTCCCAGTGTGATTTATCATGTAGATGCTTGTCAGACACGGCAATAAAGCATTTCATGTACTAGATAGTTCACAAAGCTTTTCTTCCAGAGTATGCGTCCACACCCACAAGTCAAGGGCCCCAGAGCAAGGAGAAGACTAAGAAAAGCATAGCTTCCTCGTTCAACTTTCTTAGATTAGACCTATGGCAATAGGTTGCCTCTCTGTCCAAGCCTCCACGTGATGATAGTCGGATAGATTCTCGTTGCGCTCCACGGCCTTCGTCTGTTTGAAGTCATTTCTGACCGAAGTACCGCCAACATTCGGGTCCTTATCTTGATTATTCAATTTTGCTACGTTTAGCTAACTTAAACCAGTCGGCCGATTGATGAGGAGCTTCCAGACGTACGCGCGAGCATGGCTTTAAGTTTGGCCATTCCAAGACTAAATCTAGCGTGAGAGTCCATCATTTGTTAGAACTCTGGCATTATAGCCTTTGTGGGAGATTGTTTGACCTTGCCCCAGAGCCCCGTAGTGAGGAGGGCGGGGACGAGCAACCCGGAGGTTCACTGCTCTAGTGACAGTTTGCATAAGTTTATCCGAGCAAGTTGGGGGCCGAAACACACCCGGAAGCAGGCTGGCACCAGCACTGTAACAGTTACAGAGCTCATGTGCGGTCCTTTTACCAAGTCTGTGCGAGCACCGGCTCTCGATTTGCGGATAGACAAGGTTGACGTTGAAGAATATCCAGGACCAAGTGGTTTTCTGATATTAGTGTCAGGGAGAGATCTCGTTCCAGTGCTAATAGCATGGAAGCCTCTTTGTTGTTCCCGTCTTTGATTCTTTCTGCTGCATATTCATCTTGGCCGTATCCGATAAGTGTGTGGATTTGGCGGTTGATGGTCGATTGAGTCGATTGATCAAGAAATCGTTTCAGGGTTGCTTCGCAACCATTGTTTTGAATGGTTAGTAGATAACTCAACAGATATCCGAAGGAGAGCCTAAGTAAGACACTTGCAGTAAAGACCTGAAATGGATACAGATTATGCCGGTTTCCCATGACACGTTATGCATAATTCTATCGTCTATCGTTCATCTTGACAAGCTGCCTGAAACTGATTGACCTCGGGCCTGAGACACGGGAATCGGAAGCGTTCTGCCAGGCAGTGGGAGGATGTTAAATGTTACGGGTATCGAAAGATACTGATAGGTAGATGAAATACCGCCGTCTGAGGCACCTATGCAGCAATCCAGTACGCAGAATGCCCAGCGTAGAAACTCAGCTATTTAGTAGAGTTTGATGTTCAGGAAGTCCACCGTAGGGTGAAAGCTGATTATACCTTCTTGCCCCCTCTTCCCACTCATGCCCTCTTTAGTCCCAGTCCCTCGGGCTCCTGTTGGAGCCACGTGCAATCGTCACGGTGGGGACTCTTTTCGGAAGCGGCGGCTTTGGGCGCGGACGATGGTGATTCTTTGGCATCTTGAGAACGGGTGGGCGCCTTTCATTACAGCTCTTGTCCTTGCGACAAAATGAATCTGTGATATTAGTAGCAGCTATCGCTGATCAGTCGTCCAGCTCCAAGCTGACTACCCGGTCGTTCCAGATATTGAAGTGGTCACTGGTTTGAGTTGGATTGTTGTCAAGTCAGACTTAGCCGCCCATATGTGAACACATCAGGGATATGATTTTCTCTGAGGTTTGAATGAAGCTTGATAAGCCGAAGTGAGATTTCTGGGCAGGGAGGCTCACACTCTCCTGGAATTTACAACTCCGTCACCCCAGATAGGGTTAAGAAGACTAAACACTCACTTATGGTAACCAGATGAACGTCAACCCGAATGCTATCGTCCGGCCGGTACTCGCAGCATAAGCCGGGCTTCTTTCCGCCTCGCGCTGAAGACAGGAGAAGCAAGGGCGCGGTGGAGGAGATTGCGGCGGAGGCGGCAAGAACGCCACACCCAAAATTAGCTGCTGACAACATGACCACAGGTACAGTCACGTAGGACTCGGTTTCTGCTTCACGATATCGTCCTCTATCGCCAGATTCGCCGTGCGAGAAGAGCTGAGCCCCCATATCCTTGGACTTGGCGGACCATACCCGTCTCGAGGTCGCATAGCAACTTTGGAAGCTCAAATTTGGGAAAGAGGAATTGGTGCGAGGTCACCGATTAGGAGAAGGCCATCACGGTCAGAGATGAGACTGTGCCGCTCACAGAGAGGGTGAATGTAGGGTTGGTAAATGGCCATCCGATCATTCGTTGCTCCAACACGTTCGCGAACAACTACACCAACTTGGCTTGAATTTCACTTTCTGACATCTCTGCACCCTGCTGATTCAACTGCCTTTGAATGTTCTTGATCATGGTCGATTGCACTTTGATCAGCTGCAAGGGGGTTGCTTTGTCCTGGTGTGACGCTTGAAGGAGATATGTGATAAATTGCAGTCAGTGGTATCCATATCTTCTCAACTCGGTCAGTTCGGAGATGAAAAATACCGAATTCACACTTATGTTTCCTTCCTCGTTCAAATTCAAAATCCTTAGCATCACCGGTGGGCATTTGTCCTGTTGAGTACTTCGCTGCAACTTTGTCCAGAGATTCTCCATGATTGTGTTCGATGGAAGATAACATACTCATCCTTTACGTCCGCCATCAAAACAGTCCTTGTGCTACATATCCCTGCTGCTGCCCTGTTGGTTGCCGTCTCCACACTTCTCTGTGCCATCCTTCAACTTCTTAGCACAGGCAGCTGCCCGGGCGGGAATAGACCGTATCTCCTTGACCAAAGATCCCAAGACAGCAAAAGGGGCCTTGATCAAAATGACAGGAGCACGAATAGCACACGCAAAATTGCAATCCGATGAGAGCCAGAGCAAATCCTTTTCTTTATGTCAAGCAGGCCTGGCAAAGAGTAAGCATGTGCATGACTGAAGAGGTGACAACACATTGATTGTGGCGATTGCTTCCACCAGCAACAGTCTGTTAGTTTGCAACAGCGAAGTATGCACTAAACACTTACTCCATTACGATGGAGTAAGTATTCAGTGCAATATCTACAGTATTTTTCTTTCTTCTTCCCGGAAAGGCTCTGTGCCTGCATTCGTGCGCATGCCCATAATATGAGGCATTTGACCGCTTGCTGGTGAGAGTGGACAAGTCAAATATTGCGAAAATGACCATTATTTTCTGGGCAGGTTTTGTAGCGGAACTGTTTTTGGGAATTTGTAGACAGACTTCCTGGATCATCTTTCCAACATTGTGTAGCACGTACAACATCTTAAACAACCTCACAGTGACCGATTCTTAGCTTGATCATGCTCTCAAAAGACAGCGACATCAAATGCCCATTTCCACAGAGATCAGGGTGTTGTACACTGGTATGCTGGTGCTATCTTTTATGTATTCTTCTTTCACAGTCCCATCCTCCCCGTCATCAGCAGGGGAGCCCAGGCGGAGGCGATAACAAAGGCGGCGGCGGCGGTTACACAGCCGAAACACAAGCTCGACCTGCCCGAAGGCACTCTGCGCACTTAGCAATACGGCCTGAGATGTCGCCGTAGAAGCTTGAAAGACCTTCTTGTTTTTTTCACCACCATTCGGGTTGCACCTCACGCACCCGGGAAACGAATGGTACCCGTCTCCACGTCGAAACAGCCTGCCGATAGTGGTCATAGTAGTCAAGGTGCAGCAGTACCTCACTGATCAGGGAACCTCACTGCGGATGGAGAACTTTCAGTATCTGTTCCGCCTCAGGAGCCGGCGGTCGCGGAGGCGGAACAATGTCTGTGTTTGGGCCATCGACCAATATCAGGCGAAAAACTACGGGAATCAGGAGAATATATGCCCGAAGGCAGCTGCAGATTTGTGTGAAGAAGAGCCATCATTTGACTATCTGACACTCACATATTAGCCAACATGCCCGAATCCGTTGCCAAAGCACGCGCCCAAGTCGCCAAGACATACCCGATAATGACCCCCTGAGCATGGATCCGAGAAGACTTCTTCACGAAGATCCACTGACTATGTTTGACTCGTTCTCACGGGTGCAAACGTTGCGGTGCGGGGAAATTTTCGGGTGAAACGCGTTTTTCTATGCGAAGATAGTTCAATTGCTCACTTTTGGTGCGTTCCGGATTTCGTTCGAGCCCTAATGCCTTCCGCTTTTGGAGAATTTTGATAGATTACCAGGTCTTAGATCCTGCCATTGATGACACCAATAAAATCAAAGCTAGCTATACCTGTTCTCATAATGAATGCAGGCAAAGCGCAAGCATTTGATTTTGGCTTTGTCGATATCATCTTCACTAAGAGCACCACTGCACCAACTCACAGCGCAGAAGTAAACGAGAGATTTCATCGTGATAGCGAAAAAAGCATAGCGTGGTCGCAGCATCCGTTCTATTTGTACGCACACAAGTGACTTGGAGGTCAGCGATCTTTGCAATGTAACTTGACCTTGAAGTTGTAGGAGATTTGGAAATCCTTTCTCTTCGAGTCTTTCGTCATCTTCTGAATTGTTATTGCCCCCACTATTATTCCTTTCTCCTGAGGCAAACCCTCTGCCGTCATTCTTTTTTCTGTAATTGTATAACCAGAGACAACATAAGATCTTCATCACTCTTCACAGGGCGGGAAGTGTAACGATCAGCTCTTGCAAATTTGGTTGTGCAGTAAGGTTGCTGGTAAGGTTGCTGGCAAGGGTCAAGCCAAGTTGTGCCAGCAGCACCAGCGTCACCAACATTGACTGTCATAGATATGGACCAGTTGAAACCCACAATTTGCCCCTGGAGCAATGGGCAGTACCCAATGATAGCTGGAAACCCCTTATCGCTAACTAACAGAGAAATTGCGTGAGAGGCAGGTAAATAGAGTGTGCCCCAGCAATCTTAATCTGATTCTGAGGTGGCTCGACTGGCGTCACTTCGACGGAGGTAGAAGGTGTAGAGGTTTGCCTCTTAGCTTGAGTAACCTCACTGTAACCCGCGGGGGGTAGGCGAGGGGTTGACGAACCCTGCCGAGACTCGAAGGCGTTGTTGTGGGAGGATGGAGGTTCTCTTTTACTGTTTCCGACGACGCTACCTAGTTAGTTCTTAAACACAACTGAAAAGGGTTACTCACACTAAGAAGGAGAGTTATCCATCATAGTGGTGAGGGATTTGGGCTCCTCCACCGACAAACAGTTAGTAAAGCAAAAATAGGTTTAAAGAATCACGCACGGGTGACTAACAACCTTGTTAATAAGGCCGTCATCTGGGCGGTGCTCGCGACATGGATGGCGGTCCCTCCTCGCGACACTGCTGGCAAGGGCAGGGGGAAAGAGGTGCCGGCGGGGCCAGTGCATATCTCTCTACTTTCCTCTCAACTTCAAACGCATTGGGGAAGTCAATTCATGACCTCCATACTGTACCGCGAACCTCAGAGGTCAGAATAGAAAAGGAGAATGAAAGGAAGACAGCATTCCCATCAATGACAACGCCCAGACCTTGCCAATAGGTCTGTCTATGGAGCGCAGCGCGGCGAAGTATGCTCCACCTTGCGACAACCCTGAAGCCATTGGAAACTTTTTGAAGCTGAACAATTACGCAGTAAGCAGTCTAGCTGAAGCCCAGTAATCTGAGATGTGTCGAGGCTTGTTGAAAATGGGTAGCAAGTTCTTCCATGGAATAGCACAGGTGCTCAGGTAGAACCAAAGAGCCTGTTGCCGCAACATAGCATGGACCGGAGAGGTAGGTGATCCGGTTGAAAGCATTTTTGGTGGCAAATTCACGGCTTCAGGTGATGTATGTGTGACTGATTTTCCGCATAGGAACAGGCATGCAAAGTCGACGGAGTGGCCAGGCAGTTGTCGCATCTGTCGCTGAATATGAAAGCACATAATGTCTCCAAACCATCCATGAATCTGGCGATTGGAATGTGGCGGCAGTTGCTTGTCGCCATGAAACATGCCGTAGCCGTTCTTGAGCACTCTTTAACGTTTTGTTTGAGCTGTCTTCTCAATACTATTTCTCTTTATTTGCTTTGTGGTGACTCTCTGCGATGCCCTCCACAACAGGACTTTGGTGGTGTATCTCTAGTTCTCTTGAAACTATAACTCCTTTCCCACCTCAGCGCCGCCTCTGGTAGCTTCTCCCATTGGTTGAATGGCATTGTGGGAAGAGACACCAGCTCAGAAACATCTTGTACCTCGCTTCTGAACGAGTTCTTCATCAAATTTATGTTCTTCAACAGCTCATGATCTTCCCAGGGTAGGAACCCGTGTAGACTCTTCATAGTGCAACTGTTTTCAACAGGTGCGGTCCTGCACCTATCTCTGATCACAGCTAGCAGTGATTTTGCTTCACAACAACCCCGAGACCATAGTCCTACAGGATGTTTGGTTGGGTCGACCGCGTATCCTGTACTAATTCGAATACTTGGCCTTGCCTAAGGACGCCTGCCTGCAGCTTCTTGAAGACATTCCGCCACAGGTTGACCTCAGTACTTTAGATATCGCACCAGATCTGTTGCGAGCCTGTCGTCCTCTTTTCCCATAAAGGCAAGTATTTGGCCCGGATGACCCATCCGCCCCGTACGTCCAATTCTGACCAGATACTCATCTAGATCTCCCTCACTCATACAGAGTAATTCGAAAAGGATCAGTGGATTGACTTGGTTGAAATTCAAACCTCTGGCGAGAGACATGATTACCACGCAAAAGTTCATCCTGCCTGAGGCAAGTTAAGCAGTTCCCCACTCAACCAAGGCCAGACAATGACACTTGTATCCGTGGGAAATATCTGATCCCCAAAAGATTGACCCAACCAGCTGGTAAAGGTCATAAGATGCAAGCGAAGAGTGGGGACAGAGACCTAGTTCCCATTAAGGACATTTGTGTTATCAGTTTCGCAGAGAGGGGTCCAAACCCAGTCATTGAGTGCTGTCAATGTAGGAGCGATCAAGGCAAGGATAAACTAGCGAAGAAGAGTAACATATCCCAAAGCAAGTGGTATCATTATGTTATTAGCATAACTAATAAGAGGCTTCATGTACTTAAACCTCGTTCAGGACTCTCCTCATCATCACCAAGTGTGAGCCTACGAAACGCAGCGGGCAATACTGGACCTCTGACTGGGGCTTAGGCCGGTGGGGACTAACACAGTTAATATTGGTGGTTTGGTCTGAGAGTCATCAAGTAAGCCACCTTAACTCTGATTTTCGTATTCACGCAGGGTTGAACAAGCACCACGCCGAACTTCGAAGTGATCGCGACGATGTTGCATATATTGCAACACTTCTTCAACTCTGCGGGTCTCATTGACCTCAACCAAGTCTTCTAGAAATGCCGACTCAATCTTGAGAAGAGTTCCGCTGACGTCAGATGGCGATGCCGCGGGATGGGATGGTATTCCCACAAGAGTTCAAGTTACCTTCCAGTTTTCCGTGCTCTTAGCTCTAATATAGTACCAAAGGCTTGGCCGAAGAGAGTGCGCCGTGCTCTTATCTGACTGCGTTGATAGCTGAATAGCGGCGAGAGTCTTCCCTGAAGCTGCTCTTCATCCCTCAGTATGCCTTCCCATCGGAGTAACTTCGCCAGAAATAGTAGCTTGCTTGCGCCACGCAGTCAATAGAAAGTCATGCACCAAAGTCTTCATCGAAAACTTGTCTGTTAAACCTTAAAGAAGAGCTGGCGGCCGGTTCAATTCAGCCATTCTCTCATTCTTGATTCGTCTGTTTCTTGATGATTTAATAGAAGACAAAAATATGTGCACTGATGTTCATAAGTCACAGAGCACTCAGTATGCACAGTTATGTGACTGAGTAAAATGTTCAAATTAAAATCTTTTGCCGATCTTGAACAACAAGATCAGCAATCATAGCAATTAGAGGTCCACCGGTCCGCCATGGGTAGACGTCGTGACGAGCTCAGTCATCATAGTCACTCCCACTCGCCTTTCTTGGATCTGCGGCTTGCAGCTTTATCTCCTCAAAACAGCAACTGAGTTTGATGAGGCTGTACTGAACGTATAAGTCTCACGTTCTCATGCATTTTCTCCACGAGATCCGGAAATATTTCGTCACAGTCCCCGCATTGACTTTCTCACCTCAGCCTTCACTTGTCGTAGCTCTTCGATCAACGTTAGGCTCTCGGCGGTGAGTGTTCTGGTACACATTTGATCGCCCCACTTGCTCAGAGTTGCCGAATCCACGTAAGTCAGAGTAGACTGAAGAAAGCCCATAATTCAATGAGAAAGAAGTACCCGTTATGAGCGCTTCCTGTATCGGTCCTCTCCACTTGTGGTCAGACATGGAGATATACTTGCACCCCACTAATTGTTGCTTTCTTGGTCAAATGTGTATCCAGGATTGACAGAGAGTGCTTTTGATGATAATGGCGCTAAATAATGTTTTTCATTTGTTCATATCAAGGTATGCGAAGTTCGAAGACTCTAATGATCGGACACTGAAGGATACTGCTGATGCCGTACGATCAGCGCCTTGATACTTGCCTTCAAATGATATAGGATCTCTGTCTCGCGTTGCTGCCGAATCCTCTTAGGTTGAAGATGGGGCCTGCCTTTCCATTGCCTCGACCAACTCCGGCCCGAACAGAATCGCCGTTTGCATACGAACCATTGTGTAACTCTTGAGTGGCTCAACGGCAGTTTGCTTCTGCTGTTAGTCTGTCAGCATGCGAGTTGAACAGATCCTTTCATTTCCTTAGAGCGTTGGTTCCCGCAGCGGCTTCATACCCGAGGATGACTGCGACTCAATAGAAGCTGACTTGCTCCCCGAATATCATGCGAGCCTGGTGTTCACGCCCGAGCCCGGAGACATCAAGCGAGTAAGTTTTTGCAGTCGGAGACCTCGTGCCCATCCGCGATAACAATTCCAAGTGAGCGGTGTCTCTCCTTAGATAGTCTTGTAGGCACTCTCAAAGGCCTCTTGCTGTATCGAGATTTAGCCACAACAGCGGGAGAGTCACATGTCGCCCATGTCGGCTTTGATAAGTGGCAGAAAATGTAGAAAAGCTCAGTCAGAATAGAAAGAGTTGAGCCAGACCCGAGGAGTCAAGGGCCCCGTGTGTGAGGCGTAATTGTCTAATTCGAACGCAGTGTACTGCTGGGAAAACTAAGAGACTTTTGGATAACTTTAAGGTTGCGCAACGTAAATCAGAGAGAAGGGTACCTGAGAAAATACTGAGAATGACATTGCCAGAACTGATACCACTAAGAGAAAGAACAATTCACAGAAATGCCTATCTTTATTCGGGGTGAGCTTGAGGCATAGCAGTTCAGTGTCTCTTGCAGGAAGACCATTGACGATTCGGAGGCGCACGAGAAGAATGTCAAGGAGATCTTCTATGTGCCTGCATATGCATGATAGCTTTCAAACGAGCTGAGCGTCATTCGACCTGGACGACGCTCATGGTGTATCGTAGGTCGTATTGCATCGTTTTAGAGATGTTCCATGCCATGAACATCTCCTGATTTGGCACAGGCATGTTGTGATGAGATGTCAATATTGAACACCTCTCAAATCTCACTGCAACTGATACATAAGATTAGACAGCCGCTCAGAATCTTCTTCTTTGACGTTGTTGGCGGACAGATTGATAGAGTACTGGTCATTCGCTGCCAAAGTCAGATTGTCCGAGAAGATGAATGCATCCCGATTTTGGAGGCATGAGTCAGCCAATTCATGTACTAATTTCTGCGCCTCACTTCATAGAGAGATACTTGAGCCTCGATAGAGGCGAGCTGAAGGTGTGTCCTGAAAGAGAAGTCTTGAGCGAATTTTCTTAGATTGAGACAAACGAAAGACTAGGCCATATATCCATGGACTTGACTCGATGTACAACGGAGCTTGAAGCCCATTGCCGCACGAGCAGGAGACGAGGATGGTAAGCCTATGCTGTTGAAGGATGACTGACGGCAGAGAGAAGAGCTCCATCAAAACTCATATACCAATGCAAGAACGAGAAGAAAGGAGCGCATGAGCCCTGATGCTGCGGACAGAGTATGTATAAGACATACAAGAAGATGAGAAGAGAAGTCGCCCATGGTTGTGGGCACATGACGTGATGGGTAGATATAAAAGAAGAGAAGAAAGAAAACAGCCGTGGGCATGTGTTATAAAGACGAGCACCGCAGCTATGAATGCAAGCGCAACGCACATTCACCACGTAGGTCATGCAGCATCTTGCTAGCTACCTATTTCCGTAACTAGCATCACATGCCACTGAAATCCTCCACGCCCACCGCAGCACTTTTCCAGCATTGACCTCTCCCCGTCATAAAAGAAAAGCTGCTCATCCCGCCGTCTCCTTCCCATCCCTCCTCTCCCGAACCTCCTCCTGCGACAACTCCTCCTCCCCGGGCGCCCTATCCACATCCACCCCCTCGCCCGCATACCTCTCCAGATCGCTCTCATTCTGCCGCCGATGCTTATCCGCCCTGTCATGCCCCTTGCTGAACGGCTCGTTAGCCCCCATATGCAAACGCTTCGATTCGACCTGTGCGGGTAGCTGGTCGCCCGTGCCGGTGAGGACTTCGCCTGTTGTGCCGATGTCTTTGTTTCGCTGTATCCCGCACGGTATAGTCAGCATTTGACTACATAGACGAGGGAGGGGGCAAGGTAAGATGAGACGCACGCGCGAGATGTCGGTCGGGTTGTCGGCGGCGCTGGCGAGGTCGGCGGCGCCTAGGTTTTCGCTGTCGTCGGCGATCTGGTCGGGGCGTGGGACGGAGGGGATGAGGTTTTGCTTGCCGGCGTCGTTGGGCATGGTGGTGCCGTCTTTGGCCATGTCGAAGAGGTCGCCGCCTTCGTGGGGGTCTGACGGGGGTGCCATTTGGAAGATCGAGCTCTACGATGTGATGCGATGATTAAGTTTGTGAGACGTCAGATTTCAGCCTGGTAGGTGGTGTTAGCTATGCGCGAGACGGCAAACGTTTCTTACTTACTTTTACGTATCGTATATATTTCGATTGAGGACTTGAGGACCGATTTCTGGTATATCGTTTTAAGTCTGAGAGTTGTGGTGGTGAGGCCCAAAATGCAAGTCACAGTGTCGTCATTAAGGTAGGTACCAGTACCCCACGTTTCAAATCACCCTAGTCGTCTCGACAGGCAACCAACCAAATGACTGAATCAATAGAAAACTTAACCTGCCAGGTAGAATCATTTCACAACTACATAGCAGGTACCCAACGTCCTCATAGAAAGGCATTCGAAATGCCCTACCTTATACTAGAAGTTCAAGCCCTGTAGGGGAGGGGTAGTGTTGAGGCGGGGATTGGGTTGTGACGCCGAGGCGAAAACAAAGATCGAGTGCAGGTTGGAACCAGAAATATACTCTATATCGACATCGTAATCACAGCGCTCAACAATCGCAGCCAAAACCAACAACAAGAACCCTACGCCCCACCCCCATCCTCCCCACCATCAACCTACAGATCCCTCGTCCTCTCCTCACTCCCCCTAATCCACTCCCCCAGTCTCCCCCCATCCCTCGTGCGAAACCCGACTTTGAACTTCTTTGGCTCCGTCGTCAAGCTCGTCTTGATAGCATTGCACTCCAACGCGTCCAGGATCGGCTCATCGTGCCTGTCCTTCGGCGGCAGGATGTGGAACGCGCTGATCAGGCGGATGAAGGCGGTGTACAGCTCTCGGTTCGCCAGGTGCGAGCCAACACACATGCGGGAGCCGGCGCCGTAGCCGTAGTGAGGTGTGCCTGTGCCCTCGGTGTTGTCCAGATAGCGCTCGGGAAGGAACGAGGTGGGGTCTTTGAAGTGCGTGGGGTCGTAGTCGGCTGCCCATGCGTTCTGTAGATCGTGTTAATATATTTTTTCGTTGAGAACTACGATGCATCGTCATGCCTACCATGTAGAACGTGGAGCCTGCGGGGATCGTAGCGTTCTCGTATTGGATGTCTTTGATGCTGACCCTCGGCAGGCAGATGGGAATGACGGTCCAGAAGCGCAGAATTTCCTTCACCAAAGCAGTCACGTACGGAACCTTTTCCTCCGTGAGACATTTCTCCCACGCGTCACCATCGGGGTAAACTTTCATGATCTCATCATAGGCACGCTTCTGAATCTCTTGGCCGTGCGGTGAGGAGAGGTAGGCGATGCCCATGATAAGGTTGCCTGGTACGGTGTCGAGTCCAGCGGAGACCATTGTCAGACAGATGGACTTGATCTCAGCTGCGAAGCGTTAGTGGTATCTCGATGTCTCCCATCCTTGCAACCAGGTCCCAATCTTACCTTCGTTCAGTTTTGCTTCTGGGTCTTTCAGGATGTTGCCTGTTATGCACGGCTTGTCCTCCCCCTTCGCAATCTTGTCCTTTAACATGTCTAGCAGCAGCGTCAAGTACTTGTCCCGTCTGACTCTGTACTCTCCCGCCTGAGTGTTCCGACTCGGCCACAGTCTCAATAAGGGTATATAATCCTGCCAGTTGTTGCTCGTACTGCGCAAGTTACTAACAACCCGCTCCACATGCACCACCTCCTTCAGCAATTCATTGTCGATGCTCCCATCAATGCGAATCCCGTAATTGAGAGTGAGTGAGGTATTGAGCGCGAACCGCTGGAAGTACGGATTGGGGTCAATGTCTACCTGACCGTCTTTGCTGTCTGCCAGCAGCTCTTTGATGCTGATGTTGCTTTCCAGATCGATAATCGGCATGTAAGACTGCACGGCCGGCCGATTCAACGCCGTAGCAGCGGCCTTGCGGCGTAGTTTGCATGACTCGTCCCAGGGCGATGTGCCAATCGTATAGCCTTGCGAGGAGGAGACGACGGTGTGGAAGGTATGCAGAGTCGGCCGGGATATGAGCGCGGACTGGTTGTTGATCCAGAGATGTTTCACCGAGTCGAAGGTGTTGGCGAAGATGATTCTCTATTGTATATTCTTCAATTGACTTGGTCCCGGCGGAACGCAACAACACGCGGTATCGAGCGTACCTTATTCCCCATTCGCACTTGGAACACCGGTCCATACGTCTTCGCCCATTCTCCTGCCTTGCGTGCATGTTCATTCCCGAGCTGGAGCAGATTGCCAAAGATAGGTACACCTGGGATTTCGGGAAGATTCTTGATCTTGGGTACATCTGTGCGATTGAGATACCGGATCACGAAGAAGAGCACGGCGACAACTGCTATGCCGACGGTTTGGTAGCCCATGTTGGTCGTTCAATGAGCTGGTGAGGGTAGGGGATGATGAGGTTGAGTAAAGATGGGAGTTCGCAAGCAGGACTCGTCTGGGGTGTAAAACGACAACCAGTCTTCAATGATCAACGCATTCACTGAGTCAAGATTGAGTGAGTAAGGGAAAACAGGACTCGTAGGGTATAGTTATACTTTGCGCACACCAATGAGGGAGGAAACCGCTTCTCCTGCTTCCATGCCAGCGAGACGCACAATAACCATATGGCCGAGTCATTTAGTGATACGCCGTCTTGACTGTCAGCTTCGGATGTTGCTACTGCAAGATACGAGGTAGGGTCAGGTAATGCATGGTCCCCTATTCCGTTCCGGTGGGATGCTCATTATCGAGCTGTGGGGTAAGACGGAACATTTCCCGCGGACGGTGGGAGAGCGCATACTTTCCGCTGATGGCAGAATCATTGAGGCCTGAGTCTTCAGTGCCGATGTTGACAGGCACTGAGCTCTTTAGAATAGGGACACTCGAGGCTCAACGAGATGTTTGATTCTAGACGGAATTCCAGGGAAGAACGCGGAGTGCGGTTGAAGATCACTTCTGCAGTCGTATGCCCGAGGAATGCTGAGTGGAAAGTCATGCTTACCTTCGAATAGTGACAAGTCTTAATCAGCACTTCGCGTTACCAATAATGTCACACTACCTACATAGGTAGGTTGGCACTGGCATATCTCGTGTAAGGGTGAAGATGGTACAGGACTAAGCTAAGATTCTTGTGATATGCAGCTATCCGTTCGCTGTATCTTAAGCTCAACACCTCACATCTGGATCGCAGGCTCAATCTTGCCAACACACTCCCCGAAGCCAACCAACTCTCCTTCCTCACCCCCACACCAGCCCCTTATGGTAACGACATCGCCATCCTCCAAAAACGTCCTCTCCTCGCCATCCCGCAGTTTCACCACCGACTTACCGTTCTGACACTGCTCCAGCAAGCTCCCCTCCGTCCCCGGCTCCGTCCCACTGATCGTGCCCGAACCCAGCAAATCCCCGACTTGCATCGGACAGCCCGTAACGGAATGATGAGCCAGCATCTGCGGGAACGAGAACAGCAGATTCCTCGCATTCGTCCGAGTAATCGTAGTAGTCGACCCTCCCTCAGCTATAGGAACCATTAGCCCAGCACCCCAAAGCAGTAGAACGTTCTGGAACGGATAACCATACTCGTCAAATCCACCTCCAGCCTAACATCATAAACATTCTCCCCCCTTCCCTCCCTCAAATACGGCAACAACTCCGTCCCGCTCTCCAATCCCCGCACCCGAAACGGCTCCAGCGCATCCGCAAGCACCACCCACGCGCTGATCGTCGTCCCGAAGTTCTTCGCGTTGAACGGCCCCAGCGGCACGTATTCCCACGCCTGGATGTCGCGCGCCGACCAGTCGTTCATCAGCACCACCCCGAACAGGTGCTCCTCCGCATCGCCGATGGGGATCGGCTCACCCATCTTATTCACACGGCAGACGAAGGCGCCGAGCTCGAGCTCGATGTCGAGGCGTCGGCTGGGGCTGAAGATGGGTATCTTAGGCTCTGCGGTGGGGGATTCGAGGATCTGGCCCCAGGGTCGGCGGATAGGCGTGCCGGACACGACGACCGAGGAGGCGCGGCCGTGGTAGCCGACGGGCAGATGCGTGTAGTTGGGTTGTAGGGCGTTGGTCGGTCCGCGAAAGAGAACGCCGACGTTGTAAGCATGGTTCCGACCGGCGTAGAAGTCCGTGTAGTCGCCGATGTGCAGGGGCAGATGCGTGGAGACGTCGCGCAGGGGGATCAGAGCGTGCTGCTGTAGCGTAGGGTTCGACTTCAGGATCTGCGGATGCGGCGTGTCCGAGACGAAGATGCACTGGATGTATTCCCGAACTGCGCGGTGGACGGGACGGCCGAGCGCGGCGAATGCGTTCAGGGTGGGTTGGGAGAAGACCGAGAGGTGGGGGTGGATGGAGGGGAGGGCGGAGAATCCATTGTTGGTGGAGAATACGGCCAGGTCAAGGGCTTTGTCGCCGATGGCTACTGCCGGCCGTGGTGTTTTGGAGGAAGCTGTTGAGATGATGCCGAACGGGATGTTGGCGAGGGAGAAGTGCGAGGTTCGAGGGATGGGTAGCCAGGATTTCGCTGCCATGACCGCGACGGCTCATCGATTTGGCTTCCTCATGGATATAGTAATTAAAGTGCAGTGTAGTATGGACTTTCTAATAAGGTATCTAATCGCTACATTGTTCTTCGACACGCTATCATTGCCCCCGTGTCGAGCTCTACCTATCTAAGGTTCCTACTGTGTCAGTTCCGTTGCGCATCTGGCCCTCCCGGCATGATTCCGCTATGGAAAGATGTCCCCTCTATGCTGTTTGTCGCATGAATTGTTACCTAGCTTCCTTCTGCTCGATTCCGAAGCATGCAGAACCAATTGACAGACTAAATACCTTTGTACTGCTTTGTACTGCTATAAGCAACCACTAGACTGCCGGAACTCCGGTGCCTACCTTATGTATGCGATCCGGTCTTCACCCGCGGTTACCTTCGAGAAAGGCGGATGCATTGCACCAAAGTATCTAATTCCAAAACCCTGTACGGACCATAAGGTATGATACACGACACACTGCAGCTCATCAAGCATAGACCCCTTTTGAGTAAATGAAACAGACATCTCGGAGCATGCAGCAGTCCAGGATTTCTGTACGCTCCGTCATACCATCGCAGCTTCTTGTGCCTTACTTGACACGTCTCTATAGTCTTCGTCGTACGGTCATGATTGTTAGGATAATTCTTCTTTGGGAGTCTAATAGACCTTCTTCTTTTCATCGACGCTGAACTGACCGGGACCCATGTTGACCAATAGTAAGAGACCGCCACTAGGTCAAGTCGTTAGTCTGACCGTCTTGCGCATGAAGAGAATGTTTAGCACTTACACGATGGAAAGGATCTGGAAAAAGTCGTATTTGGCAAAGTCCTTGTGCGGGTGGTGTGGATGCAGCTATCGGACCACTGGAGTTAGCATTGTCCGTGTGAAGCGGTAGGCTTCTTTGAACGGGTGCATTGTGACTTACTGTCCAGAAGTTGTTAACTATCAGGTTGAAGATACTCAGTATCACCACCAACATCACGGCGCTTATCTTGGCCTTGAAGCCAACCACCACCATCACGCAAGCCACGAATCCCAGAATACTGACCAGTATCCTCCCGAAATTCCACTCGCCCGCAAAGACGAATCCCACGAAAAGGAAAATCAACAACACCCTGCCCGCGAGTTGGAAGTACATCTTCCGATCCTTGTCGTCAATCTGAGGCAGTCCGGCAGGCGCAAACTTCTGGCGGACCCACGAGTCCGAGAGCACCATAAGCAATCCGCCCATCACCGACAGATTGCGCAGGAAGAAGTTGAGATCGAATATGAGACCGTACCCAAGAGCCTGGGTGATGACCACGCCCACGAGGCCCACGACGGCTTGTTCGCTGTATTTACGGATGATGACCAGGATCGAGCACGAGACCATGGCGATGACGTTGGCGATGAGAAAGAGATGGGTAAGACCACGTGGAACTGTTTCACCGGAGGACGTTGCGTTAGAAGCGTGTATCTTCGGAGAATGGAAGGAAGATGGTGTAGACCTACTGTGTTGGTAGTCTTTGAGGTAGAGCAGCTGATCATGCCATTGTGTAATGATTCGGAGGGCATCTTCAAGAAAGGTAACGACAATGAGGAAACGGCCGATTGCTGGCAGGTATCTATCAACAGCACCGCAACGTTAGCAGCGCATAAGAACTAGAGTTTTTCAAGGCAGAGCAGCGTGGGTCGAAGGGGATGCGCAACCGCCAGCCCAGCAGGTTAGAGACATACGGTTTGATAGGGTCCGACAACGTATCCAGCCAATCTTCAATTTTGCTCGTCTGTTCCCGAATCGCATCGAGTGGACTGGGATCACTTGTGGCATCCGACCTGCCAGGTCCGCCAAAGGAGTTCGAGGGGCCAAGGTTATACCCTGCTGTGCCTCGTATCTGCGCCATTTCTGAAGTTCGTTGTAATGTGCACAGCTAGGAAAGGGATGTTGGACCGAGTTGAAGGGGAGATCTGTACTGTTGAAGGAACTGATATGGTGGGTATGGGGAGCCCTTGTTCAATCAGGACACGTTAGTAGATTTCCCCGTAGCGAGCTTCACAGCTTTGGATTGAATCTGCCTTAGTCTGAATGTGGAGAAAGGCGGCGGGCCGCTACATAGACCAGAAACGAAATCTGGTCGTCCGATTACGTTTACCGTAGCCACCAACTTGAAAGTATATGACGCAGGATATCATATAAGAAATAAGACATCTTCTCGAGGCGTGCCCAAATCTTGTACGGAAACGATCGTTACAATTAAATCAAGGTGAAGTGCTGTAGGCAATATTAGGGTTTAATCAATAGTAATTAGAGTGCTTGACGTGTGTGTTGTCATTTTGTTCTGTTCAGATAGAGACCCCTCATATTACCCAGGCGGATGTCTGATAGATACAGAGTAACTCGGTGATGCATATATCATAGTGCAGCAACGTAGCCCCTCTGAAAGTTACGCAGCATGATTGTGTTGAGGCCCATATCAAGCACCTTGGCGTACATTTTAGATCTATGTTTTGCTATTTACTCGAAGTGAATGGAGGCCGCCCTTGAAGGATATAGCGCTCACGATTTACCAGGGAATATTTATGTTTGACTGATGTTATTTCTTCAACACGACTATACCAAGATAAAGCCCCCCCAGCAAACAAACGAGCTAACGCTAGCTAAATATACATGAATGAAAGGAGTTGACGGCGACGAGGGGTAGAAGACGGAGGATCCCCGATGGCCACCCGGACCAGGCGGTAGAGATTACACCACCGCCCAGTCCGAGTCATTAGGGTGACCCGCACCCCCGACGACGGGGGCGGGGCCACTCCCGGCCTCGCTAGTCTCACCGCTGGAAGTGGCCGTGCCACTCCCAGCGGTGTCCTTCCGCTTCCGACGGCGTTCCACCGTCTTCCACCCCCCCTCACCATTCATCTCCTTGATCATCCGCATCTGATCTTCTTCAGATGGGAGATCACGCTCCCAAGCCTTGACGGCCGTGGTCTCCTTGTCGAAGGTGTCGAGCAACGGGGCGGCATATGTAGTCGGGGCGATCGCCGGTGAGGGGTCGTGGATGCTCGTAGGTTGGATGGGAGTAGTCCAGGCGTTTGTGATTGGTGCCTTCGCAGCGGCCGTTCCGTTTTTAGCCGGCCGTCCTTCCGCCACTCTGGCTGTACGGAGCTGCTGCTCCAAGAGTACGCGCCGGTCCTTCTCTGTCTGCTCGCGAGCGAGCCTGTTCGCTTCCTTCTTCTGCCTGTTCTGGCGTTGTCTCTTAGTCTCTTGCGTCTGAACGTTCTTCTTCTGTTGCGGTTGCTTTGGTGGAGCTGGTTGGTTTGGATCAGTCAAACGTAATACCGAAGGTCCGTTGACGGGCGCTTCCAGCATGTCGCTGACATCACGACCATTCGCGTTTTTGAAAGTAGGGGTAGGATCGAAGAGCGGAGAGTTAGTTGAGGATAGGTCATCGTCCGCATCCATGCCACCGGTTGAGGAAGCTGTCGACGTGACTTGGGAGCTCGAAGTAGTCTTAGGGTCCGCGGCGACGACGGCGCTGCCATTGGCACGTGACTTCTGTTTCTTCTTGGACTTGGTCTTTGAGGTAGCGGGGTCCAGGGATGTCACGTTGGTGGACGCTCCCAAGTCTGAGGTAGAGCTGATAGGAGCGGTTGGTCCTAGGGAGGTGGCAGACTTCGAGTTCGGGGAGTCCGGAACTGGCTTGGAAGACGAGTTGTTCTGAGCTTCTTTACTAGCGTGGCTTCCTTTTTCGGGAATAGCAACATCGCTCACGTCGGGCTCCACAGCCGAGCTCACAACTGTCTGGTCCTGTAGGCGTTTGATCGGTGCAGATAGACCCTGGGCGGGTTTGCGCTGCCTCAGTTGTTTTTTGGTGGTGGTAGTAGAAGGCCCGGAGGTTGAGGCGACGACTGGTATATCACTGTCGTTCGAAGATTGTGCGCCGCCGTTGGAGATCTTATAGGGCTTGGCCTTGTTTGTAGCCTTTTTATTCGTACGACGCTGCGAAGCTTGGTTTCGTTTGTTGTCGTCGAAGAACGGAACGGATTGATTGAAAAAGCTGGTCTTTCGTGTGTTCTGCTTGCCGTAGTATAGCCATGCGGCAACGATAGCTATGATCAGGATGATCCAGGACTGCAATGGACTCATATTGGCTAATGATCTGATGACAAATTAGCGCGTTACACGCTGGAGACTTATTATACCTTGCCATACCTTGTACTCTTTGATCGAATGCCGGCTCCGATTAGCTGTGTGATGTTGTTGTAGTGGTCCTGTAAGAGACGCGGTCGAGGAGTTGCTCAAAGACGAGAAGTTTGGAGTGCAGAAGCTGCCGTGATTATGTATGTGCCGTAACTCCCAAGATGACCTGAAGTGAATCAAGAATATAGACAAGTGCGTCAGCCGCGTAGTTTCGCTGCTATGGTTCCCGTTGACACTTATTGTCTGCCGCTCGTAGAAGGCAAGGATGAGAAGGCAGAAAGTAACAATCTGGAGTGAACGGCGGATGAATTAAGGCGTGAAGGACAACGTGCTGCAACCACAATGGGATCTTGACTTGATCGTTGAAGCTGAAGATCGCGATGCGTGGCACGCCTTGCTGAGACTCGACGCCTTCGTTCGAGGAAAGAAGGGGACCAGAGAATCAGGTCAGTAACGAGAGTGAATCTGAAGTGCTGCACACCCCCAAGGGTGTCCTCGAAGATGAACGAGGATATGGACTGTCGATAGAATGCGGGTCTCTGATGGGAGCAATTCTTCACGTCATGCACTGGAGGTAGAGCACTGACGACCGCGTAGCGTTGCGACGCAAGGGATGAAGAAGTGCCCGTGAGGGCGTACGAGTTGACGAGAGGACGGCAATGATGATTGGTGAAGGACAAGGAGACTGTCAGAAGTGGACTTGTACGTGATGGGAGAAGAGGTGCGAGTATTGTTGATATTGTTGTTGTGGAGTTGGGAAAGCTGAGAGAAGCTCTGAATTTAAACCTCCGGAACGGCGACTTCGCTACCAGATCTGGAAGGAGTTGCGGTGCTGACTGACCGTGGAAGGTGCGGAGGATCGGTAAATGACAGAGGCAATGATCGGTCTTGCAATGGGAAAGAGCTACCCAGCAAGGGCGGATACCTCAAGGCATTGCGAAGGGAATGTCGATGATGCTTCAGTACTAAATCAAGTGAGGTGAGGGAAGGAGGTCAGTCGACTCCCCTTGGGCTAAGCAGATGCCAAGACCGACGCCACACTTGGGCCACACGAGCCAACCCTTGAGGACGATCTTGATTAGGTAAGGCGTGATTATCTAAGTCATAATCAACAGTTCTCGTACTCGTATTCGTACTCGGAGCATCTGATGAAGTTACGATCGCTCTCGTGTGGGATCGGACTTCTATGATACCAGGTATCCACCTTTGCCTACCGATACTTGCGCTCTCCGTACCTTTTTCCCCAGTTCTCATGCGGTTCCTTACCTTATGTTATGCAGCGCGTCAGGTCATCACGCTCGGACCTGCATCAATTTGGGGGCCGAGATATGCAATTAACCCGATTTAGTGTAGCGGACAGCTGTTCGAGCCCCAATCAGACACCGACCAATTTCCCGGTGATTGGACACAACCTTGAAAGTCTCTGAAGATATGTATACACATATGTAGAGACGTTCGATAGACATCCGAACGGCTGACAGCTGTCATATGTCATATGTCATAGACACGGTCAGGTATCGCAGACGGGAAACCAAGGGGAGGGAGTACAAGATGGAAACGAGATACGCTTATCCACTTTCAGTTCTTTGCACTCTCGTTGTTCCCATGATTGACCCATTTCGGGAACCTTCATCACCAACAAATACGTCCTACTCACCATTGCTATCTTCACACAAGAGCTCCGCTTTAAGGGCTATATGTTGGTTAAGCCGAACTCACTCCGGCAAGAAGTGGCTTCACAGATAGCAGCGCACTCCCGGGCATGAGGACGCGAAGCGTGGTGTAGATGGTGGTGATACAGAAGATTGTGAAATAGTCTTATGTTACATATAGGACTCGAAAATGTGTAGATACCCTATAAGTATCATGTACTTTAGTCGTAGATGAAAACCGTCACCCACCCCCACACACTCCTGACAATCACACAGTTATAAGGTTTCGGGGTGATTATTGCCAGTTATATCTGCGACAGAGGAGGAAGCGAGAGGAGAGGAGAGGAGAAGAGAGGAGGACCCTTCTTATCGGTTTCGACCCCTCCACCCCATCAACTCATCTCCATCTCCATCTTTCCAATTGTACTCCGTTGTGTAACTTGGACGAGGCCGAAAGTTGGCAACACCGTCCTTCATTTGTATACCCGCATATTCGCCGACGAGACGCTGCACTCTTCGGAAGGAATACCGAAAAACGACCGATTGGCGTCGACGAATAAACCTGGAACAACACGCACGCCGTGACGCCGCTGCTGTTTTGTGCAATCCCGATATCACCAATCGCTTTTATATGGCTTTTAGAAACAGCATTTGCGACACCCTGAGTCCAGACCATTCGATACCGAGATCTAGGCGCCCTGCAAATTGACCTCGTCTCCCGCCGAGCCCCCTCCCGTTTGCGGTCTGACACCGACGCTGTGCATTGAACTTCGCGTTTATTCTAGTCGGCGGCGCAATTCATGCGACCCTCATTCGATGGTGGCATATGGCTATCCCGCAGTTGACGAGTATTGAGCGACCCAATCAAGCCTCTAAAGCACCTTATCACCAGATTCAGAACAGACCACGCTGGCACCTGTTGGAACAATCGATCCTCGGCGAACATTCCAAATCACAGTAGAAACACTGGTACTGATGCGCCGACAAAACTTCTGAATCCATTGGACAATACCTCCCAAAATCTACCGAGTCCGCCCGTCATGTCACTCTTGAAAGGCATTCAGTCCGCCGTCTTCTACTACGTTTCGTGCGCCCCATGTACCAAGCTCACATACCGTCGGAAACGCAAAGCGGAGGCCACACGCGCGAGACAAGAGAAGGCCACCATCGAAGAGCAACAACCGGGCCTGTATCCGCATCCTTCACCCTTTAGCACCAACATCTACTGGCACGAAGAGATGGCCTTGGGTCCTGGTCCTCCGATGAAGAAGGGGGGGAAGGACAAAAGCAGCAGAACGGGTAGTCGAAGGGAGTTGGCGACCGCTGGACAAGGGAGCAGCATGGGTAGCAGTGCCGACACCACCATCGTCGCTGAAGGGGGGAGCCCAGGGCCAGACGAGCCGAGGCTGAGTAGAGAAGGTTGGAATCGAAGGAGATATCAGCGCGAAGATGAAGAGCTTTGGGGCTACGACGGGAGTGATGCCGGAGGGCCTGATGGAGTAAACGACGGTCGGCGTGGTTCTTCGGTTAGACTGGCCGGGCTGGGCAGGCCAGGACAGGCAACGCCTAACCGGTATTACCTCGCCCGGAATCCTGCAGTCAACGACTTGCATCCGCCTGTGGTGAGCACCCAACCGACACACAAGAGCGAGACGAGATGGATGCTGCAGCCGCCACCAAGCGCCAAGATCATGGAAGGCAAGGTGCGGGCAAATAGGAGTCGAAGTGGAAGCGGAGGCAGCAGCCGGAGAGGAGGGGAAGCTGTAAGCCTGGGTAGGCGGGTGGGCGAGCGACTGATGGAAGAAAAGGTGAAAAGGGGAGAGAGGCCGCCAACGGGCGAGTACTTGGGTTTATCGAGGGAAAAATCAAGAGACTGTGACGTTGGAGATGATGAAAGGGATACGGAAGGCCAGTCATACGATAGAGACATAAGGATATCGATAGAATCAGCAGCGTCCACTCCATCTCGACGGAACAAACGACCTCCGCCAACGCTGACATCGAAGGAATTGCGGCCTCCTGCCCCGGCCTTACTTGCAACCCTACAATCATCTTCCGTCTCTGAGTCGCAGTCATCTTTACACAGACCGCCATCTTTCACAAAAGCCCAACCCAGCTTTACCCAGCATACCAAACCGGAATCTCCTGCACCCATACCACACTGTGCACCTGCTTCGACATCCCAACCATCCCAACCGCGCCATCCTCAGCCCTTCATCAGATTCACAGATAGCACCAACTCCCTTGACCTGCTGCAAGAACTTACAACCTCGACCACTGCCGATACCTTTTCCTCCAATCCGTCATTTAATGTACGTTCTACTTCGGACAAACCTCACATACACGATGAACTCCCTCCATCCACGTCTCAAGAGGAAGCGGAGTTGGTCCAATTACCCGAATGTGAGACCTGGTTTCCTCTCAGAGACTTCAAATTCCCCACGCAGGGATCATCGCAGAGTCAACTGAGGCCCGAGATACGATCGGTGACCCAATGGCGCAGCACATCCATCTGAGCATCATATGTTACATGAACGCATACTTAACGTCATACTTCACACCACCTCATTACTACCACGACCATAGTCTTACCTTATGAACTCAATGTCTCATGACACGCCGATCACATATTCTTCTCTTTAACTTACAGACACGATTACGACAAGCGCAGCTCTCGTCCTTTGCTTCGACTTTTTGCAGCGTTCATGCTTCGGCGCCGGGGCGTTCTCGCTTTTATCTTCATTTCCATTCGCTTCTCTTGACGTTCCATTTGACATGGGGTCATGGTATAGAGATGCTACACGTCCGTTACTCTACATATATGCAACTTGAGTTTTGTACGCGTAGTTTGGGCATATTATTCTTGGGGAATCAGTAGGATAGGAGTAGGTGGATTGGTGTAGTTTTGGTAGCAGTGGGTTTTGTTTTGGAGTTCATACAGCTAAATTGGCTCTAAGAGGATAGTGGCTTATCCTGGTTCTGAGTCTGCATCGTCTCAATAACAGATTCGCTTTCGCAAGAGCAGAATGTTGAGTAGAATCAATAGTCCAAGATACATGTCACATCTAATAGTCATCGTATCTTCAACGAATTCTTTCGAAATGCGGTTACTAGCATAAGCATCAAGCATTTAGTAGTACCCTGACATGCCCTGTATCCCTCCCTGTTGAACGATCCCCACCATCTACATATCCACAAACCGTCCAGTCTCCTCCACTCCAGCACCACACGAACTCGCCAACGGAGTACCGTCTCCCTTCCTCCGCCATCACTCAACCCTCCCTCCGCCATGCCCTGTCCAACTCCGTCTAGCCCATCGCAACCTACCCAAAAATCCTCTCCAGCAACACCTTCCCGAAGCCCTCCATGCCGGGCGGTTCTGGGCTCTTCACGGCCCTCCAGATCCGATTCCCCCGACCGACATCCAACCAGCGGCCCGCATCGCCAATCACCTCCCGGTCCCCTTCTTCACCATCCTCTTCCTTATCTCCCCATTCCCCATCCCCATCCTCACCCTCCTCGCCCATCTTCAACCGATCCCTCCGATCAACCACACACATCCCGCGCGTCCACTGCCCCGCCGTCTCAACCCTGATATCCTCCGGCGCCCCGTCCGCAAACCCCCACCTCTGCCTCCCGTCTCCCTCCTCCTGCAACTCCTTCCGCCTCTCCGGATGCGTCAACAAATACCACACGCACAGTGGATCGTGCAAGTTGAGCGCCACCTCCCCGCTCCCTTCGCGCTCGCGCTCCTCCGTCGCCGTCGCGGCCAACGAGTTCGGCACCGGCGGCTGCAGCGTCGAGATCTTGCGGAACGTGCTCGACAGGAAGGCGTCGACCCACTCGGCGAGCGGCGAGCCGGCGCTCAGCAGCGGGGCGATGGTCGTCCGGAAGGTGGAGCGGCGCAGGAGGTGGGGCGTCGTGATGTCGAGCGGGAAGAGGGAGAGGCGGAGGCGGCGGGAGAGGGTGCGGGGGTAGAGCGGGGTGGGGTCCGGGGTGGCTGTTGTCGATGGTGAGGTCGATGGTGATGAGGAGGAGGGCGCAGGCGCAGGGGGCGGGAGGGTAGATGCAGGCCGCGGAGACGTCAGGGCGAAGACGCGGGCGGTGGCGATGGCGTCGGCGTAGGTGTTGAATTCGGCGACGGGGGTGATGTTGCCCGGGACGGCGAGGGCGCCGCCCATGACGACGACTTCTTTGGCGCCCAGGAACGTTTCGGGCTCGGAGGCGGCGGCGAGGGCGAGGTTGGTGAGAGGGCCGATGGCGATGATGGTGATGGTGTCCGCGGGGTTGGTGCGGAGGAGGCGGAGGATCTCGTCGTGCGAGGGGGCGTGCGAAGGGGTGTAGAGCGGCGAGGAGGTCGAAAGCTCGGTAGGTGCGAGGGGCGCGGTGGAGGTTAGGAGGCTGCTTGTGGGCGGTGGGTCGAAAAGGTGCTGCCAGGTTTCGGACGGGTGCAGGTGTGGGTGCTGTGCCGGCGGAGGAAGTGGGTTAGAGGGTGAAGTGCCTGAGGGGACTGGGTCTGGGTGTGAAACATACGCTGGAATGAATGCCGCCTAGACCATCGGTGCCGTCTATAGGGAGAAGAGTGCGTTAGTTGAGGCGCAGCATAGGATATCGGCAGAGCAACCGTACGGAAGTAGTCCGCCATCATGCGCTGATCCTCCAACGGCTGCTCGGCGCCAATCGCCACAATCGGCTTGAACCGCTTCATCGTTTCGAAGCCTTCCGGCTGACCACGCTCTCGCCGCCATTCCAGCTCTTTCTCAATGACGTGGAACATGGACACCAAATTTCGCAGGCAGCTGTGTGGCGTGTCAACTGACGAATAGGTCTATCCGTTGAGTTGGGGAAAATTGTCATCTACTTTTGAACCTCAACATTCCCAAATGTAACGGATATCAATAGGATTTCTATCTCTTCCGGTTTGGCGGCCAGGGCGAGGAGTAGGGCAAGGGTGTCGTCCACGCCCTAGATCGGTTAGCCTTGACTGTCGCCCGTTTTTGGAAAAGCATAGCTAGGAGATAGGAACTTACAGGGTCCGTATCGATGATGACCCAGTTGCGAGAAGCCATCTTACTGATATACTGTAGAAAGACCTACAGCATTGTGCAATACAAATTGATGCAAAACTCGAAGAACCCTGGACAATTTATGTGGTTTCGATGGGCGCCGGTGTTGAGGGGTTATGTAAGCGGTAGGGGATGCTGCTCCGGACACTCCTCCGTTCTAACACAAACTGAATATGCAAATCACATGGTCTCCCAACTATAACATCATAAGCTTAGCATGACATGAAGGCAGTGAATAAAGAAGTACCCGCTATCTAAGACATTTGTCCCTTGTCTCAGCACAGTTCAGTTTCCCAGTATTTTTAACCCTTCGTTCCTCAAACCGATCTTACCAGCCTCATAAACCGTCACTCCCAAATCCAACATGGACCTGCTCAACAGCCTCCTGTCGTGCATTCCCTGCGCAGCACCCCGCAAGCCAACCGTCAACGAATTCACCATCTCAAGGTCTCACGGCTACGCACCTATAACTGAGAAGAAAACCCCGTTTACCCAACCCATCACCGTCCAGTCTTCCAGCCCCCAAAACCCACAAGCAGCCGCCTGCGAGATCATAACCACCCTCCTCTCAGCCCCCAAGCCAGGCCCCACCCTCGACGCCTCCATCCGCTCGATCATCCACGCCAACCGTCCCTCCACCACTTCCTGGGATACATGGTACGCATCCCTCGCCAAGGCCGTCTTCCACGAGCTCGAAACCCTCGTCAAAGAAGGCAGCACCCGCCTCAGCGGCGCCATGGCCGACGCATTTCAGAAAGCCAGCGACGCCGTCGATGCTGTCGGAGAGTTTGCGAGGGAGCATCCGCTCTGGACCGCAGCTGTTGTTGCGGTGGTGGTGTTTGGGATCATGGTGTTGCTGGCGCCGTATCTGTTGGAGGCGTTGGGGTTTGCGGAGTTGGGGCCTGTGGAAGGTGAGTTCTTTCGTTGTTTGCATTGTTTGGAAAGAGTGACGGGTGAAGCTGATTGGGTGGGTGGTAGGGTCCTTCGCTGCGGATTGGCAGGCGCTGTATTTGGGTGCTGTGCCTAAGGGGTCTCTGTTTTCATATTTCCAGCGCTTGGGGATGGTTTGGAAGAAGATCGTGGCTGTGCAGTAGGGTTGGGACGTCCTCTCCTGGGGCCTGATACCGATTTTGTGTGATTGGATTTAGCTTTAGTATGTCTAATTCTCCAGCATTAGCGATTGCACCCTGAAGTCGTCTTCTTGACTCTCCACCTTTGCAGAACTACAGTAGCATTTGCTTGACAGTCTCTTGTTATGGTTGTAGTACTATTCTGGCTGACAATTTGTGAGCACTACCTAAAAGAACGCAAAGGCATAAGGAAACTGCAAGGAAGAACTCGCTCGACAGCAGACACACAGTCTACCAGACCCTAGACTCAAAGGAAAAGTCAACATCAGGCTCGACCAACAAAGCCCTCGCAGCCCTTGAAACCCCATCGTAGAACTTCGCCAAGTTCTCCGCTGCCATCGATTTGCCTGCATTCCGCTCCTCGACTGCGATCTCCGCCAGATCAACCTCCCGGCTTTCGAGATAGTCGATCATCTCTCCATACACCTCTTGTGTGCCGCTGCGAGGTTTCCTATAGTTGGTAGCTTTCTTTCTCCCTTCGCCATCCATGTCAACACCTGGAACATCGAGTTTGTCTAGCTCCGCAGCATAGCTAGATAAAGCTTTCTTCAACTGAGCATGAACGTAGTGAGAGCCGTCCGGCGCCGCTGTCGAGCTCAAGCCTAGTTGCTCGAAATAACATGACAACCAACGGCCGGCCATGAACCGCGTAAGTAAAGCAAAGCCGTAGTTGGGGTGTTCTTTGACCAGACCTTCACGAGACACGATTTGATGGAGTAGCTCGCTTGGGTGACCCATACAGGAAACCCCGTCGTCTCTAAGTTCGAACCAGGGGTCTTCCAGCGGATGATGGTCCGGTGAAGATAACCATTGTTTGATTGTGATCATGTCGGCGAGGAAGTCATAGGCTATGACATAGCCCGAACTTTCACCGCAACGAGTGGCTTTGGCGTCATCGAACATTTCGATGATCATGAGTGTGTGGCGGGGATGCTTGGACCGCCCTTCTCCACTGTAAAGTCTGAGTATGGCCATTTTCTCTTCTGAAGTTTGGCGGCTGAGCACGAAGCCGACAATCTCGGGGTAGAAGTAGGCACCGTCGTTTCTGATGCTGTGTTTCACTCTTGCGTGTTCTTTATCGGATAATCCGTTTCCGCCGTCTTCGTCTAGCATGTCGAGATTATATAGCGGGTTTAGTCTGTAAAATTTGGCCAACTTCTCTCGGATTGTGCGCTCCTGCTGCTTAACGAGCTCCAGCTTATCCTTCGAAAGTTCGTTGTCGGCTTGAAAGTTCTTCACCGACTCCTTGTGTTCCTTGGTTCCCACAACATCTGCAAACACAAGCGCTCCTTGAGTAGCGGGGCTGTAGCAGGGGAGGCTATCAGATCGGCGCACATACCCGTAGTATGTCCAAGGGAGGTCGTCAGAAAGTCTAACGTCCCAGCTACGCAGCTCCCGCTTGATGGCTGCGCTGTCTCTACCGGGAAATGCGTAGTCTATCTGGTTATTGAAAAACTGGTTTCTTGGGGCGAACCACCTAGCGGCGGTTGGGTTAGACATTTCGAGCTCGTTGATGGACGTCTGAACCGGTATTGGTGTTCTTTCAGTGTTATCGTTGGCTTCCGAAACTGTAGCGACGCGGCACGGGAAGTGGATCAGATTTGAGAAGCTTTATTTGAAGATCTGAAGGATGCAGAAGTAAAAACTAAAGGTGGAATCGGTGGTTTTAAGGTCGATGCCAAGACCGCTGGAGACAATGTGAATGCCGAGTTGGTAACTGAAGCCGTCGATATTGACAGCTGAGGCCAATGAATCCCAGCAGTGAAGAGCATAATGAATGGTTCAGCAGTGCGCTGACCTTGCCCGTCACTCGGTGAAGAGACTTCCAGAACCGCAAGCGCAACCGGTTGTTGCCACGAAGGATTTGACTCTGGCCAGACTCAGGTCTGGCTCATACGAGACTCGCCGGTTGCGGCGAGCGCCGAGCACTGTCTGCCTTGTTAACCACCAAAGCCAAACCCCCAAAGCCGAGGTACCCATTCACAGCAGGTACACTGCATCAGCGGAGGGCCGTGCCCTTCACTAGACAGTAAAGCGCTCGGGTTCTGCCTACCAAGTCACACAACAGCACGTAACTGAAGCCCGTGACAGGTCGTGGCTGACCAGCACTGACGCCTCCAAGTAAAGAGCTAGTTCGGCCGAAGTGAAAGCACATCGGCATACACTATACATATATATGTTATATATATAGGCGGCCCTTGTGAATAGAACTGATGCGACCACTGGGCGCTGGAACTCCTAAAGAGCAGTACATATAGGAGGGCAGTATTTATTTTGAACGCTTGAGATAACGTAACGCTTAGATCAACCTTGGGCAAGGCTGCATACGTGTCATTTTTATGATGCCGCTGACGGCAACTGTAATCCAAGATCAAACTATGACATGGCGCAAGCAATTGACGGAAAGATTGAAGAGTCAAATTCAACTGCTTATATCCACATCTCCGGCTCGGCCCGAGCACAAACTGTTTGCCATCTTAACTTGCATGGTATGCTCGAGACGTAGATCTTGAGTCACACTCTGCAATGCAGTAACAGCGTGTTATTTTCACAGTTCTTCAGCTGCAGACTGGGTGAGTGACATACTCTTGGAAAACTTATGCGCTCGTACGCCAGAAAACATTGACGTCTCTTTCTCAGACCAATAGCTTCGTAGCCGCAGAGAATGGCTTTATGAGCTTAAGTGCAGCCTTCGAGTTCCTCCTGCATATCCAAAATCTGAACCACTCTAGCTCCTTTGGCCCCGCTAGGTCTGGGTACGCCGAGCTTCCGCGAGCTATTATGAGTGCTTTATCCCTCTAATCACACTTCCCCGAACTTGCTCCCAGTCAATACTGGCGTCCAGCTCCTCATTGACCAAGCCGCACAACGTAACATTCTCCCCTCGTATCAGGTACAAGCCATGGCTGACTTCGGCACTTGGCTCTGGATCGTCTGGAGGCCGTATGACGCGTTCGATGGTTTGGTTGAGGACGAGATTGGTCAATTGGTCACAAGACAATAAGGTGCCTGTCAAGGTGCGACCGTCGGCAGTAAGGACGAGGACCTTCTCTTCCAACGTTGTGCGAGTTAGCAGCGTGAGAGTCGAGGGCAGACTAGTCCTTCGGGAGAGGAAGAGGGATTGGATAGCTTACTGTTGACGTACGGCTGCAGTGACATGACGCTGAAGGATGCGACACAATGCGCGTGGTCGATCTGTAAAGCTTGAGACGCGTAGTATTGCGCAAAGGTCACAGGAAGTATGGGAGCATGACTGGACTTGAGCGTGGTGAAAGTTCAGGCATAAACAAATATCCACGACGAGGCTCTTGTCAGATGCTGTGCTAGCGGCGGCAGCTTCCGAACGGCTGCTCTGAACTATCCCCGTCCCGGTTACCCTGCTTTGAGATGTGCCTCAGGCTCTCTACTGCCATACAATGCAACTGTGTAAATTGAAGAAGTAAGTACTGTTCCCAGCATATCTCTTTTGTTTGACAGCCAGATCAGATCAATGAATACAATGCCGCAGAGAATGAGATCTTTGATAGGTTAAGAGCCGCCTGATCGATCGTCCTATATCCCGTGGTGGACTTGAATCCCTGTATAAGGCTGCAGTGTACCCGTTCCAATAGCAGTTGGAGTAAGACAACCAAGTCCATATTCGGGCAACCTCCGCGATCTTTCTCCCATCTCTTTCACTAAGATCTTGCATTTCAGTCATCAGTGTGTTCTGTTCTCTCAAAGTTTTATTGTCCGAACTACTAGCAGCAGCCCTTCCCCCAGCTTTCACTTGGGTTCAGGCTACAGGTCTATCTAGTGTACACTCCTACAAGCCATGGCTCTCGACAGTCCGGCGAGCGTAGCCGTATCAGGGCCTAAAGTACTGGCTGAAAGCGATGCATGGCTGAACCCACAGCCAACAAGCCAGCTACTATGCTCGGAACCTCAGCACACCAAAGGCGCAAACGCTCGAGGTTGCAGAATGTGCTCCAAGCCGGTGTGCGAGGGATGCATCATCAAAGCTTCCTTCGGGAAGCAGGAGAACAATTTCCAGAACCGACGACGTCGCTTCTGCGGCAAATGCTGGCTTTCCGGAAACCGTCACGCCGGGGCTCGTATGGACGACCCCTGCGCGAAGAGGACGCCATACACCGCCTTCGCTCAGGCGGGAAACTTCTGCTACTGTACGGCAGATGATGGGTGGCTGTGTCTGCGATGCAAGACTGCTCAGAAAGACGACTCTGCCGTTCGACTGAACAAATGCTGTGGCCAAGGGTGTGGAAATAGCTTGGAAGATGACGAAGCGAGCCGGCGAATCTGTCTTTGGTGCGATTCGCCGCTAGATGGGAGGCTCCCCAAGGATGAGGCCAGACGCGTGCATGACTCGCGGCACCTTTATGCGAAATCCAGCTGCCATGTTGAGAGACCTGCATTCATAGCCGGGTGGCAGGGTGATGGACCGCTCTGGAGTGACCAGGTCGAATTCCAGTTCGAAGCATTCAGTCTTCTGTCACGGATACCCAATCCACGGGATGTGACAGCACAGTACCACAAGTATCTACGTCATCTTGGCGAGGTCAACTATGACGCTCTACGTATAACCCCACCGGCTACGAAGCACATCATCCAATCATGTCGCGGATCGTTCAAGTACGACATCGATTTCCTTCTTCAATTCAGACGGTTGTGCAGCAAGGCTCTCTCGCCCGAATGGGATCTACAACCTGTGCGTACCAAGGCCGATCTGTCCTTCCGGCCCGAGAATTGGATTGGTACAAGCCACTCAATGCACGCTGAGCCAGCCGAGAATCGTATCAGTGTAAGCCACCCCATGCACGCCGAGCCAGCCGCTCAGCAAGACGCGCCCGTACTTTCGCTAGATACGTATAACAAGGAGAAGGAAGAAGACGATGCAGGATCTACCAAGACCTTGACAGACCAGCGGCCCAAAGTCTCCTCTCCAACACGTATCGGAAAGCAGCTATTCCTGCGGCTAAAACTGCGTCGAAAGCGGACCTCTGAATCTACCCAGAACCCGGAGATGTCCATGCGAGATAACGAGGCCTCGCGGCTCCTTGATATATCAACCAACCCGACCAGCTTGAGATCATGCAGTGTTGCATCGTTTTCGACCTTCGGTTCAAGAGATCTCCACCACGGCACAAGTGTGCTCGCAGTAGGGCGTTCCATTATCTGAACGAGGTCGTTACAATCTCGGCTTCCTCCTTTGTAGTCACCATCATTTTCTAGATCCCTCAACAACCTCACTGCTTCCGAGTCATTATTTCTTAGGACAAAAAGAAGTCAAAAACATACAACAGCCGGTATTCGATGGTCGTCACCGACCCAACTACTAATCGGCCGATCTGTGGCTTGTGTATGGCAGAGCGGACGGGATGCCCAATGGTCCACAGTCTATGGTCGTATGTGGGAGACAAGAGGCGGAATCAGATATACATTCAGCGAATCTGGGCGTGACGCCGCATAGTGTTTGGATGGAATGCATCACCAGCGAGACGAATTGCCGCAGCTTTCTTCCCGTCGTGATTCCGTTATCTCAATTTGAGGTGTTTTACCTCCAAGAGACATAGAGACGAGCAACGAGTCTAGATTCGATGGGTTCCCTTACAGGTCGTTGGGCGATAACAAATGCTATGCTATGCTGAGCTATGTTATGGCATATCCTGGTTACTATCAACAGCTTCTTTGTGATTGTATTTCCACTTAAGGCTGAGGGTTATGTGGTCATGTGAAAATTTCCCTATGGAGCCATATGCGCGTTTAAAACCCGTGCATTGATAGCCTTCAAGAATGTTTTCACTTCTACCTGCTTGACACCCTAGCCAGCCGTGCTAGAACAAAGAAAGAATAACATCCCCACAGCATGCGCTCTTCTCACCGTAATTAGACGCCTGTCTCCCGACGCCCACTACCCAGCCATAAGCCATTCAACTACTACCGGTGATGTCGGGACCTTGTCATCATCACCTAAACTGGCTGAGATCCAAAGGCACACTGCTCCCCCTCCCAGCCCTATACCTCTTCGGTCCACCCACAAATTCCCGCGGTTTTGGAAGCTGACTCTCATCCTGGAACTTCCACCTCGCGTCGTCGATCCGAAACATCCTGCCGCCACCGTTACCCAGGGGGCTATTACCTCGACCTGGGCTGGTGCTTTGCGGTCGTCCACCGCCATTCGTTAGTGTGTACGTGCTCGGATCAAGAGCTAATTTGCTCGGTGGTATGGTTTGCAGCGTTTGCGGCCTAGTTAACGGAGGAGCTGAAGGAGGAGGAGGAGGCGCGACCGGAGCTGTGGGAGCGGAAGGTGGTAATGAGGGTCGTGGTGGTGGAGCGGATGGTGCGGGAGGAGCGGTGAACTTTGGAGGAGAAGGTGGCGTGGATGGTGGTGGTGGAGGGGGAGGGGCGGCGGGGGATGTCTGTCCGCTACCGAAGGCGTTTCTGGCTGCTTGCATGGCTAACGAAGGGGTAGAGGGCCCGTTCGAAGATGGCAAGGACATAGGTGGAGGTGGGGGCGTGGATCGTTTGGATGGTATTCTCGAAGCAGTTGGTGGAAGCGGTGGTGGAGCAGGCGGTGCCGATGCTGATGATGGTGGAGGAGGAGGTGCAGGTGGTGGCGGAGGAGCTGGAGCTGCTGTTGAAGGTTTGCGAGACGATACAGGCGGTGGAGGCGGTTTCGAGCCTCCTGGTGGAGGTGGAGGGGCACGTGGTGGAGTTACGTCAGGTGAGGATTGCGCTGAGCGAATCGAAAATGCAGATCCCGGTCTCGGTGCGGGTTTTGGTGGAGGCTTTCGTAGATTTGAAACCAGAGGATTTGTTGGATAGGGCGGTGAGGACTCGACCGACTTTGGTACAGGTCGAAGAGCAGGAAGTTTCGGAGCTGTCGGTGGCTTGGGGGCTGAAGTTGGCGGTAATCGCGGGGCAGAGCTTCGGGTTGTCTCTGGGTCAGATATATATGACGAGTCTCGACTTGCGCCTGTATCAATCCCACCACCTCGTTTCTTCAGTTTGGGCATCCCTCCAGCAAAAATGCCCCCTAGCTGCGGAGCTGTAGCCATTCCTCCGCTCTCTCCGCCCGCACTGCTCCCCCCAGTATCACTGTTACTTCTTGCACGACTGGCTCCATTGTTTTGAGGTACTGGCGGTGCGAGTCCTCCAGGCGGCTTCCCAAACGCTGGTATAGGTGGTGCCCCTCCTATTGATGGAGCTGCAGAACCCCCAGATTCCTTCCCTATAATAGGCGCAGACCGATCGTTTGTTACGGCTTTCTTAAGCCGAGCGCCTTTTGTGATATCGGTGAGAAGCGCACCCTGATCCAGAGTTCATTAATGTCCGCTTCAATATTGCTAGAAGAAACCCAACTTGGAGCTCCGCAAGCGAGAGGTGAAGCTGGAGCTCCACAGAATTCATTTGGTAGACTTACTCGGTCTTTACTGGCAGCGGGAGGCGGCCGTACGGGCAGGGCTGCATTGCCTTTTGAAAGTCCACCGGGAGGTGGTGGAGGAGGGGGTGGCGCTCCTCCTCCGAATCCAGGCATCGGCGGCGGCGGTGGAGGAGGAGGTGGAGGTTGAGGCATGTTGATGTATGTCCTGGAAAGTCCTCTCAATTACTTCGTATGACTTCAACGTCTGAAGCAACACATCATTTACAATAGCCCAAAATGCGACTGATAGATCAGAAGTTATCGAAAGTTCGTAAGGGAACTGGCATGTATGCAGGAAAGTGCATAGCATGAGGCAACCGTGCGGTGAAGTTAACTTGTGGCGGTGCGCACGCGTAAGTAGAGCTGAGCTGAGCCACAACACTCTCCACCATCTGTAGCTTGTGGTAACTGCCTTCGTACCTACGCCAATTGGGCGACCTTGCAACCATGAAGCGTCTCGGATACCGGGCCGGCAACATATGTCAACTATGCGATTTCATATCGGTAGAGAGAAGTCCTAGACGTCATTTTGCCAGACCCTACAGTCTGCGAGTAGGAACCGTAACCCACCCGCGGCCGCCGCAACAGCACCTCACACCACGGCGTGGACACGGGGTATCTCTAGAACGGCTCAATCTTCATACACGACGATGGGTATCAGACAGCAGTTCTATCGTGACGGAAGATGTGATGAAGCGGCAACTGCATGCCCTCCGGCAACAGGTTCATGCTACGCTGAGTTCGAGAACCGAAACAACAGTCTCGGAAGAAGACTCCCTTCGCGCCCTCCAAGCTCTACAGACTATCGCTAGAGCTTTGGTAGGAACTCCTGCTCCAGAAGCTAAAGATGGAACTACACCTGTCTCTGCGCTTCTCTCTCTAGACGGAAATACGTCACAACGAGCTGTTTCCGAAGCCCTGCCCCCGCAACACATCCCTTCCCACTACCGACGTATTGCAACAGAGGAGACTTCCAAACTCGCCCACGACATCCTGAAACATCCCGGTGTCTTCATCAGTCCCGCCATCCTGAATACCTACGTCTCCATCCAAACTCTCCTTGACCACCCCGAGACCCTCCCAGAAGCCTTTATGCTTTACGCCCGCAAACCGATTCCCAGACCCAACACTCCGCCAGCTCAATACAAGACCCCGAATCCTAATAAAGCTTCCTCCGCCATCCCTACGTCTCTCGCAGACATCGCCCTAACAGCAGCCATCGAAAAGAAGGACCTCTCCCTCGCTCTCGCCATCATCGACACCACCGTTTGCACACCCGCCTTTTACCGCTCCAAGATCATCCGCAAAGCCGTCCCTCCTCTGACAGGATTTGCCCTGGCCCCGGTGGCAGTCTATACGCTCGCGTCTCAGCTGTCAGTTTATCAGGAAAGTATGGATACCGCAATGGCTACGAACGTTGCCTTTGCCGGTATACTGGCGTATCTCGGTTTTACGGCGACAATTGGGGTCGTCGCTGTGACGACGGCCAACGATCAGATGGATCGTGTGACGTGGGCGACTGGGATGCCGTTGAGGGAGCGGTGGTTGAGGGAGGAGGAGAGGGCGGCGCTCGATAAGGTGGCTGGTGCGTGGGGCTTCAAGGAACCTTGGAGGAGAGGAGAAGAGGAGGGCAAGGAGTGGGAGGAACTGCGCGAGTTTATAGGGAGAAGGGGCATGGTGCTTGATCGAGTGGAGCTGATGGAGGGTATGGAATAGAAGGAGTATTCGCGTGCGGAACATTATTGGAGTTATGAATGAGCCAGCATTCTAGCGAATATCAGTGATGGTTTGTCCGAATTCTATGATGGTTGCCCAGCTATTAGCTCTCAAATGATACACACACTGGCTTGCGGCTGCTCTAATCTCGGTGTGCTATATGACCGTATCACATCGCTATGCTCTGCCCGGCTTCCCTACCTGTATAATCTCCCCCGTCACCCTCTCATCACTCCTCAAAACCGGCCAACTGCTCCCATCAGCCTTAGCCAATGTCAACTCCAGCTTCGTGCCCATGACCTTAAAACTCGATTTCTCCACATCGATAGGCGCGAACAGCGGCACAACTTCCTTATACCTCTTCCTCTCCGCCGTCAGCAGATCCAACCTCACACTCTGCCCCTCAAACTCCACCCTCGCCTTCTCCTTATCGATCTTCTTCAGATACAACCCCGCAATGACCGACGTCGACGTCTGATAGAAATCATGCCGCACGCTCTCCACCACCTCCTCCCCACCGCCTTCATTCTTTCCCTCTTTGCGCCCGAATCGATGTCGCGGTTTTGTCTTGCACCCTTCGATCTTCATGAACTCGTCGAACTCTAGCACCCGCCGCTTGCAGCATGTCCAGCCTTTGCTGCCCTCGTGGAAGAGCGCTTGACCCGGGTGGTGCACGCATCGCTCGTCTGTGCGGGGTGTACTGGGGGCGTAGGTGGCGTTGCAGCCACGTCGACGGCATGTGATCCCGGCGGGGATTTCTAGGTCGGGATCATCGGACTCGGATTCGGGGGGTGCGGGTGATGGGGCGGGAGGTTGGGATGGCTGTTGAGGGCGGGGTTTCGGTGCTGAAGGTGCTTGGGCGGCGCCATTGGTGGTGGAGGTGGGTTTCGGTGCGGGTACGGGTGCCTCTGCAGGTTGGTTCTGTGTTGGACTTGGTTCTGGAGCTGGGGTGTCGTCGACTGTGGAGTGTTTGCCTGTTGTGCAGGGTGGAATGGACAAAAATTCGTCGAAGGTTAGGACTCGGGGTTTGCAGCATTTCCAGCCTGTCGACCATCTGATATGTTAGTATAGGGTCATAGTAAAGACGAGTGGTAACTATAGCTAGTAACCCACCTTTTTGCCCTTCGTGGAATATGGGCGGTCCAGGGTGGTACACGCATTCCTCTTCAGGATCAGAAAAGACTTTGCCGCAGCCTTTGTGGATGCACTTGTTTGCCATGGCTACTATCAATCTGACAAGTCTGTTCAGATATAAGGCGCACAGTTGAAGGCGTAGGAGGAGCAAGACGGAGCGAGCTAATAAGCTTCCTTGCTAGAACTTTCGAGCTTATCGATAAAACCAGAACTACAGTGCCGGAAAAAACTCTGTTCCGTTCAGAACGCGTGTGAAAACCACTCTTTTTTTTGAAAGCTCAAATTTCTTAAAACACACAAATACTGCAAGTACTTCACAACCACAGCTGATAAAGACATTCTGAGTATATAGAATGATGAATTATATATAAATCTATTAAATGTTCAATTTTCATATATATCTTTAAGCAATTGCATGAGTAGTTATCAAAAACAGTATGTTTTAGCAATGAAACAGCAACAAAACATCAGTTTTTGTTGATTTTGCTGTAAATTGTATGTAAAAATCATTGAATATTGCAATAACAACAGCATTTATGCATCAATTTGTTACAACCAAGAAATAGATGCACAAGATTATGCAGAAAGAGCATAAAAGAAAGACTGCTGAGTGACAGTCACATGACATCTTGACATGCTTGATGATGAGCTTGATGAGCAAGCTTGATGAATTGCATAAATGAGCTGTCTCAATGAACTTAACAACAAGATCAACAAGCAGACTCATTATATAATAGAATCAATTCTCTTATGAAATTGATCATGTTTAACTCATTTAATTACTCAATTTAAAGCTACTGATTTAACTATCAACATCTTTTACATCTTTATATCAACAAGCACAAATCTCTAGTTCTATAACTGAGAAATCTCAGTTGAAATGTAACACTTTGAACACTCTTACAATATAAAAGATGTCTGTGAAAGATACAATTTCAGAATTAAAATTGTTGACAATCACTGAACTGATCAAGATGATCAGTGTGAACACAGAAGTTTCTAAAATCAAGACACTGAAAAATTTCACTGAAGAACAATGTAATTTGAGACAGTTTTTTGTTTAACTTAATCTGTATGTCAACTTCAATCAGAAAAAGTTTAACAACAACATTAACAAAGTCTTGTTTGCAACATTCTATCTGAAGAATATAACATTTGATTGAATTAAATCACAGTTCAACAAGTTCATGATTAAAAGTCATATCAAGAAAGAATAAAACATCTCATGTATCAGAAACTGAATGTAGTTCAAAAATAAGCTGAGAAAGATCTTCAGAGTAGTAAATGAAAAATGTGTAATGAAATAAAAAATTTACACATTATAACAAGAAGAATTTGCAGCAAAATATGTGACAGAGTTTCAGTAAATTGTAATGCTTATGCAATGAGATCTGAATCAGTTAGCATCAACTTACTATTGAGACTTGAAAAAATCTATCAAAAATAAAATCACATAAAATAAGAGATCAGACAATCTTCAGAAGTTAATTAACAAGATAATCATGATAGATAGTCATCAATGAAAAAGATAAATGAAAAAAAAAAACTATTGACTTCAAGAATGATCAGAACAAGTCAATAGAGAAAATCTGAGAGAAACATACTTAAACTCTATGAATCTCAACATAATAAAGTGAGATCAATCTTCAATACAATGATCAGAAAAAACATCACATGAAAAGAAAGAAAGATTTTTAAGAGAAAAACTTCTGAGTAACTGCAAAATGCAAAAGTGTTATAACTGCAGAAAATCTGAACATATTGCAGTTAATTGCAATCAATCTCAAAAAGAAAGAAAAAAAGCTGCTATTGTGATCAAGAAAATAATGCATGATCAATTTAGCTGAATGACTTGTTATGATAATCTATGCTGTGTGTATATGAATAATAAAGATAAAGTTGAATGATATTCTCAGAAGTTTAAGAAAAAAGACAAAGATGAATGCAATAGACTGATTTATGAGAAAGAATTAGTTATTCTTTTCAAGAAAGAAGATCTTAACACTGAGATTGAAGAGATTGATACTCAAGAAATTCAAATAGAAAAAAACTACAGTGATAGCATCTGACAAGCACTGAATTTGAATGTGAATCAGAAAGAAGTCAACAAATGAAAAGTCAACATAAAACTGAAGACAACATATCAGCATCTCAAGAATCTATGTCAAGAATATAAGAAAGAAAAGCTTCTGTTTAAGAAACACAAACTTGAACAAAAGATAAAAGTTTGAAAACAGAAAGTGCAATGCAAGAAAGAAAGCAAAGAAGAAACATACAAAGAAATTAACAGTCTGATAAGAAATATATAAACAATTATTCAGAATGAACTGATATCTGAATTTCTTGTGTAAAAAACAAAGAGTCACAAGATCAAGATATGCTTATCTGAAGAATATGTCATGCTAAAAAATAAAAGATGAATTTTCAGCAAAGAGTATATATCATTTGAATTCTTGCAAAGAGTAAGAGTCTATGAGAATCAGTTGCAAATGAAATATAATCAGTATGAACTTCAATTACACTCAGAAAAACACATTGATCAGTACAGTTTAAAGTATGTGAATTTTATGATTAAAAAAGAGTCTAAATAATTTCAAGAACTTTAAAGATGAACTGAATGATCAGACAAGTCAAAAAATGAAAAGCTTTCTCAATGAAACTAAAGATCAAGAAGCTAACAGTGTCTCAAAAGAAAAACAATGATTACAGAATATAAATCATGATTGAGATTAATGAACATCAGATCAATGCATTGATGAACTTTGAAGTGAATAGTAACATTATGAACTGCAAAATAGTCAATATGTTGAAATTAGAGACATGATGAGTGTGCTGTTCATTTAACATATAAATGATAAATGAAATCATTGAGAAAATAAGAGAGAAAATCTGTATAAAAGTCTTGATTCTTGAAAACTCACAGAAGATAATGTTCAACATTACAAAGTTAATTGAGTATAATGCAATACTAAAAATATTGTGATTGCACAGAAAGAACTCTAAGATTAATTGAGTTATTAAAGAAATATATACAGTTAAGAATGCATATGAGATTCTGAAGCAATCAGAAATGAGTTTATTTGAACATAAATTATGACATTATGAGATACTGCTATTGAACAAAAAACAATTTAAGTGAATGTCACTATACTCAATGAGTGAGAATCAACTCAAGAAAGTGAGAACTTATCTTGATGAAAATCTTAAAAGAGAATTCATAAAATCATCAAAGTTATCAGCAGAATATTTAATTCTGTTTGTACTGAAAAAGAATGACAAAAAATGACTATGTGTTGATTATAGACAACTCAATGAGATAATTTATTGAGATAATTATTCTCTATTGTTGATAAAAGAGTTGCAAGACTGATTAAGCAAAACTAAGTAATTCACAAGTTTAAATCTTAAGAAGACTTATTACTGAGTAAGAATGAAGAAGAACAAAGAATGAAAAATGATGTTTTAAACAAGATATGAACACTATGAGTACACAGTTATGTCATTTAAACTCAAAAATACTTCAGTCATCTTTTAAAGACTGATTAATGACATTTTATGAGAATATTTTGATAGATTTGTAATCATGTATCTCAATAATATTCTGATATATTCAGAAGAGCTTGAGAAATATTGCAAACATATATGTAAAATATTAATGTGACTCAATGAGAAAGCTCTGTATGTGAAAAAGTCAAAGAGTAGATTTAAAATCAAGAAAATTGAGTTTCTAAATTATGTAATTTAATCTGAACAGATTGAGAAGAATTCAAGAAAAATGCAAGCAGTCAAAAACTGATTAACATCAAAACAGAACAAGAAAGTACAAGTTTTTCTAGACTTAACAAACTATTATTGAAAGTTTGTATCAGAATATATGAGAATTGCTGAACTGCTAATGTGTTTGATACACAAGAATGAAAAATAACATTGAGAACAAGATCAAGAAGATGCATTTTACATATTAAAGAAAAGTTTTAATGAAACAGCACATTTGAGAATACTCAATTCAGTATATAAAAAAGTACTGAAAACTGACACTTCAAATCTCACAGTAAACACATGTTTGTATCAGATCAAAGATGATCAACAAAGATTCATAGTGTTTCAATCTAGAAAGTTATTGAAATTCAAGAAAAAATATGAGATTTATGATAAAGAACTTCTTGCAATAGTGAAAGCACTGCAAAAGTAAAGATTTTATTTTACAAAAATAAGCAAGTCAATTTAGATCTATACAGATCACAAGAACTTAAGAAACTTTGCAATGATCAAACAGTTAAATCATAGACAGATTTGCTGAACAGAGTTATTAACAGACTTTGAATTCTGAATTCATTATAAGAAAAATAATGAGAATAATAAAGCAGATATCTTGAACAGACAATTTGATTATGAAGAAATAAAGTGAATTTATGTCAATATTCTGAGCAAAGATGATCAGAGAGTTTTAACAAAGAACTTAGCAGTAATGTATAAGATAAAGCAAGTTTTCTTGATGAATAAAGAACTCATTGAAATGTGTCATCACAGCAAAACTGAAAAACATCTAAAAGTTAAGTATACAGAGAATCTTGTACAGAGAAAATGCAATATTGACAATATTAGAAATTAAATCATCAAGATAATCACTAAATACAATTCATATTGAAAAAACAGAATTCAGAGAGACAAACAATATAATAAAGTAACATAACTGAATGTATCAGATGCATCATGAAAGTCAGTTATTATAGACTTCATTATGAAGTTATCACTGTTTAAGAATTTGACATAAAAAATAAAATTCAACAATATATTGACTATAGTGAACAGATTGATCAAGTACACAATGTTTATTTCATTTAAAGAAACTGTGACAGCATCAGTATTGATGTATATTATACTGCAAGAATTAATTAACAATTATGAACTATCAAAAGAATTTATCATTAACAGAGACAAACTATTTATGAACAAGTTCTGAGAAATGTTCACAGCAGAACTTAGAATAAAATATAAAATGTTGACAGCATATTATTCACAAACAGATAAACAGAACAAATGAATGAATTAAACAGTCAAAACATATTTAAAACACTATATCAATAGAAATCAGAATGACTGAGTACAGCTGTTGTTAACAGCATAGTTTGTATACAACAATGTGAAGAACAAGATCATGAAAGAGATGTTTTTCTATGTGAACTATGACTATAACTCAAAGATATAGTGAGATTTTAAAAAGCATGAATCACAGAGTCAAAAGACAATAATGAACATTGCACAGTTAAAGAAACTACACTGAGATCTGACAGTATGAATTAAACAACAAACAGAACAAGTTACAACAGCAAGATCATTTTAAATTGAAGAGAAAGTCTATTTAAGAATGAATAACATTCATATGTGATGAAGAAGTAAGAAATTAAATTATAAGAGCATAGAATCTTTCAGAATTATAAGAGATATCAGAAAGATAAGTTATGAACTTGACTTATTTAAAGAAATGAGAATACACTCAGTATTTCATGCATTCATGTTGCAACATTACAATCAGTTCATATCACTTCAGATCAGCAAAACATCTGTTGAAGTTAATGAAGAATATGAAGTACAGTTAATTCTAGATAAGAAATTCATTAATGAGAAAGTTCATTATCTTGTTAAATGAAGAGAATATAATGACTTAGAAAATATCTAAGAACTCAAGAGAAATCTCAAGAACTGTGTGAGAACACTTCAACACTTTGAAAAAAGTTAAGAATAGATTTTCAGAAGAATAAAGACATTGAATTGATGAGTTGCTGTATGTAATGCTCAATGAAAGAATTTTCATCATCAGTTTCATCATTATCATTATTAAGTTCAGCAACAAGACAGTCAGTTTTCTGTGCAACATAACAATCTGTTTGATTCAGAATTTTCTGAAGATGTATGATTTTGAAGAAAAAAACAGTAAGTTCAGTGTGCTTAACTGTCAGTTCATCATTTACTTTGTTAATCTGCTTTCAGAGCAAAATGTGAGTTCTGTTGAGAGACTTTCAAGATACATTGATATATGAATGATTATGATGAATGCATTTGTCACACTTTGATCAAGATTTCATTACAAAACAGTTAATGTCATGACTGACACAATAGTTGCAAGAAAATGAGATGAATGCATCATCAAGTTGAATTTTCTTTGCAATTCTTAAGCAGTTTGAATTTTTAGAAAGCATCATTACTGACAGTGAACAATGTGAAAATTCTTGCTTATATAGATTCTAAAGAACTAGTGTCTCAGAAAAGAAGAAATGATGTTACAATTAAGAAATAAATGCATGAGATTATGCAAAAAGAGCATAAAAGAAAGACTGCTGAACAGCAGTCATGTGACATTTTGATATGTTTGATGAGAAGTTTGATAAGCAAGCTCAATGAATTGCATGAGTGAACTGTCTCAACAAGCTTGACAGTGAGATCAGCAAGTGAACTCACTATATAGTAGAATTAATTTTTTTATGAAATCAACTGTGTTCAACTCATTTAGTTACTCAATTTAAAGCTACTGATTTAACTATCAACATCTTTCACATCTTTATATCAACAAGCACAAACCTCTAGTCCTATAATCAAGAAATCTCAGTTGAAATGTAACACAATTGACTCAGAATTCTCAAAGATAATAGAGATTTATATATATTTTAATACTGTAGTCTTAGATTATTGTAGTAAATAGTTGTTGTTGAGTTATATGTTAAAAACAGTGCAAAAATGCTGTTATTTCACAACAGAAACACTTAAAACACACTGTTTTGAATAATCACTCATGTAATTGCTTAAAGATACATATGAAAATTGAATTTCTATTAGATATATATATAATTCATCATTTTACATACTCAGATTGTCTGTATAAGCTGTGGTTGTGGAGTAGTTGCAGTATTTGTGTGTTTTTAAGAAAAACTGAGCATTTCAACAAGTGTGGTTTTTGCGAGTTTCCAAACGGCACAGAGTTTTTTCCGGCACTGTAAGTTACTCCGTACAGTACAGAAGCAAGGTGCCGAAAACAGGAGGAAGTAAATAAGATAGTATTCCTACCAAGCCTGTGATAAACGTAGACCCCTAAACTATATACATAGACCCTCATTTACTAGTCGTAGACACCCCCAATTGGGTAGTACTTCCAGGCTATCATGCCTAAATTCATGTCTGGACTCACGCCTAAATCCATGCCTGAATCCATGACTCCACAATGCGTGCATGTCGACTAAGTTCTACACTTGGTTGAGTTCTTCCTTCACATCCCCATGTCCTAGCTGCCCTTGCTGTCTTCCGTGAACTCTCTCCACTGATTTGGAGGTTGAGAGGTCTTGCTGGTTTGAATATTCAGTTTCGGTGTGAGTTTAGGCATGAAAGCCTGGAAAAACTACCCAAACTCTATGTATATAGTTTAGGGTTTACGTGTTATCAGGGGCCTTCCCACTCTATCAGCTTGCTTTGTAGCATCTTCATTGTCTTAGGAGCATTCATCAAGGTCACAATGACAATGCTTAAGAGCCATGACTCTCATAACAATCTAACTTTGTTTACACGGACACTAGCATCCAAGATGCTACCTATCTTCTTGGTACTCTCGACCACCTTCATGGTGTGGAAGATGCTTTCAATTCTTGCCAATTGTTCGCAGCCCATTATGGTTGTAGTTTCCGAGTCCATGGCGCCTGCATTCCAACGCGGGGACATCATCTTTCTTTGGAATCGAGAACCGATCATCAAGGTCGGAGACATTCCTCTTTGCTGGTTCCCTGGCAGACCGACTCCAATGGTCCATCGCGCAATTATGACACACTCAGAGGTAGAGGAGAGCGGGCGCAATGGCATATACAGGTACACAAATAACCTCTTGGCGGCAAAATAGCAACCATGCTAACGATCTTCTTCTGCAGGCAAAAGGTTTGACCCAGGGCGACAATAACGAGGTAGACGACACATTGCTCTATCCGGTCGGACAAATCTTGGTTGACCGTGAGGAGATTGTCGGTGTTGTTGTTGGCTATGCACCGTTTCTCGGATGGACCACAATAATATAGTCTTCAACACATTTATTCACTATCTGAGATGTACCTTATGCATCCCCATGTTGATAACTAGAAGTATGCCCAGGCTGACCGCCATGTTCCATCTCCAACGGTGCACTGAGGTGTTGAAAGAGACGTCACAGCTCATGACCTTAGATATTTTACAGGTTTCACCTACACTTCTTTGATATTGTCCTCCAAGCAAAGCTGAAGAAACTGTCGGGAACGTTGATTCATTGCTCACCTTCTGCACCATCAACTGCTTCCATCAAGCTTGCTCTCACTTCCTCACATAACAGCTGATTATGGCAATCCCCCGCTCCAACCTCACCACCTTGAAACAACCCCTCGCCATCCGCAGTGACTGCATCACCCCTCAACAGACAACCTTGCACGTGAAGCAAGACCGCAGCTGGTCGAACGGCGACTTCACCGCCAAGAACTCCGACGGTGCCGTCATCCTCTCCTGCGACGGAAAGATATGATCCAACAGTGCGCACAAGGAATTCAAAGACGCATCAGGCCTACCTTTGTTCAGCCTGCGCAGCTTCTGGTTCTCCATGTCCAAGGTGTGGTGCTTGAAATTACTGGGTGATGGGCATATGATCATGGCAGTGCGCCCACGATGATCATTGGGAAAGGTGAAGCTGGACTGCACGTTCAACAACGTGGCATCGGACGGTGAGGGGCAAGAGATTAAACTGGAAGTGCGCAGGCAGGATTATCAGAGTCTGGTAACACATATCAGTTGTGAGGAGAGTAAAGTAGCATCTGTGAGGAGGGTGTTCGATGAAGGGAAAGGGGCAAATTGGTTGTTCAAGCCAAAGTATAAGGTCGATGTGGCAGGGGGGATGAATATGACATTGATGAGTTATCCACTTATCATGGTCAACAAGGAAGGAGGGACCTTGGGAACATATATCATGCTGATGAGTACTATAGATTGCAGTCATTGTCATTATCATGGCCAATATCATTCAGTCAAGGTGGGACACTGGATCAACTAAGAAATTGTTGAAATTGAAACATTTTTATTGCTTGATATTAGATGTCTTAATTATCTAGAAGACTAAAATACACAAAGAATAACTTTTGTGCATGATGACTAAGCAATATCATGTGACACAGAAGATTTCAACACTAAACTGAATAGAATTGAACTTCTAAAGAGTCTTTTAATTTCAACACTTTCTTTTAAATCTAACTGATCTAGACATTTTAGATGATCTAGATACTCATTCATTAGTCAGTATAGATTCTTCAATTTTATCAAGAAATAGACTTAACAGCAAGATGATAAAGAAATCATAAAAAAGATTGAGACAACAGTGAGATGAGAAAGTGAGAACAAGATGAAAAGAAAAGATGTAACAAAGATGCAAAAAATGAAGCAACAATGAGATCAAAACTCAAATGCACAATAAAAAGAGTGAATAATCAGAAAGAACTGACTTAACAATTTTGTGATGTAAACTATGATCTGTTATACTTTATGAGTTTATTAAGTCAATTATTCTGATCATCACTAATAAATACTTTATCAATTCAATTTATAATGTTGTCAACATAAGTTCTAGTCAACAAAGAAAGTAATGATGAGATTAAGACTTGAATGTGCAATCAAAAAATCAGTTAACAATTTAAAAAATTAACTTAATTATTATGATGTAGACTATGATCTGTCATACTTCATAAGTAAGTAAGTTAATTACTCAGATCACAATTAATTGATGTTTTATTGATTTGATTTATAAAGCTGTTGCAGCTAGAAGATCTAGCTGACTAAGAAAGCAACAAAACTTAATGATAAGTAAAGACTTAATGAGTCTGTTAACTGCTTATTCAGATATAGAGACAAACTTAAGATTGATGAGATTACAATTGACAATTTTATAAACAAAGTGATACTGAATATCAATGTGCTTAATGTGAACATAAAACTCAGAATTTCAAGTTAGATTCATAGCATCATGATTGTCAGCACAAATGATGATAGAATTACTGTCATTAAGAAAATCAATTTTCATAAAAAAATAATGAAGTCATATGACTTTCTTTGTTGCTTGCATTTTGATCATGTATTCAAACTTAATGAACAACAAAATAACAATCTGTTGACATTTAAAACATCAATTAATAGAATTTCTGAAGAGAAGAAAAAAATAAGTGTCAGTGAACTTCTGAGTATTATGACATCTGTTTCAATCAGTATTAATATAGTCAATGAGATCTGCATTGATGATGTCATAAATGACATTTAAGTTTATAGTGTTAGTGAGATATTTGAAGACTTACTTAACAACATTGTAATGTGAAACATTTAAGTTCTGATTAAACTGACTGATGATAAAGATAATAAAGATGATGTCAGAACACATCTGTAACATTATGTACATTAGTGATTTTATTGTCTTTTGATAGCATTAAATAGTGATGATGTCAATCTAAGTAATGAACTTCTTCATGAATACTGCATCAAAATTCATAAATATGTCAACAGAAACTGTCTGCAACTGTTAAAATGTCTCAAAAATCTTATTAATGTAAGCTGTCTGAATAAGACAAATAGTGCATTCAGAACAGTTATACTCAATCTTTATATTTAAATAATAGAACACAGAACTGAGATCTGACATCTTAAAGATGTTAATAAGATGTACTTTGACATCTTGAATAACTGATTTATTCTCTTCTATAAGAAGAAAATTGTTGACATAAACAGTAATAATAACACTGTTATTGATTCAAAAGAAAACACTATAATCAGAATTGAGACAACAGAAATTAAACAAGATAAGATGATCACATAGAGTCTTATATTAAAAATAAAATGTCTGTTTTAAATCATATAAGATCTTATTGAGCAAGACAATCATGTTAAAAAGCTCATATTCATAAAAAAGCTTCATATAGATGATCTGATCAATAAAATCATAAAGAAATGTAGTTGTTACATTTATTTGCTTAATCTCTAGATCAAAATGAATGATTAAGACAAAGAGAGCTTTGTAGATTTGTGACTTGACAATAGACACAAAGATTTGATTATAATCAATATCAAATTACTGTTCATAGTTCTTGACTATTCAGCAAGTCTTATAGTGACTAATTTAATCATGAGCATCACACTTGATCTTATACATTCAGCATTTTTGAAGAACATGCTGATCTAATGACACAGAAATCATTTTTTATGTATTGTTTTTCTTTAAAGAATGTATTTTGTTCTTAATCACTTGCTTTCACTTCTTGCACAGTGACAACTTAATAACTTATTTATAGATAAATGATTCAACAATATCACTCAAAGAAATCACAACATATACATACAAAAAGTGTGCATCAAAGTCATCAAAGAAGTCAGAAAGTTGAGAATTCTGAGATAAAGAGAACAAAGATGAGAATTCAAAATGAAAAGAAGAATAATCAACTATAACATTAAATGACATCAGTAAGAAAGATGAGTGAGTTTTAACAGCTGAATACTGTATGAATGATGTCAAATCTTAATTTTTTATGTCAAACATACTAAATCAAGATGTGTTCAATGAACAAGAATCATTTAAATTGATGTCTCAAAGATCTTAAAAACACTGTAACAACAAAGATCATAACAGTGATGTAACTGATTTGAAAACTCTCTCTGAAAAAAAAGAAGATTGTAATAATAAAGATGTGAACAAGAATGAGAAATTGAAAGAAAGATCAACAATATTAAATGTCTTTTTCTTGCTGTAGATCTCTAAATTAATTATGTTTTCATAAACATCAATATTTTCTTTCACAAAACAGTTATGAGTAATGAGAACACATTCTAATTCTAAGTTTCAAACATGATAAATAGAGCTATTATTCATGTCTAAATAATGATATTTGAGACTGTAATCATCAAATTTGACTTCTTACTGACATCATTTCTTAAAAATATGTGCTTAAACAGTAATACTGAAGACATAAAGACTTAAGAGATCAGAAACATTGTCTGTTCATGCTTCATAAAGTATTGTATTGAGTGCATAAGTAAAAGATTAATTCTTTAAATAGATCACAGTTCAAATAACTTTTAATCAGAGATAAAACTTCAGATCAGAGTTTTTGAGCATAGTTTTAATGAACTTGTAAATAGTGCAATTCAGTCATTTAAAAGTGTCATTTTCTTTAGATGAGTAAAATGTAGTAAATTTTCATGTAATATCATTAATGACAAATCAGTTCTTCAGAACAAAATATTCACACTTAAAATTAGTGCAAAAATATTTTAAAGAATAGTTAGAACAATCTGTCTTCATTAAAGTGACAAAGTTCTTAATATGCTTGATTGTTTTGATCTTGAACTTCATGAGAAACATTCACATAAATCTAATAAAGTCATTAATGAAGATAACAAATCACTTTGAATTGTCATAAATAGTAAGTGTAATAGATTCAATAACATCTGAATGAACAAGATTTAATGATTGAGTTACTTACTCAATAAAAGCATTGTAAAAATGACATATCTGTCTAATCTTAATGCATAACTTACAGATGTCTTGATGTTTAGAAAGATTCTTAAAATCAATATTATCAATGATTTAAATTAATTGCTCAATATTGACATAATCTAAGTGATCTAGTCAACAGTGTCATGTTTTAAAAGATATCTTAAACTTTCTATTAGTCACAAAGACATGAGACTGAGATGTATCATTGAGTTATAATCAAAATAAATCATCAACTTCAGATGCATATCTGATAATTCTGTTGTTATAATGTAAAATGCAATTTTTTATGTTGAACATGATGTCTCTAACTCACATACAAATACTGAAAATGAGATTTGCAGAGATAGTAAAAAAGTACATAATATTATTGAGAATAATTTCTTATATATCTTCATCAGAACAGACTAAACATAAAGAAACTTGATTTTTTTCTATAATCTTAGCTGCTTCATTAGCTGTAAGAAGAGATCTATTGATAAATTTAAAAGTGATAAAAAACTCACATGTTGAGCACAAGTGATCAGAGATTGCTGTATTAACTGTTTATATATTTACAGTGTAAGACTCAATGACAAGAGCATGAGAATAAAGCTCAACAACATTGTAAACTTCAGAATGAAGCTTAAAAACATGAACTTCAAAACAAAGTTTGATGATATGAGTATCAGAATGAAGCTTGTTAATGTGAGTCATAAAGTTAAGAGTTGTAGTATTGTTATCATTAGATTTGAATAAAGTGAATAACTTAGTTATTTTGTCTTTGTTCTTGCTCTTTTGCTTAACAAACTTAGCTGTATTGAATTTCTTCTTCTTATGAAAGTATTTAAAAAAACAGTTATACTTTTCATGATCAGTGTCAGAGTAAATAATAAAGTGCAGTTACAGTGTTACATCTTAGTAAGTGTAGCTAAGCAAGAATCTATAAATATAAGACTTCTTCACACATAAAACTCTTCAGAAATTAGTTTTGACATCAATAAAGATATATTGTGTTGCTCTATCATCAAATAACTTGTGTATCATCATATTTCACACTGTCATAAATCTATTTAGTAATCTATCTGTAATAAATAGATATTGAGACTCACAATTTTAATTTCTTTACTGTTATGATTGACAGTTTGTTGTATAATAATATGCAAATATGAAGCTGATGACATCAAAACAGTGATGATACACTGAATTCATCAAATTGATCTTGAGATCACACAGATTTGAATAATTCACTTGTAATAAATTCATCTTTAATAGATCTGTCACAGACAGTGCAACATGAAACTGATTGCTTCACATTAATACTTAAGAATTTAAATGCTGAGTTAAAGTGAACAGAAAAGAAAAGAAACTTGTTTTTGAAAAAATATTATCTTGTATTTATTCAGAGAAAAGTTCAAGTGCTGTAATGTTGAGATGTTGATGAGACATCTGTTGATGACTCACTTAATATAAAAATAAATGATAGTTCTTTAATATCAGAGCAAGTCTCATTCAGAATCTCTAGTAAACAATTTGCAGAGAATTATCTCAGTGCAGTAATGATTAAGAGAAATATTTGTTTTAAACATCTAAATATTTATGCTGAAAAATTTATACAGAAGCATCTTAACTTTATATAAAGTGCTGAGATAATGTTTTGCTTGATGTCTGAGAATTTTGTTAATGATAAGACAAGAATTCTATATGTGATGCAATTTTTAATGAATAAATCATGAAATGCATGATACTGATATTAAGAAACAGTTTCTCTTGAAACAATTTCTTGAAAATACTTTATCAATTATCTTCTCAATCTTGTCAAAAACTCAGTAAATTGTCAGTTACATACTGTGCAAGTGTACATTAAGATCATACAAAAGTCAAATCAAAGTGTGTATATTTTTACAGCATATTTTAGCACTCTTGAAGTACAGCTGTCACTTTATAATGAGAAACAGTTAATGATGCACTTTTTTACAAAGTTATGATCAGAAATCAGAAAGACTTTATTGAACTATTAAGATTTCTCAAACAAGCAAGATAATTTAGTAGCTTTAGCAGTGCAGTTGAAGAATAATCTTTGTGAATTTAACATTATAACTGTAAGAAAATCAAGCAATAATTTTTATACAGAGAATACTTCAAGCTGAATATCTTCTTCTAATAATCAAAGAACTTCAGAACTAATATAATTGAAATGACATAATAATGTTGATGTCAAGTCAGATTCATTTAGTGCTTGCTTAAAAGTGAAGTTGAATGTAATATGTTACTGTTGTCAAGAAAAGAGTTATTATGCTAATGATTGCATTAAGTCAGTAAATAATTCTAACAATATCTGCATTTTTTCAGCAGCTCAGTCAAAAAAAGAAAATGTCTCATTGAAGTCTTTATGAAAATGCAACAAGAAATGAAAGTAAAGATTAGATCTAGTATTGTGATCAAAGAAATTATTGCTGTAAGAAAAGATTAAGTTTCAGTTCTTTTTCTTTTGAATAGTGCTGCTGAATTGAATGTAATAAGTCAGTGTTTCACTGTTGCAAACAAGATAATGAAGCTTGATGCAGAAGTATCAAACTTTCTATTCATGAATGATCACTCAGTATACTGTTATGATGTTTATCTTGTGAAGTATCATTTAAAAAATAGTTGAAACAAAAAGCATGACTGTGAGCACATCTTTTATGCATTGAAGAAAGATGAACTCAAGTTTATAATGAGACTATCTGCTTTAGAAAAAAAACAAATTTACATTAATTGTGAATTGCAGATCTGACACTTCAACATTAAAATTTTTACTTTTACACTGAAAGACTCAGAAGAGTTTGAAGAAACTATTAAAGACTCAGTAATCTGTGCACTTCTTCAAGTCATATTTAAGACACAAACAATACATCTTCAAAACATAATCATCACATCTTTTATATCTCAAATGTATTCTGAGTATATAGATGTTTTCTTAGAGACTGAAGCAGAATGTCTTGTCTTTTATGAGAAGTATGATCATGTCATTGATATTAATGATGAAAATTCTTCACATAAATCTCTATATAATTTATCAAACAAAAAGCTTCAAGTTTTGCAGAACTATCTGAATGATGTTTTAGTGAAGAGTTGAATCAGATATTTTGTCAGTTCAACTGATGTTTTGATGTTGTTTGTTTCAAAGAAGAATGATGACTTGTGATTATGTGTTGACTATCAGAAATTAAATCAAATTACTGTGAAAAATCATCATTCTTTATCTTTAATAAGTGAAATTCTGAATCAGCTAAGTGATGCAAAGATTTTCATTAAGCTGAATTTTAAAGATATCTATCATTGCATTTGCATAAAGATGAACAATAAGTGAAAGACAGTATTTCACACACATTATGATCACTTTAAGTATTTAATTATATTATTTGAACTTGTCAATGTATCTGTTACTTTTTAAGTCTATATTAATTGTGTGCTTGTGAAACATATGAATTTTATTTGTGTAATGTATTTAAATAATATTCTCATATACTTGCAATCAAAAGAGAAGCACAAGCATCATATATGTAACATACTGAAGTGACTTCAGCACTTTAAGTTCTTTGTGAACTTGAAGAAGTGTGTTTTCTCTATGAACATCATAAAATTCTTGAAATTTATAGTATTGATCATCAGTGTAATGATGAATTCACAAAGAGTAAAAATCATTGTGAATTGATCAGTACTCAAAATTTTTCAAGAGATGCAAGTCTTCTTAGAGTTTGTCAACTTCTATAGATGATTTATAAAAATTTACTTGTGAATTATGAGTTTACTTACAAATCTGTTGAAAGACAGTAAAAATGAGAAGAAGTCAGAATCATTTAAATAATTTAAAGATGCAGCAAAGACATTCTGCAAGTTTAAAGATGCTTTTATATCTGTGTTTGTTTTTATTCACTTTGACTTCAAATTCAAAAATCAAATAAAGACTGATGCTTCTGAACATGCTGTGACAGAAATTTATACTTAGTTGTAAATGTTTAAAAAATGACACTCAGTCACTTACTGATCATAGAAGCTGTCTTTAATGAAGAATAGTTATGAGATGCATGATCTTGAACTTCTAGCTATTGTGAAAGTATTTAAGCAGTGACATCACTATCTTGAAGATAGTGCACAATCTGTGAAGATTTTAATGAATCATAATAATCTATGTGAATTTATGAACATTAAAACATTAAATAAAAGACAGACACAATAAGCAGTGAAGTTTGCTGTCTTTAACTTTGTTATTTTGCATAGATTTGTTATGATCATGTCTAAAGAGAAAAAAACTCATGAGTCTGTGATCAGAAGTTCACTCAAAGTGTATACAGAGAAAACTACTAAACAGCAGTTACATGACAGCATAACAGCTTGATGATGAGCAAATGAGTCAAGAACTCAATTTCTCAACATTAAGACATCAAGACATCAAGAATGCTCAATGCAGAGACTTCAAGCACATTCTATATAGTAGAGTCATTTTTCTTATGAAAATGATTGTGTTCAACTTAAATAACTATCTAAAAGTTAAAGTTCAGAATTATTTCAGATCAGCTGTTATATTAACAAGCACAAATTCTTAGTTCTACATATCTGAGAAATCTCAGATTAGAATGTTACACTTTGAACATTCTTACAATATAATGAGTACAATGTCTAACACACAGAAAAACATCTCAATCTTGTTTCTGAAGCAGACTCAGACAAATTTATCTTTATTATTTACTTCAGATAGAACAGTGACACAATTAGCAATGTTAACTCAAATAATACAGTTATTTATGAGTGCATCAAAGATTCAGATATTCAATATCTTTGATGAAGAATGAGAAAAGCTGTGAGTCTTTGTGATTAAGTTTGATCTATACATTGAATTTAATCAATTAAAGTTTCAAATCAATCAAGAAAAAACACTATTTGTGATGATCTATCTCATGAATGCAGTCTTCAATTGAATTAATCTCAAGCTGCATGAATTTCTAGAAAAGAAGTACAAGAAATGCAACACAGACATAAAGTTTATGTTCAATGACTACACACAGTTTAAAAAAGAATTAAAGAAAGTCTTCAGAATAATCAATGAGAAAAGAGCAGTAAAGAAACAAGTTTACATCTTGCAACAGAGTGAATTAGTGACAATGTACATCACAGAGTTTCAGCAGTTAGCAGTACTTATCAGATGAAATAATGAAGTACTCATTTATCAGTACTATTGTGAATTGAGAAAGTTCATTAAAGACAAAATAACTTGAGTAAAACAATCAGACAATCTTCAGAAAATGATTAATCTGAGTATCAACATCAATAGTTGTCAATAAAAACAACAGATGAAACAAAAAAAATATTAAATGTTATCTATGATAAAAGATCAAGAAGAAAGCTTCTGACTGTAAACAAAACAATATGTTTTATCAATAAAATATAGAGAGACAGACTCTATAAATCTCAATACAATCAAGAAGCATCATCAGAAGTCATGAAAAACTAGATAAATAAAGCATGAATGTCAGTCAGAGTGATTCACTAAGTCTTAGATAACACTGTGAAATGAAACACAAATGTATTACAACTACAGAAAATCTGAACATCATGTTCAAGAATGCAACAGATTTTGAATAAAAAGAAAAAATGTTGTAGTGACAGTCAAAAAGAATACACACATAGTGCATAACATTCTCAGCTGAACAGTCTGTTACAACAATATGTGCAGAGTACACATGAACACAAAAGATAAAGTTAGATGATATCTTCAGAAATCACACAAAGATGTAAAGAACAAATACAATACAATGAATTGATCAATTTACAAGAAAGAATTAACTATTTTTATCAAGAAAAGAGATCTTGATGTTGAGAAAGAAAATAATGTTCTCAAAGATGACATTGAAGAGACTGATGATCATGAATTTCAGATTGACAAATCTTAAATATTTTTTAATAATGATACACTTACAGAAGAAAGTTTGAACAATGCTGAGACAGAGTTCTCAAAGAAATATCAAATAAAGATTAAAAGAGATTTAAGTGCTCAGAAAGAAATGACATTAAATTACAATATGATGTGAAAGAAAAAGCAAGAGACTTGAAATCAGAAAGTAAAGATATACAAAGAATTTGATGATCTAATGAGAGATATATAAACAGTTATGAGAGAATTAATATCAGAATCTCTTGTATGAAAAATCAAGAGTCACAAGATCAAGATATACTTATCTGAAGAATATATCATGCAGAATGAAGACAGATGAATCTTCAGTGAAGAGTATATGTTATCTGAATTTCTGCAAAGAATAAAAGTCATTGAGAGTCAATTGCAGATAAAGTACAATCAGTATGAATCTCAATTACATTCAGAAAGACACATTGAGTGATACAGTTTAGAGTATATGAATTTTATGATTGAAAAAGAACTCAGATGATTTCAAGAACTTTGAAGACAAGTTAAATGATTGAGTGAATCAAAAAACAAAAAGCTTTCTCAACAAAATTAGAGAACAAGAAGTTAGCAGTGTTTCAAAGACAAAACAATGATCATCAAATATAAATCAAAATTATGATCAATGAACATCAGATTAACACATTGATGAATTTTGAAGCAGACAGTAATATCATAAGTTGAAAGACAGTCAACATATTAAAATTGAAGACACAATAAATGTGCTGTTCATTCAACATACAAATGATAAACAGAGTCATCAAAAGAATTGATGAGAAAATTTATGTGAAAGTCTCAATTTTTGAAAACTCACAAGAAATAACATTAAATGTTATGAAATCAATCAAATACAACACAGTGCTAAAGATGTTCTGATTGTGCAGAAGAAATTTAAGAATTAATTGAGTTATAAAAAAGATATGTGCAATCAAAGACACATACAAGATTTTTGAACAATCAGAAATGAGCTTATCAAAATATAAATCATGAGATTATAAGATATTGTTATTGAACAGAAAACAATCTAAGTGAATGTCATTATATTCAATGAGCAAGAATCAACTCAAGAAAGTTAAAACTTATCTTGACAAGAATTTTAAAAAAAAATTCATAAAATCATCAAAATCATCAACAGAATATCTGATTCTGTTTATGTCAAAGAAGAACAGCAAAAAACAATTATGTGTTGATTACAGACAACTCAACAAAATAATTCATCAAGATAATTATTTTTTATCACTGATAGAAGAATTGCAAAATCAGTTGAGCAAGACTAAGTGATTTATGAGCTTAAATCTTAAAAACATCTACTATCAAATTAGAATGAAAGAAGATGAAAAATGAAAGACAGCATTTTAAACAAGATACAGACACTACAAATACATCATCATGTCATTTGAATTAAAAAATGCATCAGTCATCTTTTAGAGATTGATCAATGACATATTAAAAGAATATCTCAATGATTTTGTGATCACATATCTTAATAATATTCTGATATATTCAGAAGATCTTAAAGAATATTGAAAGTATGTGTGCAAAATACTAGTAAAGCTCAACAAGAAAGTCTTGTACATGAAAAAGTCAAAAAGCAGATTCAAGATCAAAAAAGTTAAATTTTTAAACTATGTAATTCAATCTAAACAAATCAAGAAGAATTCAAAGAAGACAGAAGCAGTCAGAAACTGATTAACATCAAAATAAATTAAGAAAGTACAGATCTTTCTAGAATTAACAAATTATTATTGAAAATTCATATCAAACTATGCAAGAATTGCAGAATCAATGATGCATTTAACATGCAAAAATAGAAAATAACATTGAAATCAAGAGCAAAAGAATGTATTTCACACATTAAAGAGAAATCTTAGCAGAACAGCATATCTGAGAATATCAAATTCAGTATGTAAGAAGACACTGAAAACTGATGTTTTAAATTTTACAATAAAAACATATTTATATCAGATCAAGAAAGAACAACAAAAACTCATAATATATCAATTTAGAAAGTTATCAGAACTCAAGAAAAAATATGAGATTCATGACAAGAAACTTCTTGCAATAGTGAAAGCATTACAAGATTGAAGATCTTATCTCACAAAAATAAATAAATCAATTCAGATCTATACAGATCACAAGAATCTGAGAAACTTTACAATAACAAAGCAACTCAATCAACAACAGATTCATTGAGCAGAACAGTTGACAGATTATGAATTTCAGATTTATTACAAGAAGAATAATAAGAATGATGAAATAAATGTTTTAAATAGACAACTCAATCACAAAGATGTACAGATGATACACACTGAAATTTTAAGCAAAGACAATAAAGAAATTCTCACAAAGAACTTAACAGCAATGTATAAGATAAAACAAACTTTTTTAACAGATAAAAAACTCATAAAGATGTGTTACTACAGCAGAATTGAGAGATATCTAAAAGTTAAATGCATTAAAGATTTAGTGCAGAGAAAATGCAATATTAACAATCTTAAAAATCAAATCATCAAGATAATTGCTGTGTGCAATTCATGTCAAAGAAACAAGATTAATTAAGATAAACAATATGACAAAGTAACACAACTAAACACATCAGATGCATCATGAAAGTCAGTTATCATGAACTTCATTATGAAGCTATTATTATCAAAGAATTCAACATGAGAAATGAAATTCAACAATATATTGATCATAATGAATAAATTAATCAAGTACACAATATTCATTTTATTCAGAAAAATCACAACAGCATCAGTATTGACATACATTATACTGCAAAAATTAATTAACAATCATGAACTATTAAAGAAGTTTATCATCAACAGAGACAAGCTGTTTACAAGCAAGTTTTGAAAAATGCTCACAGCAGAACTCAAAATAAAACACAAAATGTTAACAACATATTATTTACAGACAGATGAACAAAGCAAGTGAATGAATTAAATAATGAAGATATATTTAAGACACTATGTCAACAAAAATCAGAATAACTAAGTATGACTATTGTCAACAGTACAGTTTGCATACAACAACACAAAAAACAAAATCACAAAAGAAACATCTTTCTATGTGAACTATAACTACAATTCAGAAATATAACAAGATTCTAAAAGACACAGATCACAAAATTAGAAAGTGATCTTAAATATTGCTCAGATAAAGAAACTGCATCAAGATTTGACAAAACAGATTGAACAGTAGATGAAACAAATAATAAAGACAAAATTATTTGAAAAGAGAGAAAAGATATATTTAAAAATAAACAACATACAAACAAAAGAAAAAAGCAAGAAGCTGAGAAACAAAAGCATTAAATCATTCAAGATTATACAGAACATCAAGAAATTAAGTTACAAGTTAGATTTATTTAAAAAAATGAGAATACACTCAATATTTTATGCATTCATGCTACAGCATTGCAATCAGTTCATATCACTTCAGACTGATGAAATGTTTGTTAAATTCAATGAAAAATATGAAGTTGAGAACATTCTAAAAAAGAGAATGATTAATGAGAAAGTTCACTATCTCATAAAATGAAAAAATTATAATATCTCAGAAAATATCTGAAAATCAAGAGAGAATCTTAAGAACTGTGTGAAAACACTTCAATATTTTGAGAAAAAAAATCAATATTAGTTCAGAAGAATGACAACATCAAGTTAACAAGTTACAACATTGTTTGAGAATCTTCATTCTCAGTTTCATCATTATCACTATTAAGTTCAGCAACAAGACAGTCAATTTTCTGCACAGCATAATGATTTATTTGATTTAAAGTCTTTTGAAAACACATCATTTTGACAGCAAAAATATTGAAAGTCATATTCACATCACTTATTTTCTTTCAGAGAAAAAGACAAGTTCTGTTGAGAGACTTTCATGAAACTGCAATACACAGATGATCATGATAAGTATATTTATTATATTTCAATCTTTCATCAGTCATAACAAAGTAATTAATACTGTGAGCAGTACAGAATTCACAAGAAAATGTGATGAAATTATTACTGAGTTAAATTTTCTTTGTGATTCTTAGACAATTGAAATTTTTAGAAAGCATTGTTGCTGACAACAAACAATGTGAATACTCTCACTTATATAGACTCTAGAGAATTAGCATCTGAGAAGAAGAAAATGATGTTATAATCATGTTTAAAAAGAAAAAAACTCATGAGTCTGTGATCAGAAGTTCATCTGAAGTATATACAGAGAAAACTGTTAGACAGCAGTTACATGACAGTGCAACAGCTTGATGATGAGTAAACAAGTTGAAAACTCAACTTCTCAACATCAAAACATCAAGACATCAAGAGTGCTCAATGCAGAGACTTCAAGCACATTCTATATAGTAGAGTTGTTTTTTTTATGAAAATGATTATGTTCAACTTAAGTAACTATTTAAGAGTTAAAGTTCAGAATCATTTCAGATCAGTTATTATATCAACAAGCACAAACTCTTAGTTCTACATATCTGAGAAATCTTAGATTAGAATATTACAAGATTAAGCAAGACAAATCTCATTAATATGTCATTAAGACACTCAGATTATGTCAAAGCTATTAGTGAAAGTCTTGATAAGTTATTGCTGATATTACAAAAAAAGTTAGCAGCTATGTCTGCAACTATATCTAAGTTCTTAGTGATTATCAGTTGTTTTAAGACAGTTTGTCATGCTAGTAAAGAGTGAAATGACATGAAACTTAAAGAACTTCAACTCAGTTAACATATACTGAAAGAGTCAGACAGCAAAGAATTACTGACTGTATAAAAATGTAGCATAATAAGTGCACTTAATTCTGCTGCTGAAACTGTTGATTATAGATAACTTGTTTCACATGTATTAGTTCAGAAATTGACTAGTCACAAAACAGTATATAATGACAGTAATAAATTCTTTCTATTGTTAATACATTCTCTACAAGAAACAGACACACTTGTATGAGCATGAAAAGTCAGTGAGACAAAAGAAAAATATTGTTGTCATATTGAAAGTCTGAGATGAGCATTTAATTCAACTGAATTACTTCACTATAATGAGCAGTTATATATATCATCTGAGACATCAGTCAAAATAGAGCTACTAAAGCATCATTATGATGATGAACTGATAAAACACTTTGATATTGAGCAGACATTAAAATTAATGTTATGCAAGTATTACTGATCAGAATTGACTAAGAATACAAAGAAGTATGTTTTTTCATGTGATATATGTCAAAGAATAAAGATGTCAAGACATCATCTATATGATGAAATGCAGTCACTATCACATTTAAATGACTTTTAAGAAGAAATAATTATGAATATAATCACTAAATTACTGTTGAACAAGCACAGTATCAGTATTTATGATGTAATTTTTGTTGTGATCAATTGTTATACTAAGATGATCAGATATATATCTATAAGTAAAATTCTTATTGCTATACAATTAGTTGATGTCTTCTTTGAAGAAATAATATGTCATTATGAAATACTCAAAGAAATTGTTTCAAATAGAGATTCTATCTTTACAAGCAGTTACTGATCAGAAATATGCTATTAGACAAAGATTAAACATTAATTTAGCACTATCTTTCATTCACAGACAGATGAACAAATTAAGCATTAAAATTAAATTTTAGAACATTATCTTCACTACTATTGCAACAATGAACAAGATAACTGAATCAAACTATTATCTTTTGTGAAATTGCATATATAAATGCAAAGCAAGCAACACTCAAATGTAATCTTTACTATGTGCTTACAGATTATAATGTCTTTATTCATTACAGTATTGAGAACAACATCTGAAAAAAAAAGATATTCACAGTCAAGAATAAAGTAAAAAAGCTACATGCTATTAGAGAAGAGCTATTAAAACAATGAGAAAGTGTTGTGATATCATAAGTCAAGACTTATAATCAAAAGCACAAATCAAAGACTTATAATAAGAATGATCTTGTCTTATTGTCAACAAAGAATTTAAGTCAGAAACAATCTCATAAAAAACTTTCACATAAGTTTGCAGAACTCTTTTGCATTGTGAATCTTGTCAAAAAGTAAGTATATCATCTACATCTATCTTTTATCTACTGAATTCACAATATTTTTCATGTTTTCTATCTAGAGCTGTACAATCAATGCAAAGATAAAGAAATAATGTTGATGCTTTTATCTTTCAAACTCATCAATGAGAGTGAGAAGTATGAGATTGAAGAAATTCTAGAGAAATAACAATGAAAAGACAAGTTGTGATATAAAATTAGATGAAAGAACTACTTTATTGAGTATAATCAATAAATTTTAAAACAAAACATAACAGATGCACAAGAGCTATGATAGAAGTATGACATCAGAGTGAAAAAAAAAGACAAAAAATAATTATAGTCAACTCAGATGATCTGTGTAATGCTGACTGATATTATTAAAAGTGTCATAAAGACACAGAAAAAATGAAGTCATTATGTTTGTAAATAATTCAAGATTTAAGAGTACATCAGAAGAAAAGAAATAAAGTGTCAGTTATGTGTAAGTAAAATGACAGTCTAATGATTGAAAGTCAACTTATTTTTCTTTTTCTCTTTGATCTTCTCATTTTTCTCAAATGTCATGACTGAATCATGAACTAGAGATGACAGATTGTGCTAAAGTGTGTTAATAGTGTGCAGTCAAAATAAAAATAAAACAAAAACATATCATGATCTGAAAGAAGTTTAACATGTTTCTGAAAAGATGTGTTTGATGATGAGATTTGATCAGTTAAAAAAGATTAATCTTTATCTATGAAATGAATTTTTTCTTAAGATCTTTGTGATCAACAATGCACTGATGAGTCATAACAGTGATAAAATAGTCTTTTTAATGCTTAATGAGTGCAGAATCAGCAACTTTCTTTTTTTTTAGTGCATCAATGATGACAAAGAGACAATTGATGCAAAAAAAGAACTTAACTGAAATCTAAAAGAAATCAATAAAATAGTGATGTAGTATAGAAACTGAATCTATGCTGTTGCAAAACTTATGTTCTTTGATGCAATAGCTGCAGTGAACATTCAACTTAACATTGCAAATATAGTTGAAATCAACAACAATTTTCTTGCTGCAGTGAAGACAGCAGAAATGACTCTGTGTTGATGATGAATCAGTGAAGTGAGTTAAAAGTAATGTTGAAATATCAGTTTTGTGATGAAAGTAGTTCAGTGTTGATGTAAATATATTGAAGATATCATGAACACTTGATGCTGTTGCAACACAGTGATAATTCATGAAGAATGAAGTGTTGTTAAAAATTAAAAAGAACTTAAGTTTAATATTGATGACATTATTGACTGACTTAAATATGACAACATACATAAATAACATTGTCTTAACAATAATATGATGCTTCTGCTTCATCTTTTTAACAATGAGTTTACTTAAATTATTTTTTTCATTGAAGATAGAATCTGATGTTTTATTTCTGACAATAATCTTCTTGAAAGTTCACTTTTCATCATCATATATTAAGCATTTCTTCAGCTCTTTCTTCAAAAATCAATTATGTTTCTTCTGACTGTTATCAGATTTCTTGATGTTGTTTTTTTAAGAAGAAATTAATATATTTTGCAAAAACACTCAAGAAATCTACTGATGACATGATTCTTAGATGTGCAATGTAACAGAAATGAAAGTGAAGCAATTGTGAAGTGATAATGACAAGAATGTGACTTGCATAGCACAAGTGATAAGATATCTGAATGAAAGAGATGCATCATGATAATGTTAATGTAAAGCTTATTGTTGATGTGTATGAAGAAAAGATGAAGAAAAAAAAAAGAAAAAAGAAGAGAAGAAGCATTTTGTTGTTTCTTTTCTGTGAATAACATTGTCAGACTCAATTGAGTATGATGAGAAAATTTCTTTTAGATTAAACAGAACATAATGAGAAATGCTAAGCAGCATTTCAATTTAATTTAGTGAGATTCTCAGAATGAAACAAACTCTTAATGACAATATAATGTCATAATGATGCTGAAAAATCAGTCTTTAAAAGAGAAAGATAATTGTCAGAATAAATAATGAAGTGCAGTTACAGCACTATGTCTTAGTAAGTGTAATTAAGCAAGAGTTTATAAATATGAGACTTCTCTACATATAAGACTCTTCAGAAATTAGTTTTAACATTAATAAAGATATATTGTGTTGCTCTATCATCAAATAGCTTGTATATCATTATATTTCACACTGTCATAAATCTATTCTAGTAATCTATCTATGTGTTATGATCAAGTCAGAAGAAACTTAAAGTGAACTGATGTGTATACAGAAAGAGATGTACATCTGAAGAAATGTTAAACAGTAATTATATAATATCTTGACATGCTTGACAGTGAGCTTGATGAGCAAGCTCAATGAGTTGCATGAGTAAGTCATCTTGATGAGCTTGACAATGAGACTGATGAACAAACTCAGTATATAGTCACAATCATTTTTCTTATGAAAGAAATCATGTTCAACTTAAATAACTATTTAAGAGTTAAAGATCAGAATCATTTCAGATCAGTCATTATATCAATAAGCACAAACTTTTAGTTCTACATACTCAAGAAATCTCAGATTAGAATGTTATACTTTGAACACTCTTACAATATAATGAGTACAATGTCTGACACACAGAAAAACATCTCAATTTTGTTTCTGAAACAGATTCAGACAAACTCATCTTTATTATTTACTTTAAATAGAACAGCAGCACAATCAGTGATATCAGCTCAGATAATACAACTATTTATGAGTGCATTAAAGATTCAGATATTTGACATCTTTGATGAAGAATGAGAAAAGTTGTGAGTCTTTGTGACTAAACTCAATCTGTATATTGAATTCAATCAACTGAAGTTTCAGATTGATCAAGAAAAAATATTGTTTGTGATGATCTATTCCATGAATGCAGCTTTTGATTGAATTGATTTTAAACTGCATAAGTTTTTAAAAAAAAAATATAAAGAATGCAACACTGACACAGAGTCTATGTTTAATGATTATGTACAATTTAAAAAAAAACTAAAGAAAGTCTTCAGAGTAATCAATGAAGAAAGAGCAGCAAAGAAATAAGTTTACATTTTGTGACAGAGTGAATCAGCAACAGTATACATCATAAAGTTTCAGTAATTAGTGACACTTATCAGATAAAATAATGAAGCATTTATCTATCAGTACTATTGTGAGTTGAGAAAGTTCATCAAAGACAAAATAGTCTAAGCAAAACAATCAGATAATCTTCAGAAAATGATTGATCTGAGTATCAATATCAATAGTTGTCAGTGAGAACAACAGATAAAATGAAAAAAATATTAAATGTCATTTATGATAAAAGATCAAGAAGAAAGTTTCTGATCATGAACAAAGTGATATGTTTTATTAATAAGATATAGAGAAACAAATTCTATAAATCTTAATACAATTGAGAAGCATCATCAGAAGTCATGAAAGATTAAATAAATAGAGTATGAATGTCAGCAGAAGTGATTCACTAAGTCTCAGATAACACTGCAAAACAAGATATGAATGTATTATAACTGCAGAAAACTCAGACATCTTGTCTGAGAATACAATAGATCTTGAATGAAGAACATTGCAGTGATAGTCAAAAAGAATACACACATAGTGCACAACACTCTTAACTGAACAGTCTGTTATGATGACATGTGCAGAGTACACATAAGTGCAAAAGATAAAGCTGAATAATATTCTCAGAAACTGCACAAAGACATGAAGAACAAATATGACACAACAAGTCAATCAATCTACAAAAAGAGATTAGCTATTCTTATCAAGAAAAGAGTTCTTGATGCTGAGAAAGAAAAAAATACTCTCAAAGATGACATTAAAGAGACTGATGATCATGAATTTCAGATTGACAAATCATGAATATTTCTCAACAGCAATACACTTATGAAAGAAAGTTCAGACAATGCTGAGACAGAGCTTTTAAGAAAGTACTGAACAAAGATTAAAGAGAATTTAAGAGCTCAGAGAAAAGAAATATAAAAGATATATGATCAGCTAGAAAAGCTGATGACAGCTGTTAAAGATGAATGTTTCAACAGTAATGATGCAATATTGTCTAAATTTCTTGTTTGAAAAACAAAGAGTCACAAGATTGAAATATACTTATCTGAAAAATATATCATGCAGAATAAAGATAAATGAATCTTCAGTGAAGAATATATATTATCTGAATTTCTGCAAAGAGTAAAAGTCTTTGAAAGTCAGTTACAAATGAAATACAATCAGTATAAATCTCAACTACATTTAGAAAGACATATTAAGCAATATAGTTTAAAATATATGAATCTTATGATCAGAAGAGAACTCAGATAATTTTAAGAGCTTTGAAGATGAGCTGAATGATTGAGTGAGTCAAAAAATGAAGAGTTTTCTCAACAAGACTAAAGAATAAGAAGCTAGTGATGTCTCAAAGACAAGACAATGATCATTAAATATGAATTAAAATTACAATTAATAAACATCAAATCAATACATTAATAGATTTTGAAGCAGACAGTAACATTATGAGTTAACAAATAGTTAATATGTTAAAATTAGTGACACAGTGAGCATGCTGTTCATTCAACATACAAATGACAAATGAAGTCATTGAAAGAATTGATGAGAAAATCTGTGTGAAAGTCTCAATTCTTGAAAACTCACAAGAGATAATGTTTGATGTTATGAAATCAATTGAATATGATGCAATGTTAAAAATGTCTTAATTGTGCAAAAAGAATTCAAAAATCAATTGAGTTACAAAAGAAATATGTGCAGTTGAAGACACATATGAGATTTTTGAACAACTGAAGATGAATTTACTGAGACATAAGTCATGAGATCATGAAATATCACTATTGAATGAAAAGTAATTTAAGTGAATGTTATTATACTCAATGAGTGAGAATCAACTCAAGAAAGTTAGAACTTATCTTGACAAGAATTTTAAGAGAAAATTCATAAAATCATCAAAATCACTGACAAAATATTCAATTCTGTTCATATCAAAGAAGAATGACAAGAAATGATTATGTGTCAATTACAGACAACTCAACAAGATAATTCATTAAGATAATTATTTTCTACTGCTGATAAAAGAGTTGCAGAACTGATTAGAAAAGACTAAGTAATTTACAAGTTTAGATCTTAAGAATGTCTACTATCAAGTTAAAATGAAAGAAGATAAAGAATGAAAGACAACATTCTGAACAAGATATGAACACTATAAATACACTGTTATGTTATTTGAATTGAAGAATGCATCAGTTATCTTTTAGAGATTGATTAATGATATATTGAGAGAGTATCTTGATGACTTTGTGATCATGTATTTTAATGATATTCTCATATATTTGAAAAGTTTAAAGAAGTATTGCAAGCATGTACAAAAGATATTGACAAGACTCAATGAGAAAGCTCTGTACATAAAAAGATCAAAAAGCAGATTTAAAATTAAGAAAGTTGAATTTCTAAACTATGTAATTCAATTTAAACAAATCAAGAAGAATTCAAAGAAGACAAAAGCAGTTAGAAACTGATTAACACTGAAATGAATTAAGAAAGTACAAGTCTTTTTAGAATTGACAAACTATTATTGAAAATTTGTATCAAATTACACAAGAATTGCAGAATCACTGATATGATTAACACACAAAAGTGAAAAATAACATTGAAATAAGAAGCAGAAGAATGCATTTCATGTATTAAAGAAAAGTTTTAGTGAAATGACACATCTGAGAATACTCAATTCAATATGTGAAAAGACACTGAAAATCAATGCATTAAACTTCACAATGAATACATATCTATATCAGATTGAGAAGAAACAGCAAAGATTCATAATATACTGATTTAGAAAGCTGTCAGAATTCAAGAAAAGATATAAGATTTATAATAAGAAACTTCTTACAATAGTGAAAGCACTACAAAACTGAAGATCTTATTTTGCAGAAACAAGCAAATCAATTCAAATCTATATAGATCACAAGAATCTGAGAAACTTTGTAATGACAAAATAACTCAATCAATGACAGATTTGTTGAGCAGAGCAGTTGACAGATTATAAATTTCAAATTCATTACAAAAAAAATAATGAGAATAATGAAGCAGATGTCTTGAGTAAATGATCTGATCATGAAAACATACAGACAATATATGTTGAAATTCTGAGCAAAGACAATAAAGAAGTTCTCATGAAAGATTTAACAACAATATATAAGATAAAGTAAGCTCTCTTAATAGACAAAGAACTCATTAAAATATGTCATTACAATAAAACTGAAGAACATTTAGAAGTTAAATGCACAGAAGATTTAGTGTGAAGAAGATGCAATATTAATGATTTTTAAAATTAAATTATCAAAATGATTGCTGTGTGCAATTCATATCAAAGAAATAAGATTAATTAAAATAAATGATACAACAAAGTAACACAACTAGACACATCAGACACATCATGAAAATCAGTTATCATGAATTTCATTATAAAGTTATCACTGTCAAAGAATTCAGCATGAAAAATGAAATTCAACAGTATATTGATCATAGTGAACAGATTAATCAAGTATACAATGTTTATTTCATTCAAAAAAATCACAACAACATCAATATTGACATACATCATACTACAAAAATTAATTAACAATCATAAGCTATTAAAAGAATTTATCATCAACAGAGACAAACTGTTTACAAGCAAGTTTTGAAAAACACTCACAGCAGAACTCAGAATAAAACACAAAATGTTGATGACATATCATTTACAGACAAATAAACAGAGTAAATGAATGAATCAGACAATAAAAACATACTTGAAACACTATGTCAACAAGAGTTAAGATAATTAAGTATGACTGTTGTTAACAGCACAATTTATATACAATAATATAAGAAACAAAATTACAGAAGAAACATCTTTTTATGTGAACTATAATTATAACTCAGAGATATAACAAGATCTCAAAGAATATGAATCACAGAATCAAAAAGTGATTTTGAATATTGCTCAAATGAAAAAACTGCATCAAAATCTAACAAAATAAATCAGACAGTAGACAGAATAAACAATAAATGTAAGATCATTTGAGAAAGAAGAAAAAATATACTTAAAAACAAACAATATAAAAACTAAAGAAAGAAGTAAGAAGCTGAAGAACAAAAATATTGAATTATTCAAGATCATATGAAACATCAAGAGATTAAGTTATGAACTAAACTTACTCAAGAAAATGAAAATACATTCAGTATTTCATGCATTCATGCTACAGCACTGCAATCAGTTCATATTACTTTAAATTAATGAAATGTCTGTTGAACTCAACAAAGAATATGAAGTTGAGAACATTTTAGAAAAGAGAATGATTAGTGAAAAAGTTTATTATCTCATAAAATAAAAAGATTATAATATCTCAAAGAGTATCTAAAAACTCAAAAAGAATCTCAAGAACTGCACAAAAACATTTCAATGTTTTGAAAAAAAAAGTTGATATTAGTTTAGAAGAATGACAATATAAAGTTAATAAGTTGTAACATTGTTTGAGAATTTTCATTCTCAGTTTTATCATTATCACTATTAAGTTCAACAACAAGACAGTCAGTCTTCTGCAAAGCACAGCAGTTCATTTGATTCAGTGTTTTTTGAAGATGCATGACTTTTAAGAAAAATGCAGCAAACTCAGTGTGCTTGACTGTTAATTTGCTGTTTGCTTTACTTATTTCTTTTTGAAGTGAAAGACAAGTTCAGTTGAGAGACTTTCACAATACATTGATATATAAGTGATTATAACAAGTGTACTTATCACATTTCAGTCAAGATTTCATTACAAAACAATCAATGTCACAACAGACACAATAGTCACAAGAAAACAAAGTAGTCACATCACTGATCTGAATTTTCTTTGTAATTCTTAGATGATTGAAATTTTTAAAAAGCATCATTGCTGACAACAAACAATGAGAATACTCTCACTTATATAGATTTTAGAAAATTAACATCTGAAAAGAAAAAAATGATGTTATAATCAAGTCAGAAGAGACTTAAAGTGAACTGATGCATATATAGAAAGAGCATACATCTGAAGAAATGTTAGACAACAGTTATGTGATATCTCAATATGTTTGATGATGAGTTTGATGAGCAAACTCAATAAATTGCATGAATAAGTCATCTTAATGAGCTCAACAATGAGATCAGTGAGTGAACTCAGTATATAGTCATGATCATTTTTCTTATGAAAGAAATCATGTTCAACTTAAATAACTATTTAAAAGTTAAAGATCAGAACTGTTTCAGATCAGCTGTTATATCAATAAGCACAAACTTTTAGTTCTACATATCTGAGAAATCTCAGGTTAGAACATTACACTGTGATAGATAGATATTGAGACTCACAATCAGTCTTTTTGCAGTAAGTGTAAAGAAACAACAACATTGATTTGAAGTTTAATCTAAAAGTTAAGTTTAAATTCTTATTCTAAAAGATCATGATTATTGAGATCTTGTTATTCTTTATTTTAGTCTCATCAATAAGTTTGATGATGAGAGCATCAAAGATAGAAGTAACAACTTGAATAAATTGACATTTAGTTGTAACAAAAACATTGAAAGTAGAATTCAGATTGTTAAGAAGAACTGTGAGTATAATTTAGTTTGAAAAGATAATTTATTTTTTTCAAACATTGTGACAAAATCTTAAGTTGATCAACATAGTTCTCAATGAACTTAAAAGTGTTGTAATGATAACTGAGAAGCATAGTGAATGTGAGATATCTGACATTAAATTCTTGAATTTTATACAACTTCTTCAGTTTTAATCACATTTGATAGACAAATAAATCTTGAATAAAATTTTTAGAACTGTTCTGACAAGAAAGAGTTATAGTAACACATGCTTTGTTGTTTTCTCTACTTCAGATGATGTATTTTGATGAGAACTTTGAGTTTAAATTATTGATTACTTTAGATGTGATGATGAATTCAAAGAAAGTGCTGAAAATAACAGTTCATAAATTTTTGTTCATAACAATAAACTTGATGTTAATAGCTCATGAGACATAGTTATCAGTATCAGTAAGACAAGAAAAGTTGAAAGTGCTGTTTAAGAAAGTCATGATTATGTGAATTGTTTCTGCAGAATAAACATCAAAATGTGTAGACTATTGAAAAGATGAAAAAAAAAAACATTGTTCAAGAATATTGAGATGACAAAAGAATTGTTTGAGAAAGCATTCAGATAGACTATTGAAATGAGAAAAGATGTTGTTGAAATAATGATAGTGAGATCAATTGAAGACAAGAAAACATTCTAGATAAGACAGAAAGTTGAATTCATAATCTGTTGAAATTGAAACATTTTTATTACTTAATATTAGATGTCTTAATTATCTAGAAGACTAGAATACACAAAGGATAACTTTTGTGTGTGGTGACTAAGTGATATCATGTGACATGAAAGATTCCAACACTAGGTCAGATAGGGTTGAACTTCTAAAGAGCCTCCTAATTCCAACAGAAATGAATTATCTGCCTGATGCAAAAGGTCTCCAGTGGAACAAGAAAATTGGATGCAGAGATATAGGTTTACTTTAGTCAGCCGAGAAGCAATTGTTGTAATAATCACACTTAAGCCATAAAACCTTTACACTGCCGCAGAATCCAGCATCATGAAGCTCTGAGCAATATCATTGAGGGCTGTAGTGGTAGCTTAAGGGACAAACTGCGATCATTCAGAATAAGCCTTCAAATGAGAAGACACAATTGACTATCAATGACAGGCCTTTCAAATAGATTTTCCAGATGAGAAGCAGTACTCTCTGAGAAAGTGTTCACCGAGAAAGTATTCTTTGTGTGTGGACTCTTCAATGATACTGACAGATGTCACGGCTTAACCTGGCTATGCTACTCCTCATGCACTACTACTAGGTCTGGAACCTTAGTTTTTGCAAATGGGCTCTATCCGATTGATTCAGAGCACTCATCTCGGTCCTGCGACCTCCACTTCCTTCTCCGGCCTTCTACCTCCTACTAGTGTAACCTCCACCTCTACGACCTCTGTTTCCTTCTCCGGCCCTTCTTCTTCCGACACAGTGACCTCCGCTTCGTCGACCTCACATTCCGTCTGAGGAATTGGCACCAGTGGCTCATTCTCGATCTCGGCGAAACTAGCCTCAAGCTCTTCAAGTAGCGTAGCAAGCGGTCTTTCAAAGCTCTTGAATCCCTCATAGAACACCAGACACCGTTTCTCTAGACTCGCCCAATCGAGCAGTCCATCTCCATCCACATACTCCCAGATGTAGGTCACCATGGCCATAAAGAAGTACTCGTGCCTGTGTCCATGCGTTCTTGCAATGAGGCGTATGTAAGCTTCCAAGAGACGATGCGCACTCGGCACGCACACAGGGAAACAGTCCGGCTGGAACGCACCGTGTCCGCGACCCGGTCTTGGCGGTAGAAGGCGAGAGTCGGATGCCAGGATGATATCTTCAGTACCATCTGAGCTAGAAGAGAGATCTAAAGAGGGAAGAAACCATAGTGTCGTTGATTTCTCGTAGAATGATAGAGTGGTCTCCTCGTCAATGTGAAAATGAGCAGCCGGGGCAGGGGATGGCCGAAACTCGCGGACTTTGCCACACGTCTTCAACTCGGTGCAAACTGTCAGCCCAGCATGTTGGATGGCTTCCACTGCCGCAGTGATCAATTTGTCTGGCACGACAAAGTCTATTGACTAGGTGATGTCAGCTAATGCCTCAAGAATAAGAGCAGCGGTGAACGTACGTCAACAATAGATGGTACCCCGTAGACCGTAAGAAGGTAGTTTCCCCATAGCACGCAAGGTATCCTCTTGCTGGTCAAGAGACGCGATATCGAAGCTACTAGTCTTTCATCAACAACTTTGGTGTCGAGAGTGAATTCTGCCATCATCCCGGGTAAGATCTAGCATGTGTACAATGGCGGAAAGAGCACAGTCGTTCCATGAAGTTAAGCGTTTAAAAATGTTGGCTTGAGCGTGTGTTCTTTCGATTACCTTGACTATGAGACAAGTAAGGTAAACACGGCGGTCAAAAGTGTTATCAATTGACGTCATACTAGCCGGATCGCGATGTACTGTAGCGAACTTTACTAAGCGCAGCCACTAAAGATAGATGATGGCAAGGAAATCTATCACTTAAAGTTCATGTAAGGAGTAGACCATGTCCACGCTGGTCTCAGAATTGAATGTCAGTTTATGTGACAGTCCTTTTGGCTGATCTAGAGTCAAATGGTAGTGCTTTACATTGCGAGACCAACCCGGCCATCAGCACCCCACTCCGCCTCAGGCACCAGTCATGGTGTAGCAATGATCAGAGACCGAGACGTTGCTTCCACCACTGCTTATCTTTGCCAGATATAGTAATGACATCCTCAAGTCCTGGTTGAACCTTCGACTGTTGCTCCTGAGTCAAATTCAGAGGTCCCGACCTAGTCACTTCCTCCAAGAGAACGAATGCATCTATGCCGTCGCGGCGCTTCTTCAACGGCTCGGCACGCAAGCCACAAGAGTTGATCTTGAAGAGGATGAGATCGGCAGGTGTGATGTAAGGAACGGAACCCTTGGGGATGGTGCTAACCACACTGGCGGCTGATGGGAAATACGGAGACTTTAAGTGCAGAGATCAGCTCATTGTGTGTAGGTAGTTTTATCTCAGATAAATACTGACCTGCCAAGCTGGAGTGATATCGATCTGAATGAGCTTGCCACTCGGAGCCTTGTAATAGAAGAACTGTGCTCGCTCGGTGAAATTGGTACCGGGAAGGCTCAATAGCTTGGCTTTCACAGTGTTTGGAGCGGTATCAACATTGATGATAAAGTCGACATCCTGTTCGAAGGTTAGTAGACTACTGGGCAATTGAGTTGTCACCACCTGAGGTACCTCAGTAGTACGGCCTTGTGGCATGAACTTCCAAAGTGCAAGGCCACCGATCACTGCTACACGACAAGAAGCAAAATCAGGCACAGTCTTTAGGATCTGAATGACATCTGAAGCAGCGGCTTCCAGTTCAGCACGATTTGTAGCCATGGTGGCTGAGAAGCTTAATGCAGATATGTGAAAATTGATGGGATGATTGCGAATTATTGCATGGGCTCACTGCTCTCTTATGCGCTTCGTGCTGCAATTGGTGAATGATGAGCCGAGATAGCTAACAGATCTGACTCATACTGCGCAGGTAATAGGCCATCCTCATCCAAAGACACTGTAAATTTCAAACCACTGAAGCTAAGCCTCAACCTGAGGTGTGACTGATTGCCTCACCCGGAGGCTCCTTTGAAGGCAAAGATCAAGCTCCGGCTAAGAATAACTTCACTAGTTCGGTGATTGTAATTGTATGCAAAGATTAGCTGTTCTTGTGGTCTGAGAAAGAGGACAGCAGAGTGTGAAGGTAGCTTGGGAAGTGAGAGGCCGCCGTTGACTCTGCAACCCCTTTTGGCCATCAAAAAGAATGCAGGTCATCAAAAACACAATACAAACCTGATAGCTCAGAAGCCGTCTCACAGATGAAAAGCAACAGTGGGTTCCCTCAGTTTTCTGCCTTGCCAGCAGAGCTTCATCTCATGATATAGGAATATGTGCTATCGACGCGTGGTGTTTTGGCTCTCATGAACCAGATCTGGGAGGCAGACCTCATCCTTCGATCACCTCTGTACCGCACGAGTTTGCAAGGATTCATAGGGGCGACTCAAGGAGACAAGGTAAAGAATGGGATCCAGGTCATGATAAACGCTAATACCCATTATCGACCTGGATCGATCTCTCCACAACTGCTATCTACCTCGACCAGGGGCAATCCGTCGACATGTCTGACCTGCATTGTCCATTGCATCGCCTTAAATATAGCGGTTGGGTGATCCAAAGCTCGAAGCTTGAAAAGATGTGCCATTCTCGCCGGTTTTCAAGGCTTCGAAACACTCTTCATTCTGACTACCTGGTACCACGGTTGCACCCGCAATCTCATGGCTGACAACCCGCGCCGTCTTGCTTATCTGATCGACGAGTAGGTCCCTGATCTAGACGCTGGAGTGTTTAAGCAGAGCATCTAAGATCCCGAGTTTGACGAGCTTCTTCTTCGCCAGATTTCAATACTAGGTCGAAAGCTGCCGGTTTCACCAAGCAATCTGCCTGCCAATAACCCACAAAAGGAAAGGCACACCATGTCACTTCTGCTTAGCGTCCTTATCTAGCGGACGACCCCATTTCAAATCATCTATAATTTTGCCAGGCGGTATGTAGATGCTCTCGCCCGTTTCTTCTTTCTGGCGCTCCCAGGCCGCTATCTCCTCCGAATAATCCGGTTCCACGGCGTCAATGTTGTAGACTGGACGGAGCCAAGGCCTTGCTAGTCCAAAGTCTCCTTCAGGGCGATAGATGTCTGACATATTACCTTGGGGTGTGTCGTTGTCATCCACTTTCGGGAGATCCTTGATTTCTAAGACTTCGTAGTCAGGATACTTATCGTAGTCTATGTTTGGGTCGATATTCCCTGCTTTGCGGTCGGTCCCGCTGTGTGTGTGAGAGCGCGCTTGCTCCTCCTCAGCTGCGCTTGGCTCCCCTTTGTTGTGGTCCGGCATTGTGGTGTAGGCCCGATTCCTGTGGTCAGGATGAGTGCTTGATCGCATTGATGGAGGCTCTCACAGGTGGCTAGATCAAGGGAGGAGATGTGAACGGACCTTGCTGTGCTTCTTGCTGTGCTTCGGTCTGTTTGCGTAAGACTGGACATCCTGAGATGGTCCACTGATCTGCCTGGGGAACTCCACGACAGCTTCGCGGCCCAGTACGCCCTTTGCGCGATGCACGTTCCTGGAGGCTGCGAGATTTTACACTGACATGTGTTAGTAACACATATAGTCCTAGTGTCCTTAAGAGCCGACTTTGTGCATACTTTGAGAGGGTGGAGGTACAAGCTGTGGCAGCGCTGAGCAACTGCGAATCTAAGAATCAAATAAGTCATCGGTGTCAGTCAACCCATGTCCTTTACTGAAGCTGTGCTAAAGTTAAATCTCGAAGTTGGGTTCTTTGAACTTTACTTCATAGAGTAAGACCTTACAACAGAGGACTTCCGTTGCACACTTTACAAGTCAAATGAAGATTTCAGAGCATTCTGTTGACAATTGAAGACTTGTGCTATCATTTTAAGATGTACATTTGCTCAGTGCTGAATATCACATCTTCTATCAATCTAGAACTCAACTTTCCATCAGCAGAGAATTCACTTGTAAACTTAATAAGATTGATCTGACTATTAATCAATTAGCTAAGTTCTACAGTCAATAATTCTATAGTAAATATATCATCAATGTGCAGCTGTCAAGACTCTTCAAACAAGAATCATGTTATGACCATACCACAGTTGATATGAGAGCTGCATGCGGACCACACAGCCCTGAAACCAAATGATGAGCTAAATGTCAAGTTGACACTCAGACTGTCATGTGCAACACTGAGAATGTTGAGTCAATTCTTTGAAAATCAAGCCCATTCTATATAGTAGAATTGTTTCTTTTATGAAAACAATCATGTTCAAATTCTCATCTAGCAATAAAATTACTATCTACTGATTTATTCAATCATATCATACAAATCATTATATCAACAAGCACAAACCTCTAGCCCTAGCATACTCAAGACATCTCAGATTTAGAATGTAACACTTTGAACATTCTTATGATATAATATGATGATGTCTGATACACAGAAGAACATCTTCACTGTATCACTTGTAGCAAGTCAGATTGAAGTTACTCAACAAGTGAGTATAACTATCAATACATCTAAGATCAAAATATCTGATGACTTCATCAGAGAGTGTAAAAAGCTTCAATCATTTCTAGCTCAACTGAACTTGTACATCAGCTTCAATGTACAAAAGTTTTTCAGTGACACAGATAAGATTCTGTTTACACCATTCTATCTTAAAAACACAGTATTTGATTGAATTGATTCATTCATGAGAAAATTCATTGATAAGATGTTCAAGAAAAAACAAGAAGACACTGAGTTTATGTTTAACAGCTATTCTAAGTTTAAAGAAGAGATAAGAAGAATCTTTAAAATCATTAATGAGAAAAAAGCAGCAGAATGATGCATCTGTATCTTGTAACAAAATGAATTGACAGTGTAAAATGCAGTGAAGTTTCAATGAGCAGCAGCACTGACAGAATGAAAAGACAATACTTTGAACTTTGCATTCTATTGAGAACTCAAAGAATTTATTAAAGATGAGATTGTCAGATCTGATAGATTCAATGAATTGTAAGATATCATTGATTTTGCAATTAATATTGATAGTTATGTGTGAGAAAGACAACAAGAAAGAAAGAAATTTCAATTCAAAAAATATATATTCAGATATACTCAAAGAGATGTGTATAGAAGATTGTCACAGATACAATACTCAGATTCAATGAATCTCAATATAATTAATAGAGAAAGACTCTCAACACAGAGATTCAAAGAAGCATTATGAGAAGAAAATGATAGATTCATGAAAAGAAAGTTCATGAACAAGACTGAAATCTGCAAGTGCTACAATTGCAATAGAATTGAACACATCACAAGAAATTGTCAAAAATCTCAAAGAGAAAGAAAAGAAGCTGTGATCACAACTAAGAAGATAGTGCATGACAATTTTAGCTGAACAGCTTGTTACAATGACATGTGTTGAGTACACATAAGCATCAAGAATGAGATCAAACATTATTCAAAGAAGTCACATCAAAGACAAAAAACTTACAATATTACAGAATGATCTAGATCAGACAACACTGTGAAGAAGAAATTATATATTTTTAATGTCAACATTAAAGAAACAGATAATTAAGAAACTCAGAAGATTAATTACTCTGAGATTGATACTGAATCAAAAACACTCAAAGAAGATTTTATCTTTATTCAATTTAAATTTGACAGCAACAAAGACAATGTAGACAGAGATCAAAGAGAGTGAGAGACAATGTGTGAAAACACAAAAATAAAAGAACAAGTCAAAGTCATAATAATCAGACAAGAACTCAAATTCTCACAGAATCAAGACACAGCAATAGTTCAAAAGCAATTTGAACTCTTTAAGATACAAGCAAGAATAAAAGAACTTTGACATGAGATCAGACAAAAAAAAGCTCTACAGATCAAGAGAGATTGAAGTCAACAGATTGAGAAATTATTGAAGAATATTCAAGCAATGAAGTCTTGTGATCAAATCATGCTCAGAGAGCTAATATGAAGAATTAAGAGTTATAAGATAAAAATTTGACTATCAGAAAAATACATCACTATTAATCATGAATGATGAATCTGAACAGAAGAATATATCTTATTAGAATTTCTGCAAAGAGTGAGAACTTTGAAGACACAATTGCAGATGAAATATGATCAGTATGAATCACAATTACATTTTGAAAGATGAGTCAAAAAAGACAGCACAGAGTATGTACATCTATTAGATAATCAAGAGTCAACATAATTCAAAGAGCTATAAAGAAGAGCAGAAGAAGCAGTGAAATCAAAAAACTGCAAGTTTTCTCAACAAGACTAAAGAACAAGAAGCTTTTAATGTCTTAAGAATACAGAAATAATAAGATAATGATTGAGATAAACATTGAATAAAATGATTGTCTGTTGAGAATGATGAGAGCTTTAATTAATTCAAAAACAACAAATAACTATATTTTAGAAGCAACAGTATGAAGTTTGAAACTTTGATCAATATGAACACTTTATTCAGCACAAGTACATATGATCAACAGAAGCTATGAATACATTGATAAGAAGATACATGTACAAGCAAACATCAATGAGAGATGTCAGAAAATGATGTTAAATGTTATGAAGTCAATGAAGTACAATGTCATACTAGATATGCTGTACTTGAGAAACTGAAATTCAAAAATTGACTGAATAAACAAAGAAGTATGCAAACTAAGACATACATATGAGATTTCAAAGCAATCAGAGATGTACTTATCAGAACATAAGTTATAACATCATGAGATACTGTTATTGAAGAAAAAACAATTTAAGTAAATGTCATTATACTTAATGAGCAAAGATCAACTCAAGAAAATACAGACTTATCTTGATGAAAATCTCAAGAGAGAATTCATAAAATCATTAAAGTCATTGACAGAATACTCAATTCTATTCATATCAAAAAAGAATGACAAAAAACAATTATGTGTTAATTATAAACAGCTTAACAACATAATCTGATAAAACAATTATCTCTTATTATTGATAGAAGAACTGCAAGACTGATTAAACAAGACTAAGTGATTCATCAACTTAGATCTAAAGAACACTTACTACTGAATAAGAATGAAAAAGAGTGAAGAATGAAAAATGACATTTTAAACAAGATATAAACATTACAAATACATCATCATGTCATTTAAGCTCAAAAATATCCCAGTCACCTTTCAGAGATTGATCAACAACATATTATGAGAATATCTCAATAATTTTGTGATCACATATCTCAATAATATTCTGATATACTCAGAAAGTCTTGAGAAGCATGTTATAATTATATCACAAGAGATATGAGCAGTTCTAGATATACTGTCAGAAAAATGTATATAGAAGCATGAAATGACAAGTATAAGACTTAACAAAACATGCAATAGTACTGAGAACACTATTGAGATAAGAGACACAAGAGTGTGCTGAGTATGCAAGATATACTGATTCTATATAGTAAAATTGATTTTCTCATGAAATCAATCATGTTCAACTTAAATAACTATCTAAAAGTTAAAGATCAGAACTGTTTCAGATCAGTTATTATATTAATAAGTATAAACTTTTAGTTTTACATATCTGAGAAAGCTTAGATTAGAACATTATATTTTGAATATTCTTACAATATAATAAGTATGATGTCTGACACACAGAAGAACATCTCAATCTTGTTTTTGAGATAAGTTTAAACAAACTCATCTCTATCATTTACTTCAGATAGAATGATGACACAATCAGTGATGATATCAGTTCATGCAATACAACTACTGCTGAGTGCATCTAAGATACAGATACTGAATATCTTTGATGAGAAATAAGAAAAACTGTAAGTCTTTGTGATAAAGCTCAATCTATATATTGAATTCAATCAATTAAAGTTTCAGATCAATTAAGAGAAAATATTGTTTGCAATGATCTATCTTGTGAATGCAGTTTTCAATTAGATTGATTTTAAGCTGCATAAGTTTCTAAAAAAGAAGTACAAGAAATGTAATGCAGACATGAAGTTTATGTTTAATGATTATGTATAATTTAAGAAAGAATTAAGAAAAGTCTTTAGAATAATTAATGAAGAAAGAGCAGCAGAAAAATAAGTTCATATTTTACAACAAAGTGAATCAGCAGCAGTATACATCACAGAGTTTCAGTGATTAACAACACTTATTAGATGAAATGATGAAGTACTCATTTATCAGTACTATTGTGAATTAAAAAAGTTCATCAAAAACAAAATAATCTGAACAAAACAATCAGACAATCTTCAGAGAATGATTAATCTGAGTATTAATATTAATAGTTGTTAATGAGAACAACAGATGAAACAAAAAGAATATTGAATGTTATTTATGATAAAAGATCAAGAAGAAAGCTCTTAATCATGAGTTAAGTAATATATTTCATCAATAAGATGTAGAAGAACAGATTTTATGAATTTCAATGTGATTAAGAAGTGTTGTTAGAAGTTATAAAAGATTAGATGAGTGAAGCATGAATGTCAGTCAAAGTGATTCACTAAGTCTCAGATAACATCACAAAACAAAATATAAATGTATTACAACTGCAAAAAACCTGAACATCTTGTCTGAGAGTGTAACAGATCTCAGATGAAAAGAAAAAATATTGCAGTAACAGTTAAAAAAAATACATGCATAGTGCATGACACTCTCAGCTGAACAATCTGCTATGATGATATGTGTAGAGTACACATAAACACAAAAGACAAAGTCAAATGATATTCTCAGAAACTGTACAATAAAGACATCAGAGATAAACATGACACAATAGATTGATCAATTTATGAAAAAGAATTAGCTACTCTTGCAAAAGAACATATTAAGAAAAATGTTCTTAATGTCAAGATTGAAGAAACTGATACTCAAAAAACTCAGATAAAAGAAGACTACAGTGATAATATTTAACAAGTACTGAATTTGAACACAAATCAGAAAGAAATCAACAAATAAAAAGTTAATATAAGACTGAAGACAGCATATCAGCACTTTGAGAATCAATGCTGAGCATTGAAAGACAAAAAGCTTCAGTTTAAGAAGCAAGAACTTGAGCAAGAAGTGCAAGTTTGAAAATGAAAAGCACAACACAAGAATGTGAAAGAACAAAAGACATATGATCAGCTAGATGAGCTGATAATAGCTGTTAAAGATGAATGTCTTAACAGTGACAATGCAACATTGTCAAAATTTCTTTTTTGAAAGACAAAGAGTCACAAGATTGAGATACACTTACTTAAAAAATACATCACACAAAACAGAAACAGATGAATCTTCAGTGAAGAGTATATATTAACTGAATTTCTGCAAAGAATAAAAGTCTTTAAGAGTCAGTTGCAGATGAAGTACAATCAGTATAAACTCTGACTACATCTGAAAAGATACATTGAGCAGTACAGTCTAAAATATGTGAATCTTATGATTAAAAGAGAATCAAAGTGATTTTAAGAACTTTGAAGACAAGCTCAATGATTAAGTGAGTCAAAAAACAAAGAACTCTCTCAACAAAACTAGAAAATAAGAAGCTAGCAGCATCTCAAAGACAAAACAATGATTATTGAATATAAATCAAGATCACAATCAACAGACATCATATCAACACATTAATGAATTCTGAAGCAGACAGTAACATTATAAATTAAAAAACAGTCAATATATTAGAATTAGAGACATGATGAGCACACTGTTCATTTAACATACAAATAATAAATGAAGTCATCAAAAGAATTGATGAGAAGATCTGTGTGAAAGTCTTAATTCTTGAAAACTCACAAGAAATAATATTCAATGTTATAAAATCAATTGAATATAATGCAGTACTAGAAATGTTCTGATTGCACAAAAGAAATCTGAAAATCAACTGAGTTATAAAAGAAATATGTGTAATCAAGAACACATACAAAATTCTTAAACAATCAGAAATGAGCTTATCAGAGTATAAGTTATAAGATCATAAAATATCACTATTGAACAGAAAACAATCTAAGTAAATGTCATTGTACTCAATGAGCAAGAATCAACTCAAGAAAGTTAAAACTTATCTTGACAAGAATCTAAAGAGAGAATTCATAAAATCATTAAGATCATTGACAGAATACTCAATTCTGTTTATGTCAAAGAAAAATGACAAAAAACAATTATGTGTTAATTACAGACAACTCAATAAGATAACTCATTGAGACAGTTATTCTCTATCTTTGATAAAAGAATTGCAAGATTAACTAAACAAGACTAAATAATTCACAAGCTTAGATCTTAAGAATGTTTATTATCAAGTTAGAATGAAAAAAGATAAAGAATGAAAAACAGCATTCTGAACAAGATACAGACATTATGAATACATTGTTATGCTGTTTGAATTAAAGAATGCTTTAGTCATTTTTTAAAGACTAATCAATGATATGTTGAGAGAATATCTCAATGATTTTGTAATCACATATCTAAATAATATTCTGATATACTCAGAAAATCTTGAAAAGTACTGTGAGTATATGCAAAAGATATTGATAAAGCTTAATGAAAGAGCTCTGTATGTGAAAAAGTCAAAAAGCAGATTTGAAATTAAGAAAGTTGAGTTTCTAAACTATGTAATTCAATCTAAACAAATTAAGAAGAATTTAAAAAAGACAGAAGCAGTCAAAAACTGATTAACATTAAAATGAATCAAGAAAGTACAGATCTTTCTAAAATTAATGAACTATTATTGAAAGTTTGTACTGAATTATGCAAGAATTGCAAAACTGTTAATGTGTTTAACACACAAAAGTAAAAATTAACATTGAAATAAAGAACAGAAGAATGCATTTCACATATTAAAGAAAAGTTTTAGTGAAACAGCACATCTGAGAATACTCAATTCAGTATGTAAGAAGACACTGAAAATCAATGCTTTAAATTTCACAGTAAATGCATGTCTATATCAGATTGAGAATGAGCAACAAAAATTCATAGTGTACTGATCTAGAAAACTATCAGAATTCAAGAAAAAATATGAGATTCACAACAAAAAACTTCTTGCAATAGTGAAGACACTACAAAACTGAAGATCTTATCTCACAAAAATGAGTAAGTCAATTCAGATCTATACAGATCACAAGAATTTGAGAAACTTTACAATAACAAAACAACTCAATCAACAACAGATTTGTTGAACAGAGCAGTTGATAGATTATGAATTTTAAATTCATTACAAAAATAATAATGAGAATGATGAAGCAGATATCTTGAATAAACAATCTGATCATGAAGATGTACAGATAATACATGTCAAAATTCTGAGCAAAGATGACAAAGAAGTTCTTACAAAGAACTTAGCAGCAATATACAAGATGAAGCAAGCTTTCTTGACAAATAAAAAACTTATTAAAATATGTCACTACAGCAGAGCTGATGAACATCTAGAAATCAAGTGCACTGAGAATTTAATGCAAAGAAAACACAATATTAACAATTTTAGAAATCAAATTATCAGAATGATTGCTGTGTGCAATTCATGCTGAAGAAATAAAATCAATTAAGATAGATAATATGATGAAGTAACATAACTAAACACATTAAATGCATTATGAAAGTCAGTTATCATGAACTTCATTACAAAGTTATCACTATCAAAAAATTCAGCATGAAAAGTAAAATTCAACAACATATTAATTATAGTGAACAGATTGATTAAGTATACAATATTTATTTCATTCAGAGAAACTGCAACAGCATCAGTATTGATATACATCATACTGCAAAAATTAATTAACAATCATGAACTATTAAAGAAGTTTATCATTAACAGAGACAAGCTGTTTATGAGCAAGTTCTGAAAAACACTTACAGCAGAACTCAGAATAAAATACAAAATGTTAATAACATATCATTTACAGACAGATAGACAAAACAAATGAATGAATCAGACAGTAAAAACATACTTGAGACACTATGTCAACAAGAGTCAAGATGACTGAATACAATTGTTGTCAACAACACAGTTTACATACAACAACACAAAAAACAAGATCACAGAAGAAACATCTTTCTATGTGAACTATGATTACAACTTAAAGATATGATGAAATTCACAAATATACAGATCATAAAGTCAAAAAGTGATTCTGAATGTTGTTTAGATAAAGAAACTGCATCAAGATTTAACAAAATGAATCAAACAACAGACAGAACAAACAACAAAGACAAGATTATTCAAAAAAGAAAAAAAAATATATCTGAGAACAGACAACACACTGAATCTTTCAAAAGATTCAAGACTTATTCTGCTTTATTGTTGTATGAAAATACAAGATTTTGAAGTTCAGACATTGAAGAATCTTAAGTTGAGTGATGTGCTCAGTCTCAATTTCATCAAGCTAAAACTCAAGCTTCTCATAAACTCAGTTCAGCAACTCAAGAGATACTGAAACATAAGAACAGTCATGATGAGTATACTCAGTGCATTTCATAATATCTGTCATTTGAACACAGAGAATGTCACAATGACAACAACACTCACAAGTAAGAGAAGAAACAGCATCACACTGAGTGATGATTTTTGCAAGCACAAGACAGTTTTTAGATTTATCAAGCATTCTAAATGACAGACAGCAACTAAAATATATACTTTTGCTTAAATAGACACTAGAAATTAAATGTCTGAGAAGAGAAAAATGATGTTATATTCATATCACAAGAAGTATGAACAGTTCTAAATATACTGTCAGAGAAATGTATACAGAAGCATGAGATGACAAACATGAAACTTAACAAAGTGTGCAATAGTACTGAGAACACTATCAGAACAAGAAGCACAAGAGTATGCTGAACATGCAAGACATGCTGATTCTATATAGTAAAATTGATTTTCTCATAAAATTGATCATGTTCAACTTAAGTAACTATCTAAAAGTTAAAGATCAGAATCATTTCAGATCAGCTGTTATATTAATAAGCACAAATTCTTAGCTCTACATACTTGAGAAAGCTCAGATTAGAACATTACAAAGTACTGCAAGCATGTGCACAAGATATTGAACAAGCTCAAGAAAAAAGTCTTGTACATGAAAGAATTCAAAAGCAAGTTCAAGACTCAGAAAGTCAGGTTTCTAAACTATGTGATTTGACTGAGATGCATCAAAAAAGATTTAAAAAAGACTGCAGCAATCAAACACTGATCAACATTAATCAGAATCAGAAAAGTACAGATCTTTCTAGAACTAATGAATTATTATTGAAAATTCATATTAAACTATTTGAGAATAGCAGAATCTCTCACACAGTTGATGCAGAAGAATGAGAGATGATATTGAGATGAGAAACAAGAATAAGCATTCAATGCATTGAAGAAAAGTCTCAGTGAAATGACTCATCTTGTCATATCAAATGCAACAAGCAAAAAAGTATTGAAAATCAATGCATCAGACTTTGCAGTCAACACATATCTATATTAGATTGAAGATGAACAACAGAAACTCATAACATTTCAATTTAGAAAACTGTCAGAATTTGAGAAAAAATATGAAATTTATGACAAGAAACTTCTTGCAATAGTGAAAGCACTGCAAGAATGAAGATTTTATTTTGTAAGAACAGAAAAGTTAATTCAGATCTATACAGATCATAAGAATTTAAGAAACTTCACAATAATTAAGTAGCTGAATCACAGACAGATTCACTGAACTGAGTTATTAGCAGACTTTGAATTTCAGATTCATTACAAACAGAATAATAAAAATAATGAAGCAGATATCTTGAGCAGATGATTTGATCATGAAAGAGTGAAATGAATTTATGCTGAAATTTTAAGCAAAGACAATAAGAAAATTCTCATGAAAGAACTATTAACAATATACAAGATGAAAAACACTTTCTTGTTAAATAAAGAACTCATTAAGATGTGTTATCATAACAAAATCAAAGAATATCTGAAAGTCAAATGCACAAAAGATCTTGTACAAAGAAAACACAACATTAATAATTTTAGAAACTGAATCATCAGAATGATTACTATGTGCAATTTATGCTGAAGAAACAAGATTAGTTGAGATAAGCAGTATAATGAAATAACACAACTAAATGCATCAGATGCATCATGAAAATCAGTTACTATGAACTTCATTATAAAGCTATCATCATTAAAGAACTCAACATGAAAAGTGAGATTTGACAGCATATTAATCATAGTGAATAGATTAACTAAGTACATCATGTTCATTTCATTTAAAAAGACTGCAATGACATCAGTATTAATTTACATCATACTGCAAGAATTTTTTAGTAATCATGAATTATTAAAAGAGTTTATCACTGACAGAGACAAACTGTTTATAAATAAGTTTTGAGAAACACTCACAGCAGAACTTGAAATAAAGCACAAAATGTTGACAGTGTATCACTTACAGATGAACAAACAAAGTAAATGAATGAATTAAACAGTGAAAACATACTTGAAACACTATGTCAACAAAAATCAGAACAACTGAATACAACTGTTATCTATGACACAGTTCATGTACAACAACATAAGAAACAAAATCATGAGAAAAATATCTTTCTATGTGAATTATAATTACAATTCAAAGATATGATGAGATTCATGAGAACATGAATCACAAAGTCAACAAGTAATATTAGATATCAATGAACTAAAGAAACTGCATCAAAACTTAACAACACAGATTAAACAACAAACAGAATGAATAACAACAGCAGAATCATTTAAAGAGAGAGAAAAGATATACTTAAGAATGAACAACATACACATCAAGAAAAAAAGCAAGAAGTTAGATAACAAGAGCATTGAATCATTCAAAATTAAACAAAATATTAAGAAACTAAGTTATGAACTTGACTTACTCAAGAAAATGAGAATACATTCTGTATTTCATGCATTCATACTTCAACATTGCAATCAGTTCATATCACTTCAGATTACTGAAACATCTGTTGAATTCAATGAAGAATATGAGATTGAGAACATTCTAAAAAGAAGAATGATTAAAGAGAAAGTTTATTATCTCATCAAATGAAAAGAATACAATATCTCAGAAAATACATGAAAATTCAAGAAAAATCTCAAGAACTGCACAAGAACACTTCAACATTTTGAGAAGAAAATAAAGAATTAAACTGTCAGAAGTTGATCAGCATTACATTAAACAGTTGAGAAAGAGTCTCAGACTGAGAATTTTTTTCATCATCATTATTATTATCATTTATCTCTTTCAGCAAACAGAGAATCTTCTATTTTACACAGTCATAAGTTTAACACAAAGTTTTTTATAATCAGAAGAGTTTGACAAACAGACAAGTTTACTCTTTTTCTGTTTTCAGAATTTTGAACTTTAGCTGATTACAAACATAATTCAGTGATTTTCACATCAGATCAACACAGAAACAATCATGATGAGTACACTCAACACACTTAATGTGTGTATTAGAATTCATTGTGATACAGAAAAGACTATGAGTGTAACAGTGCATGCAAGAAATAGTGAGAGAGTGTCTGTAGAAGAGAATCTCTTTGACAGCTCAAAGATGATTGTCAAACTCATGACTGATGAACAGTTTTTGAGACATGACTGATGATGAAACAACTTTACACTCTCACTTATATAAACTCAGAGAACTAGTGTCTAGAAGAAGAAAATGATATTATGATCATACTGCAGTTGATATGAGAACTGTATACAGACTGTGCAGTTCTGAGATCAAACAATGAGTTAGACATTAAGTCAACATTCAGACTGTTGTGTGCAACACTGAGAATGTTGAGTCAATTCTTTGAGAATTGAGTTTATTCTATATAGTAGAATTGTTTTTCTTATGAAAATGATTGTGTTCAAATTCTCATCTAGTAATAGAGTTACTATCTACTGATTTATTCAACTGTATCATACAAATTGTTATATCAACAAGCACAAACCTCTAGTCCTAGCATACTTGAGGCATCTCAGGTTTAGGATGTAACAAATCAATGTGTTCAAGTTCTTTGCTGTGTCATTCAAGACAAGAATTGATTCATTCAAGCTCTTCAGTGTGACATTTGAGCTCCTTTGTATGATTGTAAGGATCTTGACCACTAAGGCAAAAGGCCCGCCTGACCGCGAGGTCAGGTTCTAAGTGAATATATGAGTGAATGTTAGGTTGCGTGAACGCGACCATAACAGTGAGCACCATCTTTCTTTTCTAATCTATGGCAGTAAAGGTAGATGTTAAAAGGTGAATAGGTGGAAGGGGGTATCAGAGTTCATAAAAATTGGAGGATTGGAGTTTATTATTCTTGTTAACTACTTTGTAGATACCTCTTCCTGGTGGATCACTTTCCTTCCCTCCTCCAACTTGAGGCAGCACAGTCTCATAGACGTCCAAGCGGGCGGTCGCATACCTAAGATGTTGCAAGTCCTTGCATGGGATATCCAAACAGGATACCTAGACTAGCATAATGCCCTGTTCCTTGTAATGATCGAGAGTTGAAGCTTCCCCATGCATCAGCCCGTGGAAGTATCCGTCTCCGACAAGCTGAAATGCTGGCTCTGCGGCCAGACGCGGCTCGACTTCCCTCAAGATGAACGGGACTGGGCCGCCGTTGAAGACTGCCACCTTGTCACCGATTTGCACTTTGCCGGGAACCAGACCGAAGTATCCTCGGGCTGTTATGCAAAAGCACCGCTTGAATGCCGACGAACCAGCTTTGAAAAGTTCTGCCATGTCATCTTCAGTTCTTTGCGCTTCAGTCACCAATTTCTCCCGTTCTAGCCTAGTGGGTTCATTCGTTATTGACACCCCAAGCATTACTCGATCGAAAATTGCTCTCACACCTTTCCGAAGACAAAGCATCTGGTTATGAGTGATGTGGCAAGGGGGACCTCGAATGAAGGTCCGCAGCAAAACTTCAAGAGAACTCTCATTGGTAGGATATTCGCTGATCTCCGCAGCAAAATCCATTCCAGAGATGAAGAATCCAAGAATATCGTTGAACATCAGCAGTCCGTGATCATCTAGTAATTGGTCTGGGTCTTGATGCTCGTGAGGTCTATCGACATGTTTCAAGGTGTCGCTCAATTTGGTGACTGTGTCGATGATTACGCCTGCTACCATAATGCTGTCGTTTGCCTCATCGACCTGAAAAAAGGCATCTGGAGAGCTTGAAGCGGCGAAATTGGACGACGGACCTGGTGCTACCAGGCGACTTGGGATTCGGTCGGGATTCTGCCAATCCTACGATTTTGGTTAGCCCTATTGCTGTTTTTTACGCAACCGACAAATAGCGACGTCACTATGGGCAATAGATATAGATATCCGGGCGAGGCAAACGTACCGGAACCCAAGTTGGAAGTCTAGTCTGATCATTTCTTGCGCAAGCTTGGTAAAGAAGTTCAATGCCATGCCCATTCTCGATGAAGAGCTTGGCGAATCTGCGGTAAACTACCTCATACGACTGCGAGTAATCAATGGATGGGGAGTAGACCTTTGCATCTGATGCGAGACCCATAAGTGCGTAGATTTTGTCTCTTTCATCTGATGCGAAAAAGACCTTGGCTAGATTCATTTTGTGAATTAGCAATGTTTCGTGATCCTCCTCAGGAAGCTTCGCTAGGACTTCATGCTTTTGAATTATAAATGTCATGAATCCTTTGTACCCTTCTGTCCTAGACTGCTGGATATCCTGCTGGAGCTCCTCGTAGCTCCCGAAAACTGAGAAATAGGAACCCGGTGTACCCGTGCCATAGAGATTCAGGTATCGGATCGAGTCAATCAGCTTGCTCGCAGATAATTGTTTGTTGCCCCACAGAACTAATATACGTGGTGCAAGTGCGAATTCCTGAAGTATCCATAACCTACGGAAATACGGCGATGCAAGAAACCCGCGAAATGAAATCCAAGCAGGATCTGTCTTCGGCGGCATGCCATAGTGCTCTAGCCTGAGAATAACGGGTTTGGCTGACCCTATGGCTTCGTCGGCTTCGTCTTTGATACTGTATTGCCCCGGCAAGCTTGACTGGACGACTGTCGATATAATCTGTCCAAGTGATTGCTGTTCGACCAGTGCATTAGATGGTGACATTTCCAGAGACTTTGCTGCCACATCGCACGACTCTCCCGCTTGCACGATCTTTTCAAGGAGTGGGACCAGCAAGTCTGCACCCTCGGGTTCCTCTCCGGTATCCGCAATCATCGCCTTCGCCTGCCGGTAAATGCGGCTCATGATTTGGACCTGAGCCTTCCGCTCTGACGGATTGTTTCGATCGATACATATTGCATCTACCCACAGGAGAAAATATTCGTGGCCGATTGCTCGAATGCGTTGAAGAGCAGAGTGTAGGTTGGACGTGACCCAGAATGGGTTCCCATTAACTGAAATAAGATGGCCATAATGGGGGTCGCCCCAAACATAAGACAGTGCGAAGTATTCTCGCAACAAAATATTTGAACCTTCGAAGTCCTGCGGGGTATCGAGGGAATCCAGACTCATAGGCTTCAACAAGAAACATTTGATCATGTCATTGGGTTCGCCTGAGGTCAAAACCAAGAGCCGAATATCTGCTGGCCCAGTCAAAGGTTCATAGATGAACCGTATCTGTGACGCCTCCACGAAAGCTTGATTTTGAGGATTTTGACGATCTATTGCGAGGAGCAAAAGGTCATGTGGAAGACGATCCATTGGGCAAATGAGTTTCAAGTCGAAGTAAGATAATAAAATTGAGCAGTGGCCTTCAGCGTGTGGACTTGATCCTGCTCCGAGCCAGAGTAAGAGACTTGGGAGCTCTTAGACTTGTTAGAGAGACCATTATTCAGACGCCTCGCCGACTGCCAGGCTGCAATCCATTGATTTCAGCTTGGTGTCACGTGTTTGGCGCAATCGAAGCCTCGAGAGGAGCGCTATGCTTGATGTGGGCGCGCTAAGCCATGTATGGTAACACACCAGTAGCGATCTTACACCCACCTATTAAAGGCGCTCAAAGGTCACTGAATGAAATGGTTTATGGTAAGCAGATTCTAGTGAGACTAAAACTACAGTAAGGTGATAGAACGGCTGAACAGCGCTAAGAAAAGTACGCAATAGATTCTCTTCGACAACAGATGCTATTGGTTATAAACCCTGCTTTGGCCTGTGCTGTTTGATCAGCAATAAAGCAAATGTTCCGCCCGTTCTGTCTACTCGCTACAAAAGGGTCAGGCAGCAGCACCGAGGCAATGCTAACTGGGCGTGCCAGAGGTGAGATGCAGGTGAGGGATCACCCTGGGCACACCCTAAGGCTCACCCCAGCTCATGTGAGCTCAGGGCAGCGAGGCTCCTCACCCACCAGAATGAGAGAGACAATGCGCATCATCGTCCCCCTAAGTTCTGCTCAGGCATTGGATCTAGGCATGAAAGCCTGGAACCACTACCCGATTAGGGGTGATCTATGATTAGTAAGTCAGTGGTCTATGAATATTGAACTGTGGTCGACCGGAATCACGGGCCTAAATATATCCAACGTTCTATCTTCCGCTTGGCCAAGTTGTAAATAAAGAATCAACTTTCTGCCACTCCGTCCCACTCTCAAGACAGCAACCATGACTGCAATACAACTCCTATCCGATCTTCACCTCGAAGCGCCCAAAAGCTACGACCTATTCGAAATCACTCCCACCGCACCTTACCTCGCGCTGATCGGCGACATTGGCTGTGTAAAGGACGATGACTATTTCCCTTTCATCGAGAGACAATTACCCAAATACAAAGCCGTATTCCTCCTACTCGGCAACCACGAACCCTACCATAGTAACTGGACCACCGTGAAGGAAAAGGTGCTGCGATTCGAGGATCAGATGCGCACAAGAAAACCAGCGGGGAGTTACGGATCCTTCAATTTCCTCGACCAAACTCACCACGACCTCTCCTCGGACATTACCATTCTGGGCTGCACGCTGTACTCGCACATCTTACCATCCCAAGCCGATCACGTCAGCTTCGGCCTTAACGATTTTTACCATATCGATGACTGGACCGTGGAGCAGCATAACGAGGCACACACCGCGGATCTCGACTGGCTAAACGCTCAAGTCAAGGCGATAGCAGAGCGCGAACCGCACCGGAAAATCATTATCCTCACTCATCACAGCCCGACTACATCTCCTCAAGCTGTGGATCCGGCGCATGCGAACAGCAAAATCTCCTCGGGCTTCTCGTCGGACTTGTCGGGCGAAGCGTGTTGGACCAGCCGGAGCGTCAAGGTGTGGGCGTTTGGGCACACGCATTTCAATTGCGATTATGTGGATTCGGTGGCTGGGAAGAGGGTCGTTACGAATCAGAGGGGGTATTACTTTAGCCAGTCGGCAGGTTTTGCGGAGAAGAAGGTTATTGAGGTTTGAATGCAGCGGTCTCTGTAACCTAGGTAGGTAGTGACGATGATGACGGTTAAAGCAGCTATGGATCTGCAACAAGGTCATCTTGAGACGCGTTAAGCGCAATGTAAGCGCGCAGTGAACGAACCTATCGGCGTTATTCCGGTGCGGCCCCGGCCATGAGTTTCGCTGTAACTAGTTTTGGTGACTCCATCTTCTCGCATCTTCACTCAAACATGAAACCCTCTCTGCAACTACTCCAACACAGTGCGCGCCTTACTTTGTTTACACGGGCAAACTGCTCCCTCTGTGAGACCGCCAAGGCTGTCATATCAAGGGTGAAAAAGCGCCGAGGCTTTCAGTATGACGAAGTAGACGTCATGGCCCCTGGGCAGAAGCAATGGAAAGATCTCTACGAGTTCGATACTCCAGTGGTAAGATCGCCGTCTGAGTGTATGGCGGACTCGACTGACAGCGAATGCAACAGTTGCATGTACAGAGGATTCTCCATACGTACTCTAAGCCTGACATTGCTACGGAAGCGCGAAAGTTGATGCATCGGTTCACGGAAGCAGAGGTGGAAGGGCTGATGGACGAAGCTGAAGGGCATTCATAGCACTGGCCTCAGGTGCAATCAGTTCTATTCCTAGGCTCGCTAGTGCAATTCGATCGAGTCTACAACCTACACCAAGCATGTCATCGACCGTATGGACCTGTTATCTTTGCCGCCCCAGATACAGCGCCTTTCGCAAGATTCAACGCCGAATGAACATACGAGCCCTTCGCACTACTCAACGCAGACGTCAGGTACGATGGTAGCGCGATCATATCCGCAGCGACAGAGACCTAAAAGGTGGAGTCAGTCTGCTGCAGTGACTTTGACTGGATCCAGTCCATACCATGTGAAAGCCCTGGTCTGCGAATTCCCTTGCCTGGTCGCCCGAAGTGCTGTATATGCCAGTTCTCTTACCATTCTCCACGGCTGCCTTGTGGATCTTGGCAATTGCATGCTTCAGATCCTCGTGCATGGTTCCGTCAAGAATTGGATGCCCAATGTTGTTCCCTAAATCGAAAGGTCCGACCAACAATACGTCGATCCCGGGGACCTTTGCAATTGCATCTACCTAATATCGCAGCTTGCTATCAGCGTCACACAACACATCGCGGAGCTTCGATAGCTGGAACTGTAACATACATTCTCCAGAGCTTCCTTCGTCTCGATCTGTACGACAGTCACCAACGCGTCGTTCGCCTGCTGCAAGTACTCCGCCGACGTTTGTCCGCCAAACTTCTCCATCGGAAACGGTGATCCGAACCCTCTTTGACCGACCGGTGGGAACTTGGCGGACTGTACCAGCTTCCTCGCGTCGTCAGGAGTATAGAGGAGAGGTACCACGATGCCATGGGCCCCAGCGTCTAGGGCTCCTGTATCGAGTGTGTTCATCAGCGATGCGAGGCGCGCTTTGGGCCCTCACGGACAGATGGAGCAGCAGCTCGCGCTTACGCTTCACCATCCACCCTTCGTTGGCGGGTATTCGCACGACTGGACTTACACCACAAGCCGCGACCGCTGCCACAGCTTCGTGCATCGCCGCATCTGAGGCAACCCACAACAACTTACTTAGCAAAGTCTAGCGGATTCCGTCGAGGCAATCTGGTCTCCCATACCGTCAATGTTTCCATGTTCCGTATCTACGCAGATCCAATCGAACCCGCATCTTGCCATGACGCGGGCGTGGTTGGTCCCTGGGAGCATTTGCCATGCCCCAAACGTAAGGCCTGAGCCTGTGCGCAGGGCTTTCTGAAGACGATTGGCAGCTTGCATCTCTAACAATTTCAAATGGCAATTATCGTAGGAGTCGACAAGTCCCTGATGTTCTTTTGTCGCAAATATACCTCAATTTGCATAAGGTACTGGGTACTCTATATAAAGCGGCCGTTGTTGCGGGGCAGATCTCAACCTGTCGTGCATGACGCAGATCTTCCCGTTCGGGTCAATGATCGCCCGATGTCCCTGAATGACGATAAGGGCTGGCCCTTTACAGCAAAGAGACATGAGTTCCTTCTCAAATGAAGTCTGCGACTTACTCTAAGGTTCCTTGCGGCAACAGAGATGAATGTTGTGCTTCGTGTCACAGTGGTTCTATTTACGTACGCAAGAACACCGAAATCGATTTCTCGCACTACAGCATAATAGCCTTGCGAGTATTCATTGGTATGTGAATTACATGTCCTGCGTCGGGGACCTACAAGCCAGAACCAACTACACACCTTCCGGTCCAACTTCGGAACTTGTCTGTTGCTATCATTTCCGTAGATTGATCACTTGGTATGAACCGGTATTTGTTAAATAGCCAAGTGCTTTCCTCTATTGGCGGGTTCCTATCGGAAAATCCACTGCGTCACGGAGTACGAGTGCGCCGTGTAATGTGGGAGGTGGCTTCATGTTCGAGTCTCTGCAATTCATTAGCTCGATTGTTTCCAACAGACATAGCTTGGTCAGGACTGAACGTCGCTCACCCATTGCTTAACTGTACTTCTCATATCCACGAACACACTGAGTCTGGAAGCGGAGGCCGGGTGTAGGTTTCGCTCGTTGGCTCTATAAGAATATGAGGAAGGACGTCCATAGGCCCCACTTATTCATAAGTGTAGGCCATCGTCTTCCTCGTCCTGCGCCATCCGCTCCCTCAGTCTTCGCTCCAGCTCTTCATCGGTCAAACTGCCACCCCGCCGACCGCCGTTCACCGCGTGCCCCTCCGGCGCTCCATTCGCTCGGGCACCCCCGTGACCAGTACCCTCCCCACCATCCAACCTTGGATCCTGAAGTCCATCTTCTTTATCCTCCACCTCAGCCTCATCCCACCTGAAGCCTCTCCTCTCCACTTCCCTCCTCAGTAGCGCTATTCGCTCTCTCAACCTGACGAGGACTTCCTCATTCTCGCGTATAGCGTCTAAGCAATCTTGGTCGCCTTCCTCGGCATATGTTTGCAATTGTTCGTTGGAGGAGAGTAGATGGGCTATTGAGTTGCGGAGTTCGGAGGCTTTGAGGTGCAGGTTCGCGATTGGAAGGTCTTCGATCGCGAGGGCGAAACGCTCCGGGGAGATTGGAGCTGCTGTGGCGGACATTATTGCGAACCGCCAGGGATGATATGAGAATGAGTGATGATCAGTAGACGGACATATTGAAGTAGGTCGAAGCGATAGAACCGAAGGTGAGTTGTGCAGTCAGTGGAATGGTCCGTGCGCGGGCTCGACTCCGTTGCGGTTGCAAGAACCTGCAAGGGGTGTCATGTATTCCACAACCTAGAGATACAAGTGGCGCGTTCGATGAATTATGTCTGGACACTCCCATGGCGGTCTTCTTGCACCAGCCTACGATGTGTCCAGTTAACCCTCCTGGATCCGGCGAAAGCCCTGTTCGGGGGCAGACTTGGCGGAGGCATACCAAGATCACCAGGACAGATATTTAGACAAAATGCACTATGCACACAACCTTTACAACAGCAGACGAGATATTTCAGTAGTCGGAGATTATCTTGGGCGAAGAATTGTCCACCAAGAATAACAGCGCAGAGCTGGTTCAGTGCCCGCTACAAATCGAGCAGGGCATCCTCACCAAAACGCCTACTACGTTCCAAACACTCAACAATCAACTTACCCAAGAGCGAATCACCACAAGCCAGACTACCAGAAGATTCAAAGCATGTTGACCCCTCCGAAGGGGTACGCTTTCGAGCTGAAGACCTGTCAGAAAAGGAAATCACGTCTGTATTCGGGCCATATATCGATAAAGCTGAAGGCAATAGAATATTGCGTGTCCTCCACGGCCAGCGTTTATCAGGGACTCTTGATCAAGGCCTCGCAGTGCCACTCGCAACTGCCTACGTTCAGAGCCTGGTTGCCTCGGGGCTGATATGGCTTCGTGCGCACTATCCCGTGGACGAGGATGCGGCTATCATGGCACGAATAGAACGGGAGCAAGCAGAGGAAGAGAGGGAATTGCTGGAAGATGCTACCAAACTAGGCCTAATACGCCAGCAAAGTACGGACAAGAGCAGATTGTACGGGCCTAGCGGACTGGATGCTATTCGGGAGCATTATGAGAGTCAGCCGGTCGCCGAGCCTAAGCCGAAGGCGGAGGAGAGGGGGTTCGAGATAGGCAAATTAGAGCCCATACGTGAGAAGAGGGAGCTCTGTACGTACTCATCTATACAATATTACGTTATTATTAGTTACGAACGACTAGGACTCGAGCTGACTTTTGAAGCTGCGCGTGCGACGAGACGAAAATACTGGTCAGAACGAGCCATCATATATCCCGGTGAAGAGATACCCAAGTTGACTATAGTAAGCCGCGAATCCAACTTGTAACTCGGAGAGACACTTATGTGTTCGTAGTGGCAGCGTCTTGGGCCCTCCGCCGTGGTCACATGCGTTGTTGTAGGCCTCTCACTTCTATTCGCACTGAACTACGTTCCGCCTCCCAGGTCAGCACGATTATGGCCCAACATGCCTCCTGCAGCTGCCACAGTTATCGTTCTGATCATTGTGAATTCCCTCATCCTGGTTCTGTGGCGATTTCCGCCGGCGTGGCGGTTTTTAAACCAGCATTTTCTCAGCACGCCAGTTTACCCAAGTGCTATGAGTATCTTGGGCAACGTGTTCTCTCACCAGCAAGTCAAACATTTCCTTGCTAATATGGTGGTGCTGTGGTTCATCGGCACGAAACGTACGCTATTTGAATCCGCACAAGTCACTCTACGATTCCTGCTGAAATTATCCTAGTGCATGATGACATCGGCCGTGGCAACTTTCTCGCCATATACCTTTGCAGCGGGGTCTTGGGATCATTCGCATCCCTTAGCTACTGCGTCTTAAGGAGTGGGTTCCACGTCTCATCGCTAGGAGCTAGCGGCGCCATGGCCGGCATCGTCGGAGCCTGGTGTATTATCAACTCGGAGTATTTATATCCCTCCCCATCTATAGGAGGATCTCACACTGACAACCACCTATAGCAAGCGCTTCTCCTTCATCTTCCTCCCTCCGGATTTCCTTCCCGCCTTTTCCTGGAGCGTCATCTTATCTTTCCTCATCATCGTCGAACTAGTAGGCGCTTCCAGAGGATGGCGTCGACTCGATCACTGGGCTCATCTCGGTGGTTACGCGACTGGCATTGCTGGAGGACAATGGTTGAAGTCCAAGCAGAAGGAGAAGAAGCGGTTGGAAGCTCAGAGACGGCAGAACCTGGGAGTGTTGGATAGAATCAAGGAAGGGCGCTTATAGCCAGGGCTACGCCACCGTACGGAGTATTTCCAAAGCGCAGCCGTTTCATACAAATGGACAGATAGATCCCTTTTCACAGCACAAAATTCTCATCCGTCATCCTGTGCTGTGCAAATCTCTAAGCTTCGCCTATCTACGCCTATTATTCTAAAACTCATGCAACCCAGCGAGCTCCACTTCGACGTACCGCGTTACAGTACCGCCCACCCGTTACACTGATACAGCAGGATGTCTTGCATCCATATATCACCAGCTACGGTGCCTTATAGTGTCTTCCTGAGTCATGATATTTGAGGGTATATGCTCATCGCTGTCTCCAATCGCAGGACCTTGAAAAGCGTTCTATATATGTTGCAATGAGCATCTCCCTTCCACATACGACCACAGACTAAGGACAACTGGGCATCCCGTCCGCTCTGCCATACATAAACCTTAGATCGGCGGATTAGTAGTTGGGCCGGTGACGACCAGCGAATACCCGCTGTTGTATGTTTTGCCTTTTGCACTTCTTGGCGTCCCTCTCGTGCCCATTCCCACTTCCACCCTACTTTTCCGTGTCCTATTTCTCGTCCATCGTAGTTCTTCTGAAGTCTTTACCGGAGTAATGTGGCTGACTCGGCACTGTCTATCTAAATAACGACATCCCTCTCTTTGCTGTGGGCCATTGTAAACGAGGATATCGGTGGCGTGAGCGGGTAGAAAGGCGGTCGCGCTATCCTTCCAGCGCCGGCACCCTCTGGTCTCATTCGAGGGTTTTTTCCCTCTCCGTCCTGCGCGTCAGTTTCGGCTTTCCACTCGCGCTTCTGGTCTTCGGCGTAGTGCAACGCCTGAACTTTCCTTTTTGGAAGAAGGGTCTGCACTGACTGCTGGCCCTACAGAGCAGAACACTTCACAGAAATTGAAGGTGATAACGGCATTCTCTAAGGACCAAAGGGACAAGATATATGTGCAGGACCGTATCAGAGCAAATGCACGTATGATACTCGACGCTATCTGCAACGGAAAGGCAACCGTAGTTGTCTGCGATTCATCTGGCCAGATTCCCAATGCTATTCGGGAAGCCTTAGTGAATATATTCTCGTCTTCAGCTTTGGGAGGGATCTAGTCTCAAAATACGTCTGCAACGGGTATTTGCAGTACGCTCGGTCACTAGTAGTAGAGCTGACACTTCAGCTGCAACTTGGCAAGTCCACCTTGCAGAGATCAGAGTCTGCCCTCCTGCCCTCCTCTGAATTTGAACTACTTTGTATAGGTGACTTGGTGCTTCTCTTTGCACAGCAGATCCTCTGCCTTGCGAGTTCGCCGCGTTATGGAAACTCTTCATATGGCTTCCCGGCAGATCCCGATTTGTCCGCAACCTGGCGTCGAACTCGATCATCCAAGATCCACCCCATCGAGTTTGTCTGCCAATTCCCTTCCTACATCGAGGACGACAAATCTGGTTTAGTCGTGCTATTTCAGACTTGTTTTGTATCCTCGGAGTGAAGGAAGTTCTTCCTCGAAATCAACACGATTGCGGGGTAAAGCTTACCTCTGATTGGGCTCGAAGTTTTGAGAGCGCCACTCCTTGGTCTTGAAGGCGGACCTTCAAGAGGTCAGCTCCATAAGTCCGGTTCATGTGTCTAGGTCACTGTGCAGCCAGGCGTGCGGAGATCCCTTGGGAGTCAATCTGAACCGATGTTAGAGTCACGCTGTATCTTCAGGAACATTTTCGGGAACTCCAGATATCCATATAAAAATTTCACAGCTTATATAAAAGCTTTCGCGACCCACTGACAATAAGGAAAGCGATATTCCTCCGACATGCCTCCCCGAAACGATACCAATGGCACAACTCATAGCTGGGCTTCATTGCCTGCGGCAATGGAGAAGTCTGTGTCCACCCTTAGTGAACGACTGAAGTCAGACAGCTGGTGGCAAGCCTTTGTCGACACGAAAGCAATTATTGAGCCAGTCACCTTCGGCGTCAAGTCCACGGATAGTGATGATGCAGTGCTCGTCATGATCAGTCCTGGTGCGAAAACAGAAGCCACAACAGGCAATGCATCGAAAGCGGATTTCGCCTTGGCAGCTCAGCCAGAACAATGGGAGAAATTCTTCTCTGCAGGTGAGCACACCTCCGGCCAGGGTAGGTGAGAAGGTATATCCACACGCTAATATGTTTGAACTTACGGTAGATCCAAAGGCCCCTTACACCAGTTTTGTCGGACTACAGGTGAGACACCCTTGCCGGGTGAACCATGGTCTATGGATCTTAGACCACCCCTCAATCCCTGTGAATCTCTACGCGTGAGCGGCCCCCTGACTTACGGCTGCATTGACGTTCCCACCACTAGGGCATGAATATAGTCCAGGAAGGCGTTGGTGTGCACGGTGACCAAGTCAAGTACGTATCCTGTATAACGATGTTGGCGCCTCTGTTATCACACTTTGAGCGATACGTTCTCGAGCGTGGAGAAATCAAAGCCTGTGTTATCGCAAACCCTCAGATCTTCAGTTTTGTTGTTGGTGATCCTCACTCTCAAACTGACTCAGTAGACCATTCTTTCAGTCTAGCTCACATCGTGAGTTAGAATCGCTGATTAGGCGTGTTATGCGGTAGATTCGCACAATATGGCCACTTTGCAACTCGACTGCTCGAGCTCTTGCGCGACGGGCTGCATGGACCCATGGAGGAGGACACCCAGTCAGAGTTGGACGAAGATCATATTGTTGGTCGGTATATCTATGTTTCGCCGCCCGTTTGGGGCAGAACCAAGGTGTTCTACGAGAAGAGCGGTACTGGGAAGCAGGAAATTGTCTTCCTACACACCGCGGGCAGCGACAGTCGCCAATATCACGGCGTTATGAATGATAAGAGAATGATGGAGACTTGTACCATGATAGCCTTCGATCTACCAGCTCACGGCCGAAGCTTCCCGGGCCAACACTACGTTCCTGGCAACCATACCAACACCGAAGACTCCTACGTCGGCTGCATCAGAGAAGTTGTGAAGGCACTAAAGCTAAACAAACCCATCATTTGTGGAGCGTCGATGGCTGGCCAAGTATGCGTTAGTGTGGCGATTCGAGCCGAAGAGGTATGTATATCTCTTGTGATTTGGCATTGTTATTTCTGGTGATGATTGCTCGAATATTCTGCTTCTCATGTCTTTGAAGAGCAAAGCTTGTCATGTACTGTTGTCTTATCTCGCATGCTGCTTTTCTGGCTCATTCCCGTGCCATAAACAGATCGTTGTTTCCTATGCTTGGTGCTATGCCTGTACTGCCTGCAGTGTTGATTATGCGGTCGACAGGTCGGAGCCGGCGGCACGATACCACTTCAGGGATGCGATTACCTCACCATGGAACGCCAGTTTCACGATAAGAGTCCCGTTGTCAATCAGTCTTTATTCAATCCCGACTGGATCTATGGCATGATGGCCCCGAAAAGTCCAGCTGTCAATAAGCTCCTTATTTGGCATTTATATTCAGGCCAGGCGTATGGTATATTCCATGGCGATCTCGATTTCTATTTTGGGGGCTTCGACGCGCGCGATCGCGTTGGCCAAATCGACACCAAGAAGTGCCCTATCTATTTCTTGACTGGCGAATACGACTGGTCGACTACTCCGGAAATGTCGCACGCGACGTCCAAGAAGATCAAGGGGGCCAATTTCAAGAGCATGCCTGGATTGGGACATTTTCCTGCGACTGAAAATCCCGCAAAGTTCGTACCACACCTTCTCGAAGCCATAGAATGGATCCAGAAAACAAGGGAGCAGTAAGTGCGAGGTCCTTTGGGATAGCGTTGGATGAACCATGGTTGTGCGCGACACTAAATAGTCAACTTTACTTTCACACGCACTACCTTTCACTATCTTTCCCACCTGTTTTTATAGCTTCTACCCACATTGTCCGTCAGGCCTGCTAATCTATATATTTGGCACAAACGGTCATTATATACAACGTCAGCCAACCTGGCACCAACAATCTACTTCACCCGTCTACTGTCCCACTGCTCCGAACTATCACCAATCAAAAAATTACCAGCAACCACCCCATTCGACACTTCTATTACCCCTCTTCCCCCATCCTCACCATCCTGAAAAGAGTTCTGTACCATGCCATTCGATATGATCTCGCCCGCAGAACAAGACCCACCGGTGAAGGGCTAAGAAAAAGGCCAAAGCAGAAGCTGACAGGACAGCTCCAATTGATGTCTTAGTGGCATACTTGGACGACGACCTTTACCTCAACATGAACGCCCCCTCAGTTGCCGAACCGGAACTCGCCAGAGTACAAGAGAAGAATGATTTGTTTACTTGGTTCAAAGCCCATCATCCTCATCATCATTGTGACCGCACCCCGTGCTGTTCACCTGTAGCCCAGATCCACGCTACCCATTAGCACCCAGATTTAGCCAAAGTTTGAGAGAGCTGTCAAACATAGAGGTTAAAGCATGCAGTTGAATGATGTTATTATTAGTCTAGACTTCCAGATCAATTTACATGATATGCCGTGTGTTTCACTAGGCCCAATAGACTAATGAAGAACCCTCTAACAGATAAAATCTGCATTTCTAACATATCATTTCAGATTGTTTCAGCAACAGTGGATAGATGACAAGAGAAAGAAGTCCCTTCTTCATTAACTCATTACAAGTCAATACACTGCGCTTCTGACAGTATGCTTATTTGCGTACTATGCCTCTCCCGGTGATGAGCGGCCACGTCATTGATCCCTGTTGCGGCACAGTACGTTGGATGGTGGTCAGGTAGGTTGGCGCCAAGAAATGCTTTCGTTCTATCTCTGAACTCTCGATAGATTATCGAAGATATTGATAATTTAGGTCTATCACAGTGTTTGCAGCACGCCAAAAGAGATGGAGCTGAGAAATGGGAAGATCTCAAAGTGGGTTCACAGGGGTAGATTTCCACTCGAACGGCTTCCGGATGAGCTTTGCCTTGAGGTAGTCGAGTATTTGTCTACTTGCGAACTCTTGATCGTCGCCCGGACCTCGAAACGCATGCGCGCACTCTGCATACCAATCCTCTACTCTAACGTGGACATTAGCTGGCATAACCGTGGATGGGTTGTAAGCGGTGTACCGGCATCATATTCACCATTCAAGGGCATGGTGTGGGCGGACACCATGTATATATACACTGAAGGGAGGTGGCCGGATGTCGTGCAGAGACAGAAACAATTTCTCAAAGCTATCCTCGAGAATCCCGATTATGCGCGATTTGTTCGGAAGTTTACTTGGACGATACACTTTGTTGGAAATACCAAGTTCAAGTGGGCTGGGTCCGAGGTTTACAAGGTAATGGAGATGTTAACTGAAGTGAGGAGGCTCGACCTAGCATTTGCGTACTGCGAACCTGATCCTTCCCGGAACCCTGTTCCTCAGAGTCTATTTCCGAAAGCGAAGCATATTAGATTGGTCGGCAAGACGAGCTACGCATTAGTGACAGCTATTCTACACGGCGAAAAAGCGAAGCTGACATCTCTATGCTTGGACAATCTGCACGATGAGGGCCAGGGAGAGGACGGACAACGTTTCTCTCGCCTTTCAACCATTGAAACTCCGCTTTTTAGACTTCGTGAGCGTTGGCCTGAGAACGACAGCCGGGAGTTCGTACTTCCTGGCCCAATGAGACGGATACTCCCCCAGTTGAAGGATAGATGTGAGAGTTTGAAAACGCTCTTACTCCGCAAGGTAGGACACGAGCATCCCCAACAGGAAGATTTCTACCCGCAGGGCGACGAAGAGGTGTATGATGAATGGGCGTCATTCATCACGGCTGTGAAGCCTCAGATTTTGACCGTTGAGCAAGGAAGGGACTCAAGATGGCTGTGGTCACAAACTGAAAGATTCAGGGACATGCCTGGGCCTATGGTGCCGCTTCGGGCGCAAAAGATAGCGCCCATGGATCAACGATTCAAAGAGAGATTGCTTCCGACTTTGATGAAAGGATGGGAAGGCCTGCGAAGGTTAGAGGTGAGAGGGGTATGTTGGGAAGTCATGAGTATGTTGACGCTCGAGGGAGTGGACTTGGTAGTGGATGAGAAGGCAAGGGCGTGCGACAATGGAGCGGCAAACCGTTAGATCTCTTCAGTTCCGGAAAGCTGAGTATCGAAGCCTGGGGTCATGAGGGTAGAAGCTTGGAAGGTCTTCTAGAACGACAAAGAGCCTGATAGCACACGGGAAGATCGTGAAAGAGTACAGCTTGCTGCCATTGATTGAAGTTATTGGCTTGTACGGCAAGATGTGCACTTCTTTTCGCATGGTAACAATGACACGAGATAACGGCTCCATTAGGCAATCAGCTGAGCCAATGCAATACCGCCGACAAACATGGACGCGACAGTAATAATACTGGAAATAGAAAGCAGAGCCATGCCGGTAATCCCGTGACCTGAAGTGCAGCCACCGGCAAGCCGCGCGCCCACCACCATTAGGCACCCACCGAGGACCGCGGAAATATGGGAGATCTGCATGTCTGGTGCGACCCTTGTTGTGGCGATTGATTGGATTAGAGTCCAGCTTCCTACGAGTATTCCCAACCCAAACGTTATCGCCCTTGTGGACGGTGCCGGCGTAGGCATTGGCTTGGACCCTACCAAGGAGTCCCACACCCGCCAGAAGTTCTGTCCAACCTCTTCGTACGCCGTTGATACACCCAAGGGAGAGCCCGTCATCATCAGCGATGCAGCTTGAGCACCTCCGATCAACAAACCCCCCGGGACTGGGTGCAAAGGAACATGAGTACCCTTGGGCCCTAACGTTGTCGCAAGAGTGATCATTATCACGCATATCGCCTCATAAGCCAGAACGGCGTGGTTTGGACGGAGGTTGAATTTGCTCTGCACTGCGAGGCTGCTGGAGGAGGCGCCGCTGGTCGGCACGTCTTTGCGTCGATATGGAGAGATCCTCGCGTACAAGATGCCCCCAAGGACACCACCGAGCATGACGAGCCATCCTGACCGGACGCCAGTCGCGATTTGAACGAGGACGGTACCTGGACATGCACCTGTGAGAGTCATGCCAGCACCCACCATCAGGCCACCGATGATATTCGCGTCGTAGCTACTGAACCAGCCAATACTCGATGCTTTTCGAGGGGGACAGTGGGCAAGTTTGAGTCGTTCCATGACTGCCATGACCGCACTAGGACTCGTTAGTGAGGATTCCAAGAGCCGATCAACAAGCATGCAAGACACTTACGCACTGCTGCCACTGGCAGTTAGAAAGACTTTGAGCATATGAGAATCCTTCATCTCCATTTGCAAGAGTATGACCGACGGCAGATACACTCCAGACGATGTCAGAGCCGCTCCAAAGAGTGCGCCAGCTCCAACGGCTGCAAGCGTTCTAGCCATGGTAGAGGACGAGATGTCAATAATATTGGATGGGCCTCTTTGCTTTGGCATGTTTCTGGTGTTTCGACAGGGGGAGTCGAAAAAAGAATTGGAAAAAGGGTGGAATCAATGGATAATAAGAATGTCGGTCATGCCATGGATCAAGAAAATACATGGTGCCTTATTCATTACCAACGTAGATGTAATCGCCGACATATGGTCGCCGATTAGACTACGGGGTTCTCAAAAGGTTCGCCGACTAGTGAATCAGACGGCGACTGCAGGGCTTTATCACAACACCGATGATGAGTCGATGACGGATAATCAACCACCACTCCAGTATAAGACATGCTCATCAATGTCGATTTGACCTTCGCAGATTTCTCCATCTTCAAACTTCAACGCAAGAAATCACCAAATATCACAATAAGCATAGAACAAAAGCCTTTCGTTCATGTGTGTTTTGAAGCCAAGACCGGCACACGGCAATACGTTATCGCCGATCGAGAGACACGTGATGCTGTCGTCATCGATCCAGTGCTCGACTTCGATGCCGCCACGAACACAACCACCACCTCTTCTGCAGATCAACTCTTGGCTCTAGTGGCTAAACATGGCTACACCGTACATAGTGCCAGGAACAAACATGTGAAGGCTGGCACTCTAGAGCAGAGTTTTGTCTGTTGGAGACATGAACGGGACGGTTCGTTGTCTGAACCTAAACTTCTTCGTCAGTCCCTACAGATCAATATACGTGCTGGACGGTTGCCCCATGCGGGTTCCGATAGATTTAGGTGCCTTCAGGTTTCTTAAAAGTGCCTGAGCTATGGGGATAGAGGAGAGCAGTACTCGATATAGATTGTGTGGTTGAGGGCGAGGGATTGTCTCCAAAAGTCGGTGTTACGATTCTTTCATTAGTACTCAGTCAGGGTTTATCAACAGTCATGTACAATTATAGGCACTTCATTGATTTGGACAGATGAACCTGCGCATCTTCCCTTTCTTGAATCAGTTAGAGGCTTCTCAATACGGTTTTTGCAACTTTCAAGTCTCAACTCGATCCATGCAGCCGACCCTACGGGAGTGGAAAAGACTGTTGTATCAGTTACCACTTCACGGATGGTGATGTGTGCATGGCGGTCGGTTGCGACACTATTTGCGCGCTCCTCGGGTTCCTCAATCTCCTACCATGCCGAAGAGGAAAGATAGAAGATAGCTCTATCCTCCGCGAAGTACATATCGTTTATATCATCTCTCACACGCTACGTTGATCCTCTTCTCCCTAAAATCTTGACTCGCCCCCTCCGTTCCTTCGCTCCAACGCAAAAGCAGACCCAACCCTCCGATAAACAAACGCGCCTACAAAACTCCCCACAAATAATGACAACAAGAACAATGCCCTTCGATTCCTCCCCCGATTGTGCCCCACTAACAATCTCTCGTCAACCAGCAAATCCACCCAGGCAGCCGTCGCCATCGCCGTCGTGATCTCCGCCACCTTAACCGACCATGCCATCGCCACTTGCACGCCCGACGAAAAAGCCAACAGCGCGATGACCCCCATTGCCGTCACCCCTTCCGCCTCGACGACGCTCCCAACCCGATATTGTAACGCCGCCGCCGCGAAAACGAGCGCGGTCTGTACCGCATTGCTCACGAGCAGCCACAGACGGCGTCAGTCACCGACCGCGTTCCCGATCTGGCCCATGATCAAGGCGCCCGCGACAAACAGGCCGAGGCTGACGCCGGTGTTGGGCAGCAAGAACAGCGTCCCGACGATCCCGGCGGCTCCAACGGCCAAGAGCACGGTGTTGCCCGTTTGGTTGGAGGCGAAGCTGTGGTAGTCGGGGAAGGTGGTCGCGTCTTGCATGCCGGTGTCGAATGCGAGGAGGAGGAGTTCAGCTTCGACGAGGACGTTGATGCGGATGGAGGCGGTGAGGTAGGCGAAGAGCTGTTGGATATGGCTCCTTCGTTGCTGCATTTGTTTTCTATAGGTGTATATGGTCCACTACAGAGTGGGAGGCGGGTGTTTACCCCTTGGTTCGTGGTATATCGAATTTTGAATGGGAGAAATGGAATGGTTTGAGAGGTAAAAATGGCATAGCAGGCAATACCATGGTTTTGTCCTATCCCACAAGCTACTGTTCTTCCCACCCCGAAACCCAAAATTAGGTCCTATCGAATCCCGAACCCCAGGTGGATGACATCGTTCGTGCCATCACTACATGGGCACTGAAATGGGCGTCTTTCCATCCCCGGTGTATGGCCGACACCCCTTCCCCTTGTCGTCACTCCAATATTCGTTGGGAACGAGCCTAATTCCGGGAGCTAGCGAATCGGCGAACGAAGAAGTCGCCGACTTCGATGCTCGCCGACTTGGCTCTGCCCTTGCTCCTGGCAAACATGGAATCTTGCTGCTGGCAGGATAAAGCGGTGACATCCTCGCGACGTGCTGTAAGACCTTGCCAGGCCAGTCACTAATCTTTGGTGGAGCGGTGATCTCCTGATATCCCCGGAGTAGGCATTGTTTCTTTGGCCGTGAAGCTGGCACTTCACCGAGTCTCTGGTCACTTGGTCCGACAGTGGACTGCTATTTGGCACATTGAATGCTTCGAATCTGGAGCATTGGATAGTACAATGTGATCGTAATGGTCTCCGGCTTGTTGAGATGTCGGATTCAATTCGGGGAAGGCATGAGAAGGAAGGGAGAGAGTAGGATGTAGAAGGAGGATATTTTCTGAGATTCGTGTTTTTGTATAATGTCTGAGTTGATCATCCATACCGGGGTGGTACTGTAAGAATGGACGGCACGGCAGCTGCATATGCTGACAACAAACTGAGCTGGAAAAAATAGTTTTGGTATCAAAATGAGTCAGGATTGCTATTCTGCCGCTCAGCAATTCTGAAGGGCTACTTCGCCAATTGCTCCAAACGTAGACACGCCCAAAGCAAGAAGCGCAGAAGAACATCAAGCCAACCGTCTGCAAGGCGCCCATGACACCAATCTTCAAGGCTCCAGCTTCCTATCAGAGAACTGCTATCGACCGTAGATGAACCATGCAGCTGCAACACCAACATAACCTTGTGTAAGCTGTGAAAATCATTCCCGATTGGTACGTGGGTCGTTGAATTTGGAGGCGGCCGTATGACCCTGCTGCATCCAAGCCGATGCAGCATGCGAGACCCTACCTCAGCATCAGCATCCGCTCCATCTCCCACCGACTGTCTTATCGAAGAAAAGGGAAAGGGAACGGAAGCGAAACCCACGTGCTCACAAGCGCCAAAGCAAACGTTGCCGTCACAAGCGCACAGCCTGGCCCTTGAGTGCCCGAACTTTCGTCATTGTCGTCGCGCTTGTCGTTGCTATTGCGAGTTGCAGCACAACCCCCTCTCGCAGCGCCTCCAGACGGACTCGTCAACACCGCGACAGCAATAAAGCCGGCCATAAAACACAGATCCAGCCCGATCAGGATGGCTTTCATGGCGAAGAAGCCCACCTTCACGAAGAGGCTGATCAGGGTTGCGATAATGGTGTAGGCCAAAGCGGCGGCGATGATGCCCTGAACGGCGCCCTGCGCGCAGGCGATCCTGGTGACGAGGCGCGAGAGGTGGATGCTGAAGAGAATGAGCGAGATCAGGGAGGAGAGAAACTGGATGATGCGGATGGCTTGCAGGAGGCGAGGATAGAGAGGGTGGGTGGAGATGGCTTTGGGGACGAGGTTGACCATGTTGAAGATGGTGTTTAGGTCCGACGTGTGGAGAGGTGGAAGGATGAGGTTTGTACAGAAGATAACAAAGTAACCAGTGAATGATATCTTATATCAGCGACGACATCAATTGTATCTTTCATTCTGGAAGGGGAGGCGTCAAGTGTGCTTGGAAGAACTGTCATTCAAGCCGATGTCATCGTCAAGATTCTATTTGCACGTCGAGAGACTCTTTTCGCCCGACTTGGCCGACTTGGCCGGCTAGGCTGCCTTGGCCATCTTAGCTATACTATTCTGCAGTCAACGGCGGATGCATCGATCCTTGACCACCACAATAATGCTCTTCATGAGTGTCAACATAGCCACTAACGTATGCTAAGACGCGCAAGAAGGCAAAGGAAAAACAAGTACGAGTAGGAAGGGGCCTAGATCTTTGGTCGATCGTACCAACGAAACGTCTGGTTGATACGGGCTTATACGTCGTACGAGTAATTGCAGAAAGCTGGCAGAAACAGCTACGAATAAGTTTATCATAGGTCGAGAGGCCAGACAAGTCAAGCGTTGTCTCCCTGTATGACTTGGCATGAAGTCAGGGCTGTGCCTAAAGTCGATCAAGTCTGTCGATCATCAAAGTACCAAGTTTCCTCCCGGCACGGTCGGCCCGTGTTTTCCAGCGGGGCCCCATTGTTTTCAGGCGGCCGGTACTCCTGAGGCTAGCCTGTCTAGGTACAGTTCAGGCACCTTATACCTAATTATCCCGGCCAAAGGCATAACTGGTTGTCGATCACCAAGCTAGCCAGATCCGCTCGGCCCGTGCTTTCCAGATCCCAGGTAACCCTACCTACACCGTGTGACTGCCAGCATTCTTCACCGCGTTTCAGCCATTCGTTTTGCGCACATAGCAGAAATTAAGCTTGTATAAGGTAGTCTACTTTATCTAGTGCTACGGTGAGTTTCGAAGGCTGAGATGCTGCCCGAGAGCAAGCCTATCACTTGTGCGTCGCCCGCAAACTGGAAAACACGGCCATTCGGACTCGCCGCTTTCTGCAAGCTGTGCGGTTGCATGACCGGTCTTTACCTTGCAGTCAATCGCTAATCTTCATTGCGCAGCCCATGAGCCCACTCGTGCGGATCAATGAAACTGGGCCATATCGTTGATCTCCGAAGGTCTACAGGGCCATGAACAGAGGCCTTACCTAGCTCAGGGCAAGTGTCGATTTCTTTAGTAGCGCTTCGCATGGAGATCGTCCTCCTAGGCTACTGTACAGCCTTGAATGAGAAGTAGGCACACGTAGATAGTCGGTGGCAAGGACCACATCTCGCCATACAACTCACAACAATATTGCACTCGTGAGAGTTTGGGCTTGAGCCTTAGAGCAGAAAGGGGCTTTGTGAAGCTCTATATTCTCGCAGTTGGTCATGTTGGATCAATGGACAAATTCCCAGTTGCAGTCTTTGTATTTTGACTCGATCCCTGCACAAGGTCTCATAAACTAGCCACCAGCAAACAACTCAGCCCAGATCATCCCCCATTACATCCACGCCGTCTCACCCGTTGCTTACACCGCCAGAAATAACCACTTGACATCACCACTTGAAATCACCACTTGACATCACCACCCTGACGTCTACCAACTTTGAGCTGCAGACCACGGGTTGCCGTCTCGATTTGCCAGACTGTACATCTCAGTTCCCCCCCCACGGTTAATAGACAGGTGACCATCGAGTTAAATGGCCCAGGCAAAGCCAAGCACCGCAGCAGCGGCCATGGCACCCGGAGCGTAGTTGTGAGTAGCAGCGCCGGTGAAAGTCGCAACACCGGAAGTAGTAGTGCTAGTCCGACCGTCTTCCTCGCGGCCGGTAGAGCTTGCAGAGGTCGCAGAGGTCGCAGAGGTCGCAGCAGCGACGGTGCCGGCGGTCGTGCTAGAGTGCTGGTCGTTGCCGTTGTCCTCCTCCTTCCCGGTGGAAGTGGAACTGGTGGCTCTCGCCGTGGTAGATCCGGCCATCACGGTCGCGGTAGACGTGGTAAGCATCGTAGTAGAGGCGGCCTTGCTACCGTTGTTGTCATTGTTGTTGTCGTTGTTATTGTTGTTGTTGTTGTCTCCACCGCCATTGCTGGTGGCCACCGCAACAGCACTGGAGCCGTTCTCGGGCGCGTCGGCAGCGTAGGCGCCGATAACGAGAGCTCCGATGAGGAGGGAAAGAGTGTTCTTGACGTACATGGTGCTGTTAATGAGATGGACGTGTGTGGATAGTGAAAGTTAGGTAAGCGTGGAAACGAGATGTGTGTGGGTTGCAAAGTCAAATGGGTGTGGTGGATGATGGATATGCAGGAACGAGCAGAAGAAGGGGTCTAATATAGGGATTGAAACAGATTCACTGTGCTGCGCTGCCTTGTGCCGACTTTCCGTTGTTGTCTGGAGTTGAGATTAAAAAAGATCAAAAGCCATCCAATGATGAAGGAGCTGCCAGCCAAGACCCGAAAGCAAGGTCTCCGGCATACCCGTTTAGAGTATTGCCACCCGCTATAGCGAGGCTGTTTTGAAGTAGTCACTGTGCAGACTGATATCTGCTTGCGTCTGGGTACGCGCCAGAGTCGTCTCCGTCGGCGCTCCGCAGGTTGTGATCTGTTACTCAGACTTGGCTGCTCTGTGGGGCTTGACGCCCGGATCTGGAACCACCTGCTTGCCTCGAGATTGGAGACCGGCTTGGCCTGAGATCGATGCCTATTTCGACTGCAATGTGCTGCGCCCTTCTACGCGGCCGGGTACGCCGACGTCGTCGTCGTTGTAAACAGCTCTGAATGTTGGCGGTGTAGTTCGCCAATATAGCACCTTTCACCTTGTTCGCCTTGAGCTAGAACACCACAACATCGGCAAGATTATTTGCATATGTCACTTCTGTAGATCTCACATACATGCGAATTGTCTATAGCCTCATCTATAACTGCAGCTAAGTTTACGCCTTGAACTTAACTCACACCAATTATCATATAATTGCCCCTGACTTACGCCTAACTCATGCCCAAAGCAAGGAAGATAGTAATACATGAATGCACCTTCACTATTTAGCGGCAGTATTTCAAATGACACTACATCCTCTTCCTTCCCGCCCACTTTCAGCTGAACTTCCATAGGCCATCTTCCCTGTGATCCGGCCCTGATTCAGCTCATTGGTATGTCTGCGAGCAGTTGGGCGACGATCCTGTTTGCTTGGCTGAAGCTGCACCGTTGTATTCTTCAGCCCTTATTTCACCTCGTCAGCTCTCATGGCGAAAATGCCTGGTTCCGCGTACCCGGTTCGCCCCGTCTCATATGCTATCTTCACTCTGACTGCCGAGCCCGGACGATACCTCAACTGTCGGTCATTGTATGCTGAATTGCTGTACATTGTGGGGCATATTCTCCTGGTCTCGTTATTTGTGCACTATCGAGCCTCTTTCCAGGATCACGTCAGTAAGCTCGTTCTTGAACTCCACGTGGCTCCGTCTAATACTTCGTGCCGTAAAGTACACGCTTGTTTCCTGCTTCTTAGGTGCCAGCCATTCTGCGCGACTAACCCTAACTTCAGAGAGCTAGAACCCCGCCTGTGCATGTTCGTATGACTTTCCTCCCAGCCTAACACATATGCGAGCAAAGTCCTCATGAAGTGGCCCACTCAAGTCGATTCGAGATATCCTAAGGCTCCTGTTTTATGAGCCGTTGCGCCTATACACAAAGACAGCCAAAGTATGACAGCATAGAAAGCTGAAGTGAAAGGAGACCACGGATTGCAGAGTCGTCTCTCTTCCCGCTTTTGTGCCCTCTGTAGGACTCTTTTCACTGTGTGACTTGCCTTTCGGCGAGATTTTGCGTCCTCCACTCCCTCGTCGCCTTTCCCTGTGTCCTTTTTGGGGTCATCACTTCCCTTCTCTGGCGGCGGTGGGGATAGCTAGGACGGTAACTTATTCTACCTGAACTTAGCCTAAACCAGAGAATAAATGCAGTATACGCCTAAGATCCTGGAATCCAGAACCTTGCACGGTGGAAATAACTTGAAAGCCTCCGCGGCTGGGCTTCCAATACGGATGTATTGACCACCGCTAAACCAGCCAGAGCCACGACCCTGCCTTCCAGACGCGTTTCAATATCCGCGCTCACAGGTTCAAGGACGAGTCTATCAATCAAGCGACCCAATAGTAACAGGAAGAAGCTGAACGCTTGAGATGCGATTATCTTGGTCCAATGGGCTGTATATTTTGATGGTCAGCAACATGAATCCCTAGAATGGCTGTGAAAATAGAAGGCTTGCGACACAAGGCCTTGCCGTGCACAAGTAATGGAGAAGTAAACTCAATGTGGGTAGAGAGCGAGATCTCCGGACTAATCCTATTTGAAGTCCCAGTTCTCCATTAGGGCGCCAAGGGTATACGTATTGGTCGACTTCTCACCCTAGCCATGGATGAGATCTTCCGAATATAGGGATTAAAAAGAGCTCGAGTTCGAGCGATGTTTGCCAGCGTGATCGCCAATCTAGTCTCCAGAGAGCCCATCACTTCGCTGTGGCTATAATCGTATGTCGCTCAAATTCCAAGTTGAAATTGATATTCTGTCACTATACTGTAAACACAACTGAGAAGAAAGTTGTCCTATCACAGCGAAATTTTACTCCCATGGAGTCTCAGCTGACTCACGTGACCAGTATCTTAACAGAACTTTGACCGGTTCTTCAGAATGCGGTGTCGGAGAGATGCAGAGAATAATTCCTGCTGACAAAGCAGCCGGGACATTTCTACATTGCTGGTGTTGGTGTCGTGTCTTGCTCCCGAACAGCAATGGTTTCACCCTTATGCGTCTGAACTCGTTGTGCCTGACGTGCAGACATCGTGTCCGTGTTTTACGAGTATACGAAGCGGTTTTTGCGTATCGTCGTCGTCGTCGTGGTGAGTTGTAATGGTTTGGAAGTATGATTGTCACGAAAGATTAACTGCTACCTCTTGTGATTTCGTCTTATGACTTTGACTAGGCTGTACCCTCGCTGTTATGGCTGCCAATTGACAGCACTAGTATATCTATTCTTTCTGTCATAGAAGCCATATTTGTTGTGCTCTTACCTCTGAAAAGAAGTCTTTGTATTTCAAGTATTGCTAACGGTTCATTTGAACAGAAAAGGGGCAGAGAGAGATCAAATGTAACTGCTTAGTCTACGGTCACTTCAACCCAGATCTTGTTTCTAGAAAGAGTCTCTAAATGTCTGTTGTTCCAGAAGAAGCGGGGCTGAGTGCTACTCTCATTGGAGAACCAACAAGCTCTTGAAATATCTTTCTCAAGCGCGGTCGTGAACACATCCCTTGGCGGGTTCCACTCACATTGGTTCCTAACGGAGGCAGTGTATTACCTCTCCCATTTAATTGTGGGAAGATCGGTATTTCGTCCGAGCTGGAGTTGCTAAGCCGGGCATAGGTGGCTGCTGCTGCGGTCTGAAACCATTAAGCCACTGGCGTATGCAGATGGAATCAAATCACTACCAAGCCATTGAGTCTTTCGCCTCAATTTTGTATGATGTTGTGGTACCTAGAACTGACTCGTTAATCCTCTATATGATGAGCTAGAGAAAGTTCGGATTGACCTACTGACCATGGTCACAAACATCGCGAGTTGCGGGTTACTTCAGCTCATAAGGCTTCTGTGGTGAAACCTCCAACGCTCTTTTCAGATATGATTGAGTACTGTCGATTCCGCGTTAAAAACTGCCGGGTTCGCAACATATCTTTTCTTTGTCGCTTGAATTGAAGATCCTCGAAATGTCTCGATTTCCTTCGATGATGGTAGCTGATAGTTAGTATAGGTGTGTCGATGTATGAGACCATCCGGCCAGTCCTCAAGAATGACTTACGTAGTAAAAGTGTGGGCAAAAGAGACCATAAGGAATCCAGTCTTTGCTCCAACACCTCCGGGGTGGCTTGATGGGAGATTCTGATGCTGAATGCTTTGATAGTCTGACCTGTTAAGAATTCGAGGGTCAAATAGTCCAACGGAGCTGTAGAGAGACAGATATTAGATAGCTGTACCTCACTGATGTTTTGAACGTTACAACTTACATGGTAATGCGACAATCTTATCAAGGTGTGCCCACTGAGCAGATTTGAGCACAGACCCCACACAGAAAAGTATTAACGATCATGAAGCATGGACAGAGACGCAGTGTAATTCTTGTACAACAGTTCTTCTCTCAAGGATGCCGCCGTTGGACCATCCAAGCTTCTTCTCTAGTCATGTCAGACCTGTTGTGCCATGCTAGGTATAGATTCAACGATTGGTTTAATTCATTGCCGTGCAATTTACATTGTATTGTGAAAGACCTTGGGATGGAAGAGCAGATTCTCTCTATTGCTGAGCGAACCGAGCCTTACACCACCATCATCAACGAGCTGGCTCGGATGTCACTCGATGAATGAACTCTTCGCTGCTGGGTGGGTCAGAACAAGGTTGAAGCCATCCTGGATCTGTTTTCTTGAGGTTGATAATAACTCTTCACGTGGGAGCTTTCTCCTAGCAGCATAGGGGATGATGTTTTACGTCAAGAGTTCCGAGATTCCATGATTACAAAATGGAGTCGGAGATAATCAATTCTTGCATGACTGCCTCAATCTCATTCTCTTCTTTCTGCTCCTGCGGTTGTCAACATCTTCCCAAATCTAGTTCCATCATTTCCGAACACCGAGCCATGTGTCTTAGGTTCGACGCCATGGTTTTGTAAACATGATATAGTCGGCCCACTCAAAATCTACCCTAGTTGTTTGTCCTGGGCTCATGGAAGGGGTGCACGAGAGACTGTCCGTGGAATGAATATAGCGAGCCTGGACCAATACAATAACTGTAGCCAAGCTACCTCTCTCCCTTCACAACAACAAGACCATCTTCCAAAACCTGCTATCTTTCATTGGCGTTCCTGCGTAGCCGCTTTTACCTTCTCTTCTGTCACCTCGAGCGAAACATCAGGCGATCGGCGGACTCGGGCGAGTACACCGTGAGGCCAGTGGATTGGTAAGTGGCCATCCAATCATTTGTTGCTCCAACACGTTCGCAAACAATGACATCAACGTAGCTTGGATTTCATCTTCCGACGTCTCTGCACCCTGCTGGTTCAGCTACCCTTGGATGTTCTCGACCATGGTTGATTGCGCTTCGGTTATTTTGCCCTTACCCACTCTCCGGACTGCTCACAGAACAGCGGCAGTTTTCCGTAACTATGCTTAGCAACTATTTGAAAATGTGCTGATGTACGCACTCTTCTTCTTGCTGAAAGCGCCAGCGAGTAGTCAACATTCCTTGATGATACACAGACCTTCGCTGTGTCATCTCTGTATGGCTTTCCAAATGATGACACAACTGTGTGAAAATCGTTCAGTTCAAAAGCACCTGGGCATTGCAAGCTGTTGAGATCTCACAAGCATTTCACAGACTAGTGTTCACCAGGTCTCAGTCTTGAAGCGGCAGCTCTGAAGGCCAATGTCAGTTCGGATTTTGTTTGATGACAAGAAATGATGTTATCGTCAACTTTTCCTTGAGATTACTGAATTGCAGTATATACTCTTCAGTCTGCCTTCTGTCCATATCAGGATACATGATGAAGCAGGATTTCCATAGGTTGTGAGCTTTCTCTTACAGTTGAATTGCACAACCGGGCATATTGCCAGCTAGAGAGACGTTTTGTATTATCTCAGGCCCGTGTAAGTCAGCTGAAAGTTGTCAAGACTGGGTGACATGACGAGCCCGTCTTCACTTCAAGCTGCGATGTTGTCGACCTTGATCCTATCCAAGCCCTTGGTAATGACTCATTACGAATCATGCAGGCTCTTCGTTTGTTTTAAGATATAATGAGATGATTAATGGGCTGCTGATTAGCGAATGGTGTTCAGCATCCTTTAAAGTTATCTCTTCTGCCGCTTGGAAACACTTTTGAACCAATAAAGCGTTCATTTAAAGGCCGCGCCATTTCTTCTCGATAACCCTAACCCTAAATAACCCTAACCAGATTCTTCTCATGCCTCACAATCTTGGCGTCAGTCTCTGCCAGCTGTGAGGTGAGAGCTTCACAGACTGTGTGATGATTGACAGTAGATGTAGGGTGGCCGTCGGGTCGGGTCAGGCTTGGCAGCCCACCCATACTAAATATAGTATATCTAACGCTTATTTCTAACGAATCTAGCCCTAGATCAATGGATTGAGGCTCAAAATTTTTAAAAGTAGTGTATATTCTGACCCTGATTGACCCGCGGGTCGGGTCAGAGCAATTGGTTTGACCCTGACCCGACCCATGGGCCAAAATTTCTGACCCGACCCGCGGGTCGGGCCAGGGTCAAGCCGGGTCGGGTCAGGGTCAGGCTGGCCCGACGGTCACCCTAAGTAGATGGCTGCTGAACTTTGAGAGAGGAATTGGGTTTCTCAATGACTGGGTGATAACATCCCACGACATCAAATTTGAAGTCATATGAGGGCAATGGTGGTGGTGACAATGTGACAGATTTGATTATTCCTGTTGACTGCAGCACATGGTGACATGTCAATGCACATAAAACTCTCTCCTCAGTGAAGAATGACTGAAGAGTTACATAATCTCTCAGTGTCCCACTAAATCAGTCCAGGCCAGCAACACTGATGCTTGAGTCTGGGGTTGCACTCTTCATATGTGAATGCATTGGTGAGGTCAGCCAAGTAATGAGACCCTCAAGCACCTCAATCTGCAATGTGGACTGTCTATGTGTACCACAGATCACCTTTATGCTTCTGGCAAGGATGGCTTAATGGTTGTCATCTGCTTATTTATCTTTGGATGATCTGGGCCGCCTCACTTCAAGCTTTCCAGCAGTAGATTGTTGAAGGGGCCTGTTTCTCGATACTAATGTAGGGCACAGAGCCCGATATCGAGTTCTCGAGAATCATGTAGCCAACTGGACCGAGAGAAGAGGCGACAGCAGGCGTGGTATTGTCTTCTTTCTCTCTGTGCCAGCGCTGAGGTAGTTGAAGTTCGATTGCTGGCTGTTTCACAACAGCTACAGTTCCTTGTTTCACCTTTGCTGCCGTTAGAAGATCTTCAGGACTCATTTCTTCCATCTATGCCTTGACCAGTGCTTTCTGAGTGCATCGATTTTGGTGGCACCTTGGTCGAGTTTCTTTGGTTGTTTGAACCAAGCCAAAGTGACGGCAATGCTGGCAGCATCGGCCGTCGGGTTTTTGTGGCCTTGCTTGGATGATATCATGATGGACCTGCATTCTGTCGAGTACAGACCACCTCATATTGCTCTGGCATAGCCCTTGGTGCAACCGTGTTGGGATGTTGTGAATTCTTTTCCAGGCGGGCGATTTTACTTGCAGATTCGAGTGCCAGAAGTATGGCAGTGTAGTTAGTGGCAGTGGCTTCTGCCTCTTCAACACATTCTACTCATAACTTCACCCTCCTCTGCGGCGTCTACCTTTGACTACTTGAGTCTGCAATAAGTGCAAGTCAGGATTCCAATTGACTTATAGTGTTTCGCTCAATTTTTGTACCTGAGATGGAGAGAGGGCTCTAAACAAAGAATATAAGAGATTGAGTCTTCACAAGCTTCTAAAAGATTTTGCTGCTGTATGTGTCTTTCCGCCAAGAGGTTCATCCGCAAAGTTATGAGTCTGTCTGCGAAGTAGGCTGCTTCCGGGCGAGTATGATGCGACAGAACTTGAGAATTTCACTTTTCCATATTCTGTACGCACTGGACGGGCAGGGTCCGTACAGCTCGGTTCTTGCTTCACGAAATTGTTCTCCACATTCAGAGAAATCAACCGAGGAGACCCGGGCCGTTCTGCGGCGTCATCCTCAGGGGTCAGGACGGGAGCCTCGGCGGGAAGGGGAGCGACGACAACGGCAACGGCTGCCGAGCTTTAGCTATGGACCGGCTTCCTGGCCAAATACTTACCAACGGAACGACCACCACCAGCTAAACTGCACTTCCGCTGGGAGATCCGCAAGCATTCGGCGCACTTGTCACGTCCCGCGGTATAGCACCCGCAGAAGTAGACAATCAGGGATGTAGAGTGAACAGACCTCTGAGGTGCGTGAAGGTCTACTGTGCTGTTGGCGCGATCGATGGCGCCAAACTCTAGCCACCCAGTACATTCTCCATGATTCCCAAGATACGGTAAATCTGTATTCCAGAGTAACCATACTATCTCCTCTACTGTGTACGAGGAACTGAGTTGCAAGGATGAACGCAACCTAGAGTGGCTATACTCTAAGTGCAAATCACCTTGATGAGCAACCATGGAGCTTTGTCAGGAGCTTCAGCCCTAATGCACGCGGTTGTGGACCATACCATCTCTGTTGACTTCCATGCCCCGGAAACTTAGGGGTTCTTCGCCACATCTTAACTTGTCAAACCAATATTGACTGCTTAAGTAGACCAATAAGCGTCTTGACCCAACGTGCATATCCCTGATCAAGTTGGCTCTTAATGGCAGCTACATCTGTGATTACCACCATGCCATCTTGTGCTCAAGTAAGTGTAGACATGAAGTCAACTCATCTCTCGCAATATACGATTTGGTGCCACACAGAAACCTTTTTCCAACCACACACTCTTGTTCAATGGCCGGCTCCTGAATATATATCCGGAAACCATTAGTTGATGTATAGCATTACTCGCTTGTAGTTCAAGTCATCTATGTGCTCAGGATCGAGCACCTCGCTTTGAGAAGACCACATGGTTTAGGCAGGATATCCATCACTCGCTTCTTCACGGTCTTTCTTTCAAATATATTGATGATTCGTTCACAATAGTGACAACAGTTGCAAGCCGCTTTGACAATCTTGATCTTGAACGCGGACTCAACGGCTTTGAGATAGAGTGCTGCCATGATACTGTGTGAATGACCAGTTGCGTTTCTCCTATGCTGGAGAGGTGTTTATTGCTAGTGTCTTCGGCGAAGCATAGAGCAAGGTATGCAACTTATGTAAGGAAACCGTAAGGAAGCAACGCTGGTAATCCCGTAACACTATGTCGGCAACATGAAAAGCATCGACGCCCTCGTTGATACGTTTTTCATTCGCCTCGCCCATCTTCCGTCCTATCGCCAGTATTCGCGAGGTAGTTGGTGCCGTGAGAGAAGAGGTAGATCATACGGGATATCCGTGAGCAGTGCCGCAGTAATTGTAAAGAAGAGGCGAAATAAGGAGCGCGAAGCTCTACCCATGACGCTGTAGGAGGAAGGAGGTGTGCAAAAACCGAAAGCAAAGCCGTAGGAACTGAAGGTGGTTAGACGTCGTCGAACTCGTCGTCGGTGTCGTAGTATAAGGTACCGTCCTCCGCCGTCTTGGGGGCATTGGCTGCGATCACCTCGGGGCTGATGTCCTGTAGAAAGGCCACGCAATCACTATCCTTATTCAATTCTCATTTGATAATATACCACTCCCACAGTTTACGCTTCTTAACCCAGTCCTTCACCTCCTATCAGTAGTCAGACATTGCTTGATTCTTTCAGACTGCATGCACTTCTGTCATCTGAATGATCAGAAAATGTAACAATTCAATATTTCTGTAGTCAGAAGGGAATCAGATGTCTTTTGATGACACAATTGATTCTAATTCTGGAGTTGTTGTTGATAAGATTGGTTTAGGTGGTGACAGATTATCAAGTTCGGCAGGCTTGCCTAGTACGTCAGTGGTGTACCAGAATTGGCACTTCTTTGAGGACTCATCTCTAGCCCATGATAGGCTGATTCCCTTGAAACAGAGAATGAAAAGTGTGTATCAGTCTGAGTGTACAGTGCTATGGGCAACTGAGACTGACTTAACAACAACCAAGAAAATTTTCTGAATTTTATAACATACAACAAAATGATAGTCCAAGAACAGCATGTGCATGTTTCACATTATTGTAGAACTTGCACACAATATTCTTGAATGATTCAGCTGAGATTTGAACTCAAATTCTAAAAGATGTAGTATTACATAATCTATATGTTACTGCTTACATTACTGAATCTGTTGATGTGAATTGCATGATATATATTAATATATATAGTTTCTATAAATGAATGACATTGTACAACAGAGTTTTGCTGAACATATATTAATAATGAATATATATTGTACAATATAGAACTTTGAAAAGTCTGAGTCTGTAGTAAGAGTTTTATATTTTATGTGAAATCATCACTTATGAAACTGCACTAATATATGCACACACAAATTCATATTATCAACTATATTCAATAATCAAACATTGTTGTACAAAGACAGCAAAATGAGAAACAATAAATGTTCTATTGATCTTGCTTCTCATAAAAATTAAATTATTGTGTTTTTTCAGAAAAATCACACTGCAAAGAAGATATTTCAGTTACTTGAAGAAGAGCACAAAGTTGTGTGTAATGCTTATACAATTCAATGACATCTCAAAAACTAACAAATATCAAAAAGAATTAAGACAGATAACTTTTCTCAACTTATTTTTGTGTAACTGCTCTTTTCTTTATCTCTTGTGTTAATGACAAAATTATTCTACATATTGTGAAACAAAAAGAATATAGTTTAAAGTCTGTAAATCTTATATGATTACACAAAAAACTGAGATTTGTCTGAAAAGTCTTCATTTTTGATCAGATAGAGACAGATGAAAATTTTAGAAAAATAGTTTTTGAAGAATTAAATACAGAAATTATTGATGATTATGAAAGAAGCATGTTATATACATACTTTTGTATAAAAGAACATCTTGTTGTCAGATATTATATTTAAGTTATATAATATATATATATTTGTTTCTAGCAACTAACATAGAAACAAAAATTATTTCTTTGTCATAGTTAAAGAGCTCAATTCAGAAAATTATCAATATCATATAAATAATTTGCAATGTTACTGCAACAAATACATCATTTCAGATCTCAACTATATCTGATCAATTGATGATCACAATAAGTTGAGCATGTGAGATTTTCAGATTTATGCTGAAATAAATGCATTTTCTTGCTATATTTCATGAATTTATGTTGATATCTCAAATTGTACAAAAATCAGTGTTGCATGTCAGTATCTAAAGACAATCAAAACAGTTGAATTTCTTTCACAGATCTTATAATTTGATTGTGAAAAAAAAACAACATTGTGTGCTGAGATGCACACAGCACTGTGTCATATGACACAGTTAGACATTGATTTGATTGACTGTTACTACTATAACACAAGTACTGCAAATCAACATATTAAGACTTGATGATCTCAACTGACAAAAAGTCAGATCTTTTACTGATATATAAGTATTTTCTCATTTAATATTGCTTGTACAATGCTAATATATTTAAAATTACTTTCATCATCTCACAAAAGAGAGATTTTATGATCATTTATTTTCTGATGATTGTATTATCATGCTGACTATATATATGTCAATTGTGCAACAAGAAATCTATAAATCTGTGCAACTGTAAAATAATCATACTGTACAATGACAATTCAATTGTTTTAATGCTGTAACTGATCAGCTTCATGTGCTATATAATTATTCAGAAACAGTTGCAGCAAAGAATCATGATATATCAGTGAATATGAATTTCATTGATCAATTACAAACATCATACATCAGCAATATAATGACATGGCTCAGAGCTGACTCAGAGCTAGATTTTGCTCACTTTTACTCAAAAAACTGCTCTGAGCTAATTGAGCTCATGTACTAGCTCTGAAGTGCTCTGAGCTAGCTCTGAGCTATATTTAAAATGTGTATAAAAGTGAATAATATTCATAAATAAAATCATAAAAAATTGCTTAATAATCAGTCTATATTTAGAAACTTTCTTGACTTTAGATAAATTTAATAACTATAAGTGTGTGTAGTATTAGTAATAATAATATATTAAATACTAGTGTATTTTGTCTGAATTTTTCAAAAATAAAATTATAAATGCACTAGTGTTGATGACTCATTAATTAGAGCATTAGTGTTGTTTTTACACTAAGCAATTAAGCTTAAAGCTTAGTGTATAGCTTAATTCTAATTTTAGTAATTTGTAATATATGATGTAAAATACAATATAAATGAAATATATAATTTATAAGCTTACTAAGCAGCTCAGAGTCAGCTCAAAGCACTCAGAGCAAGTATACACAGCTAAAATCTAGTTCTGAGCTGACTCTGAGCTGCTATTTCACTCTTTTTTAAGTCAAAATAGCTGAGCTGTCTCTTAACTTGTCAATGTATACAAGTTAAAATATGTATTCTTAATTCATTAGTATTGTATAACACACTAATTTATAAATATTGATGAATATCTTTCATCTATCATTCTTAATTGATGTGCAGAATAGCTGCAGAATTTAAATATAAAACTTTTAAATATTTGTGCAGAGAATGTTTTTACAGATGAATTATGATCTCATTGTAAGATCTATGTTCAGTTATGCACAATCATACAATAACATATTCAATCAGAATTAACATCAATTCTGATCAAATTGATTAAATTATGCAGAAAAATATTTTTAATCAAAATTGAACAGACTGCAGAAAATAAATTTAGTGCTCAGTTAATAGATTAAAAACAAGATTTAGAAATTGTACAAAATAATAATGAAATAAACATTCTCAAAGAAGAATCAGATCTTAATATACAGTCAAAAGATTTTGAGAAGAACTTATCTGACTGAAATATCTTTTATGTAACTTTCTTTCAAAATACATGTATTATATAACATCAAAATATCTGAATTCACATTTACTGAATGATGTTAAAACTCAAATAGATCACATACAGAATGAAAAATCAAGCAGTACTATAATTAATATAATGTTAAAAATTTAAATACTTTCAGTCAATAAGTAATCATTGATCTCAATATCATTTTAACTTCACTGCATCATACAACAGCATCATTAGTACTATTACACATTTCTATTACAGCAGAAACTGCATGACAAGCAGTTAATACACAAATTTATGATATTTTTTGTTCATATTTACATGTAAACATCAGTTTCTAAACTCAAGCAGCACTGTTGCTACTGATATTGCTGTGTTTAAAGTGCATTGTATAATAGTGACTCTATGTTAAGAGACTTATATCTATGAAAATGATCATAATAAACTTCATGAGATCAAGAAGTATGTAGAATACAAAATTATTGATATAAAATACTTTATTTATTGTTTTTTGCATTCAACATTGATTATACAACAGCTTACATGTACTTGTTTTTAGAGAGATGCAGTATTTAACTTTATAATTATATTTTTGACAATCTCAAGATCTTTATTCATACAGATCTTGTATCTGACATATATTGATGAAATCATATTGTATAGAATGTTATATTTTTCACACTTGCAAATGATTAAAGCAAAGAAGATTCAATTTATCTTGAATATAGTGTGAAGAATGTCACAATAACTTTGAATTTGTTGACTTACTTTAAGTTTACATTCAGTGACTATTTAATGTTTTTGATAGTTGAAAAGAAGACTGCTGTGTCATATGATATTGAGTTTATAAAGAAAAAGATTATTAAGAAGAAAAAGTTGTTCAAATCATTTATTAAGAAGATTAAGAGAGAAAACAAACTAAAGATCAAACTAAATATCAATTCATCTTCTGTTAAGACAGAGACAGCTACTGTAAGTTGTATGATATTACTTTATTAATATATATTGACTAATTTCATGCAATTTTCATGCACATTAACAGAATTTCACAATTCTGATTCAGATCTAGATTCAGATTTAGATTTATCATCAATAGATTTTTCATCTTTTACATATTATACAAGATCATCAGCTGCATTAAACTAAAATATTTCTTGACTAAGTTTTATAGAATACAATATTCAATATATAGTATCTTGAAGCTTTGCAATAAAGTATACAAGAACTTTGAGAATTTGTGATAGAGTATTTCATTTGTATAAGACACTCAGATCTAAAAAATGCAAAAAAAATAATAATTTATTTATTATATACTGCTGAAGCTTTGATCTTGTGATCAGATTTAATAATTTTTATTATCTTTTCTATTTCTGATGATGATACATTATCTGTATTTTTATTTTGTATAATGCATTTAGTATTATGATCATTTCTCTTATAATTTTCACAGATTTCTCAAAATTATCTCTTCAATCATCAACACTTCACATATATTTTTCAAGTTTTTTTCACACAATAATCACATAATTCTTCTGCTGACAATTTGTCTCTGTTGTATGATGTTAATTAATTTATTGATTTTATTTACTTTTATAATTCACTTATCTTAACTGAATAAAAAGACTTTCTACTATTCAGATATCATATAGAGAAGTATTTATTGTAGAACTTTCACAGAGTTAAGAATTGATGACAGAATGTTGATTTATTAGAGTATAGTGATTTGAATAAGTTGCATGAGAAAGAAGTTACAATTTTTAATATATTTATTTTGTACAACATGAAGAGAAGTTGAATTAATGACACTTATCTCATCAGTGCTGCATTGAATGTGAAAATTGTCAATGACTAAGAGAATAAGATTAGACATCATTGCACTAATCTCTCATTCAGCTTCAAATGATCATCTGTGTCTTTTTAGATATTGAAATGATCACTAATTTAATTCTTGGTTGTTGTTAAGTTCATTTTAGTTGCCTGTAAGTGCGGCACAGGGAGCGGACCAGTGTGAACCACTTGTGCTTGACTTTGAAGCAACTAAACCCATTTGTTTCGAGCTCATAGTTCAATCTCTCCCGCCCTTGCTCTCTGTCTTGGCACTAGACTTCAGAATTCAAGTCCCATAAAAGCACAGCCTTTGCTGCCTTGAAGCGCCAACAGATATGATTTTATCGTATCACTCAAAGAGAATGCTGGAATAAACCAAAACAGACCTTGAAAGACGAGTATGATCTCAGACTGCTTACTCTTTGCACTCAGATATCCTCAAATCTTGAGATGTGAACAAAAGCGGACAGATCACCTTTCTCATTGCCAAAGCCACAGGCACAAACCGGTTGGAACCAAGTCCAGAAGGCATGGTGACTCTAAGAATCTATTGAGAATGTTCAGATGGGTTATAATTTTCCTTTTGAAGGGCTCATGTTGTTTCATGCACTATTCATGCCTATAAACACACAGCCTGGGATTGCTTGTTGAAAGACGGATGTCTCAAGCCATCGATACCTGCTGCGAAGGACCCAGCTCAACTGTCTCATAAGCAAAGAGCATCACAAAAAGCATGAGTGCGAGTTGAGGTACCGCGACACCGTCCAGAACAGCCAAGTCTCAACTACCAACTCTGCCCCGTGGTACGCCTCGCGGCGGGGCAAGATATTGATAATCGACAACATGATACAGTTTCACTGAGCTGGCAGGGACCGAGGGTCTCTTTGAAACACACTAATTTTGTGTTTTTCTGACAAAGCGTGCAGCTCCCAATTCCCAAACGGCTCGAATGACCCTTCCTACGGCCACAGTCGGATCCATTGCAGTAAGCGACGCATGGAGTGCTCTTGCTCCGCCCATGTGATCTGAATCATCAACCGCCAACTCCGACCAAGTGGACATGTCAGATACCGTATGCCTTGGGGTGGTGTCAGAATTGTGTTTCATCGTAGGGTCCAGATAACCTCGAGCGTGGTCAATCTTCGCTTTCTTTCTCTCGGGAAATGCGGGAAGGGCGTCTTCGTGTTCAGTATCGGTTGCCGATTGCAAGGCAAAGCAATGCAGTGACTTGAGCGACACAAGCAGCTCTCCCAAAGGCATGCTGTAACAGCGGCAGTAGAGACGCAAAGACTAAGCCAAACTAGGAAGAAGAGCTAGAAGAACTGGATGTACTGGTGGATATTTGCTTTTGGTGTGTAAGTGCGACTCCAAGGGAGAACTGGCTGGCGGGACGGAGACCCCACTGTTTCACTCAGACACATTCCTGTGCAGTCCGGTCTTGTACTCCAGCATTTAGCTCAACACCGCTCTCTTACCACTCAGAACATTCTGAATGCGGTCAACCACCTGGTCAAAAGCTTACTCAGAGCTGCCAACTCTCCTATCATGATATACTTGAATATCTTCAGATGGGCAAACTGATTCGTTTGGCGTACTGGTTGAGCCATAAACATGATACCTTTGAGTTCAACCAAATTTCGCAGAATCGCGACCACTTCCTAAGATGAATCACTCACAAAGACATCGAGTTTAGCCAGGATATTGGCGGGAGAGATGAACCAGTTTCTTCAGTGATTTGCTCTGGCGGACATTCTCAAACTTTTTCTGTTTCTGATTGTAGAGGTTGTCTTCAATGAAAGATAATTATAACTGAAGCATTGGCAGTGAGTCTCTCAAACTCTTGACATCTGCATCGTTGTCCAACAGCTGCGTCTCTAAGGTTGATTTGGCTTGTGAGATCCGCACAAAGTGCTTGTGGTGGGCACCTCTTGGAGACAGGCCTCTTGCTATGCAACAAATATAGAAGATAAGTGGAATTGTGATTGTTATTACTGTTAGTGTTATTGATGTGAGAAGAATTGAAATGGACATCAGAGATAATCACGTTGCTTCTGATAGATTGTTGCTCAAGATATACAACCTCTGAATTTGTGTTTGATATTGTTGCTGTAACTTATTCAGTCAAAGAAGAAAATCTGAATGTCACTGCAATCAGTAAAGATGACTTAAATCGATCGATGAAGATGTATAGAACATAAGTTTTGACGTAAATTTAAAAAATGGCTCTTTCCAGTCCTGGAAGACTTGTTAAGTCGTTGTCAACTTTGCTGACAGTTACTTTGACACACCTAAGCTTCCTTCACGATCCACTTGGTCAAGCTCCCCCATCATGATAACGCCTGGCCATGGTGCTGGATGTACCATGTTACTCGTATAGTTTTCCATAGGATATTTCCGCAATCGTAAAAGAATCCCGGTACAATTGGCGAGATAGAAGTTCCTTATTCCAGTCATTTGGGGATCTTAGGGTTGCGCACCATTCAGGTCCGTCGGTCCTCCAATGTACAGTTTGAATCCAGCCTCGTTCTTCACCTCATCCCACTAATAACGTCAATGTAACATCCCCACTGCATCTTCTTCCCCCGGCCAGCTGATAATCCCGCAAGGTTGTTTTTCCTGATCTGTACTTTGCTGAGCACGCCACCGACTTTGTCTCAGTACTCTTTCTTAATATCAGCAGCATACAGCCTTGTGTCAAATTGTAGAAGACGTAACGTTCATTTCTTCCTCCCACGTAGATCCAATCGTCTCTGCGTCCTACTTATTTGCGGTAGCGCCCTATGTGTCAAAGCACAATTCAGATCATAGCAAGCCAAGCGTATCCAAAGCAGCTCGGAGTCCAAACCCGACATCATTGCGAGACATAGTTGAAGCAAGATGAGCTCATATCTGAAGGGACAAAGAGTAGATCCTCTTTACCAGGTAAAGAGGTCAAACAGGTTGGACCTTTTGTTGATTAGAAGTGGGGAAGATGTTTTTGCACATGAATAGACATACTTCCGTTGCCCTGATTGTCAAACCCCAAAGAAAATCAAGCCTCTTGTTCGTGGCTTTAAAAGTGACCGTTCATTTTCTCGTCGTTCATGTTGAATTCACTTCAGCCCTTAGTCTCTTGCTCCAAGGCAGTACCAACTATGGTCCCGTCATCTTTGCGTTGTTCTTCTCTAATCATCTGCATTTGTAGCAGCCATCTCTTCTGCCCTGTGACGACCCTTTGCTCCAGCCGTTTTCGGGAATTTGTCTAGAGTTATCTGAACCGGTTGATACTCTATAGAAGGCTTGAAGATACTCATTCTGTGTCATAACCACCAAATTCACCTCCGCCGAGGCCTTCTTTGTGGGACAGTCTTCGGTTACCCTTGAGTCTATGCGGGTGGAGGAAGCCCGCATTGCACTCGCTCCAAGTAGTCACGACTCTGGCGCTGATTGTTCATAGTTATTGTTTGAGTCTTTAGGTAGATATATGACTGGTAGAGAAGAATGCAATGAACTGCAAGACTGAACTTAAAACCCGAAACCCGATGCTCATACTTACTAGCATTGATCTGGTGAGACTTATCGGTCTGTTGAGATAAGCTGGGTGAATCCTCTCGGATGAGGCTCAGCATTCAGCACAGCTTAAGTCTAACCCAGATCAGTTGGTGATTCTTTGTGCCCATTTTAGTATTGACACTCAGTCAACGCAATTCATTAATGATTAATCCTTTAGTTAAAACCAGAGAAGAGCAGCGACTTGGACCAGAGTTGTTCTCTGTGCCTTCTTCATTTGAGATTGCCATCCTGTTCATTGCAGAGTAAACGGACTACTGTGTCTCAGAAGTCCACAGTTCGATCTTTTTCTCTTCTGATCTCATGCAGTTTCTGTTGAAGCATCTTGGTGCCTCTGGCTGGCATTCTGCCAAGGATATGAAAGAGAGAAAGATGAATATCAGGGAGCTCGTCAACGTGCACTAAGCATGCTCTGTTGAACTCGCAATCGTTAAAGATCTTCCTCAAAATCGGTAAGACACTTTTGTAGTATTTAAAATCTGACTGCCTGGTTCCCTTTCCTCTGTTCTGCAAGGCTCATGTGCGAATCTTACGCATATGCTTCTCTCAATCACCCGGATCTCGAGGATGGTCATTTCATATAGGCAAGCACAAGGCAGGAGACCGTTGTCGTCGAACCCAGGAGGTGTGTTTTCGCGCTCCGTCATGGGCTAAGGCAAACATTGAAGGAGCGGGCGGCTCCAAGGGGCGGTGTACATTCATAACAATAGGCTCCTGCATGTACTTTTCGCCCAACATTCTGAGAAGCTACCTGTTCTCTGCTTCATGTGTACTTGGTTTGGTGGGATAGGTAGGATTCTTCACCGGGAGTCCATTCTATGATACTCATTGCCTTGTTGACTCTTTCAACCCAGCAGCCACAACCGGAAGCTCAAACTTTCTCAATATCATATTATAGCCAAACAATAAATTCCAGGACCTACAAGGGCAAGTTTCAATGCTTGCTTATCCTCGTGATTAGCCTTCGGCTGGCCATTTATGTGGCCCAACTGTTAATACTCTTATCTCCCGCGAATTAAATCGTCTTAAATCATTTAATTCTTTTTCGTGCTTAGCTGTTATTATCTTTACCGGGAAGAGTTGGGATTCTCATCTCATCTTGCTGCACAGATTCTACCCAGTGACAGACAAAGTCGCCGTTAGAAACATGCTCCGTTACTATGGTAGCCTTCACCAAAGGTTTGAACATGCTCAAACTCGGTCCAAAGACACAGCAGAAGCAGCTTTCGTAGGATTCCAAAACTCCATTTAGGTCAATTGCCCTTAGGGTCCAAGTCAACAAGTAGCAGCTCGGGTAGGAGTCCAGTGGCAGAAGTGACTCTTGCATAATCTCAAGGCACAGTGTAAAGAGGCCAGACTTTGTAGGCCTTTTGCGCGTCGGTAAATTTGCTTTCCACCTTTTTGGATATGGGCTCAATGCAGCAGTCGTTGATGGTACTGAATCAGATTCATTTTCAATTGTCTTGGCATAGAACTTTTCACTACTTGGCATCGGTGAGATCTTGCGTATGCTTGGTGCCCAGATTTGGATTTCCAAGACGTTTCGCACAAATAGAAAGATCTTCCAATTCAAAACCTCCTCACATCCGGTTGCCCTGTCTGTCCACATCAAGCTACTCTTTGGTCCCTCAAGAGGTAGTATATTGAAATATATATTCATTTCCAAAACTGTGAGCAAAATCGGTAGCAAAATGTTTCCATTCTCATAGCGAAGATCACGGAGAAAGAAAGCAAACAAATATAACTACGTCACATTCATAGTGACTCAGTCTTCAATCCACGACTTCAAGCCAAGTGATGCTGTTCTCACGTGAGAAACTCATGACGGTGTGTTAGCACCATTTGCGGCTAGATTGAAGCTTCATGAGTCTAGATGACTGTAGCTTTGGCCGCCTTGAAGCGCAAGTTTGAATAGGTGTATGTTCTCTTTTGACAGACCGGTCAAATACGCGTTCATATTGAAGACAGCAGTAATGTGCCTGTCTGGTGCAATATGCTCAACGCTGTTAGCGAGAAGATAGCCGGAAATAACCTGTCTCATTGAGCGTTGACCTATCAGTCTAGCACCGCATTATCTTTTATCATCTCAAGGCATCTCTGTTCTAAACGTTTGGCATAGTATTTTAACTCCGAAAATGGATTCAGAGGTTTGCTTGCAGCACTGAATGTCATGAGATTGGCTCATCTTGCCTCTGAAATCAGTGGTCTGGTCAATCATAAACCCCTTCTCCTCCTCGGCAGCAAGTTCCTCGACGGTTTTGCCATAACAGAAGAATAATAGTGGGACCCAGTAAAAGTACTCATGCTTTGTCTCTATATCGTTCCGTCATCAAGAGTTGAGCGAATTCTTTCTCAGTCTCATGAGCAGTACGGTTTCTGAGCTTTAGATACTATTGTATTGTAAGTAGAAAGTTTGAATTGTCACGTACGCCCTTGATCTTGACATGGCAGGACTTCTATTGCCGCTGTTCAATGCATTCCCTCTGGACCCTAGTAGATCTTGTAACTCTCATGTCCGCTAATCCTCGAAGCAGAGCGTCTGGCAGTTGGAACGCCTTTTACCAATCTGCAGAGCTGTAATGACTTTGTTTGTCTGACTCTCTGGAAGAGTAGTCCTCTCGCGATAACTCCTCCGCAGCTGCATTTACCTAGAGATGCTCTCAAGCAACCGTGCCTAATATCGTTAATTGCAGGAATGTCAGAACCGTATCTTTCTCGAGTCATGCCTGCATCTTCGAGATTTTAGAATATAACAAAACCCCCTTGGTGTGAAGTTCTCTGAAGGATATCTTGTTCCTTCTAGAAGTCTTGAATCGAGCAATCTCTCAGGGAGAGCAGAGACAGCCCTAAATAACCCCTGGACACCAAACGGTTTCGTTTCAGCCTCCACCGTTGTAGGCGGCGTCTTTTCGTCACCAAACCGAAGCGCCAATCTTACTGGGAACATTAGTCTCTAAGCCCAACACGTCGAGAGACTTAGTAACATAGCCTAATAGAGTTTGCTCTTCTATATGGCGCTCTGAATTTTTTTCGGATAGGACTGTCGAGTGCTTTCAAACCTCTCGTAGTACTGGGACATTGCAACAGCCTGCGCGCGAACAATCTAAGAAGACCATCATCACACTTTCAAAGATTCTAGAACGACGGGCTGCAGTGCCCAGGGGAAGCCTAACTCGGAGCTTCTTCTCTGATCACAAATGAGGGGATGGAAAAGCGATCGCACCAAGCTGAGACAATGCGAAGTCGTTGCCACTTTTATGCAGTTGAGACTGGGGAGGTAAGTGATATTCCTGCCATTTCCTCAACTTCCGTAAGGTGCCAGAGGATAGTGAGGTGAGAAATGAGCTATCATCTTAGATGTACTCGCTTTAACATACTTCTTGACAATCCCACCAATCGCAGTCTGTTGAGATTTCTACTCTTTCGCCCTTAGCGCAACCCCGACGAGCACTGAACCCATCATTTTCGGCGGACTTCACCTGACTGGACAGTATGTCGTCATGTGTTTCCTTGACGACAAACCGAAGGTAAACGGCTTCGTGGACTTGGTTGAAACGCAAAGTGAGCGCTGCGCACGTTTCTAACTTCACAATCGGCAGAAATGAAGATTAACATAGTAAGGTGAACCTATAATAATGATAATTCCCTTTCATATCACTCATGTGGAAGTCAGGGCGGTAAAAAGTAAGCCCTTCGATACACACGGCAAGAGTGGCATCTTGAACAGTACACGGGCCAATCAAAGCGACAGCTATACGGCAGCAAGTTCCCCGGTCATCTTCAATTTCTCATTTGTTCAATTCTGACCAATTCCGGCCCAGCTCTGGCAAAGGATTGTGAATTCTTTCAAATGGCTCTAAACTGCACATTGCATCGCAAGTGGCCCCTTGATTGCGAGGCTCGGTGATCTCATTAGCTCAATGGTTGTGCCAGCCTTTCAAGCGAGCAGTAAAGTAACAAAGTCGTTCATAATATATCTCAATTATTCTCAACGTTCAGTGTAATGGTGATGAGTTGGGAGGTGGAATGGGGGGTCTCACCCTCCCTAATCCCATGCAACTATCCGTAACTAACAACATTCTTCGCAAAGGGCTGGTGGATCTTCACCACCATCCTCCTGGTTGGGTTTTCGTCAAATTGAGGTTATGTCTTTAGAATGTAACGCCAACCACATTCAAGTGCAACTGGATCAAGAACCTTACACAGCTCTTTGCAAATCGGGCACGAGATCACCTCGCCTCATGGCCCTTTCTAAAGCAACAGTTAGAAACAAGTGACTCTAGCGATCTTGTGCACATTGAGGAGGATGGTTCTCGTACCTTTCGTTAGCCTGGAGGGTTCTCAATGCGGGATAGCTTTTGCCGCCCGTAACGCTCCCGGGCGTTCAGACCCAGTATAGTTCGTATATCCGGGTGTCATGTCGTTTTGATATCTGGAATGAAGTCAAGAGAAGAGCAGGATTATCGTGCACAGACTCTCAATCTCTTTCATGTCTGGCAAATATTGGTATTCTTAAAGGTGGCTCTGCTTGAAAACCATCTTCCATCTTATTAGAATGGGCAAAGATTCGGTGAGATTTCATTTGTAGCTGAGAGAAACACGAGGTTTAAACGAAGCGATCTGGAGAGACGGTTGATTTCAAGGGCAGACGTGACCAGAATAACTACTAGAAACAAAGCCACTGTGATCTGGAGCTCTCATGCTGAACGCAAGAGGAATTGCGTCAACAATGGCCTTGCAACACTCTCTAGTCGTTGGTTTGGAGATATTCAGTGAGTAAGGTGCCCATGTTCTTTACCAGAGCAAGCAAACGAAAGTAAAGTATTGCAAGCACCGAGATGATGGGATGGTGTGGCGGTCAGCTCAAAGGTATATAAGATAAAGTGAAGCGAACACAGCGTCCGGCATCGCGTGTTTCTACTCCAATCCTCCTACTGAGTTAGATTGGTAACTTTGAGCGTCGACGCCCAGCGCAAGAAAGCGCAACAGTGTTGTGAGTGTGGACGCAAGTCACACGCAGTAGAAGGAATTGCGGGTGGTAGTCAGCCCTGCGCAAGACGCCGCAAAAGAGTCGTGGACATAAGCCACACGCAGTAAAAGGAATTGCAGATGGTAGTTAACCAAGTTCAATAACTCGGAAGTATAAATAAGTAAAGTATATAAGTAGAAGTAAAGTAAAGCGAAGTTGGAAAGCTGAGAAAATGTGGCGTGAGATGTAAAGAAGATGGAGCTTCTCGGTGCTGGTTCGGAGTTTTAAGCACCAGGCCCAGGACGGTGAATGGGCGACAATGGGCACGCGGGACATTCACCTTCGCTACGGGATTGGCGGCAGTGTTATGGCAGTGAGCGCACGTGGCTTCGATTAATGGCCGCTCGTGATTTGGAGATATTGAAAGGAGGCCATAGGTATGTGCATCGATGCCGTCGCCAGATCGACTTCTGAGAAGCATTTTGCAGGTATGTCCAAGCCAAGGTCGGTGTTTTGGTTCGAGCATCGAGGATGGTTGGACTAGCGATAAGATGTCGCATTTTCTCTCTCTCACGAGTCATCCCTAACTGTGATTTAGCTTCAGGCTACCGTCATTGGAATCAGTACCTCCTCGCCCGACGGAAAGTCCCTTGATAAAATTCCGTTCGATAAGATTTCGATATGAACAGGTAGAAAGGCGGGTATAAGTATACATAGAATCTGAATGTAGACTCGAAGGAGCTAAATTAAAGTAGTATATGTCCGAGATAAGCGGCGAGAAACACATGAGCCCATAGACTCCCTACCGAGACCGTCTCTCAACTAGCCAAGCTTGTTTACCCTTCCCAAGGGAATCCTATTGAAACACAGTAGCCAAGAGGGCAGAAAAAAGAACCAAGCTCCTAAAACTCGCCTGAGAAATCGCCTGCGTGCTTCGTTGTGCTCACGAGCGTGGGTACTGAGATTTATCATTATCCAGTTCCTCTCAAAGGGGTATTATTGACTTACTACTAAAACCATATCCCTCCGTTCTCCCCTCCGGATCACTCTGATCGATCTCCACTCGGATCGTCACATCCAACGCCCCTGCCATGCCCGAAGAATCCAGGCCGCTGGCGGCACTGTGCTTGGTCCCTGCGCCCTGTTCGCCAATATGTAATGGGGAGTGCCCATCTTTCCCGGTCGCCGTCGCGAACTGCGGAGCAACGGTATGCCCGTTTGCTGTTCCGTCGATGTGGCCATCACCTTGGTATTGATCGTTCGACGCCTCGCGGATGATTGCATAATTCCTGCTTGGCATGGTGGAGTGGTTCGCCTTCGCCGTCATGTTACTGTTGCCCGGGTCTTTGTCGAATAACTCCATCAGAGTCTCGTCTGTGCCGGAGTCCAAATGGTGTATCTTGTTCCGCCGAGCGAGGAGGTTGGCAATGGCTTTCGGTGGGGGTTTGTTGGTGATCGCACTACTGACGATGTTGGACATATATCGGTGATCACGCTCAGCTGGGATGCTCAGTTTCGGATTGCTGTAAAAGCGGCCAAGAGCTGCCAGATGAACATCTCCGCTGAGGATGGTGACGCGAACGTCGTATTCTCGGGAAACTGCTTGTAGTCGCAGTATGAGGTCTTTGCGCTCTCTCTTGTGCTGTCTCGCCGTGTAATGGTCGTCGAGATCGTCTATCAGGTCAACGCCTCCATCGAACTTATTAAAAAGACCACTTCCGAAACCGAACCGCTTGTTCAGAAACCGGATGGGTCCGATGATAGGTGATGACAGGATATTTTCTAACCATGCAAGGCGAGGGTACGCGATTGGGACGCCCAACAGCACGATCAAGTGCCTGATACCACCTACTGACCTGCTGAGCTCAGAACGGACTCGGTGGAAGATCAGGTCGTATGTATCCGGGTAATTGATCTGATGCCGAGTTCGCTCCGTTCTCGCGTCAATACCCAGAAAAGCGATGCCTGCGCCGAGCTGCATGTACAGGCTCCGACTTCTCTCCTCGACATAGGGTCCAGGTCGATTGCCAATAATCCAGCAAGGCTCTTCCTCCGTCTTTTGCAACACAAACGTATTCTGCAGCTGTCGAGGATCTGCTCCTGCGCCATTCATCCCTTGGCTATGCATTGTCTGAGGGGCATCGGTCGTGAAGGTGGATACCGGAGGTGGAATGTGCTGCTGGAAAAGGCAGTAATATTTGAAGGCAACCCCACCAATACCACGGAAGACGGCACACTTCATGAAGTGATCCGTATATGAGCCGAAGCCGTCAATGATGTCTGTGCACAAGCAGTTAGCATGTCGCTTCATTGTCCTCACCGAGCATCTCACCATGGTCGTCCCACAGGTTGACTTGAGGTATCTGGCCATTGGCACTGGCAAACGGCTCCTGGCAATACCAATTGACATAGTTATTACAGTAATATTCATCGCAAGCCGCCCTCAACTTTTCATCAAATGGGTGATCTCGTCTTCGTTTCGGATTAGCAATATCCGTCCATGCCTTCAAAGGTCCCTCGCTCCGTACGTAGTCGTTATAGATCTGATCTCCGCCACCTATCATGACATGGAAGGGCTTCTTCTCGTGAACCCTCAGTACGTCGTTCCAGAGCGCGGGACCGTTCCACGCATCCACGTCGGTACCTACCGAGAAGCCGTTGCAGGAATGAAACATTATGCGCATCGACTGGGAAGTGGCCGGTACAACGAACGAACGAGTTGATGCGTTACGGGAGCCTGAAGTGAAGCGCAATCCCGACAGAGCGTACTCCCACCGCGCTTCCTGTTCCTGAAGAGGAACATCGATCTTAAAGCTCCAGAAGGCGTTCAATGGGTCGGCATAGAGCTTTACCCCTCGGTAGGCTTGAGTCTGTGACCCATCACCGTAGCTGGAATCCAGCCCATTGCTCATCAAGTTTCCACCAGTATAGCCATCCGCATATCCATTTCCAGTCTGGCCATAGATGCCGTTGCCAGATCCGTGCGTGATTGGTCCCAGGCATTTCAGACTCAATTCTGGTTCTCGCTCCCCCGGCGTCGTGATGACCAATACGCTGCCGTGCCACCGTCGGGTTTTCTCGCCCTCGCTGCTCAAGCCCTTGTAGTTCAATAACGGCCCGCATCTGACTTCCAAGTCCCCATACGCGTTTACATCGGCGCGCCCCAAACCGGAACCATTCTGTGTGCGAGTGAAGTTCGCAGGATTGCTATTCACAGGGGCCGGTTCGGTCGCATAGGTGGTATCGGCAGTCGGCCACGCTTTTCGATTGTATCCTGCGGCAGCGGTCCGTCGACCTGCTTCCTCGTCATCTGAGGAAGAGTCGTCTTCTTGATGTCTCCATCGATCTGTAAAGGCATGGGTCATGGTAAGGTGTACGTTGATATCAGTTGCGCATTCAGATCGCGTCCGGTTCGATATGGCAAAGCTCTGAGATGTAAAGCTGTCTGTTGATTCAGTGACACAAGATACTCATAGAAGCACAATCTCAAGTAAATGCGATGAAGCTGACTGTCATAAGCGTAGATTGAAACTACGATCTAAAGACAAGTATGATGAGGCTAAAGACAGGTATGAGTAGTACTTGAAATCAAGAAAGGTTTCCACAATATTACAGCCCATTGCCAAGACCCACCGCGTGTCATAGGACATTCATCCATCCCCTGTGGGACGAAATCACAAGCTCGCCCTTCGCAATCCGGCTGAGCCACCAAACTCTGGCCAGGAGAGGTTTAGCGTGAGATCGATGATCACCTCGATCAATTACGGGAAGACCGACGCTAAACCGCTTTCACCGTTCATCATCGCATGTCCAAGTCAGGTACCAAAGGTAGGGTAAATCACGAGCACAGCAGATTATAAGGTCCCTTTTCTGGGACTTGATAGTTCCATCTGGGATTGGTAGAAGAATTTCTCCAAGAGCCTGCCTGAACGTATTGTATGAACTACTCCATCGAAATTGACGGTACGTTGCGCAACCCAAAGAAATGTACCAACGCCACACCGAACAACTGCCTATACGCAAAGGCGATATGACATCAACCTCTGATATGACTCGGAACCCGTCAATGACTCCACAACAACTAGGAAGGAATGGCAGGTCCAAGCACCCCCGCGCCGGCCGCCGCATCAGGCGGAATGGCCCCGCTAGCAAGCCAGATATCGATCAAGGGCTGCATCGGCTCCATGTCCTTCTCTGACAGCAGTTTGTAGAGCATGGCGACTGTCATGAAATGCACAAAACAACTGTTCAGCTGTTTGTCCATGCTCAGATGATAGAAAGGGTTTTCCCAGTGAGCGTGGTAGAGGTGGGCGTAGCATCGAAACATCTGCCGCGTGATGTTCTTGCAGTCGGCCAGAAAGCTCTCGGGAAAGCCACTGGGCTTGCCGACCCAGTCGTTGCCTGCGAGAGTGGAGAGCGGAGTGTTGAGCGTCGTCGGACCTGCCGCGATCGGCGTAGTTGAGCCAGGGGTATTCATGCCACCGGAGGCGTACGTGGACGCGGCGATGGTGGAAGAGTCGGTTGGAAATACTCTTGGGTCGTGGATCTTGCCCACGATCCACTTCTGCACCAGACCGATGTATTGGCACGCTGGAACCTTGATTGGGGTCTTGTCGTTATTAAGCCAGGTGTATGTGTGACTGCTAAGCCCTGTCAGATACCTCCCAGAGCAGGAACACGATAGCTTACCGTCCAGCGGACATTGTTGGGCAAGACCTTGGATTACATATGGCCAGACCAGTGTTGCTGTCGATTTCTTGAATACACTGAAGCAGTCCCGTGAGGAGACGGTTTTGTTCGACGACTGGAAGTGAACCTTAGTCATTGGTTGAAGTGCCGTGCCTTTGACTAAAACCTACTCTGATGCGCTAGCCACTCTCCCAGCTCGACGTGCTTTGGTTGCGCGGCTAAAGTCATGAAGTTTCCCTTCAGGATGAAATTGGTAGCGTGCTTCTCCTTGAAGAAAAACTTCGTTGGCTCATGCTCCAAATGAGCATCGCCACTGTATCCGTCTCCGAGGCTCAAAGCGGACGAGGCCGATGGCGACGTAGTGAAGGAGGGCATGGGTGGGGTATTAGTAATTGGGGATGCATTCTGAGCCGCTTGACCTTTCGGCTGACTGTTTTTGTTGTCTTTATTCGACTGACGCCCAAATTGCCGGCTGCTGATTTCTTGTCAGTAACTTGTTGACAATGTCACGACCCAAGTATATAGCAGTAAACGTTCTATATTAATATTGGCAAAGTGGATCAAGACCGATACCCTCAGAGATATAGTAAACTGCGGCCCAGATGCTCTAAGTCAGGCGGGCCTTGCGGAGTAGTAAATAGGAAAGCTGATGGTGGATAAAGCTGCTAAAGTTCTCCTGTATTGATGCCAAGCAAGAGGGAAAGCAAAAGAGACATTTGATGTCATAACCCGATTTTTATAATAAGCAGGCAGCGTAAAGAAGACCCCGTGACTATCAGGGGGTTTTGAGGGTATGCGGTCTATAACAGGAAACAAGCATAGAAGAATCGTGCTCATGGTACTTGACAGTTCATATAAGAAACAATAATAAGATGCGCTCAACTTACACGCTCTGGAAGAAGGTTGCCATGGTTGGCCACGGCTTTGTATATCAGGGCAGTGACAGTATAAGGGTTCTGCCAAGCAACGCTGAACTGAACGTGAATTTCCCAATTGAGGTTACGCTAAACTAGAGCGCGCAGTTGTCGCGCCACGCTCAATCAGGTAAGGGAAGGTGTAAGTAAGGTGCTACCTAGTTAGCTTACCTACGGAGTAAGGTGAACGAGTTCATCGCGACAACTTCAAAGTTCTCAACTTCGATGCGACCTCATTATTCTACACTTAACACCCTCCTCGTAAGCTTCTCATTTCAATTTCTTTACTTCCTACTAGAAGCCACTACTTTGCTGAGCGTTTAAGCTCGTTCTAAACCTGGGAGTCTGGGAGTAATATAAATCTCAAGTGGCTGGTACTGGTACTCGAATACAATGGCCGAGAACACAGCGCAACCGCCAAAGACTGAACCTTCAGATACTCCGGACAACATGTCTGCCGAAGGAAGTCCCGTAGCAACCCAGGACCAAGCAATGGATAGCATCGAAGACCCTCTGCGATCAAGTGAGGAAGATGGCAAAGAGGATGATGAGACAGCACCAAGTGATCACCAGTCAGGGACGATGGTGAACGGGCATCACCACGAGACGGGAGGGATAAATGGTCATGCCGGAGATGACGCCGATGGGGAAGGCCTCTTTGGCTCCGCATCAGAAGCAGAAGACGCTGGGTGAGACCGCTTGCGTACAATCTCTGATCCGCACACGTTGACACCTTACTTCAGGCCGCTGCGCAAGCTCGATGACGAAGAACTTGACTCTGGAGACGATGAAGATCGGAACGATCGCATGGTGGATGATGCGGATGGCGACATGGATATGGGAATCGAGGGTCATAGCGCCAACATCATGGATGTCAAGCTGGGTCGGCATGCTGTGCCTGACCCTAGCGACGACGAGGTATATCAACTCGATTAGGAGGAACGTCAGTTGAGCGACTTTACTGATCCGAACACTCTGTAGCTCTATCTCCTCAAGTTCCCCAATTTTCTTGGCCTCGAACCGAAGATCTACCGGCACGAGGATTTCCAACCTCCCGTCACAGACCACCACTCAATCGGCCCTCCCTCATCGACCTTCTCTCCCTACTCTACCGCCATCAGCACCATCCGCTGGAGACGTTCACCTCGCAACCCCTCTCGCCTGCAATCCAACGCACGCATCCTCCGCTGGTCCGACGGCTCTCTCACCATGCAGCTGGCCTCGAACGCCACCGAGCAGCTCGAGCTGCCCGCCAAACCTCTCGCCCCGCCACAACGCAACCCGCCCAAACCGACCCCAACAGCCATCAATCGCAGCCGCGCCACGAACGGCGACTCCCACGCCCCATACAACCCCCAACTCGAATCTTACACCTACCTGACCACCCCGCACGAATCGGCCTCCTTCCTCCGCGTCACCAACCACATCACCACCTCCCTCACCGTCCTCCCCTCCTCGGACCAAAACGACGACGCCCTCATCCGCCTTCAAGAGTCACTCGCCGCCGCCGTCCGCGGCAACAAAACCTCCGCCGACGGCGGCGTCGGCCTCATCGCCATCAGCGAGGACCCCGAGCTCGCCAAGAAGAAAGCCGAGGTCGCGGAGCGCGAGAAATTGCGCGCCCAGCGCCGCCGCCAGCAGCAGGAGGAGCGCGAACGCGACCGCGCCAATCGCGTGCTGGGGAAGAGCGGTCTGCGTAGCTCTGGTGGTGGCGGCGGCCTCACGGTCGGAGGGCTCGAGGACGATGATGGGATGGCGACGACCAGGGCGAGGCAGACGAACAGGCCGAAACGGAAGCCGAGACGCAATAGCGAGTATAGCGATGATGAGGACGGGTTTCGAAATAGGGGCCGTACGCGCGAGGATGAGTATGATGAGGATGATGGGTTCCTTGTTGGGAGCGATGAGGAGCCGGAGGTGGTGGAGGGGAGCGAGGATGAGGATGAGGGGTTGGGGGACGCGGATGGGGAGGGGGTGAGTGAGGAGGAGGAGAAGCCGAAGAGGAAGAAGAGTCCGAAGAGGGAGAGGGAGAAGGAAGGTCGAGAGGAGAAGATCGAGGGCGCAGAGGATGGTGGGGTCGCGGCGAGGGGGAAGAGGAGGAAGGTGGTGGAGGATGAGGAGGATGAGTAGTGATACTTGTCACTACGCAGCTGGTGATGCAGGCGTTGCGCCTCTGCTTCCTAGAAGCCATGTTTGTACGTGCAGGGCCGGATGGAGTCTTGTTCAAGCAGGTCATAGAAGCTATGCTCTTACTAATTTACACCCAGCTCCATACCTTCGGATCTTCGAGTTGGTAGTAATGCGCGCCATGCACGCCATGCAAATCGGTATCTAAGCAACTCCTGAAGCCACAGAAATGCCAAACAGAGTCATGCGCCCCGTGTCCACTCTCCCTTCCCCTATCTAGAAATCGATACTCGTAAAAGGCCAGCGGTTGATATTATCCGAGAACTTGACCTTCTGCTTCGACGGCGCCGAAACCACCACCTCGTCGACTACCACATCTGCCTCCGCCGATGAGTCAACCGGCTTCGACAATCCTTCCCGCCCACCAGTACCCAGATCCAGCCCCGCAATCGCCGCCCTCGCGAGCCCCACGATCTTCAAGCATAGATGGTCGCCCTCCCCATGCCTATTCCCATCTGCCTCCGAGCACGGCGACCCCGGCAGTCGTGTATTCTCCTCGCGATGCTTCTGATGCCAGCTCTGCTGCCGCCTCTCGATATCCTGAATCAACCCAATCACACCCCCGGCCTCGGCGCTCCCGTCTTCTCTGCCCAAAACATCGCGTCTAATAACCTTCCGCGCCATCCTTCGCCAATCGTCGGCAGCTAGCTCGATCTCGACGCTCATCGGACAGTCCGGGGCCCGGGTATGCAGGTGCGCCGTCTCCGTCGACGCGTCGCCGATCCGGTACATTTTCGGCCGGCCGTTGGAGGCTTCGGCGTCGATGCTGAGGAGGAGTTTGCGGTAGTGGTCGAGGATCAGCGGGAACAGGGTACCGAGGAGCATGACGTTTTGGAGGGCGGTGGCAAAATTGGCGAGGCAGTGGGGACACTGGATCGCGGTATGGGCGGTGGACGTAGCGGTGCGGAGAGGGGCGAGGGAGATGGGGAAGAAAGGGGGTGGGAGGGATTGGAAGGAGGTGAGGGTTGAGTAGAGGTTCTGCAGGCAGGGACAGGAGGCGTTGTCGGGGGTTGATGGCTCGAGGGTGATTGGATTCGGGGACTGAATGTGTTCGGGAGTGGTGTAGATCAGCCCAGGTGTCGTACTGATTCGTCGCCTGTAAGTTATGGTTGCATGTAGAGGAGCTCTGGCACACCTACCTGAAAGGACTGGGAATGAAGAAGTCGGGCGGTTCCCAGTTTGAGAAATCGATCTCGGGCATGGTGGTTGGCTTAGGCGTACGGATGGAGATGAGCTGGTCTGCGGGCTCGAGAAGGTTGCGCAGCGGGCTGTCACCCGGTATCGGCCACGGCGTTGTATTCGAAAAACCCCCGTTCATTTGCATGATATCCCCAGACGTAGGCCAGGGCTCTGAGACCCCATCCATAAGGTCTGCTTGAACGTCTGACACCTCTTGTTCCTCACTTGGATTGCTGCGCCGCCGCTTCCGGGGTCGCCCCATCGGCTTCTGATCGGAGTAGTGGCACACAAGATCATGTTTACGGCACCGTACGCATTGTGGGAAATCGCCAGAGCACTTGAGCTTTCTGCCGCCTATGCACAGATCAGCTTTGTCGAGTGTTTTCAGAGGTATGTTATGGAATCGCGTACGGCATTCATCGCAAGCAGCGTGCTTCTTGAAGCTCACCTCAGTTGCTTGAGACTGTTGAGCTACCGTGGCTGCCATTTGGCTACACAAGTCAGCGAAGTCAGTATGCTTGATGTTGTGAACAGTTGGATGGTTTCTCCGTTCGATAGCTGTTTTATGACAAAGCACCTTGCAGGTCCTAGGTAGGTACGATAATGTTATCGTCTTAGCGTGTTTCACGGCAAGATCATTTCTCCGTCCCACCCAGCGACTCGAATTCTCACAATCACTACTGAAATAGCTTGTGGAGGAGAAAAGGTAACAGCATGGCGCCAATGGTTCAGTCCAAGAAGCGGAAAGCAGTTACCCGTGATGTCCCAGATCCTAAGGATGAGGTCTCTGGTAGCGAATCTGGCGACTGGGCATTGAACGGCAACTTTTACGACAGTGAAGGGGAAATTGAAGGGGAAGAGGGGTCCAACGGTAGTAAACCTGACGAAGATGAGGAGAGTGAAGAGGAAGACGACGAAGATGAGGAGGAGCTTGACAGTGATGAAGTCCCCTCAGAAGGTCATGACGACACGGGCTTGGCAACAGTCAATGGGTCAAAGTCGCCGGGAAATGGCAGCGGGCCAATCAGTCAAGATAACCTTGGAGTAGGTGGAGATGACAGCGAAGATAATGATCAGCGCAACTATGTGATTACGGAAGACGCCAATGGTAATCCTCGCTACGTGTATGGCGAGATCAATCCCGTCTATGATTCGGACGATTCGGACGCACCCGCAACTACCAATACTATTGGCAACATACCTCTGTCTTTCTACGACTCATATCCACACATTGGTTATGACATTAATGGAAAGAAGATCTCAAGGCCTGCGAAGGGCGAGGCGTTAGATGCGTTGCTAGACAGCATCGAGGTTCCTAAGGGCTGGACTGGTCTCACGGATCCGTCGACTGGAAAGCCACTCGAACTCACGAAAGAAGAGTTAGAGATCCTTAAAAGAATACACATGAATGAAGTGCCAGAAGAGGGATACGATCCATACCCTGATATGGTTGAATACTTCAGTGACAAACTCGAGATAATGCCTTTGAGCGCAGCGCCAGAACCAAAACGCCGATTCGTACCCTCAAAACATGAGGCTAAGCGGGTCATGAAGATAGTCCGAGCTATCAGGGAAGGTAGGATTCTACCATACAAGCCTCCGTCGGGAGAAGATGAAGAAGATCCTGGCATCAAACGCTACGACATCTGGGCGAACGAGGAATCAAGGCCAGATCATCCTATGAACATACCAGCTCCAAAATTGCCTCCGCCTGGTTACGACGAAAGCTATCATCCACCACCAGAATACTTACCTGATAAGGCAGAAGAGGCAGCGTGGGAGGAGGCTGATGAAGAAGATCGAGAGAAAGAATATTTACCGAGAAATCATGACTCTCTAAGAAAGGTACCTGGCTATGATAGGTTCCTCAAAGAGAAGTTTGAACGCTGCCTGGACCTGTACCTTGCACCGAGAGTACGACGAAACAAACTCAACATTGACCCCGAGTCTCTGTTACCGAAGCTCCCAAACCCCGATGAGCTCAGGCCATTTCCGACAACGTGTGCAGCACTGTTCAGAGGTCATGAGGGTCGCGTACGAAGCTTAGCGATTGATCCTTCAGGAACGTGGTTAGCAAGTGGTGGGGATGATGGGACGGTGCGTATCTGGGAACTGTTGACCGCAAGGCAAACCTGGAAAGTAAAGCTCGGAGATGAAGAAGCTGTAAACGTGGTGCGATGGCGGCCCGGAAAAGATGCTATGATACTATCAGCAGCAGCTGGTGAGAATATCTACTTGATTGTGCCGCCGCAAGCGAACCCAGAGATTGAGATCTCAAGCCGTGAAATACTGGATGTCGGTTGGGGTTACGCGGCAGGCACGAATACGGCCGCTACCAATGGTGCAACAAAACCCGATGCGCCTGCGCAGTGGACACGGCCAGGGTCTCGCCTAGAGGATGACGGGGTCCTTGTAAAGATTGGCCTCCGCAGCAGTTTGAAAGTAATCACATGGCACCGTCGCGGCGAGTACTTTGCCACTGTCTCTCCCCAAGGTCAATCGCGGGCCGTCGCGATACATACACTCTCAAAGCATCTCACTCAATTACCGTTCCGTCGACTGAAGGGTTTGGCACAATCAGCCCAGTTCCATCCATCTAAGCCTATATTCTTCGTTGCTACGCAGCGTATGATTCGAAGTTACGATCTCTCAAAACAAGAGCTTCTAAAAATGATACAGCCGGGAGCCCGGTGGATCTCGTCCTTTGATATTCATCCGGGTGGAGACAACCTCATTGTCGGCTCGTACGACAAGAGGCTACTCTGGCATGATCTCGATCTCTCGACGCGGCCTTATAAAACTCTACGATATCACAAGAAGGCTATCAGAGCAGTCAAATTCCATCAAGGCGGCCTTCCTCTTTTTGCTGACGCGAGTGATGATGGCAGCCTGCAGATCTTCCATGGCAAGGTCGTCGGGGATCTGATGGAGAACGCTACAATTGTACCGCTCAAGGTTCTGAGAGGGCATCAAGTGAAAAGAGAGTTAGGTGTGTTGGATATAGATTGGCATCCACGTGAGCCTTGGTGTGTCAGTGCTGGAGCAGATGGGACTTGTCGGCTCTGGTCTTAAGAAGGGTGTTGGCCAATAATGCCTGATTAATTGACGAGGTATCTCTGTCAACAGGCAACTATCTTACGATCAGGATAGAATGAGATATCAAAGAGAGTACTATATCCGAAACATGTTTTTCAAACCGATGCGCCACATATTGTCCGTTCAGGTACCACGCTCCCTTCATAACGGGACCAACTAGGGCTACCTGCTACTGAGAGAGACCTCCACTACCCATAGAAAGACCAAATCAGAATACCATTCCATTCCTTCATTAGGATGGCTAGACAACCTTGACGCGGCCAGTTACGCGCTGTTAGAACGCTCCAACAATTTTGTGATCTTCGCTTCCGCAGCATCTGCCTCTTTCTCTTCCGCTGAGCCCATCTTCTTCAGCACTTGCAAAGTTTTGGTGATAGGAGACAAGCCACCGTCTTTCTCCCCGGATTGAGTCACAAGAAACTCAAAGAGGGCCGATCGCGTTTTTTCTCCGAATCATGTTCGTGGTGCTCTTTAACAAACTCCGAGTAGACTCTCAACATTGCTTCACTGGACCCTTCATTCAGCATCGCATTGCGTAACGTATTAGTGAATGCCAGCCCCTCTTTGGTTTCTTGACCTCCGTCACAAAGTGTGCTTGCGTCGCTGAAGCGCTTTGTATCGTCATGTCTTGCTAGATCTGACGCGTCAGGTGGCGATTGTCCACCCTCCAGAGTGAGAGACATGTTGCTTGAGTCTGAGACTTTGTTGGAGCCGAGATCTACATGCGACGTCGCTGCTTCGCATACCGTCTCTGTATTGTCATTCTCGATTTTTTTTTCTGGCTTGTTACGGGCCGCCCACTCTTCTTCCTCGTCACTATCGTATGTGTCTCTCCTATCACGGGCAACGCCGTCGATAAAAGGCGATGCGTGAGCGGGTGTCTCGTAGTGACAGATGGCTGAAATGTGCCGTGTCCCACACACAGGCAACTCCAACGAATTGCTCACGGACACAACCGCTTGCCTTTCCGTTGCGTTGACTTCTGCATGAAGCTGTTGACCTGCGTTCTCCCCAGCGAACTTGGGCACAGACGCTGTCGCCCCTGCAGAACCCCACAACAGTGAATCCCTCCATTTCAGAAGCAACATGTGGGCAATCTCCGCCACCTCCGTCATCATTCGCAACCCACCGCTGAAGTCAAGGACCCACTGAGCCAACATCGACACCACCACAACCTTGAAGCCAAGCTCCTCATCCCATTCTGGTAAGACGGTCGCAGAGTCGGTACTCGCTTTGTCGAGATCGGCATCCCGAAGCATCTCAAGCAGTCGTCCGACACTCAACCACACTACTTCCTTACCACAATCCCAATACCGAGGCAGTAGCTCTATCTTCGACGAAAGTCTCTCAAACCGCCGAACGAAGAGCAGTCTCTCTGCGGCGTCGTATCCGAGTATATACATCACCAGACCGTCATGCTGTCCCTGGCGCATGGCGGGAAGGTCCTTGAACAGCAGTATTCTTCGCTTGCCGGTGGGCCCGATGTCAAGGCTCAGGTGCGTAACGACGTCCTCGGAAGAGACCTCTCGGATGGAGTTTCCTACCAGAAGCATGTTGTTGTTGGTCCGCTCCTCGAACGACATGTCATCCTCCATCCAGAGCAGGTATTTGGCCCAGTCTGTCTCACCCGCTTTGGTGACTAGGTTGGGGAACGGCGGCAGTGCCATGTCGACGTCTTCTAGCGAGTCTGGTGTTGCTTGGCCGTCGCTGGTACCATCGACCGTGTCTGACAAGGAACCTGCATGGACTCAGCTCAGAAGTTGAGTCAAGTTACTCGTTGTCATGCATGGGATGCTTACTATTAGATCGCTGTCTCGCAACACCCCTCTCACCAACACCTGTATCGCCCTCAACACCCGCCCCTCTACTCTCAACCTCTGCGCACCCAGCTTTCAAGCCCTCCAAAAGCTCCGTCAACGCCGCCCTCCTGAACGAGTACGAAACGCCATATCGAACACTCCCCAGACCTATCTTATGGCGATGAAGCCCAGGTGGGGTGTCTGCCGCACTGCTTCTGGCATCAACACACCCCACTCCATCAGGAAAGCCGGGAAGCGTCGGCCAGGATCCCGGCATTGTTGATGACATGTCCCCAGATACAAGTTGCTGTGTGGCTATCACTAGTCTGAGAAGGCAGGAAAGAGTGAGCACGAACTGATGTTGTCAGGTTTTGTGTGGATCTATCTCGATAAGTGGAGGTAAGGGAGATGTAGGAAAGAGTCTGGGGCTGGTAGGAAGGGCATGTTATATAGCCGATGTGAATCCACTTCGACCGCTTGTGAATAGAAGCGCTCTTGAGTCACAAGTGTCGACTTGGGTCAACACTTGACGGGCAATGGAGTGGGGTGTTGTGGTTTGAGAGTGTCTTTGCTGTGTTGATGGGATGGCTGGATTGGGTGAGAGTGTTAATCTTCGGGTATTGGGTGTGCTTTGGTCGGTGAGGAGAAGGACCTCTGGTAACATGGTGACTGTGAAGTGATGGTGGAGTTCGATGACATCGGGTTGTGGCTCTGGTCACGGGGCGTGGAAGAGAGAGCTCTCTGTCTGGGCAGGGCATGACGTGTGATCCGGTGTGGGAATCAAAAGTCTTGAGCGAACCTAGAAGCGACGTTTTGGTTGATATATGTTCGAGATGCCTGATAGAGGAGCTCGACGTCAAGGCAGCTGATCCACATAAATACATCAATGTTCAGGTATCATCAAGATTCTCCCTATGTCATCCTGGAAGCCTCAGCTTAAAATCTTCCTTCCCACTAGCAAAAACGCCCCACCCCTGAAACATTTTCCGCCAACCAACACCAAAACAACCGCTCAGCCCTGGCCCACACTAACAGCCCTCCTCCTCTTCCTCCCCTCCACACTCACCCCTCTCTGCTGCACTCGATACGCACCAGCAGTCCCCATGCCCATATCCAACGGCTTCCTCCTCCTCACAACCTGATACCCCCTATCGAGCTCCACCTCCACCGCACAGCGCACCTTCAACGCCCCCACAGCCGGCCAGACGCTCCTCTCCCCACGCAGAATCCAATACTGCAAACTCTCATGCGTCGGATGTTCCAACAACTTAACCAGATCCGAGGGCGCCAGTTCCGGCACAAGCGTCAAGCTCGCGCCGGGGATCGTCTCGTCGATCAGCAAGCGGCGCACAGGAGCGGGCAGCAGACCGAGAACGTCGAGCTGGTTGAGGCGATGATGGATCTCAAGCGTGATGAGTCTCAGCAACGGCGTCGTGAGGTTCCACGACCCCATCGCATGGCGGGCATTGGGCGGGCGATGGTGCAGGTCGGAACGCAGGAAGGGCGCGATGTAGGGACGGGCTTGGGAGACGATGAAGTGGTTTACGTTGAAGAGCTCCGCGATGCGGCTCAGCGGCGAGTCGCGCTCCGTGTAGCTGGCTTGGCGCCATGGCCGGAACGTGATGCCTTGCGCTGAGGCCCAGGGCACGATGGTGCCGCTTTCGTCTTTGCATTGGAGGGTTACGGGCGGGTAGAGGGTTGCTGAGGAGGCGTTGGAGGCGAGGGCCGCGGACCAGATAAGCTGGGTGGGGAAGTTAGTATGGGAAGTGGTGCGGTATCGGGGAGACGTACGACGTTCGGAGCGGTTAGGTAGTTCAGCAGATTCGGGACGCCGCCTCTTCCGGAGGTGGCTACGGTGATGTTGAGGACTCGTTTGGTTTTGGTGTAGGCTTCTTCGAATGTCATGTCTCCGACGTTCGCCCGGACGCATTCTTCCAGTATATTCATGTCTAGGAAGTAGCCCTCTCGGAGGAAACGTCTCACTCGTCGGACCAGCGTCCGCAACAGACTGTTCTTATTGTCGGTCTTGCTCTTCCCAGCGGTTCCATTCCTGGCAAAGGCCGTCAGGTCAATACCGTCGCCATTGACAAAATCTAGGAGCTCTTCCTCTGTATGTATGCCCACCAGCGCCGCGATCAGCGCTCCTGTGGCCGTACCGGTGATGATCCGTGGCAGCAAGCCTCGGAGGTGCAATGCCTTCACAACCCCCAAATGACACAGGCCGAAGATCGCTCCTCCTTGCAACACAAGTGTAGACCGCCCGAAAGCCTGCCGAGTATCGTGGAGGAGGTCGAGTTTCGCCTGAGAGGTAAAGCCGCTCTCGAGACTCGGTGTTGTTGGAAGCGTCGTGACATATTCAATGGCTAGAGCCACTTGAGTGATGTAGTCTTCTATTAGGAGCTTCGTTCCAGCATAGGCGCGATTGAAGAGGCGCGGGGCGGTGATGTTCCCCAGGTTGCGCACGAGACCGGACCGTAGCAGACTGACGAGAGTGAGGATATCTCCGTCCTCTCGGGCTTCGATGATGGCCTGGAGCCGTTCGTAGATCAACCGGTAGTCGTAGTATTTACTCGCCGCGTTCTGCCGCCTGGAAGTTGCAATCAGTCGATCGGCTCCTATAGCTCAGGGCGCATAACCCGAAGTCAACGACATACCACAGGTCGGACCCAAAAAGCTCATCGAGCTTAAAGGCGGCCTCTTCCCAGTCCTCGTACGACTGTGCCTGGGCGAGGTTGTCCAGCAGGACATCGCGCGGCTTCTTTTTCGTCCACCATGAGAAGGCTTTCTAGAGGACCAAACAATCAATACGAATCTCGCCTTCTGACTCGGAATCATGGGAGGGCGTTTTTCAGCACATACAGATCGCCAGAAAAGCGCAACGTCAGCAAGGGTGCTGCATATTGACGCCAGCATGCCGATTCATCAATGATTTCCAATATAACGAACTCGCAATGAGTAAGCTACATTGTCATTTTTTTTTAGATGTTCCTTTTCATGGCATCCATCGAACCATTATCTATCATGGGGTATTGGTGCCGGAATGGAGGGCTCCAGGTGTTGGCTTCCACTGTCACATGCAAAAGTTGGGATGACATGCGTGAACACTTGGGACGATGTCCTGTCAACGTTGAATTGAGATTGACCTAAACCTCCAGGCTAGGGTTCGAGATTCTGGATTATGAACTCGATTCTGTTATACGGAGCTTTATCATTGACTTCACTACGGACTTGATTGCCTTGAGGTTGCCTTTATTGGACTTAACGGTCATCAGAATTCAAAGCCCTGAAAGCCAAAAGGATCGCATTACAGGAGACAGTTCTAATGACCCCGCCGTTTGTCGCATGACTGGCCAGGGAAGCTGAAGAGTTGGATGACCTGTCTAGATCTAGATAGAAGCTGTTCACATGGTAGACCGGAAAGGTTCCCTTTGCGCGAATGGCAGAGACTCCCCAACAAGGGTATCATCTAGTACACAATGACCTCCTCAGAAATGCGGAAACCTGGAGACTCCTCCATCCCAGGCCGCTAGTGGGACACATTTTCAGTATGTCAGAAACTATGAGAGACACAATAAGTTCGGTGAGACTGAAGCCTTTGTAGATTTCGTCACCATGGGATGGCTATCGAGCAGCGGCCGTCGATATTCAGCGTAGACATAAACAATATAGAGAACAAACGACTGCACAGATCGAATATCGAACGGAAGCAGGACAAAACCCCAAACTCACTTATTTCTGACCGCTTGATGTCCCGTGAACGCCATTCGTGGAGCCCCACTTCCACACTTTTCTATCAAAATCCCACTGTACAAAGAGCATAATCAGACTGGCAAGCCAGCTGAATAGTGTATCCACAAACCGGTTGTTCCTAGGGCTTCCACCAAGTGCGGTTGCCTTCATTGCAGCAGAGAGCAAAGAGGTGGCGACCAGATACTCCCCATTCTCCAGTCCCTTAACACTTGCCGCAGCCACCTCGTCCTCCGTTTGCCCATCGTCTCCTTCCTCAAGCTTCTTGGTGATGGCGGGCTTAATCTTATTTTCCTCCTCGTACATCGGTGAGAAGATCGTGCCAGGAAAAATGGTGTGGATCTTTACGTCAACCTGAGAGTCGAGCGAAGGGTCTTTTCGTCTCGCACCGTTGTAGAGCTGGAGTTCCTGAGACAGCGTATCGGACAGACTACGGAGCGCTGCTTTGGATGGTGCGTACGGGCTATAGCCGAGAAGAGGGTAGAATGCCAGGACTGAAGATGTGAAGATGAGATGTCGAGGTAGGGATGAGGCGGAGGAAGGCGTTCCGGTAGTTTTCGTCTCACGCTCTTGAGGAGGTGTCGATCCGAGCCACGCTTTGAGTATTGGGTGGGCCATATACAGAGCCGAGAAGTAGTTCGAGTCCATCTCATGCTTGTGGCGCGTAATTGGGGTATCAATGAACAAAGTCGGATGCGAGGTGCCCGCGCAGGCCCATACAATATCTGGCGGCATGCCGTGGTTCCAAGACGTGACCTCCTCTATGACCCGTGCTGCTGCCTCAGGGTCCATAAGATCCGCGCTGATGAAATGAAAGCGTTGCAGTTGAGGGTTCCGTGCTGCTGACTGCGACGTATTCATCAGATGATTTCCGCTGTCTGATGGTGATGCTGACATACTGCTATATATTCGACAACAGCCTCGAGCTTCTTGACGGTCCGAGCAACGATCACCACGTTTGCTCCTTTCTGTGCAAGCAGTTTGGCAACTCCCTTTCCCATCCCTTGGGAGCCTCCGGTTACAATGACTGTCTAGGAGAGCTATCAGCAAGTTGTTGTCTGCACCATTGAATTGAAAGCTTTTACTTACCCGGCCATTGACGGGGAAGTGATTTGCTCTTCTAAAAAGGCCCATTCTATCGGCCCCTAGAATAGCAATAAAAACACAAAGCAGCACTGACGTCCAGAAAAAGCCAATTGCCATTGAATCGAGTCACAAAACGCGTTGGGACGGTTTGTAGAGGGAAGGGGCCGTTAGGATGCATTGTTGTGGGCATAAATATTGCACAAGGATGATTGTAAACTTAGCGCAAGTTTGGCGATATCGATAAGAGTTTCCTCGACGAACATTCTCCGTTGCACGCATTTCCTAAGTTGACGAAATCGGAAAAAATGGGCAAGAAAAGGAAAGCCTCTGGTCAGCCCTTCGGTCATACCAGCCACCAGGAAATCGAAGATGCCGATTCCAAGCTCCGAATTACTTCCTATGAAGACGTCGCGGACTCGGAGGATGAATTTCACATCAACAGAGACAAAATCTTGTTAGACGAAGGGCCAGAGCAGAAGAGACGTAGGAAGATTCAAGAACAAGGTATTATTATCCAGCGTCAGTTCTGCTTTTGGTCAGCGCTGACTCACTGGGCAGACAAGTTCCTTGAACAGTCCGACGAGGAAGTGCTAGCCTACTCGTCCAGCGAGGATGTTGAGAATGAGGACAACTACGGATCTGACTCTCCAACCGAAGACACGGCACCCATGCAAAAACAAGCACGGCAAGGATCCGACTCTGAAGCTTCAGCGCCATCAGAAGATGAAGATGCCGGGGGCTGGGGTGCCTCCAAGCGTGATTACTACAATGCAGACACCATTGAGACGGAGGCCGATGCGTTGGAAGAGGAGGCGGAGGCGAGGAGACTACAGCAGAAGAGGTTGCAGGGGATGAGTGAGGCAGACTTTGGCTTTGATCAGGCGGAGTGGTTACAAGCTGAGGGAACTGGTGGAGATAATGATGAACCTGATGATCGGGGTGGTGTCGTTACGGAAATTCTACCGCAGCTGGAGATCACGGAAGATATGAAACCAGAAGATAGAATTAGGATCCTCAGATCCAGGTATCCGGAGTTCGAGCCGTTGTCGAAGGAATTCTTGGAACTACAGCCCATGCATAAGGACTTGGCAATCGCAGCTGCGGGCGCTGAAGCAGTAATTCGTCACGACCAGTCTCCGACATCTCTCGCGCGTGGTAAGGAGCATAGGCGGGTGAAGTCTGGTATGACGAGCGTGGCAACGATCAAGTTCCGGGCTCTGTCCGCATATCTCGGTGCGCTGAGCATGTACTTCGCGCTCCTAACATCAACATCCAGGAACGGTCAATCTGTTTTGATGGCTCTGCCGCCAGCCGAACTCCGGGATCACGCAGTCATGGATAGCTTGGTCAAATGCCGACAAGTGTGGGAAAAGGTCAAAGACCTTCGGATACCAGACACCACTGAGATGATAACCAACGGGGCAGGTTCGGAGGAGAATACTGAAGCACTATTGGGTTCCCAAGATAAAGCGCAAACGGACGTTACCGATCTACCTAGTAGCCAACCAGCCAAGAAGAAGAAGAAGAAGACGAAAGCCCAGCGTATCGCGGAAGCTGCTCAAGCCGAAGCCGAAGCGCGCCGTGCAGAACGAGCGCAAAAGGTCGAAGAAGAGCTTGCCACACTCTCTCATCTCGCGAACACTACAAGTAGACGGAAAACGAAATCATCTTCGTTGAATCAACTGCAGGGCAACGATGGCGATTCCGACTTTGGCGAGGAGACAACCCTCACACCTCATGAAGCTGCAGAGAAAGCCAAGCGTAAGAAAAGTCTACGTTTCTACACCTCTCAAATCACACAGAAGGCGAACAAGCGGGACGCTGCAGGCCGAGACGCCGGTGGAGATGCGGATCTACCTTATCGAGAGCGCCTAAAGGATCGGCAGGCGAGATTAAACGCCGAGGCGGAGAAAAGAGGCAAGAGTAAAAGCAGGGCTAAGGGTGCTCCCTTGGGTGGAGACAGCGACGAAGAAGACCGCCGAGTAGCTATGGAGCTAAGGGACGAGGGAGGCAGTGAGGAGGATTATTACGACATGGTTGCCGCAAGATCCAAGAAGAAGAGGGCGGCGAAGAAGGAACTAGCAGACGCACATCGGCAAGCCCTCGAAAGTGGCGGCAGAGTCGAAGTCAAGGAGGAGTTGGCGCCGGATGGGAAGAGGGCGATCACGTACGCGATCGAGAAGAATAAGGGATTGGCGCCGAAGCGGAAGAAGGATGTGAGGAATCCGCGGGTGAAGAAGAGGAAGAAGTTTGAGGAGAAGAAGAAGAAGTTGGGCAGTATGAGACAGGTTTATAGAGGCGGCGAAGGGAAAGGTGGTTATGGAGGCGAGTTGACCGGCATTAAGAAGGGCTTGGTCAAGAGCGTGAAGTTGTAGCTTCAATTCTCAATCAATCTATGCACCCTGACAGTGTCTTGTGAGGTACATTATTTGTTCGCTGAGGCTCAATAGCTACATAGGACCCTCCTCCGTGAGCACATTTGCTTTTCAATGAGATTGAGGCCGGTAAACGTTAGCGCGTAATCACCTAACAATGGCAGTTCTACGGAGTAAGGTACTAAAGAAACCGAGATCTCTCAAGAAATTCTGCGATTTGCGGCACAGATGCCAAAGATCGAAGTGCTATGGGACGCAGTTGCTTGTCGCCACAGAAAATCCCGCACCATTCACAACGGCGAGGCTACATATGTAATCTGATACGAGGGCAATGAGTGGAGCATCAAAAGCACAGGACGCCAGGCAGGCGTCACCGGAACCCTGACCATTCATCTCCCTTCGATCACCACTCGTATAGTAGAAAGGCGAGTGTACGCGAGAGTGGGGTTCAAGACGAGAATGAATACTTGAACCCTTCAATGCCCCCTCAACTTTCCCACCAAAAATCCAACGGCAGAGCCTCGTCAGACAAGTTACTTCGCGAAATATTGCCTCGGTTTCTGCAACTGAACGCTGCGCCGCCCTGACACGTCACCGTCCTGTCCGGATCCGGAGCCTTGCAGTGCTCCGGCGCCTCGTGCAACAATGGGCGACCAGTGAGGGCGAATTTTTTTTGAGCTAACGCATGGCTTTTGCCCAAGGTTGCAACATTGCAGCTCAGGTAATCCTGCCGCCGAGCCTCATGCAACTACTGGTGCACCCGGTTACGCTTTTCCAACTGTGGATGCTGCTAGCATCGAGCTGCGGTTCGATGAGTCAGGGTAAGCCCTACTTCTCCACAATGGAGATGACTTGCTCTAAGGACCTGAACACAGATCTCACGGAAAGAGCGTCTCACGCATTCCCGAACAATATGTCTGCCTCTGGCCCGGGTGCGAGGTCACTTGCAAGCGTGTGTACGAACTGAAGAGACATGTCAATCGACACAAACCCCGTCGTTGCTGGTACTGTCCAGTTAGTGGATGCGAGTTCTCAAGTGATTACCGAAAAGCCCGCGATTTGTGGTACCATCGGTACAATCGGGTGCATGGACCTTTTACAGGGAAAATAATAGACAAACGCACAGCCATATCTACCTTGCTGGGATTCTCGAGGCCCTATAAGCTGCGAAACCACCTTCGTGAGCATCACAGCGTAAGTGTTCGTATCTCTCTCAATTCGCCGTAGCTGAAATGGATATGTGTTATCTCTTGATCAATGATAGCTGACATGTTCCAACCCTAGTACAATGACCCTGAGGCTGTCGAGTCACTGATGGGTTCGAATCCGGAGCCAGTAGCACCGGTAGTGCTAAAGCTTTTCCGCACCGGTGAGATATCTCACAGGGCAGACCCAAGAGCTGTAGAAGCCCGGAATACCACTGGCGAAAAGTACCAATGGTACGTTGCAGAACTTACCGAAGTTCACGATACGCCAAACCAGGAGACAGTCACATCATCCAACCGCGAATCTATCGTGTCCTGCGCCGCCCTAGTTGAAACTACACTCGCACCTGCCAGCGGGTCAAGCAACGACTTTCTTTCTGCTCCGGAGCAAGACCAATTCAATCCCTACCTGGAGTCCCAACTGGATGTTACGAACGAAGGAAATTGGGTCTACCCTACCGAGGTTCGGCAGACTGACGACTCTACATCCTATCTCGTCTGAACCAACTTCCATGAGGCCTGAGCATGGGCACACCTCCGGGAAGTAAAAGTGGACATTCTTTTGATTTTCTTACAGCAAAAATCGTAGTCATCCTACACACTATTTCGTTCCACCTCCAATTCTTCGTGTTACAATGGTGGATTTCAGCAGAGAACACCCTTTATACTCCCTGCTCCAAATTTTCAAAATCTTCATCGCAAGTTCAGCACACACCAAAGCCAGGAAAGTTTGTTACAAGGTGGAAATGGACACTCGTTGTTTCCTTCAATCAGCGATAGTCAATTGATATGCAGTAGACTCTACTTCTGGCTCCCGACTCGTCATATTTTCAAGCGTATCTGGCGGAGAACACTCTTTACGCTTCCTACCTCATGAATTCAGTGTTTCATTACCATCCTAGCACATCCTTCCGCAAGATCTGTGCTCCAATGCTACGTGTCTGGTGATGTGTCTGCTTCGTGACCGTTCGACAGAGGCCCACTTGAGTCTGATGTATTCGAAGCATCGTGGGGGCCATCCTACTACGCAAAGGCTCTTGTCAGCACTGCGGATGATCCGCCACTCTGCCTCCTCGCGCGCTCGCTCTCTCGCCCGTGTCCTACCCATGAGCCCCGACTACATCGACTCATCCTTCATACCGCATCATGGCCTCTCCGTGACTATACGCTCACCATGGCCACGTCGATGTAACGTAGAGTAGACTAGAGTATCACGGACCAACATGCATCTCAGTTCACGATGCCATACAATCCCAGTTATCGCCAAGCCCTCATCCTGATCTCTCCTTTCTTATAACCTACCCCAACCCGACCAATCCCATCCATTCCCATCGTCATGAAAGCCTCATTCCCATTCTCTTCTCTCCATCCTATTCAAATATGTGACCCTTCCTCTCATCACTCCCTCCTCTCTCCTCTCCGCCTTCCCTCATGCCCTTACCCTCCTTCCTTCCTGCCTTCCTTCCGCTCCCTTTTCACATCACACCCCACACTCTCCTAGACACACCACCAAAACGCCACAAACAAGCACCCACACACTACCTTTTTAACCAATCCCCCGCACTATCCACATATTCGAACACTCCACACAAATCCATACAGGCCCAACCCGAATCGAGCAGAGTCGAACGACGCAAACCCATCAAGAAGGGCATACGCATGGTTTACCTTGCTGTGACTGCTTACCAGTAGAAACTCCAGGCTTCTATGCTTATCGCGTATGGACTGGAGGGAAGAATGCACGGGGAAGGAGGTGGGGTTAGGGGCTGACTAGCGGCTGGGGAGACTGGGTGCGGAAATGGGTGACTTGGGCAAGAGGACAGGAACGACCTGGATAGATGAACCAGCGTCATAGAACTCAGTAAAGCAAGTTGTCGGACTTGTCCAACTCTCCGAACTCAATCCTGAGAAGTCGGATGGCTTCCGTTGTATCTGTTTCCGCCAAGGCGTGCGTGTCTGAAGACCTTCAACTATACTCCGCAGCATCTTAGCAGAAAGGTCCCATTTCCGGCATCCAAGCTTATCCACGCTACGCCGCTATGCTATGCAAGATATATCGCCCTCAATGGCACACGACGTACACAGTCCCCCAGTTCCCATAAAGCATGACAAGTAGCCAGCCCTAGAACCCAACCTTCAACTCCCCAACACATCCCTCAACACCTCCCTCACATCCCTCCGATCTTCCCTCCCACCATCCAACATCTCCTCCCCCTCCATATCCACAGCCAGCAAGTCCCTCGCGAGAAACCGCCTGGCTATCCTCTCCTGCTTAATCCATCAGCCACCCACGTCCAGTCTCGTCGTGCAACGCGGATAAAGCTTACCGCAACCTTCAGATCTTCCGCCTCCCGGTCCGACATCGTCGCGCAGGCAGCAACAAGATCCTCGCCTCGTGCAGAGAGTAAGATCAGTTCTTCGGCACGGTCGATGATGGCGGGATTGATGCCGTTTAGGGCGGCGCAGCTGCAGAGAGTAAGTCCGTGTAGGACCCAAAAACAGGGAGGTAGAGTCAGGGTACGAACATGGCGCCGAAGCTGGAGATACTGCGTCCTGGGCGGAAACTGATCCTGTCAGACAGTCTTGTATTTGTGAGCTCCATGGAGAGGGGTCTCACTTGTAGAGGTAAGTAACCTGGTCCTCGACCGCTTCAGCCTCGTGGTCGACTCTGACTTCCATATGCCCATATGCCAGTGCCGGCCGAGGCGGAAGAAAGCCGCTTTCGAAGATCTCGTGGAAGTGTGTGGCGGCGAGGACTTTGGGCCGTTCGTCGCCGAGACTGAGAAGGTGCTCGAAGACGCCGCATGCGAGACCGGCGCCGTCTTTAGATAACTGGTTTCAGCGAACATATGTTATGGATTCATTCATTCGGGCAACATACCGCAAGAATCCGTGCCCTTGCCAAACTCATCGATGATAATGAGACTTCGGCTTGTGGCTAGTGTCATTGCCAAAGTAACTTGCTGAAGGTCGATCATAAACGCGCTCTGCATCTTGGATACTGTCTCTCGGGTTGCTATGCGCGTTAGAATCTTGTCCGTCAGCCCGATCCTAGCGCTATCTGCAGGAACGAAGCTGCCAATATGAGCCATGTAAACGATCAAAGCAATCTGTTTCAGGTAGACACTCTTTCCAGAGTAATTGGGTCCCGTCATCATGAGCATGCTGGGTCCTTCGACGTTCTCGAAGGTCGACTGCGGTTGTGAGCTTTCGACGACCGTTCCACTCTCTTGGTTGATGCCGTCGCGTAGAGGTTCGCTGCCGAGCCCACCAACCAGGAACGTATCGTTGGCGACATATGAAGGAACCGCCAGCTCTTGCAATAGGTGGCTAATGAGATCAGTAGGCTTCCATCAGCCCGGGGTTACTGGCTGACTGACCGGCCACCCTTTATGCGAATGATGTTCTGCTCTGTTAACTTGGGCCGCGTCAATTTGTACTGCCTGGCGCCTTGCACAAGTGCAAGAAGACTGCTTTCAAGTTAATAGGAAGTTCAACCCCGGAGCGACTGCGAACAGGGGCTTACCTATCCAGTTCGCCACAAATATCCGATGCAGCGGTAAGCAAGTCTTCATGTTCTAGCACTCTTTGTGCAAGTTCGTGGACAATCTCTATCTCCTTGTCTGATTTTCTTAGTATAGCCAGTACTCTCGAATTTTTGTACGTACCACATATCAACGCATACATGTCTCCAAAGGTTTCGTCCATCTCCCTCATACGGAAATCCTTATAATAAGCCCTCACTCCCGTGGTGAACATCTTGTCCCAAGTCCCTCCTTCGTCGTCTTGGCCTTCGTACGTACCAGCACCTGTCTCGGCATCCAAGGGCATCGAGATGAGAAACCCAATCTGCGGAAAGAAGATGACGTTGAGGTCAAGACTGAAATGCTCTGGTACAGTCGATGCTACTGCACGTGCTGTCTTGCTCAAGAGGTCGTCAACCCCGTCGTAAGTCTGCTTCATACTATCTAGTTCGTCATCTATCCCACGTCTGACTACTGTTCGATGTGACTCTGCGGAACCTGGGAAGTCCACCTGAGAGGCCCATGGTTAAACATTGTGGCAGCAAGTATAGTTTAGAAAGACCTTACAATGTCGGTAATCATCGTTCCAACTCGCGCCAGGGGGGATGGTTCAAATCTTTCGAGGACCTAAGGGCATTCAGTGAGAGCATGACTCCGCGGTATTTCTGTATATGACCTTATTTCTTATGACCAGCCGCTCTACACCTATGGATTCCTGGAACGCGTCCCGTATCCTTAGAGCATGGAAGGCAAACTACACACTTGTGATTAACAGTTTTCGTAGTGCAAATCATAGGCTAGGCTTACCGAACGAAGAGTGACCCACACACCGCTCTTGATCCCACCTCCACTACCACTTCCGATGTTGATCCCTTTCCGTAAATGAATCATAACTGTTCTGAGATTCTTGACCTGCTTCAGACTCTTGATGAGACTTTCTAAAGACGTCTCATTATCCAGTCTCACGAATGCCCTAATGGTGTCCAGCCGCTCGTTGATAACGGCGAGGTTGAGACTTGGCCGGAGGAAGTATTGCCGTAGGAGATGCTTTCCTTGTGGCGTGTATGCCAGGTGGTGAAAGAGTCCATAGATTGAGAGACCTTCTTTAGACCCCGACGAAGCTTTGGTGGGGCCTTGATTGTGCGAGTGCGGATGGGACTCGGATTGTAGGACTTGTAGCGACGAGAGCGTGTCTGCGCTGATGAACCTGGTTGTACAATCAGTATCAGTAATAGAAATAACGCTAGAGGTGAGCTTGCATCATCCCACTGAGGCTAAACATCTCAATTGTGGTGATTCTGAAAGCTAGTCTGGCATTATGGTCTCCAGGCAGGTACTCGACGGCTTTCCTTCGCTGCAGATACGTCAACACCGCACCGGCGCAACCAACCGTAAGTTTGCTCTCGACGTCGATCCATCCTGAAAGACGAAGCAACTTTCCCTGCCTCCCAACAAGATCGTCATCGAGGTCCTCGTCATAACTCCCATGCGCAATCGTATCGCCGGGGGTCACGAAAGTCACCCGCGGCCCATTATCGGAACCGATGCGCAGGTTCACGAGCTTGTTCTTGGCTGCGTCGTAGTTGAACTCGGGCGAAGGTCGAACGTCAAGGGCGTAAGGTAGGCCGAACTGATCATCTGCCAATGCACAATCAGTGCATGCTATCTCCGTGTCAGGAGCATTCAATTACTATCGCCAGCCACCGAGCCCCCTCTCGTCCCCTCCGGATCCAGCCTTGCAATAACATCTTCATCCACCCGCGTCGACAGCAGAACCACCGTCGGTTGTATATGCAGCTTCACTGCCCACACTCACCCCATCAGCTAGCTATACGGTAGCCTCCCACCCACCGTTTCGGGACTGACAACTCACACGTCTCCACAACCTCCAACCCCCCAAGCTTGACGTCCTCCATGAAATACAACTTCTCCTCCCTAGCGACGTAGTACGAGCATCCAACATCTCCTCTGCCCTTCACGTCGACGGCCATGACGATTTCGTTGAGCGAGTCGTTCTCTTCGCGCTCGTCGATCGCGGTGTCGTCTTCGGCTTCATGGACATGGCTTGAGGGAGCGGTGGAGGCTGCTCGATTAGATGGTGCAGCGGAGTGCAGACGACTGCTTGGTGGTCGGAGACTGACGCGCTTTGGTTGTGGTGATGAGAGAGGGTTCGGTGCTTGGGCGGGCGAGGAGCGAGAGATGGAAGAGGGGTGGCTTTTGCTGCGGCTGGTGGAAACTGAGGTGACGGAGGATTCGCGACTTCGTTTTGCAGGGACTTTGAAAGACATGGTTGTACGAGATAACGATATGGGGAACGATAGGCTTGAGTGAAGGGAGGAGTTGAATCCTGAAGCGAGAACTTGAGAGGAATGACAGTCACGCGACTTTATCGCAGTCACTTAGACTTCCAGATCATCAAACACATGCGAGATACAGACGTCACGGTTGAAAGGCCTTGAGAGCGAGAAAATCTTTATACATTAAGGCAGTATATAGTGACACATATTTACACCCGCCACAAATTCATGCTAATATGAGTAGAGTGCAATGGCTAAAGTACATACAAGAGCAGAGATTCCTTACAATATCGGTGTTCCAACGCCCTCCAATGCTCCCACCCCTTGATCCAACGCTTTATGCAACGAAGACTTTATACAGCAACGACCTCAAGACCTTCACCACCACTTTTTTGTACAACCTTCGCCGTCTGCCCACTTCTTATCTCTCCTCTGATGATCTTGTCCGCAAGACTATTACCGACTGCTTTCGCAATCAACCGGTTCAGTGGCCGTGCTCCGTATCGAGGATCGTACCCCTTCTCGCACAGCCAGTCTTTGACATCATTACCCACTTCCAAGACGATACGTCGATCATCAAGTCTTGCCTGTAGCTCTTTAAGCCGAATATCGACGATGTCACGCAACGCTGTTTTCGAGAGTCGGCGGAACATGATGAATTCATCAACCCGATTGAGGAACTCCGGTGGGTAGGAAGACGTCACCACGTCCATGACGGCTTTCTTGACCTCCGGCGTGATTTCATCCCCGGCTCCTGCCTTGTAAGAGTGTAGTGGGTCCGCTCCGGTAAGGATCTCAGCACCCAGGTTGGACGTGAGCACTATTATCGTGTTTCGGAAATCAATCTTATGCCCCTGAGCATCGGTGAGGAAGCCTTCGTCCAGGACTTGGAGCAAGAGCGCCGAAATGTCGCGATGTGCTTTTTCGAATTCATCCAAGAGCAGTACGGCGTAAGGCTTCCGTCTCACAGCCTCTGTGAGCTGTCCGGCGTCATCATATCCGACGTAACCTGCCGGACTACCAATCAACCTGGATATGGTGTGTTTTTCTTGAAACTCGCTCATGTCGAATCGAACCACGGCAGACTCTGTGGAGAAAAGGAATCCTGCAAGCTTCTTACAAAGCTCAGTCTTGCCGACACCGGTGGGCCCCAGGAACATAAATGAGGCTATCGGACGGTTCTCGCCGCTCAAGCCTGCCCGTTGCATACGAATCGCATTGGCAACGGCAGTGAGTGCCTCATCCTGACCTTTCACAGACTGCCTTAAGGTGTCCTCCATATTGATGAGTTTCTCCACATCCCCAGCCATGAGCTTTGAAACGGGTATACCGGTAGTCTTCGAGACAACATTAGCGATATCGTCTGCCGTGACTGCATCGTGTATAAGCGAGTCTCCACTCTTGGCACCCGATGGACTCTCGGAGCCATCATGCGGGAGTCGTTCCTGAAGTTTTGGTATGATGGCGTATCTCAATTCGCTAGCCCTACCGAAGTTGCCTTCTCGTTGTGCTTGTTCGAGTTCGACTCTGGCCTTCTCGAGCTCTTCTTTTGTTTTCTTGATCGCTTCAATTTCAGCTCGTTCCTTATCCCAGACCTCCGTCAGTCTGGCTACTTCCTCCTGCTTTGACTTTAACGAAGCCTCGAGCTTCTCCCTTCTCTCCTTGCTTGCAACATCTGTCTCCTTCCTCAGAGACTCCAGCTCGATCTGTATAGTCATGATCTGTCTGTCTAGTTCCTGTATCGCGTCGGGTTTGCTCTCCTGTTGCAATCTCAGCGCAGATGCTGCTTCGTCAACCAAGTCAATGGCCTTGTCCGGCAGGAATCGGTCCGTTATGTATCGATTGCTATAGGTAGCAGCTGCCACCAGTGCACCATCAGTGATCCTGACTCCATGGTGGACTTCATATCGCTCCTTGATCCCCCGCAATATGGAGACCGTATCCGGCACAGACGGTTCCCCAACCAAGATCGGCTGAAATCTCCGAGCCAAAGCCACATCCTTCTCTATCTGCCTGTATTCATTCAAGGTCGTCGCTCCGCAGCACTGCAGTTCGCCCCGCGACAATGCCGGTTTCAGCAAATTGCTCGCATCTATGCTGCCTTCGGCTTTCCCAAGCCCAAGCAGGGTGTGCAATTCATCCACGAACAATATCACCCCACCATGAGCATCTTCCACCTCTTTCAACACCGCCTTGAGCCGCTCCTCGAAATCTCCTCGGTACTTCGCACCAGCGATCAACTGTCCGAGGTCGAGAGCGATCACACGTTTGTTCTTGATGCTTTCAGGTACATCGCCCCGAACAATCCGTTGTGCCAGTCCCTCCAAAATGGCTGTTTTGCCTGTCCCGGCGGCGCCAATCAAGACCGGATTGTTTTTCGTTCTTCTAGATAAGATCTGTATGGTTCGGTGGATCTCTTGGTCTCTTCCTATGACCGGATCGAGTTTGCCATCCTTCGCTCTGCCAGTCAGATCCACACCGTACTGCTCCAAGGCAGGCTTCTCTGGCTCGCCTCCGAGGTTCATGCGATGAGTTCCACCGGGTGGATGTGGCCGGCCATTGGCGTAGGATCGCTTGATAGTGGTGGTCAATACTCGAGAACTGTGAGAGGAAAGAGTGCGTGAGGTGATTATCGAGAGTTCTCGCTTTAGTGAAGGCTGGTATAATCGATTAGATTTGGAAACCAGTGTTGACAGTCGCCTTGAGGCGAGCTTGGTGTTTGACGATAACATGTTGACCCAAAGGTCTGATGTACAATGCAATGTGAATCGTCCAGTAGAATAAATCTATCGGTATCCGCAGATGGTAGAAGACATCCCTTGCGCAACAGTCCTAGGAAAATGATATACTCGATTCAGTGGATCCGGAGCTTCTGGAAGGTGCCGGAAGATATCAACGCGAAAGACGTTTCGGTAGCGAAACCGAGTCGGGTAAAGCTGCCATTTGGCGAGCTGTTGCACGTGATCATAACTTCCAAGCTAGCGAAATTGACACAACAAGACCTCGACTTTTTGAGGTCAAGGGCTTGAAGACCAATCTCAGCAATACTCAACGCAACAACATACCGAACTCTCACTCTTAAGTCTTCACCTCACGAAATCAGTCACAATGGGTTTCGCGGACTTTCTATCTGACGCTGGCTTGACCAGTAAGCCTCGAAAATAGTGCGAGAAGAGGCTTTGCTAATTTTTATTTAGTGCTAAACAACTGGTTGACAACACGAAGCTACATTACCGGGTCAGTGGCCCTTATCTTCTAACAAACACTTCCCCACCCAGCTTCCTGATGACCGATATTCGTCCGTGTTGAAGAGGCGGCTTAAGACCCCGCCGAATGACTACTATCAACCGCGCATCATCGCACCTCTGAACAGTTGTCTCCATCTTCCTCTCAGTCACTATCTCAAGCTTATCACTACTCATCGCTAACCCAATACCAGCTACGGCCCCTCGCAAGCCGACGTCGCCAGCTACAAAGCCCTCAATGGCGCCCCAGACGCCAGCAAATACCCCCACGCCCACCGCTGGTACAAGCACATGTCCAGCTACGAATCCGAGTTCTCCACGCTCCCTGGCGACCCGTCGAAAGCGTACACGACTTACGGCCCGGAAAAGAGCGAAGCCACGCTGAACCCGAAGGATGCCCCAAAGGACACGCCGGCCGCAGCCGAGGAAGATGATGACGACGACGTGGATCTGTTCGGCTCCGACGACGAGGAAGACATCGAGGCCGCACGGGTGAGGGAGGAGAATCTGGCGGCGTATAGGAAGAAGAAGGAGGGTAAGGCAAAGCCGGCGGCGAAGTCGATCGTTACGTTGGATGTTAAGCCTTGGGGTACGCAATCCTCCTTCGACCCACCCTTACATCCCACCTCCTCCTCCCCCTTTCGCTTGGATCTATGATACGGCTATGACTGACGTACTATGTAGATGATGAAACCGATATGAAAGAACTGGAAGCAAACATGCGTAACATTTCGATGGACGGTCTGACATGGGGTGCCGGCAAGCTGGTACCCGTCGGCTTCGGCATCAAGAAGCTGCAGGTGAACTTGGTCGTCGAGGACGAGAAGGTGTCGATCGATGACCTGCAGGCGAAGATTGAGGAGGACGAAGATCATGTGCAGTCGACGGATGTGGTGAGTCTCCGTTCACGGCTTTGGACATCTTCACAGCCCGTTACTGACCACCGTGTGTCATAGGCTGCCATGCAAAAGTTGTAGACCCTCTCATCTCTCCCTCTCCCTCTCCCTCTCCATCTCCATATCTTAAAACTCGGGCAATCCCACTTCTTATCTGTCGGAAGCTACATTCTAGCCTGCGGGATGCGAGGGCGATTTTGTGGGGTGCATCATAGTACCATAGACAAAACTCATGCCGTAGTAACGTGATCAAGCAATGAATCTAAAAACGCGAGATCTCTTGACCAAACATTGGTGCGATGCCCACGGTCATCGACATCCCAGCAACTATAACCTAACAGATCCTCTTCACCTCTACTTACACCCACCTCCCCTTACATGACCACTCCCTTTTGCTATCTTTCCGTAGATCGAATCGAACAGTCGTAGTTCGAAGGCCACTCAATCAAAAGATATACAATTTATTACTTAAACACTACCATCCGCCATCTCAAGCTGAAAATATATCGCTACCCCGCCGCATTCCCCACAACTCTAGCACAACCCACAAGCCCAACCCACCTCCCACCCTCTCCTCATATAAGCGTAAGCTTCCTATCCCTTCTCAGCACATCCGCCACCACCTCCACCGCCCTCGCGCTCACCCCGCCACCACCCCCCATCCCACTCTCCTTCACAGCCTTCGGAAACTCCACCAGCGCCTTCCTCAGCGCCACCTTCGCGGCATCGCCATAAAACTCGAGGAACCGCCCCTCATACCCCTCGACCAGCGCCTTCAGCACGACGAAATGCGTCTGCGACGCCTGTTCAGGACACACGTTGACGATCACCGCGAGGGCACGCCAGTAGTGCGTCGTCGGGAACGGGTTCTCGAGGCGGGATTTCGAGAAGTCGCGGAGGGTGAGGGCGGCGAAACCGGCGGCGAGGCCGGTCATGCGGTCGGTGTGGCGTTGGAGGGGGATGAAGGCGCCGCTTTCTTCGTCGCGCCACCAGCCCAGGCGGGTTTTGCCGGCGGCGGTGTCTTCCGGGCCGTAGATGCCGAAGACGACGGGGCAGACGAGGTGGTATTTGGCGAGCAGGATGGAGATCAGGGTGTGGGTGCGCCAGCGGAAGTCCGGGGCTGCGAAGACGGAGACGGCGACGACGCCGATGGGGTCGGCGGCGCGGGGCGAGACGGAGGCTTCGGAGATGAATTGGCTGATTATGGCTTTGGAGAAGATGTTGAGGAGGTAGATTAGGAGGGCGGGGCCGGTGGTGGGGTCGTCTGGCGTCATGGAGGGTGGGGAGGCGAGGAATTGCGGGATGGAGATGGTGGGGGTTGGGGTCGCGGCGGCGGCTTTGAGGACGGTCATCAGCTGGTGGATCTGTGCGGGGCCGTTAGTGGGGGTGATTGTGGGGGCGGATAGCATTGGGGCCGTACCGGCCCTTTGTTGGCGCCTTTGCCTTCGGTCAGTTGGCCGACGCATTTCTTGATCTCGCGGCGCATGTCCCCCATCCGCTTCTTTAGGTTAGGGTCCAGCTTGCCCTGAGCGATCATGAAACGACGCATCTCTTTCAGTCTCTGGTGTATAGCTAGGTATTGCTGATGCTCGGCTTCCCGATCAGGGTTGATCTGAGGAATGGTGCTTATGTTATGGCTTGCTGTTGGTGGCGCTGTATTAATCATAGCTGGTTCTGACGCTTGTATCGGTTTCTTGAGTAGCTGTGCCTCTGCGAGGGCGGTCCTTTCTGCTGCAGCCGCAGCCTCTCGAGCCTTTTGGTTCGCCTGTTCAGCATTTTCCCTCTGGCGTAACACTTCGACTTCCTCTTGCTGCCTAACCAATCTCAGCTTCGCCGCCGCCTCAGCCTGCGCCTTTCTGGCTTGCCCAACTCTCCTCTCCTCTTCCTCCGTCATTTTTGCCCGTTCAATCTCCCTCCTTCTGTCCGCCAACTCCCTTTCAATCTTCTCCTGCCTCTTCTTATCCAGCTCTCGCCTCTCCTCATCCTCCCTCCTCTTCTTATCCAGCTCTCGCCTCTCCTCATCCTCCCTCCTCTTCTTCTCTTTCTCGAGCTCCAACTGGAATCGCTCCGCCGCCGCCTCCGCTGATCGCCTGACCCTCTCATGCTCGATGGCCGCAGCTGCGAGGGCGGCTTTGTGCGCCTTTTCCCGCTCTGATGTCTCGCGTTCTAGACGCGCGTGGAAGTTTTCTTCCGCATCGAGGCGCAGACGGCCGAGTTCGAGAAGGAGCTGTTTGGAGGGGCTGTCGGTCACGTACTTGTGGGGACTGTCCATTGTGCTGAGGACGTCGACAGTGTTAATGGCTATGTGTAGATCGTTATACTCGTATGGTTGGGTAGGTTATAGCCATGTCCATTGCATACAGCTAATGAGATTACCGGCGATGTGTCGGTGACGGATAGCCATGTCCAATGCTGACAACTATCTCTGCTACCGTGGTCGCATGTTTCGTGCTTCCATTGTCTGTCTCCGTGCATGGTAATCCATGTGTGCAGGCCTTTGACATATTCCATACAGTCGGGACTTTCCGCAGAGCCGCACGGTAGATGGTGGCAGTTCTCGCTACCAGAAACCAACTGTGAATACTCCCCTGAACCAGCCTCAATTGCGCTTTCTGCATCAGTTTGTTCTTGCCTGCTCTGTCCATCCTTATCGTCACTCTCCTTCTTCCTCCCACTCCCGCAGTCCGTCCTTTTAAATCACACTCTCCTTCTCCCTCACAGCATCATTATCAGCGATGGCATCCTTTTCTGCCCTTCGCTAAACTCTTTTCTTTCGTGGGGAAGAAACAACACTCCCACTCTTTCCACTGCGCAACGTGGCACAGCCTGCCAAACTACAACCAGTCTCTATCCTCCCTCCTTCATCCTCTCATTCCTGAACCGGAATACTCTAAGACTACCACACTATTGGACGAACTTGGACATCTTCGCATCGAGTCTCACAGGCGCATTCCGTCATAGGAGCTCTGGTTCAGGCATCGTTCTACTACTTTCAACCATCTAACTTAACTTTGATAATCATCATGTAAGGTTGACTCTACATACATCCTGATCTTCACGACTACCCTCTGAGGAGTTGAGTAACTTAGCATCATGGGGACCATGGACCCAGCGATATCCGTTTTGATAATAAACCTTCCATCACTTGTTTCTATCCCTTTCGTCAAGCTATACCAATGGTTGTTCTGTCCTCGAATTAAGCTAATCGGGGCATGCAGCTTTATATTAGACCATTGTCTCCGTCCTACAGTCTCGCATAGCGCGACCGGTCGTTCGACGAGCTTGAGTCATCATCAGCTCCCTGCTGCACTAACGGCAACACCATTTAGCGTACACTTGATCGATACTCGCCATGGATTCACAAGGACAACAAGGCCTTCCTGGCCCGACAGGGAGAAGGCTGCACATAGCACATCGTCGTAGTCCATCTGAATTGACTCCGTTAATGAGTAAGTCCCTAACATACCTTCTCCCGCAATATCGGTTATGAACTGCCCGGATTGCTTCACTGAGAGACACTGTTATGTACAGTTGTAGGTGGTCATCAGACTGACGAGTCTAAAACTTTTAGTGGAACAACTCGCTATACAACAGCAGATCGAGCTGCTTCAACAGCAACAGCAACAAATTGCGGCCACACACCAACAATACATCAACTTGGGCATGATTCAGCCTCAGCAGCATCTACAACCCGTTAATGCATTCGCTCCAGTACAAACCCAAGTAACCATGTCCGGAATGTCACCGCATGCCAATGCGTTTCAGTTTCCTGCACAGCTTCAACAGCAGCAACTAGGCGTGCCAATCAATGCGCCTACTCAGCCTTCCTCCCATCGTCGTAATCAGTCGGCAATGCCAAACATGAGCATGGGACCACCTCCAGCACCATCCTCAGGAGCTTCCGGATCTACCCTCGGCGATTTCAGTCCGCAGACAACAAGTGGACAAGGTCGGGACAACGGAGGACAGAGAGGGGGTCGTGGTGGTCCGCCGGGCGGAGGTCATCAACGTCGCCATTCTCTTGCTTTGCCAGAAGCCAAGAAGGCCGCGGAGCTGGCTCAACAGAAGCGAACCACGTCTGGCTTCCAATTCCCTATTCCTGGAGCCCCAAGTTCTAATAGATCCGTAAGCCCGGCCGGGTCTGATGACAAGGGCGGCCAGTCTTACCATCCACAAACCTCTCAATCAAATCTGAGTGTGAGGGCTGGCAATCGTGGTGGGAGCCATGGCAGAAGTCAGAGTATGGCAGTGGGCAACGGTCGTAGCCCGTCGCAAGGACGAGGGGCTGGAGGTTTCCAGTTTCCTCCCCCAATGGCTACGAACGATGCAGGCGCGAGCCCTCAAACTGGCCAGTCAGACTTTCAGCGCCGAGGGAGCCAAAGTGGTCATGGGCGATCGTCGTCTAGGAACTTTGAGGGCAACTGGAGACAGCAAAACAACATGCACGGACAATTGCAGGAGCAGCAGTCACCAATGGGTAACTTTACGCAGCAGCACAATGCTACCGCAAACATCTTTCAGCCAGGCCATCGCGCACGGGGCTCAATGTCTCAGTCCATCAGTAGTATTGGGTCGTTCCAGTACCCCCCACAGCCACAGCTCGTCCAGCTTCCCCAAGGCCAAGTTATGATTCAACAACCACAGTTATTTGCGGGACAACAGCTTAACCCGCTTCAGCTCAACCAGCTTCAAGCTCTGCAGGCTGCTCAGCTAAACGGTCAGCAAATTGGCCTTCAAGGCAGCCAGCACGCACATTCACAGCTGTCTGTTCAGCAACAACAGCAGCAACAGCGCAAGACTCTTTTCACTCCCTACCTTCCACAAGCCAGTCTCCCTGCTCTTCTCAGCGATGGACTACTGGTTGCAGGAATACTCAGGGTCAACAAGAAGAACCGTAGCGACGCTTACGTAACAACATCGGACCTGGACGCGGACATTTTCATCTGCGGGAGTAAAGATAGGAACAGGGCTCTCGAGGGTGATCTCGTTGCGGTTGAGCTACTCGATGTCGATGAAGTTTGGGGTCAAAAGCGAGAAAAGGAAGAAAAGAAGAAGCGTAAGGATATCACCGACACTAGAACCGGAGGAAGCAGCGCTGGCAACGACAAGCCTACCAGAAGTGACTCTGGTGCTAACGGCGACTCTAATCAATCTGGTAATGCAGAGGGTGGCCTGCGACGCAGGGGCAGTTTACGACAGAGGCCGACGCAGAAGAAGAACGACGACGTCGAAGTCGAGGGTCAGAGCTTACTGCTCATGGAAGAAGAGGAGGTCAATGACGAACAGAAACCTCTGTATGCAGGTCATGTTGTCGCCGTGATTGAGCGTGTCGCGGGACAAATGTTTTCGGGTACTTTAGGCCTTCTACGTCCTAGCAGTCAGGCAACAAAAGAGAAGCAGGAGGCGGAACGTCAAGCCCGAGAAGGTAGTTCGGGTCGGCACCAGCAGGATCGCCAGCAGGACAAGCCTAAGATTGTTTGGTTCAAGCCTACTGATAAGCGTGTCCCTCTGATCGCGATTCCTACCGAACAGGCTCCACGTGATTTCGTCGAGCGACATCAAGACTACGCAAATCGTATCTTCGTCGCTTGCATCAAGAGATGGCCCATTACCTCCCTTCATCCTTTTGGAACGTTGGTCGAACAGCTTGGAGAGATGGGTGACTTGAACGTGGAAACCGACGCCCTGCTTAGAGATAACAATTTTGGGCCGGATGACTTTTCCGATGCAGTTCTTAGGAGCGTAGGATTTGAAGAATGGTCCGTCGCCAGCGAGGGCGAAGAAGCAGTAGCATCGCGACGTGACTTTCGCGATGAGACTACGTTTACTATTGATCCGAATGGGACTATGGAGTTCGACGATGCTATTCATGTCAAGAAGATCGAAGGTGGCAATTTCGAGATTGGTATCCACGTTGCGGACGTGGCGCATTTCATCAAAGCGAACTCACTTGTGGACCGTGAGGCCAAGAAGCGTGGAACCGGCGTGTATCTGATGAACCGCGCTGTCAGCATGCTGCCACCAAGGCTTTCTACCGAGATATGTTCCTTGAGCCCTGGCGAAGAGAGATTTACTGTCAGTGTGGTATTCCGAGTAGATGCCCGGGATGGCCGAGTGCTTGATGAGCCTTGGGTAGGGAAGGCTGTAATTAAGAGTGCAGGCAAGCTTTCATACGATGAAGTTGATGCGGTTCTCAATGGTGATGGCCAAGTCAAACTTCAGGGTGCAACAGTCGAGGACATAAAAACATTGGATGTGAGTGTAATACTGAGTTACCAGACGAGAACTGCTGCTAACTTTATCAGTTCGTCGCTCGGAAGTTTCGGGAGGCTAGGTTTGGGTCCAATACGGAGAACATTCCGCCTCTTCGTCTTCTCTACCAGCTGGATGATGAGAATGTTCCGGTGGAGCACAACATCTTCGATTCAACACCAGCCCATGAGCTCATCGAGGAATTGAGCCACAAAGCCAATTCATTCGTGGCGAAGCGAATCGCGGAAGGTCTTCCAGAGAAGGCTTTCTTGCGACGCCAAGCTTCGCCAAATCCGAGACGCCTGCAGACATTTGCTGAGAGGATGACGAGGCTTGGATATCATATCGACACCACAAGTAGTGGTACTCTACAGGACAGCTTGTTCAACGTCGAAGATGTGGACTTGCGCAAGGTCTGTTTCTGCTTGTCTTGCACTAACTTCCAGATGCTGACAGATACTGTAGGGCATGGAGACTTTACTCGTCAAGGCTATGCAGAGAGCCAAGTATTTCGTGGCCGGCAAAACGCCTTCGCACATGTTTCCCCACTATGCGTTGAACCTGCCACTGTATACACATTTCACGAACCCGTCACGTCGCTACGCCGACATTATCGTCCATCGTCAACTCGAAGCTGTACTTTCCAACGGTTCGATCGACTTCACCGAGGACACCGAAAATCTGGCGAAGACTGCTGAACAGTGCAATGCCAAGAAGGACTCCGCCCAAAGCGCACAGGAGCAGAGTGTCCACATTGAGTCTTGCAGGATCATGGACAAAAGGCGGAATGATCTTGGAGGGGATCTAATAAGCGAAGCTGTCGTCATTTGTGTGTACGAGTCTGCTTTCGATGTCTTGATTCCAGAGTATGGTTTTGAGAAGCGCGTACATTGCGATCAACTGCCGCTCAAGAAAGCCGAATTCCGCAAGAACGAACGAGTACTGGAGCTTTATTGGGAAAAAGGAGTTCCCTCTTCTGCATACATACCCGAGGATGAACGACCAAAGGCAGGTTCAGGCCGGGGTGCTCAAGCTGCTGCCGCTGCGCGTGATGCCCAGGCAGCCAAACAATTGGCCAAGGAGAACGAGGAAGCACAGCGGAAACATATGGAAACTGGTACTATGTCTACTGATGACGTGGATGCTCTCTTCGACGACGATGAAGACGGCGCTTCAGAGATTACGGAGATGACAGCCGGTGTCTCTCTCAGCCCTCCAAACGCAGCCGACCGGCCGACACAGAGCATGCCGCCGTCCCCGACCAGGAACGGTCACGCCAACGACCAATCACCACACCGCACTCGGTCAGATCCCAAGCTTGCTGTCAGTGCGACCGATGCGCCCGAGGCGAAGCTTACGAACAAGGAGAAATACCTTAATCTGTTCAAACTGAGGGAGGAAGATGGGGAGTACATTCAAGACGTGACGGAGATGACGCGGGTGCCAGTGATCCTGAAGACGGATCTCACCAAGAGTCCACCGTATGTGTTTGTTAAAGCGTCCCGGCCGTGCTCAGATTACTAACAGTGGTATAGATGCTTGACAATCCGGTCGTTGAACCCTTACGCCCTATAGCCACTATAGTGAAGGATCATTGGAACAGCAGACCATGAACTGACTATCGACTCTCCAGTAGGCGTGGCTGTTCTCATATCCCCTCGACGATGCATTGTATTTAGCCCCATATCCCCTTGGTCCTTCTCATTTAGCATGCATCATCTACTTTTGAATTTTCAGCCAGAAGAACCCCCCGACACAATCCAGAGGCAGGAAACACATCAAGTCGCAGGAAAATTGTTATATTAGCGAGAGAAGGATAGCGCTAGCTTTTGAGACTCGACCTGGCACAGTAGTGAGTGCGGACACGGTTGCTCGTCTCCGCGACTGGCTTGGCCGGGCGAGGCTTTAGCAGAGCAGGGTAGTCTTAGTGTTAATCTCAATAGCTAGACGGGTGATATGTGCTACAGAATAGGAACTAGATTGACGTTCGGATTGAAAGGCGACAACAAGATCTTTATCTTCTATTCCTGGTAATGCCGGTGATTCGGGCAACATCACGGTAGAACAGAGATGGGATGGGCTCATTAAGCAATTACAACACTTAATGAACAAGTCATTGACGGTACAAGGTGTGCAGTGAATCAAAATCAACTACTTACATAATCAGCTGTCTATTCCTTAGACAGTTGGGTTATTAGCTGAGTCGAAACGGTGATGAGTGCGGCACACCAGTAGGATCACCACCTTGCATCAAGGTGTGTGAAGTTGTAGACCACAAAACACTATACATAGACCACAGAATTACTAATCATAGACCACCTTTAGTTGAGTAGTGGTTCCAGGCCCTGATGTCTAAACTCAAGCCTAAATTTATCACCCTCATAGTAATGTCTACCTCACTCATTCAAACTAAAGACATATAATGTGCTTTTCTCAAAGGTATGCATATATAAACACTCTCAAAACATGTTTACAATGCGCAGAGAGGGACATCTTGACTTGATACAACTAATCTGTATTACTCTTAAGTGTTACTGATCACAGAAAGAAGTGTTTAAACTCTTTGTGAACTGTTATCATCCAAATTACTGGAGAACAGGAAGGGGTTGTTGTCGCTTTAATTATTTTGGTCTGCCATCATTTCTGACATCTGGCCTCGGCCCCTGCTCCTTTCAAACTTCTTTCAAACACACTCTCTCCAGCTCTTAATCAATAACTTAATGATTGGATCTGCTCCTCCGTCAAAAGTATTCGGTCGGATGGCGGAACTCGTAACTTCCATTCCCTTCCCACTCCATTGCATTCCCCCATCCTTTCCACAGGACCGGGTAACGTTATGCGCTTTGCGCTCCGAAGTTAGAAGTCCAAACGTTTGATATTCGACGACTTGAAAACAACACGTGCGATGCGGCGCATCGAGTGTCTCAATTCTCATCCGAAGCGGCTGATCTACGTTTGTGCCTTAACCACCTGGCCTTAACCTGTAATACACGCATGACTTTCAATCATATGTCAAACTCGACATCCTCTTCTGCACTGCTCACCTGGGTAGGTTTTTGTGGTGATAGACCGTCAAGAATGAAACCCCAGCCTTATCCCCTGATCGTTTGCTTCGTCGTCCTTGCCTTGGCCTTCGGCGCAGCAGGTCTTCCCCCACGCCCGGTGATAAACAAAATACAAGTCGTCAGTCTCTCACCCACGACACATTCCCTGATCGCGAACACATCCCGCTAACCCCCACATTCACACAGGGCTTCAACTGTCCCGATGTTCCGTCACCACACTGGGTCAATCAAGGCCGCTATCCGAAACTGTACTCTTTTTGCGCCCAGCAAGCGTCTTGCATCTGCGTCTCGCGCATAGTCGGCCATGGCGTGCCGCCCCCTCCTCCTCCAAATCATTTCACTTTACCAATCGGAAGTCACCGAGCTCAACTCGAAATCGTCTGCGCCGCCAAGACTGCCGCGGAGCGGGATAACAATGCAGAGCTTCTGTCGGCAATCCGCCTCTGTGAAAGCACTTGTATGTGCTTTGGAGGTCCGCCGCGGAACTTTGGAAACTTCCAAGGGGTCCACGGCGTCCAAGGCTTCCAGCTTCCTTCGGGTATACCTTTTGCCGAGGTGCGAGATCGGTAGGAAACGAAACGGCTCCTTTGGTGCATCAAAGGGTGAGATCACTTGCTGCCAGCCCTCTGGAGCCTTGCTCTCGAGCCGCTTTCATCCCCAGCATGGATGCGAGAAGGAACGTCAGAGTCGGGAGAGCTTATCAAGATCAATATAGCTGCAACATGAGCAGCCTGATCTTTTCAGTCATTGATGGACCTAGAGTGGTTTGGCGTTAGCGTACAATTGCTTGATGTAAATACGCTTTGCCTTAAACATTGGAATGGCATCATTAATTCTTCTGCTGAGAAAGATCAGTGAGACGAATGCAACGACATCTTTTGGTTATAAAAGCTGCGGAGCAGTGTGGCCTGTTGTATGTGAGTACATGCTCAGGTGGGTTGGAATGGGCAGATCAAACCATCCAAACAGTCAGCTTTTGATTCTCATCAACTGCACTGCACCTCTTGCTTGGCACTAAAGGGAATGATGAGGGCTTCTTTAAGTGGTAGAACAGTAGGTAGCAGAGAGCCGTATATAAAGAATATGTTAAATTCACAGGTATTTCAGGATGGACGACTTTGCAGAAAGAGTGTAAATGTCTTCGATTCCTTCGACCAATATATTCGATCTTGAAAAGCGGGTCATTTGTGACCAATATAGGCTTGGTTCTTCACATCTGCTGTTCCAGGCCCTGTCATCTTTACTTTGCGCAGAGACAACAATTTTGTAGTATGTCTTTGTACTCAACCCCGAGGCTGTGTACAGTACGACCATGATTTCGTGCCCTTTTTGAAGCATGGCTAGTGCGTATTAGGTCAACACTGGCGTCGCTTTTATGGGGAAAAATTTCCGGGAACTATTGGCCTATAATCTGGCAGGCGAGTTCATTGCCCTGCTACGGCATGTCCAAGCGAGGCTTGCACCGATCTAATGCCGCTGACCAATAGGATAAACTGCTTCCCACGAAAACCATGGTTGTCAAACGGGATCGTCTATCTACATTGAGAATTGAAACAATGTCATGACTGGTTTACCTATAATCATCGTAGTATAAGAACAGTAAGCATTTGCGTGATTCTTCAACCTAAACGTCGACCGCAATCATTAAGATGACGCCCACGTTGGATGTGAACATGCGATGGCAGGACCAAAACATCGTCAAGGTGGACGGACGCTGGACGATCGACGGGTGAGCATCCAAGAGGCGAGAGAGAGAGACGAGATGTTGATTCGAGTATCAGTCGTCCCCTCAGCAAGCGTGAAACAGTGTACCAACATCAGCCTTCCAACATTCCCGGAATGACTTATATCGGCGTGAAGAGCACTTTTCCCGTTGGCGCTGCAATTCCTCCACACAAGCACGGAGGAGCAGCCGTTACTGCCAATGTCATCCAAGGTCGCGTCTTGAATCAAATGGTATGTGATGGTGAGACTCATGAACCTATCATACACAGCGCAGGAGAAAGCTGGTATGAGCCGCCGGGGTGCCACCATGTCAGGTGTGAGAATGCTGGAGATGAGGAAGCTGTGTTCGTGGCAAATTTTGTGATTGAGACTAGGAAGATAGAGGAATTGGGAGTTGCCAACGCCTTGGTCCAGATTGACGCGGAGGAAGAGGAGAAGAGGAAGGGGAAGTGATGCATAGGAGTGACCGTGGGAGCGACGACGGTTGATCAGGATGCATTTGAGCATGAAGTAAGCTGAATTTCAATTCACCGAAGACGCTCTAGCGATAATTTGTAGTTACAGTGGTCAGTTCCTGCTAGTCTCCTCTCCCGAACAACTTCGGGTTTTGCCAAATAGCTCTGTCTCATTGACATGTTGCGTATGAGGATTCGGCGAAAGAGGCTTCTCGAACGCATGCTCCGGGTTGCGCAGAGGCATGCTTCGACATAGGGTTGATTGTCAAGTCCGCAGTTGCAACAAATAGTGGAGGCTCGAGGTTGAAACCGCAAACTGGGGCCGTGGATGCCAAAGGAAAGCGTGCTCTCCCATGGGCGACGAGTTGCATTGCGAGATTACAACAATGTTGATATCCAAATGGCGAGCTTGTTATGTCATAAACCGAGAATGAGGTGAATCTGTGTAGAGTCAGTGATGCCATTCACAGGTATAAGAGTGCTGAAGAGGTTGCATAAACGCGGGGAGAGCGAGCAATGCGGAATGGCTGCAAAGAACAAAAGGGACCTGTTACTGCATTGTGATACGCAGGGTAGGTTTCCGCATCAGCGTCTTAACCGCGACCGCTCGAAAATCAACGAAACTAGTCCAAGCATGGAAGTCGAGAAAAAGGGAGCATGTCTGGAGGCATTATGGAGGTCAGGGATTCATAACTCGTCATATTGTCGTTCCAGGCGTGCCATAACGGGAACATTGAATAGCATGCAAGAACAATGCTTATGCTGTTGGTCTGATCCGCATATATGGTAATTGTAGTGCTGGGGGAGGATGTTCAGCCTCTCAATCCAGGTTCAACAGCATCATAAAGATAGCCACCACGAAACCCGAATCCGACTCTTGTCTCCACAACACCACTTGTGGCTGAGCTCGAGGCCGCCGATCCCGTCGCTGCAACAAATGCGCTTTTCGAAAGCAGATCCTCATCTCAACCTCAATTACTCTTCGTCCTGAGCAGAGGGTGAACAGTCTGAATGGTAGGTGAGTGGAGGGTGAATCAAGCCTGAACAAAGGCGGCGATGCTGACTAATCCATTTCGGACAGTAGCGAAAAAATCTTGTGTAGAAATACCTAGAGTAGTTGTCTATACCTTAGGTGGTGGGATCGTAAGCTGAGTCGAAATGGTGATGAGTCCGGCACAAGGGGGCACAGCCAGATTAGTCCCTAAGGCACTCCTTCACAGTGAGTCCTTCCATCTCCACCAAACGGTCAGCCAATGGTCTGATGTCGATCCACTTGAGAACAACATCAAAGAATAAGGATATCTAGAGTCCACATCTTCGCTGGCTTTGCAAGCGGTGTCTACCTACCTGGGTGCTCCAAATTATATCTTGGGTCCAAGGCTAACGTAGTGATATTGAATGGGGCGAAAAGGGCAGTCTTGACACTCGGCGCTAACTGGATCCCCACAGAAACGGGTTTCTATTTTCGGACTCCACATCCTCCTGGGTTCCGCGCGGCACCGGACCCACAAGGGATGGATGGGAATACGTACGTGTAAGGCGGTCTTCGCCACAGCACTTTACGAGTACAAGTACCCGAAGGAATCCTAATGTCAACATTGATAATGTGAATACGGCGTGGTGAGGCTCGTTGTTGACGCGGTTCAGCTTCGACCAAATTTCCTACCGTGGCTCATGGAACTGATTGCGTGGTAGAAGAAAGGCCAAGATGAGCGAGTCGGGGACCGATACAGTACGCATATGTGGGTGATTCTCTATTCCGAAGTAATCTTGAATACGAATATCATCCTTGATGGCTACAAGCCAATCAATTTGGTTGGGTTTGACCGTTTTCTTCCCGCGACCCTCAACAAGTCGGAAGCCCAGAGACGGGTAGCCTGTTATATGTGTTGGATGTTGGCTTGACGATTACGACGGTTATTCTATTGTAGAGGTCGTAGTTGTTGCTATATGTTTGCATAGTCCATCCGTCATTACGAATAGCAACTACCTACACAAGTACGAGGACCTAGTAGTAGGTAATTACAACGTACTGCGGGTGGTAAGTTAAGTCAGACGGGCAATGCTTGATGCACCGAAATAGAAGCAATTTCAGGCTATGCACTTGACGGCACCGAAATTTCTGAATTTCTGCCCCGTCGATCCCTGCGCTATCCCAGTTCGGGTTGTTTGTACGACAGGGATTCGTGCAGTCAGGGGTAAGGTTTAAAACACACCCGAGTTGAAAAGACGAGCTCTCCCAGACAACCGTTCTGTCCTTCCAAAACAACTTTCTCCATCTGCACTTTGCACGTTTACTTGTCTTCTTATATCCACCACACTCGTTGGAAAGGAATCAGATCAAGCAAAGCAACGTATTACATTCACTGCTGCATTCGACAGATTTCATCCTGCAATAAGCCATTTACCTGAAAGTTTCTACTATCTTCCTACCAACCTCGCAATGCGCTCCTCCATCATCCTCACCGTGCCCTTTGCGGCTGCTGCTCTGGCTCAGAGTACCACAACTGCACCACAAGCTGTGACCTCCTCCTCCTCAGTTGTAAGTCCATCCATTTCGCGGCTGTCCTTACAACATTGGTTCCATAAGAAACACGGCTAGCCTTGTCGACCATCTAGAAATCATCACTAACGAATTCGCAGGACAACCCATTCACCTCCTTCACGACCGAGACCGACTCTCGCGGCGTCATTACCGGCATGCCATCGGTCATCACGTCTCAACCGTCCGTCGCCACATCACTAGCATCCGCCGTCACAACCCAACCCCTTCCCGCCTCCTTCGTCTCCAACTCGCCCGGCATCCCCGCTCCCGTTGGCACGGCCGGCACTGGCTCCACCAGCGAGATGAGCAGCACGAGCAACCTGGCCGCCGGGCCCACATCCAGCGTCATGAGCAGCATTGGCGGTGTGGGTGCTGGCGCCATGAACAGCAGCACCACACTCGTCATCGTCGCCACAGGGGTCAGTTCCGCCGCCAACTCGACCGTTACAGCGGTTGCCGGTCCCAACGGCACTGCCATTGTCAACGCCAACACCACCTCGTCGGCTACCGGTAGCATGTCCAGTGGCATGTCGAGTGGCGGCTCCAGCGGCACCGCGACCTCAGGTGGATCCGGTGCGAGCGGTACCACCGGCGGCAGCTCGGCCTCCAGCACGAACAAGTCTGGCGCGTCTGCTGCCTTCAAGGCCGGTCAGACCGTCCTGGGTCTTGGCTTTGCTGGAGCTCTCTTTGCTGCGCTCTTGTAAGGTAACTGGCTTCAGAGAGATCGGAGGACTTTGGTAAATGGAAATTGGCTGTCCAGGAACTCGGGCTTAATATTCTGGCGCGACAGGATTCAACGTTGTCGTCTTCTGGCGCCTTGATCGTGTATGAGCATTTGCAGCACCTTGGCCCAGTGTGCATTCTGAGGCGTCTAGTTTGTAATATGGGCAAAGCGTATGCCATTGTTTCTTCGCGCTCTTGCTGGTTAGATAGTGTAGTTAGATAATTCTAAAGTCGAACATCACCATACTTGACTATTAGTTAGATGGCGCTTTGCACTGTACGAAGTATATATATAAGACCAAGCAAAATCACAGACGTGACAAGCAACGATCATGGTCACTGCTGAAATCGCGATATTGCGCAAACAGGCCGTATCGCCAACTCTAGCTCTCTCTTCACCTAACTTCATACCCTATCCAGCATACCCTACCTACTGTAAGCTTGAGTCCAACTCAAGCGTACCACCCTCAGGATCCACGCAGAACAATCGAACCCACCGCCACCGCCACAAACGCCCACAACACCGTATCCGACCCTCCCCTCGCGCATCAACCAACACCAACACCGACAGTCCACAAACCATAATCATACTCAGTACCACAACCACCACAATGACGCTCCTCTCCCGCACCCTCACAACCATCGGCGCCATCCTCCTCGCCCACGCGTACGTCCCCCTTTCCCTTCTCCTCCCCCTTCCTCTCTCCCATCTCCAATCCCCATCTCCCAATCACAACTAAACCAACCAACCAATCCACAGCGCCTACTCCGCCCACGAACACTCCTCCACCACCTCCTCTCTCCATCCCCTCCCATCCTCGGCACTCGCCTCCTCCCCTTCCACCACCACCACCACCTCCTCCTCCTCCACGCAAGCAACAGACACCCTCCCCCTCGACATCGTCCTCGAAACCCTCCTCTCCGTCCTCGTCCTGTGCTTCGGCATCGTGCTTTCCAGCGCCGGCAAGCGCGGGGAGGGATTGCGGCCTGTGGCGTGGGCGGTTTGGGCGGGGGGGTTGGAACGGTGGGGGGCTGGGGAGGGGGGGAGAGGGAGGGGAGATGGGAAGGCGAAGGGTGGGATTGTGGGGAGAGGGATAGAAGGGATGGTGGGGAAAGGGGGGGTGGGGATGATGGGGAATCCGTTCCAGGCGTTTGAGGAGCGGAGGGGGTTTTTGGATATTAGGGTATGTTTTTTCTTTGGGATTTCTTGGGTGTAGGGTTGGGGGTGGGGGTTTGTGGGTTGGTGGTAGTAGGAGGAGGGGAAGTGCGGGGCTTGGGGGCGTGTAGTGAAGGAAAGAAAGAGGAGACAGGGACTTGTGGTGACGATGCTGACGTTCTGCGTGTCTGGATCTAGGCCCAGCGACGGGAATTCGCGGATTGGGTAAGGGAGAATGGGGTTGTGGGGGGGCGGTAGGGGAGTTATAGCTGCGGCTACGGCTGAGATGTGATGGGAACGGGGTTGTTTTGTGTCGTTGGTGGAGGTCAGGGAGAGAATGAGCCGGGTGGGGGTGTATATCTTCGCTCGAGAGAGCAGGGTAGAGGTAGACAAAAGAGGCGTACTGTGCCAATGTGGACAAGCACAGGCGTTTGCCCCGGTCGCACCACGACTCGACTAGACTCGACTCGACTCGATTCCCTAGCTGGGGTTGGCTGGAGCAAGCAGCTAAGCTACCGTTGAGGATGAATCGATAGATATCATGTTGCTCTCCAGGTCAACGTGACTTGCATCTGCCGTCTAAATGGTCAGGGTCAGGGTCAGGGTCAGGGTCAGGGTCAGGGTCAGGGTCAGGGTCAGGGTCAGGGTCGGAGGTTTACACCATCCTCCGAGCGCTCCTCAGGAAGTAGAACGTATGTGCGCGGTTGACGGTCCGCTTCGAGCATCGACGCCCCCAACAACCCCCTACAACCACAGCCAACACCCATTCGGGACCCCCGCTCCCTACCCCTCAACCACCCTCCTCCTCCTACTCCCACTTTTATTTTCAACGACCACCGAACCATCATCTTTATATTCTAGAACCGTGATAGCCTTAGATCTCTCTCTCTGGAAGGGTAAGGAAAGGTCAAGTAAGGTAAACTTCTACGTGGCACCTCGAGGGGATAGGGTAAGGTAAGATAATCGTGCGGAAGGAAGTAGGCGGTACGGGTACGGAGGGGGGTGAATAAGAATGAGAAGGAGGGAGAAGAGGGGACGGGAACGAAGTCGGAGGAACATAATGTCTCCGCAGTAAAACATCTTTGGGCCGTAGCAAACTAGGTATCAAAATTCACACACGCACATCTATGTCAATGTTCCAGAATCCCTTGCATATTTATACAATCATAAAAGCCAGTATCATATGATGGAAATTTCCAGACATCCGTCTTAAGTATACAGAGTAACTCTCCACGAAATTCTGATTCAATGGTTTTCTTCTGTGATGGAGTAATCAATGTTTAGAGTGCTGTTTTGGTGTTTTCGCGTATTGTGGAGACTTTATGTCTTCCGACTTCGAAGGGGAAGGGAAGCGAGGGGAAGGAATGGGGGCGTTGTGAGTGAGGGGTGCTTGGAAAAGGGCAGGGTGGGGTGGGGTGGATTTGCTGGAGGTGGGCGAGGGCGGTGGGTTGGTGGACAGATGGGTGCGGGGGCGGGGGCAGGTGCGAGTGCGTGGATGTTTAGGGTTAGTATTGGGGTAAACAAGGGGTATATATGGTAAGGTGGTTAGGTGGTTACATTTTGTCATGGGAGGTGAGGAGAAGATGTTGATTTTGAAGAAGATGCTGCGAAGTAAGGTACGGACTGCAACGGACCAAGGCGTACGAGTAGGTCATACCGTTTGGGGGTTACACGTTTTGTGATTGTTTTATGGATGCTTCACAATCACGCCGTACCTTAGGAACCCAGGCCATTCTTCCTGTTAAAGTCCAAACTTGTATTGAGTGACAGTCTGTATCCAATCTACATGTAGTCTATACTACATACCACAACCAACCAAAGCCAAGCTCACCCGAAAATTAAAACACAACCCACCAAGGAACGAATGGTGGCAGGTAGGTACATGGCAGGAGGGGGGTATATCCAAACCGCAATCAAGAACAACAATCTTCCCTCTCCAACACATCATCTACAAATCCATATCCCCAACAAAATAACCCTCCAAATCAAGAACGTATATCCAGTCCAAACGGCTCGTCGCCGCTCATACGCAGTCCCTCCTCCTCCAGCTTCCCGTCCACCATACTCGCATCGTCGTCATAGTTTTCCCCAACACTCCCACTCTCCGCGTCCTGATCGTACGAGTCCTTCCGTAGTAGAGGCGGTGTTGATGGCGGTTTCGCCGCTTCGTTCTCCATCTTATTAAGTGCAGAGGTAGGGCGTGAAGCGAGGCTCTGCGCTCGAAGCGGTCTGGCCGTCGACGGAGCTTGCCTGGCTAAGGGAACGGGGCCAGTGCCTGGTGGGGTCCGCCGCACATTGGTGGTTGGAGGTGTCAAGAGGCCGGAGAGGAAGCTGGGTGTCGATGACCTCGAGGCTTTCGATGGGGTCCGACTGGCAATGCCCGCTCCTCCATCCGTGCTATTCCCGAACGAAGGCGACGGATCCCTGTTTTTCCGCCAGTTGCCCCAGGCGGCGGCTGCAGCGAGGGGAAGTGCTCGTGGCGAGGAAGCTAAGTTTGTGATGTTCGCTAGGGACGGAAACGTTTGCGCACCAGTACCGCCGCCGGCTTGGGCGCGCTCTTTCTCCTGTTGCTCCATTTGCAGGTTGGCTTTGAGGCGGATGACGGCGTCACGGACGGCGTCACGGTCGTATTCGGGTTGGGAGAGCGTGTCGATAATGTCGCCTAGGTCGTCGAGCCGCACGCCGAGCAGTTCGCGGAGCCAGGAAATCTCGACGTCGCGCTCTTTGACTTTGGTTGGTGCCTCGGGGTCGATGGCGGAAAGTTCTTGCTCGAGTTTCTCGAGACGGCTTTCCCGTTCGTGCAGTTGCTCCTGTAGAACTAGGATGGACTCGCGGAGGGCTTGCGGGGAGATCTTCTCGGGCAAGCCGAGAGCTACGGTTGATGGGATCGAAGTCGTTCGCGAAGGCGGTTGTATAGAGTTACCCCTGGCAGTCTGCGCTGCCTGTGCGGCGGCGTGGGCGGCTGACTTGGCTATTTCAAGCTTCTCTTCCAAATGGGCGACTTTGTCGAGGAGGTGTTCGGTCTTCGCGTCGGACAGACTTAGACGCTCATGCAAGTTGGTTTCAGATCGCTGCTTATCTTCCAGCGCATTATTCAGAGCCCGGTCATGTTGTGCTTTCAGATCTTCTAGAGTTCGCTGATGGAACCGATAGTGCTCCTGCATAGCCGCTTCTCGGGCTTCCGCCACTTCTCGCAGCGCGTCATTTCGGGACTCGGAAGCTTCCTGCAACATGAGCTCATATCTCGCTTTGATCGTGTTTGCGTCCGCCTTGCTGTTCTCGAGCTGCTTCTGAAGGTTTGTAATATCACATTCCAGGTTGGCACGTACGATATTCACTTGGTTGTTTGCCGCTTCGATCTCCGCCTTCATGGACACCTTGGTTCGATGAACTTCAATCCGACCTGCTTCCCTGGCATCACTAAGCTCGCGCTCAAGGCTTGCAGCAGTCTTTTGGTGTTCGACATTCTCCAGTGTCAGAGTATCGACCACACTTTCCAGTCGTTGGTTTGTTCTCTGCATGGCATCCGCAGCAACTCGCAATCCAACTGCCTCCTTTTCCTGCTCCTCTAACCTCATAATCTCGAGTTCCAGCTTTTCTCTTGTTCGCACTTCAGCCTGAAACTTTGCGCGGAGAAGCTCAATCTGTGCCTTAAGATCATCTTCCCTTCGTCTTGAGCTTGCCTTATCTCGCGCAATCTCCTGGGCAGCCACCGTCATGTCTTCTTGAAGCCTATCGAATCTCTCACGCAGACTTTGACGAGAACGCAGGCTCTCCTCCATCTCAGTTTTCAGGGCATTGACCGTTCGCCGGAGATCTTTGTTCTCCTCCATTGCCTCATCAATATCCTCTCGCCACTGGTCGCGTGACAGTCTGTATTCATCAAGAGTCCCTTCGAGGGCCGCGTTCTTGGCTGCCAGATCAGAGGCTGTCTTCTGGAGGTTGTCCTGTGTACTTTCAAGTACCGCGGCTCGGATCAACTCCTGTTTCCGTTCGTCGTGGAAAGCTTGTAAGCTTCGTTCGGTTTCCTCTGCAGACTCCTGTTGGCGAGCACTCTCCTCTTCGGCGATTCTCAGCAGTCTCTGAGTGTCTGCAAGCGTGTCTTCGACTGCTCTACGAGCTCTGAGCTCGTCATCCGCACGGGTCTCGGCCACCTTCAACATGCTTTCCAGGCCGGAGATCTGCAGTTGATACTTCTCCGCGCTGGCTGCCTCATGGCTCTGTGCGATCGGGTTCGACCGACCACGCAGTTGTCGTGCAATGGCATCTTCGACGATGGACTTGAGAGCGTCGGTTTGTGGTATTTCTGGATTAGTCGCTGATATTGACTGCTTAAGCTCCGAAAGAGCCTGCAGAACTTCGGAGGAGGCAGCAGCTGAAGCCGACTTTTGCTGATTGGCCAAACCTTCAAGTATGGAAGCCTTTATTTTCTCGAGACGTCTGTCTTTCCGAGGTGACCTGGCTCGTGCCTGATAATTCTCCTCATCATCGTCTTCGTCATCCGCATCACTGTGCTCAACCTCAGCCGACACACTTCTGCGATCTCTTCTGTTCGTAGGTTCTGTCGTCAGTTGCGTCAACGATTCTTGAATGAGGGCCAAGGTCTGTTCCAGCGGCTCAAGACGCTGCTGTAACAATCCACCGACCAAGTCATCTACATGATTGTCAAAAAACCGCGTCCGGTGCTGAAGTTTAACATCTTCAGTGGACGAGATTGCATCATCCCAATCGCTGATTGGAACATCTGCCGCATTGTTCAACCGGTGCACTGGTGATTCAATAGCCATGCCTGGACGTCCATAGGCCGTGAAATTACCCTGACATGACTGAAATTCTATGTCGGTACTGTCGCCAAGGGAGAGCTGGTACTGTTGCTGAAACCTTTTGATACCGGGGGAAACAGCCTCGCCTCGGAGATTCACGCCAGGCATAAGCTTAGCGGCATGGGAGTGCTCCGCAACGCCTGGTTTGGCGCTTCCAGTGACTTCTTGGTTAGTCCATGCCCCATCTGTCCTCTCAACACCAAGATCCGAGTCGTTCTCGTTCAAATGCTTCATCACGGCGTCAATCTCGTTGAAAGAGGGCTCAGTGAGTGAGGCATAGTGCAAGCCTTCGCTGTCGGGGTAGGCCCCGTCATTCTGGATGTCGTGTAAATTAGCTATCGGAACGTTTTCTTGGTTTGAGTCAGGACTGCTCGTAGCAGTGATCTGAAGGACGGGCGGCGAAGGGCTATTCGCAAAGCATGAATCGGCCATGCCATCAGCAGTCTGCACAGGTAGTGGGCGTTCGAGGTCTCCGCCAAAGTTGAAATTAAATGAATTATTCTCGCCACTGAATTCAAAGGACTTGGCGGTAGCAGATAGCGATGGTCTTTCCGAATGATCTGTTTCTGATTTCTCAACATCTGCCGCATCTTGACTTTCCTTGGTGATGTTTTCTTCCGTAATTGATTCCGGCTCCGATTGGGATGAAGAGTGTCTCGACTTTGTATCTAGAGCACCATCTTCGTGTATTGCATGATCAGATAGTTCGCCTCGGAATGGTGAGAAGGGACGAGCTATGTTAAAACTCTCGGCTTCATCTCTTCGGCTGAATTCGAATGGTTCCCAGCTCTTCTCTCCATGAGCCGGTGGCGACGACGAGGGTAACGGTGGTTTAGCATCTTGGTCTTCACCTGACTCATGGTTTTCTTTGCCGGTCACCGAATGCTCAGTCAGCTTGGCTGGCTCCTCCCTATGGGGTGACTGAGTCTGGCTCATCTCCGTAAGAGGGAGAGACGAGGTCGCAAATTGAGGGATCTGATCGCCATCACTGTCACCCCTCCGTAATCTCTTTTGCCGGCCATCTCCTTGCGTAATTCTCCCAGACTCGTCCTCCTGGCCCTCGTCGTCTCTTCCATTCTTGCTCCCAAGGTCAACCGGTCTTATGATTGCAATAGCTTTTGACTTCTTTGTGGGTTTAACAATATCAGCAAGATTCAAGTTACCAAAAATCTTACTTGTCACATTGACACGTTCCTCAGAGCCTGATTGCTCACTATCAGTTGCCCCACTGAAAATTCGGTTGCCATTACTAGGAGTAAAACCAGGGGCGCCAGGCCTGAGTAAGGGTCCAGAAGAGGAAAAGTTGAAGTTCCCACTTGGAAACTTTGCCGAAGTAGCATAGGAGGGTGTAAACGCAGGGGCGGCGACATTGAAGCTGCTATCGATCGCACCAAAGAGATTGTTCCTTGTCTGTCCGGCCCCATTGGTAGCTTGGAGGTGACTTAGACTCAGACCGGCCGACTGGTTCGGTGCAAAGTGATTCTCTGCGAACGAAAAGTTACCAGGCGCAAAAGAGGTCTTAGGATCGAATTTGAACTCTTTAGCTTCGACGTTGAGTTTCGACATCGATGACTTTGTCTGGTGCCTGGATTGGTTTTGGGACCTGGGAGGCTCCTGCAAGGTATTAGAGACTGAAGTAGATTGGTTTAGATTGTCCATATCGGCAGATACGCGCCCCTCGGATAAGGCAGATTCGCGATGTTTCGCATCCTGTTCAGTCAAGACATTCTCAGTGGTTTTCTGGGGTATGATGGAACCATTCTCATCGTTCGGGAAAGCTGAATCAAGCTTAGAACGGGACAGTTGCTCGTCCTGTTCCAGTTGATGCCGAATCGACTCTTCCAGATGATGTTCAGCCTCGTCTATCTCCTTCTGTAGCGTCTCGCTCAAATTATGCCGATGCCCTCTCGGTATTGGGTTGATGATGTCAGGCTGACTTCTGTAAGTCATTCCGCTTTCGGTGCCCTCATCGTACTCGGACACCTTCGTAAGATGTGGCGCTTGATGAGCGTTGAGTTGTTGGTGTCCATAGTTCATTGAAGCCGTGCTATGGCTCTGTGTCTGTTCATGGTTTTGCGGTTTGCTTGCTGGGCCATAAAGAGAGCGCGGGGCTAGAACACCTCCTAAGTTCTGGTCAGCGCCGGAAAGCGCGGGCGATCCCCCCTGTGGTGCGTTTGGTGGTCCCAGGTAGGCTTGAGGCGACCAAATGCCTTGACTAGGCGGTGTTGGTTGGTGCCGAGGATACTGAATCGGTGAGTCAATAGATTGCTTGGGCATGTTCAGGTTCCCGTATCCAGCCCACTGAGAACTCGGCGAAGCATGAGAGCCAACCTGTGAGCTCGTGTTGGTCGAGGGCAAGAATACCGGCGAAAATGGGTTTGTATGATGCGTAGTATGGTTACTGGCGGCTGATGACCCAGGCACAGGCGGAGATAAGGGTAGACTTGGGTATCGGGACGATTGACGACTCATGGCCACTGGAACAGGTGGGTTCCCTGTGCTGAGGTCATCGTCACCGAAGCTAACCCCAAGCGCGCGAAGTTTCTCCTCTTTCAAGAACTCGACATACGCCTCCCATTCTCGCCGATCAGGAATGTTGACCCGATATAAGCCCAAGTCCCATTCCCGATTGATCTCTACGGGATCGGGGTAGATTGACTTACTCTGTCCTCCCGCCTCGCAGCTGCAAAAGCTGTCGCCTAAGTTCGAATGAGCGAATCCTCTCGTGTCATACCCTTTGGCCTCCCAGTCTCGTAGACGTTCTTCAACGTCCGCATGCGTCAGTAAGACAATCTTCCCATCTGCCTGACCTCTTGTGTCATCTACCGGAAGCGCGATAATGCAAGCTTTACCGCGCCATACAACACGCTTCTTAGGTCTTTGAATTGAACCTACTGATGGCTGCGATGGCCGCTCATCGTTGGTTGACAGATCTGGCGTTCGCGGTGCGGCTGTCACCGCCGGAGCTTCAGAGGCAGTCCGCTCGAACGAAGGTGGAAGCGGAATAGGCTTATCAAGTGATGCGTTTTCCGGTTGCCCGCTTGACTCCGGGCCAGGGAGTGAGTCCGTGAACTTAGAAGCAAGCATGTTACGCGAAGTCTTGGATTCTGCTACCGGGTCGGCGCACAAGGTGTGGAAGTCTGTTGGCCTTATTGTGTCGGTACTGTTTTTCGGCTGATGTCGCCTAGCTTCTTGGCCTTGTCTTTCACTCCGAGACTTCGCGCCGTTTCTTGACCGGACGAAGTTACTCAGCGTTGGTGTTTTCAAACCCTCCCGACCTTCCTGGCTTTCCAGCGCGAACCAAGGGATATCACCCCCGTAATGGTCACCACTGGCGTCTATGGTCGGCGAGTTACTGGCACTCCCTGCTGATTCGTCACTCCACCAGTTGCCACGCTCCGAGTTGGACTGACCCGAGAGATACTGTTGAACCCAAGCTTCTGTGAAGCCCCGTACAGTGTCGAATCTTCCTGGCTCTACTGCTGGCGCAGAAAGAACAGTGCGTTCGCGCGATCCGAACCTGGATGAATGTAACCCTCTTCCACCCTCTGCTGATGTCTGAGCCCCGAATTGAGCAAGAGCCGGGAGCTGGGAGCGCGTAAGGTCTGAGCGGCGTAATGGGGAGCCGTCTGAAAGGTCACTGCTGGCTGTCCAGTGATGACTATGAATAGTTCTATCTCCCCTAGAGCCCGGTGGAAGCTGATACGGAGATCCCCATGCGGCAGTGTAGTACAAACTGCTATCCGTCCTTTGGTGCGCCGAAGGAGACTCGAGTGCAGGATATGAAGCACTGCCCCGAGGTAATGGACGTAAGGGTGGGAGTCTCGGCGATGAGGATCTCCTGGCTTGACTAGGCGAAGGCGCCGTCCATACGCTCGATTCTCGTGAATGAGCACTTCCTCCGTTGACTGCCGGGTTCCCAGCCACGACTGCAGGACCGAGGCCAGATATCGGTATTGGCGGAGGAGATGACGCAGGAGACCGAGAACTCCGACGGGTACGTATAGCTAAATGGCACGCACATGAGTTTGAATGCCGATGGTCCTAGGTGCTCGAGTTGTAACGTACCTTCCACCTCGTCCGTTGTTGCAAGCGATCTATAATCGCTTGCTCACAGTTCTGACCGCGTTCTCTAGCCGTGCCCAATGAGGGAAGGCGACGCGCAGACAGTCAGCTGTGCGCGGTGAAGCATCTGTGGTGCCCCTGAGATTGCTGCGAACCGTTGTCGAGGGTTGAAGTAGCAGAAAGTTAGTTCCATAGACGTAGCTAGAGTCGTCCCAAATCACTGGAAAAGCAGGCCATGGCAACGTGGGTTGATGTAAACGCAAAAGGGCGAATGTTCGAGGTGTTGATGTTGTTATTAAAAGTATCAACCGTAACTTACTCCGTATTTACTTTTGAGTGAGAAGCGAGTCGCGATGATGTGTTGCGAACCGAGAAAAAGGAGCGACAAGGGTCGAGTTTAGCGTTTCCGAAAGCCACAACCGTGGAGTACGTAAGCCACAAGGCAAGGCCGAGGACAGATGTGATGGCAGACCCAAATGAGCACACAGAATGTCTCCCTCACACAGTATGTCAAAAGAACGCACAACATCAGAGAAAACAACATCAGGATTCTGCAACTAGATATTCAGTGTACTATCATATAAGTGTACTACTAAAAGCATTGAAGTGAGTGCTGTTGATGCCATCTAGACATATTCTCTGTATAGAATGGAATGCCGGTTATGGCTCTGCCGCGACCTCTGTCCTCTAGCCTCGCGCCCAGCAGGAGATACCTAAGAACATCAAACTCCCTACGCAGGCCGCAGCAGCAGCTGAGGGACCCCAAGCAGTTGCGCAGGTAGGCCCTAGCAAGCCTCTGAGGCTCCTCCGCCGCTTAAGCTATTGCTGACAAGCGGGGGAAAGGGTGCCAGGAAACATGGCTTACCTTGCGCTCGAAAATGTTACGGGTAATACTTGGTAACTTCAAATCAGTAGCTTTAAAGCTGTAGCAATTAATATCAGTATGATAGCCGAAAACATTTCTTATATTAAAATAGAGATCGATGTAACATCTTCAGCACCATGGCGCAGCGGAAGCGCGCCGGGCTCATAACCCGGAGGTCACTGGATCGAAACCAGTTGGTGCTACAAATTTATTTTGTTTTGGAACTTTTTCCCTTATCCTTTCTTTGCGCCTGTCTCTAAATTTCTGCTTATGTACTTTCTTAGCCTTTTATGAAGTAACGAGAACAGAAGTGATTTTAACTGCAGCACAATTAGGCACCCAGATTAAATCCCAAACCGGGGAGGACCATGAATATCAAGAAAGTCAACCCCTTTCGTGGACGAAACCAAGACATGCCCCAGCTAAGATGATTAAGAACGCACCAGGCAGATATATTACTCCTTGTCCGATCAGGGGTAGGGAAAAAGAGAGATATACGTAAATCACTCTGAGTAGAGGGCGATGGCGAGACACTGGCCTTGAATCACCCAACAGTGTCTTATACGTTAGACGAATGGTTTGAATGGAACTCTGGAAGACTGAACATTGATGTTTGCCAGGATATGACTCCTTTCTCGCTGTAGAATACCATTGATTCTATGCACTATCTGCCCTTCAAGCGCTAGAGTTGTGGTGATGAAACAAGTACACCATTCAGATAAACTCCCGGTATATTCACCATATAAAGAGACCCTGCTTGCCCGGTCGACTGATCTTTGCTCCGCGATGGTGGTTGAAAAAGCGGCGACTCGTTGTAAGAGCTACACAGGTGCTCCGATAGCAAGCTGCGCCAAATTCCATGCATGCAACCTGCTCGCATTTCATGTCCCACAGCCTCCACAACCTGAGTATCATGGTGAAGACTCCAGTCATGGAACGCCATATTCGCGTGTGCCGGTAGAATTGGCCAGGGCGGCGATGGACATTTGCATTGGGCTTTGCTGGTGACCAGCCCGATGAGCCATATCTCCTCCGACAGCTGCCTAGAGTGTCGCTTCCGTAGACCATGATGCTGGAGCAATCCCATAAGAGTCATTACCAAGTGAATGAGCGATCAGTTGCGAGTACTGGCAGCGGATCCAGAGAACTGAATGCAAGGTCAGCAAGAGAATGCTTGGGCCACCAGATGCACAGAAATGACCAACCTCCGAGTAGGAATCGAAGTCTGAGCAATGTAACAAGATAGGTTAGGGAAGAGGCCAGGATAAGAAAGACAGGCAAGCGAGGGAAAAAATTGGAATGATTAGGTGAGTTTCGTGTGCTGCTGAAACAGTTATCCCAATTGTTGTTTGAAGCTAATTCTGGGGAGGGCAGAGTGATCAGGCGGTCATGTTTTCGTCGAAGTCCTTGGCGGCAATCCATTCGTCACCATGAAGCAAGTTACGGCTTCGAATGCCGGTTCGAACAATGAAATCATCTCTTAACTCCGTATATTTGACTTCATCATCGTCAGCATCATCAGGTGGCCATATGAGCATCGGCACTCGCCCGTATAAACCAGCATCCGGCAGGACACAGAGTACTCGAATGCGGTAATCGTCGTCAGCGCTATCGAGAAGCTTGTGCTCTAGATAGACAATGCGAGTGCCAGAATTATAGGCCACATTAAGACGATACATGTCAAGAAAGCAGATATCTTTCTTCACAAATATGTACGGATGGTTTGCTGTGCCTTGTTCACGGACTGCATCATGAGGTGCTTTGAACTTGGGCCAATGACTGCCAAGGTTATATCCCACGTCATCTCGGTCAACTGTCACATAGTTTCCGCAGCTAGAAAATCTAGACTCGACGACCGTTAATTTGAATGATCTTGACCATACTTCCATGCACTCTGATTGTGCGTCGCCAACTTTCGCAATTCGGATGTACCACCCGTTGTCCTTCTGTGACGAGATGGTAAGGAAGGAGGAATTGATGGGATGAAATGCGACAGAACGAGATGCGCCTTGACATGGCTCTTTTGCAAGCAACCTAGTGGTCGAGTCCGGAAAAAGCTCGAACACGGATAAAATGTCTTCGTCGCACGGTAAACCCCGGTATGTCACAGCAAATCTGGTCTCGTCCTGGCTGAAGTCAGCAGTGACGAAAATGTGATCGGCTAAGTGGAATTCAACCAGGGTGAGTGAATCGTGATTCAATTGGAAGAGACCGTGTCGGGTTGCGATGTATTTGCCATTGCAGCTGATTATATCCCTGAATCCTATCAAGCCAGGCAAAGGCTTGAGGGACTGCAGCTTTCTTGTCACTGTGCCTTCAAGCTCAAACTGATTACCACAACGCCAAGTTCTCACGGTGAGAAAGGACTCGCCAGCTGGATGACTTGTGCCTCGGCCGTAAATAGAGGGTGAGTGGATGGACACCCATTGAGTTGCTTGTTTGATAGGATACCAACCCGTCTCCTCCCACGTGATCTTAGCAGCTATTACATTTCTTAGGTGCCGATCTTCCGTTTCAGTCCACTCCTGATCGAGTGCTCTTTTCTGGAGTCCAACGTCCTGAGTATGTAGAAAAAGACTAGGGGTATCAGTGGTAACTGCGTGTTGCATGCACAACACCGTATCCATACGCGTGGTTCTGAATATGCACGTTCCTGGAACTTCGTCGCGGCCGTTGCTACCAATACCGCTGGGCAAGGCGTACACGAGGATTGAAGTAAAGCCAGTACACGGAAATGCGGTAACGATTTTATTTTCGTTATCCACGAACTGTACCTGTGGATCCTGTGACCGTGGGTCCCTCGACCTATCTAAGTCATGTTCCGGCAACTGAAGCTTAACGAGTATCTTCTTGTCAAGAAGAAAGCAATATAAACTTTGACAGTGATAACTGAAAAAGTGGCGGACAACAAGCTTCCTAGAGGATGAAGAGAACTTGACTGTCTGAATCTTGGTGAAACCTCCATGCACCTCAAATTCGTGCCGCAAAAATGATGTTCCATCCAAGTCAAGAACCTCCAGCTCTGTGGCATGCAAGACACGAGCAACGCGATCCATACCAAAACAAGTCCCGCTCACTGCCAAGCTAGCCTCAGGTTCGTAGATGGCAGTTGGACGGGAGACCTTCTCTCTACTAACGATGTTCCAAATGCATCCTGGCGCGTTCATGGTATCTTCCTTGCCAAAGCTCACTATGTCTCTTTTAGAGTGTAGATCGCTCAAGAATATATCTGTCTCCAGTACAATGTCGCGCTGATCCACCAGACAAAGTTCAGCCCAGTCTGCTGCAGCTGTGCGCTCAGACTGAGGATCGATTTTCCACAACACTGTCTGAAGGCATCGAACTCCGACAAGGTAGGTTACCGCAACATACTGACTGCAGAGGCTTACAGCTGCCGAGAGTAAGCTCACAACACGGCCTGAGTCTGACATGCCAGTGTGGATTGCCGGACGGAATTTCAGTTCTTCTCCAATAATCCATCGATCGAGCTTCTTCCTTACTGGACGTTCCGGAACATTGTAGAGACTATCAGTACAAACATCGTAATGCGCCCAGCCGGTCAAAGGAATTGGGAGATCTGATTGATGCTGTGGGGACTGGGCAGGTAGGCCAACCTGCACGAGTGCTTGAGTTTTACGGCGTTCGTTTATATTGCGTCGGGCGAGTGTTTGAGTGTTCATAGAGTTAAGAATCACCCGAGGACGACGATATATCGATAACTCGTAGGTCTTAAGCGTAGACAGAACGGAGTTGACCCAAGGCAATGCCTTACTGAGTAGGGAAGATAGACGTCGGAAGCGCTTCACATTGAATATACAGAACTCTATCCCGTATTGACGGACGAAGCTTTCAGTCCAGAAGACAGAGAAATCGCTTTCAGCAAAGGCTGTGATCTTGCGGGTCACACTGACAACGTTCTCGTTCTCTAGCTGGCTAGTCAATGCGTCCCATGCAAGCTCTGGCCAGTATCTGACGGCGTATTCAAACAGTGGATGTCGCTCTCTGAAAGCATTATCTTGTGCCTTCGGCTGGTGGACAAGACCCTCTCGGCCCTTGAAATAGGGATTGGCATGTAAAGACCTGTCAAGCAAAGAGTCCAGGCAAGTTGAGCACAGACGAGCTTTCGCATTGGGAACGTCGACGCCAAATGAAGAGAGGTGTACGGGGACTTTTCCCTTCCCAGAAGCCCTGCTGAGGAAATCACGAGCTGTCAGGTGAATCAGGCCAATAGTATCTCCATTCGCTAAGCCTGTGTATGAGACAAGTGATCCGCATACATGAACAATGTCATTTCTCGAGAAGCGAAGCTGATAACTACCCCCTTCTACCTTCTCGAAATAGTCTGTGAAGCTCCTCTGCGAGAGTTTGAGAGCATGTTCAAGCTCCGCGAAAAGCAGCGGTCGACTGCTGCAAACAACCCAATTGAGAATGAGACGACAGAACTCTTGTTGCGTTTCGGAAAGCCGGTTGAGCTTGTCTAAGATCGTTTCGTAGACGCTATCGAGACCAGCTGGGAATTCCCCGATAACTTCAGGACCGTCTGAAAATGCAAGGCGCTCTTTGATGTCCTTCCACATGAGATATGCCCATAAAAACATCCCTTGGTGCCTTTTAGGGTCGCATAGCTTGTTGAGTAGTCTATTTGTTAATACCTCGTTTTCTGGCCCGGAGAGTCTTTTGGTTTTCTTGATCTTGTATTCGACAAAAGACGTGATATCGTGCTCGATGTCGGTGTCGTTGATCTCAATAACCAGCGTCGATATAGACTCGGCGAATAGCTCAACGTATCTTCCTTCCTTCCGAGCAGTCAGAATTACCTTGACCGCAGTTGCACTTGTCAACTTCAGTAGTTCCCTAGCAAGGGTCTTTGCATCTATGCATTCATCCAGTGCGTCAAGCACGATGGTTACCGCAACCTTGTCGGAGATAATCAAGCTTTGGAATATCTCCCACCAATCGTCGAAAGAATCACAACGTCGTTGGACAAGGTTTTGAAACCTCCTGCTCAAGTCGATGGCCCAAGTCCCAGTCCGAAATTGGTTGTATAACTGTTCGAGCATTGACCGCACGGCAGCCATAGGAGTGTTCTTGGTATCGTCATTGTACTTGAAATAGTGGTAAAGTACGATAAACCCAATAGAGGACGAGCCCGATCTTCCAGAAGAGGCTACTTCACTGACTAGAAAAGAGCTGAGAATCGTTTTGCCTGCGCCAGGCTTTCCGTAGATGACAAGGAGCGCACCAGTAGATGTGGCCGACCAAGTCCTATATTCGTCCTTTCGCGTGATCCACTTGCATGTATCTCCGTAATGCTTCTTGCAAGCTTTCTTGTGATCGACGTTGTAGGAAGGAGCAGATATCCAGTTGAGCATGGCCAAAGCTCCCTGTTCTAGAGTCTGCTGCTGGTGCTCAGACGTGTCCGAGTAGTGTTGCGCATCAGCACTTCTCCACAGCCTCTCTTGCTGCCGTTTCAGCTCGCTTCTTAAATCTTCGAACTTCTTTGAGATCGCTTTGGGCCTGACCATCCTTTTAAAAGCCGCGCCTGGCCTTGCCCTGTAATGCTTCACAGCCTCGATCCAGAACTTCATAATAGCGTCGACGAGCTCCTCAGCCACTGGCTTGACCAAGGCAGATTTCTTGAATGTCGTGGCGAGGCTGTCGATGAGCGGAATCTCCTCACCCATGCCTGTAAAGAAATCGAAGACCTGGTCGAACCCTTCATTGTTCTTTTCCACGAATTGGAAGACCGTCTTCACGCTACCCCAGATGAGTTTGCCCCCAAACGGAGCGAGTTCGGCTAGGCCTTGCAAGATACCGTCAAATGGCTCCAAGTGTAACCGGGCCCTTTCTAGAGCTTCCAATGCCTTGATTTTCTTCGGATGAATGCCAGAACTCCTCTGTTTCAACGCATTATCTGCAACGTTGAGCACGTCAGGCAAGTCCGTTGGCGTTGTAATTTGGCGGAACTCCTTTGCACTCAATTCTTCCCGAAATTTGACCATGGCGTGCTCAAAAATCTCGCTGATCACTGAAGAAGCCATGGCCGGAACCAATCTCCCAGCCGCTTGGAAGAGCTCAAAGGACGGACCCCCGGGGCATCTAATGAGTTCGGGACACTATCAACGGTGGGTGTTTGAAATTTCGCACAAGGCATCACTACGGAAGTCCTTGTAAGATCTTGGACCCCACTTTGTGTCACGTTGCTTGACCCAATCATGATGAGTGCTTCGCGTGAGCCTCAACTCCAGAGACGCGCCCAATACGACCTCATAATCGACGTCTCGATCCCATTCCTCTCACTACAGAGAAGTGAAATCGGAACATTCCCAGCTTATGCTGACAGGCTGGAACGCAACATGGCCAGGATGTTTCGCCTAGGATGAGGCAGTGCTTCAAGCAATGGCCAACATCAAGGGTAGCCCAGCAGAGGGAGGATCGTCAAGGAACCCCTCATGTTCAGTGGAAAGTAAGATGGGCGACCATGAGAGATAAAGAGGCATGCTGTAAAGTAATTGCTGAGTCTCACGCGAGCAAAGCTAATCCATTTCTTAGGTTTGGGCACGTATTCCAACGGTATCCGAAAACACCACTGAGATCAGCTACCTACTGCCTCCATTGATGGCGGTAAGCCCTCCAGCAAGCTCACAAACCAAACCACATACAAGACTGTCACGATTTCACGTCTTGCGCAACTAGGAACTCACGGCACCCTACGGTCTGGAGACTGCCATTGAAATTGTGCTGGCGCCGTTCCATATGTTCGTTTGGAGCTAAAACTACCCACTGTTGAATCGTCAGCACCAGCGAAGGAAACTGCCTTCAACATGCTGGTTCCCGCTTCAGGCCTACTGACCCAACATCAAGAGCATAATGCCATATCCCGAGATTCCCTCCATATATGACTCAGGTGGGTACCCTTCGACTCCTAAATAGACATCATCGACAGCCCGTCCACGAGCAAGCGTGCTCTGACCTCAGCAGCGGCAGACCACAGCCAACCACCCACCTCCTGGGTACATCTCTGTACCTCGATGTCACTGGCAACAGGGACGACCAGCGGCTGATAGCACGGAGCAAAAAGGTCAAGTCCTTACCTGCTCCAATAGTCGCCCGTACGAAAGGGGTGCTTTGGAGGGACAGGACGAAGAAGAGGTTGACACGATGATTACTTCGAGGGCCGTAGAGACGGATGGACATAGATCTAAAGATGAGGAAGGCGGAGATGGTGAGAGTCTGCGGCGTGGTTAGAGATAGATAGTAGCCAAAGTAGTTCCTAGTCACATTCTGGTTCCCAGATATTTAGTAAGGCATCACAACACTGGTGAGAGGGCCGTCCACTCCAGCTTTCCCTTAGATTTCCTACCCTCGCACTCCAGAAACCGAACCACAGTCCCCCCCATTAGAAACCTTCACCCACACTCTCGCCCCTTGGCCTCCCCAGCGGGAGACATGCACGCTCATCCGCTTTATGCTCACTTTGTAGTTAGTCCTATTAAGAGCTTTTACCCGGTCAATCTCAAAACAGTCCTGCGTGCAAGACAGCAGGTCGAAGTAGTCTACTCGTGACCGATAAAACGACAATATTTCACGCATGCACTTCAACGTCGGTAATGCTTGTAACACCATCCATTCTATGAGCACAACCTCTATAGGCGCGTCTGGTATGAACACAAACAAGGTGCCAGAACTGACAGTGTCGAAGGGATAAGACACATCCAATAGTACGTACAATCCCAAAATTATCGCCTAGTAGCCATGCCAGAGCCATTGTCCGTACCAATTCAAGCAAAAGCCATTACCGAGATTCGCTCCGGTACAGTCGCCATCCACCAAGAAAGTTACTCGTACAATGGTTTCGAGGCAAGACTGAGACGCTTAACAGCTCAGGTCGAATTTGCTGGTGCGGTCTGCGGTGAAGGCACCCCAGTGAGTCTCATCCGAGGAGGCCCCGCTGTCACCGACGCTCTTGGGCTTCCATGTCTCGTCGAAAGCCTCGAAGTAGAAGACGTTGACACCCCACTTCAGCATACCGCACACGGCTTGCTTGTAGAAGGTCTGCGCGTTGGCGGTGCTTGCCTTTGCCGCTCCATAGTCGGAACCACCTACGCAAAAGTCAGCCGGTCACTTCTGTCTGGAACTGTCTCAGGTCTCATGGCATACCATCACTAGGCCATCCGGTCTCTCCGTTAGCCAGTTCGATGTCGTTGCCGCCAACGCTCTGGATGTGACCAAACGCTTGCTGGATATCATCTAAGTAAGTAGCGGTGGCATTCTTAATGTCCTGTCCTTGCCAGTAGGCAAACGCGTTGACGAAGCTGAAACGAGAATATTAATATTCAGCCCGTATCGGTCAGAGGATGTTCAAACCTACAGTAACTTAACACCACCCTTGATCAGCGGGTCGGCCGTACCATCGGCGTACTTATTCCAGCTATCCGCAGTACCAATCTTGACATTGGGGAAGAGATTCTGGACCTTTTGAATCTTGGCCAAGAGTTGGTCACCATTGAGGTTGCCTCGGTAAAGGGCTTCCGAGCCGACTGTGATAGCATAAACTGCGTCGGTGCCGGCACTTTTGAAGGCGGCTTGAAGTGCACTGATATCGGCATTGAGTGCATCATCTGTGTCAGGCCTGGGAGCGAGGTGTTGGTCAGCAGTGAAAGGATAAGGCGGTGGCTTCGGAAGCCGCCAACGGTCTGTAACAGAGTCTACTCACCATACTCCGAGAACGACCTTGAAGTCCTTGCTGGCCGCAGCAGGTAGGATCTCCTGAGCGGTGTTGCATTCGGTCGCGGAATATGTCCGGACGATGGTGCTGGTGCTCTTTAGGGTGTCGAAATCGGCTTCGTAGTCACTTCTGAACTTGCAGGAGCCATCGGGCTTTCTGTTCCCTATGGCGTAGCCGAGAATGCCGGCAGCAGAAACGACAGCCGGTGTAGCCGCCAAAGCAGCGGCAGCAATGGTGGAGAAACGCATGTTGAAGATGGAAGAGATACTACAAAGACCGTGTAGAACAATGTTAGGTGGTTTGGGAAAGAATGTAAATGCTAAGTACTCGAAGGATTAATGAGGAAAAAGAAGGATGCCGAGCACTAAAAAGACTCTGAAAGAGTGACGACGCAGCTATAGGTGACCTGGGTGGTAGTTAGTTCTGATGAAAAGAATGAAAGAGCGTGGAGTACGGAGAGGAGAGAGATGAAAAGTGTAGGCGATTGGTGTGTTGTGGATCTCAAAGGAATGCGCGTAATCCAATTGGTCAGCTATGGGCAAACTTTTTGTTGAAAAAGGGGAAGCAGCGCTAAGGCATGGACGGAAGTTCCCGGTACCTGATCTGTTACCTAATAATAGCTCGTGCACGGAAACGTTTCTTGATGGTATCAAACTCTATAATGAGAGCCCTTGTGCTGTCAATGAAAGGCACCAGAGGCACCAAATCCGTACTACTATGAAACAATTATCAGCTGTTATGGAGATGACTTAGTGGGGAGAGTTGGACTGGACTACCCAGTAATAAAGCCCGGATACCTCAACTACTTGAGATTTTCGATGCGTACCTTAACCACGAAATATTACATATGCACCTCTACACTCACGTTCTCACATGTGGCAATTGCAACTTCATAGGCTCTGACACCAGATTTGATCTTCTCATCATGCCTACAGCCTTGTGCATGTCACGGCTGTGGCTGTATCCTCCCGCCGCACCTGCCTCAATTCCCCGAGAGCACTGCCTGAGCGGCGTAGCCTCGTCACTAACACTATATGAACCTCTCCCACTTCCTCACTTTTCGCTGGCATCAAACTTCAATTTGCACTCTCATCAAAGAACCAACTAACAACTGCTTTACATCACTCTGAAATCTCCTACTCTCAGAATGGCCTCCGAATACGTTGGTAAAGCTCTCAGTCTCTACAACGCCACCGGTCTCGACGCATACGCGACTACCGCCTTGACCTGGGCTCGAGGTCATCCTGTTCAAGCTGGTATGGTAGGCTTGAACGTGGGACTCGCCCCGTTCCTCGGACTTGGCTGGATGGGCTCCTTGGCACTGAAAGCTGTTGGGTTTGGGAAAGTAGGTGTAGGAGCCGGTAAGTGCTGCAACGTCAAGTTCAATATGGATCACATAACTCATTGAGGGTCGTGATAGGAACGGTTGCGGCTTGGTGGCAAGCCTCCGCTTACGGAGGATACATCCCAGCCGGGAGTATCTTCGCTGTACTTCAGGCTTGGGGTGCTACGTGGGGATTCTAGTGATGTTACTTGCAATGGCATAAGTTCTATCTGGCGAAGGGGACCACGATTTTCACGGTTTTTTGGGTGGATAAGGGATTTTGGGCCTGGTTTACGGGGCTATCGGTTGCAGCTCAGATGTCAGTGATTGTCGCGGAGGGTATAGTATGGTTCCTAGTTGGAAGCTGTGTACCTTCGATCAGAAGTTCTTGAAGTGCAGACGTTCGCGTGCAGTGTACAATAAAGTGGGCTGTTCTAGTAGCCAATTGTAACTTGAATTGCTTTAAAGGGAAAATGAGACTATGGTGTAGGACCCACGACACAGATTATATCGATATTGGCCACTGGTACGATAGTAAACATACAGTATCGGGACCTCTGCATGGCTTGGCCAATCCTTCATACCTAGTCAACAGAACAGTTGATGGCCCGGACAGACTTTGTGCACATCTGTTACAAATAGAGTTCGTCTACCTCTCTAGGGCAGAAATGGTTCTGAGCAATCACAAACAAATAGGTTTATTTCACCTTAATAATATGACCGACAGCCCACCCAAAGCAGTATCCAGAACCCCACAACTTCGTTCAACTGCACCTCGCTGCACATCTCTATGTCACTTTATATTAAGTGTGGGTGGCCTAGTTCCACGGTGGATCTACCGGTAGGTTACTGGACAATCTCAGAGCACACTGCAGCTGATTCACATCACATGCGCTTGAAGTTGAAGTACATGCCCCTCATCTCATTTTCTACTTTCTGTGCTCTTGTTGCGATGTCTCAGTCTTCTTATTTTGAGCTATTTCTAAGTAGCTAGTATTTCCAGTCAAATGAAGGACAGCTAGCACGTCAATCTCTACGCTTTGCATCTTCATCCATACTATATACCGCACCAATGTCGTCGATTCCAGCTTCAGACATCAAACCGCCTCCCTCTGCGTCTCCCACCTCGGCCTCACCGCCAACACGGCCCCCCGAGCCACCTCCACCACCCACCGTATACACAACCTTCACCCCGCACCAAAAGCACCTCATAACCCTCCTCATCGGCCTCGCGACCATCACGTCGCCCCTAACCGCAACCATCTACTTCCCCCTCCTCCCCCTCCTCCGCACCCACTTCCACACCTCCGCCCAAGCCATCAACCTCACCATCACCCTCTACATCATCTTCCAGGCCCTCTCCCCCGCCATCTTCGCCACCCTCTCCGACTCCCTCGGCCGCAGGCCCATCTACATCCTCACCTTGACCCTCTACATGCTCGCGAACTTGGGCCTGGCCCTGAACAAGGACAGCTACGCAGGACTGCTGGTTCTGCGCGCGCTGCAGAGCCTCGGCGCCAGCGCCGCCTTCGCCGTGTGCTACGGTGTGGTGGCGGATGTGTGCGTGCCTGCGGAACGGGGCAAGATGCTGGGTCCGGTCGGCGCGGCGTTGAATCTGGGAGCTTGCGTCGGACCGGTGGTGGGTGGGTGGGTGGCGTGGAGGTCGGGAAGTTATTATTGGGTGTTCTGGTGCCTGGTTATTATCGGGGGAGTGCTGCTGCTGGCGGTGGGTGCCTTTCTTCCCGAAACGGCGAGGAATGTGGTTGGGAATGGGAGTGTGAGAGCTCGAAGGTGGTGGGAGAAGACTTGGTGGGCTGTCTTATTGGATTGGGGCAGCAGCAAGTGGAGGAGGAGGAGGAGGGGAAGGGAAAGCGAAAGCGAAAACGGTGAGGTTGACTGTGAGATCGTTCGTGGTGATGGCGATAGGTCCGCAGCTGAAAAGAGAGGGTTCAAGGTTGCCAATCCCCTCGCTTGTTTACGAATCATCTTCTGGAAAGATACGGCTCTTGTCCTGTGGATGCACGGCTCATTCTACATGGTCGATTATTGCATCCAGACAACTATTCCATCAACCTACAAGGATATCTATCGGTTCAACGAATTAGAAATTGGCCTCTCATACCTTCCCCGGGGCGCCGGTATCATTGTCGGGGGATTTGCAAACGGGAAGATGATGGACCGGAACTACAAGCTCACGGCCAAGGGAATTGGGCACACTGTCGACCGAGTTTCTGGCGATGACCTGGACCATTTCCCGATTGAACGAGCGAGGTCACGGGATTCTTCGTATCTGTTAGGGATATCGACGTGTACTTCGATCGGTTACGGATGGGTGCTTGAGAGACACGGTAACGTGAGCATCCCTTTAATGATCCAATTCGTCCAAGGCTTCCTCGGCACCTGCCTTTATAATATATTCAACACCCTGCTGGTTGATATATTCCCGGAAAGTCCGAGCACAGCCGCGGCGGCAGCTTCGATCACTCGTTGCGCGCTGGCGGCTTCGGGAGTCGCGCTCTTGCAGCCTCTCCTTGATACATTGGGAAGAGGATGGTATTTCACGGTCCTGGGCCTCGTAAGCGGCGCTGCTGGTTCAGCTGCGGTCTGGGCCATTCAGACACACGGCATGAAATGGAGAGGTCAGAGGATAGCGAAGACTATCAAGGCTCGTGACAGGGGTTCTGGAGAGACTGAAGTGAGCGGTCAGTTCAGGATCGCGGAGGTAGGTAACGTAGGCAAGGTAGTAGCACACTCTGAAACAGATATCACTACCGATCGCAAACGAAGTCCATAAACAGACTTTGTAGTTCTGAGAGGATCGGTATTGATCTACATTAGATCAATGAATAAAACATATTGTTAGGTAGCCATTCACGAGTAACGAGCGATGGAGCATTGACGCATTTAGGAATGCCGTACCCTATGACTCTGCTGCCAGTTTGCCCCAACCGGTAAGGCAAATAGCCTCACGTTGGCTTCGCACCCCATATGCATGCGACGCATGGTAGCCACAAGAGTCCACTCGACGAGCCGTGAGGATCCAACGCTGAGCGCTTACAACGAAGGAGCAATGCAAGGGAAAAGGATATCTGGACGAGCAGTACTATGTATATCAGCCATCACCAATCTGCCACTCCCAGACCGTTTGTTATGACTGCAACCTCTCCGTCTTTGGGACAAAGAAAAGTCCCATCATCTAACATGCAGCATTGCTCCAGACACTCGGTGCTTGCCCAGTCCCTTGGTATGAAGTAATGGCGTCTGAGAGCCTGAGCGTCCTCAAATGAACCTAGTCTGACTGTACAGACCCACATGTCCTTATCGAGGAAGACAAGCCTTCCGCCAGGAAGAATACCGAGTAAGACCTCAATTCTCAGCAGTGTCTCGCTTGGGAGATCGAGGACCTTCAGGGACGTAGACGAGATCTTGTCGTGAGAGAGGTTCAGCAAAGACGCTTCAATTATCAGGATACTTTTCCTGGTCCTCCCTTGAGCAGACACCTCGGAGATTTGGACAAGCAAGTGCTTTCCATCCTGGGCGAGCATGGCTTTACTGACGGAAGTATCAGCTGTAGGCCCACTACTTGAGTCGAGAGACAGCTGAGTTAGAGAAAGGCTTTGGGCCTTGTCACTCTCAAAGCTTGGGCGACCTTCCAAACGAAGCCAAGAATCTGAAAGCGTTATGCAAGCTATCTCCGCTAAGTCGTTCCAACGGTAGATTTTTAAGTCAGGCGAGCCGAAAGCAAGTAAGAGTTCCTTCTGCAGCGGATGGTTGAGCCATTTGCGAGCTCCTCCTTTCTCTAGATTGCTAGCGGCATGAATACACCCCTTCTCAACCAACCAGATTTGACCCCGATGCTGGCTTATGACCAGAAGCATCGTTGAATCATGATTCAGTAGAATTTGATGAATGCCGCCAACGTCTATCTTGACTTTGTTTGTGAGCATAGATTGCACTTCCCAGTGCGCTTTTCCAGTATCAGAGCGTGAAGATATCAGACGTTTGACTATGATGTGTCCACCAAGATCGGCCGCCGCAATATGCCTCGCGTCCTCGCCCCAAGCTAGATGGGCCACAGTAAGAAAGTTCAAGAATTTCGCTAGCTCCAGCAGCTTCCCCGAAAATTGGTCGAATAAGTCCACCGCACCGTCTTCGTTACCTGCGCAGAATAAAGGGCTCCTTGGAGCAGCGGCAAGCGCACAAATCGGATCAACTGAGGTAACCCAAGCCTCGGAAGCTTGAGACATCGATGTTGGCGTTTGGTCTTCACTTGCCGTTTCACTGAGAGCCTCTTCGGTATCAGAAAAGCGGATGAGACTATTAGGCTCCCAAGCAGTGATCGAAGATCCCCTGAGGTCATAGAACCGCCTGCAATCTGGACTAAAAGCGAGACCAGTGACTAGGCTTTCGGAGGAGAGTTGATAGACAACACTGAAATAAACAAAATTCCAGACTTTGACGGTCCCATTGCTATCGCTGGTGACGAAGAGTCTACCGTCAGGGCTAGCTTCGATCTCGTCCGCTGTTGTGCGCACCTCTTGATTCTCGTCTCCAACGGGATTCCATTTGAAGATAGAGCCGTCTTTGTACAAGCCAAGAAGGTGGCCTGTAACGGGGTTCCAGGTGACACGGTCAACGGCCATCCAGGTGACTGAGGGACGAGCATGGTTGGGTTGGTGTTCAACAGCACGCTTGCACCTGCCAATCAGTCGGGGCCCATTGATTGCCCAAACTGATAGAGGATATCCTCTGTATGCTACAGCAACTTGTGTAGCGTCAGCATTGAAGGCCATGCAGCAGGGAGAAGTAATAAATCCGCCGTCAATCTGAGATGTTTCTCTCAACAAGGTAGGGTCCAGGCTTTGCCAACCTCCATTAACGTCATCGACGCAAAAATGCCTAATGATTTTGTCGTTTGAGCCAGTCATTATTTTGGCATCATTCTCTGTGAAAGTAATTGTCATGGCTTTGCTATCCTCCGGATTCGTGACTGAGACGACCAGCTGTCCGAGCGGAACAGCCCAGACCTTGGTTGTTTTCAGACCATATGATACGAACTTGTCAGCTCTGCTGTTGAAGCCCATCGTTATGATGTGCTCGGCGTGCCGCAGCCTGCAGGTTTCTTCAAAATTGAACGAGTCATATAGAACGATGGTCCCAGTCGAACACGAAACTGCAAAGTAGCGACCACCGCAGGTAATACCCCGAGCCTTAATACCGTTGCGAAATGAGATTCTGGCCAGACAGTCGTTCCATGTTGTATTTGAGACGCCAGAGATCGATAACCCCGAAGACTCACTCTGGTCGAATTGCTGGTAGATCATCGAATCATGAGGGCAAAATGGAGGGATCAGCTTGTAGATAGCCGTCGGGGCAGATAACAAATGTGTGCCAAACTTCCCAACAATCTTCACGAGATCGGTTCCCCAGGATTCAAGCAGCTCCAAGTCTTGAAGACGATGCAACAATGGGTTCTTCTGAAGATTCAGCTTGCGATTCAGACTGACAAAGCTGAGTAACACTCGGGCGGCTTTCACCATTGCTTCTAGCTGACCGAACAAAGCCAATGAGTGTATCCATGTAAGTATAAATGGTCCTCGAAAGAACTTGATGAGCAAATCCAAGATGTCTTCTGACGCTGTAGCCGCTTGGTGGAGATGGTATGTCCAGGATGTGGCAGCATACACCAAAAATGGCTCGGCGAAAGAAACCCCATGCTGACCCCGTTCAAGCTTGAATCGTAAGTTAGAATCTAGCAGAATCGAAAGTGTCTTTGCAAATAGGGCCTCGTGTGATCTCTTGAGGTCAACAGAGAATTCAAGGTTGCTTGTCTTCGTTAAATAGTCACGAGCAGTCTGGTGCACCATTGCGACATTGGACTTATGGTCAACGACAACGAACTGCCCACAAACAGCCTGAATGGTCGTTTTCAGATCCAGAAACTCAGGAAACTCTGGTAGTAAGGCCTGAGAGAGCTCCTTTAAGGTCAGAGAGCGACGGGCGCAGATTGTCCAGCTGAGAAGCGTCCTCGCTAAGGCTTGATCTGCCTGCTTTGGATTTTGTGCGATAGCTTGTTCCATGCGTTGATAAAGAGGACCCATTCCGGCGGGAACATCTTTCAATGTTTGCCGAATTGCTTGCTCTGTATGGCAACCGACAATCTCTTCTAAAACGAGGTGTACCCAGAGGAAATTACCATCGGCCCGTTGAAGAACGATTTCCATAATTTGCCGTTTAAGGTCATCACTTCCACGCATGTACTTCATTTCTTGCTGGACATACATCTGGATATCAGCGGTGATGTGTTCTTGACCACCTTTCTGAATGACATCGACTGAAGTGGAGACAGAAAGCCTGTCGAAGGCAACTGATAGTGATTCTGTTCTGCGACTGATTATCAGGACACGAATGGGCGTAGATAACGATGAAAGACCCTGTAGAAGATCCAGAAGAACTCTCGGTGAGTCTGACTCATCTAGTGCGTCAATCACCCAATATAGAGGCCGCAAGAGGACAAGCTTAGACAAAATGGATACGAAGACTTTCTGCCATATGGTTCGGGCGTCTGTCTTTTCAAGCTTGATGCCTGCCCTTGCGAGCACCGTCAATTCTCGTCTGAACACAGGAATATCCTTGGCTATTTGAAGCCCAAGTGACCTAAGAAGAGCACTTGGGGAGCGTTTCGTCCGGTCTCCAAATCTAAAGAAAAAGTATTGGCAGTCGTGGCCTGTTTCCCGAACATGGTGGATAATGTGACTAGCAAGTATGGATTTTCCACTTGCAGGTGGCGCAGATAACCAGGCAACGCGAGACTCTGAGGTTCCTTCCAACCACAGCTGAAAAGCTGGTTCTGACAAGACCCAGTCACAAGTACCTGGCATCCACCGTTGACGGAAGAACTCTAAATCATCTTCTGAATTCGGTGAGCCTGCGAAAAGCTTCTCAACGACTTTGGATTCCTCTGAATATCTATCATCCAAGACCTTGGCACCTAGCATTGGAGAATCTGTAAACATAGGCTATTCAACCTTCAGCCTCGAGAAGTTCATAACGTACCCCTTGACCGAAACTGACCCACTAGAGATTTTAGTGCATTTCGTACGCTCACGTAGTTGGGATCCTCTGGACTGGTAAATTTGCAGACATCGTGGTGGTCCGCATTCAGAGACTTGGAGATTTCCCCCGGATAGCCAAGGATGGACGACTCCTTTTCAAGTACCATCTATAGTAATTTAGAGTTGCAGGCTGACGCATTGTAAGGAAAATATGTAGTAACTGACCAACTTCTTTGGACCCACAGTTGTGTGGAGTGTTTCGTAGAATGAGACTATTGTTAGTCTTGGAGCAATATGGCGAAATTGTTCGTTAAGTTCCTCAATAGCTGGGGAACTCTTGTTCAAGTCGGCAATGAAGTTTTTGGGAGACTGAAATGAGACCAGCAGGATCTTATTAAGCAATTCCGCTAGGTCTGTGCCGCGATGCGGTGTTGCTAGAAAGATTATGCCAGATATCGATTTAACAATGTCTTCGTAGTTCTCATCATTTTGACCGAGAAGATAGGCCTACCAAATTAGAACCACAAAGAAGGAGCGTTGAACAAGTACTAACCTTCTTGACAACCAAGCCGCCCATGGAATGAACCACGAATATGATGGGAACCTCCAGACCTTAGTATAGTCGAATAAAGAGAAGAGATTCCGCACCCACCCTCCCGATTTCAAAACCCTCTGTGTCGTCATCATATCCAAACTTCATTGCGAACAATAGGTCCTTCGCGAAATCTGTAATGTTCGATACGCTTCTTGGGCCGCCAACACGGAAGCTGGCATCGTACCCGAAGCTGAGAATCCGAGCTGTACATATCTCCGGCTCGAACGGTAGCCACTGTTGAGGCCAAAAGAGTTTGGGATCTTGGTATTTCGACCATGTCCTACGGCTAGCGCCCCCAAGACCATGGACAAAGATGATGTCGAGCGGCGCTGAAGATTTTGGTTGATATATGACGTGCAAGCCAGACTTGTCGGGGACCCTCCGGTCTGGGTCAGGACCAGGACTCAAACCGCGATAGCTTGAAAGGGGGCTTGATTGCGAGGTCCGCCGCGCTGCATCCTCGGGGAGGCTTGATGTTGAGCTTCCCTTCCGTCGCGGACTTATAGTCCTACTTCTCAAGCGGTTGAAGAAGGGCGTAGCTAGAGAAACTGAAGGATCGGCCTGGTTGTCTTCGCTGAGCGATCTATGCGAGCGTAATCGTTTCCACTGCAGCCTCATGATTAGAAATCGGTTCGGAATGAGGCATGATAGCGGAGAACCATTTGTGGGCCTTATTCCCGACCATATCAGGATACTTCAGCATGGGCGGAGCTCCACGTCTATAGCTGGTGGCATCTTGTAGGAGAAGCTTAGGAGACTATCAGGGTTCTACTAATAATGTCGGTATATGAGCACTGGCCAAGCAGATGAGAGCACCAGATAACTCATCTGGTGATGGTAGCATTCGGCGGCGCAGATGCGAATCACAGAACGGAGAGTGGGCGGCGTGACAGGCATTATTGTCAGACTCAGTGAAACAGAACATGTTACGTCAATTAGTGATAAGAATAGCTCAGTGTTTGACAGCCCGGGCCAACCAGAAGCTGAGGGGGAGTCGCAGTTTTCACAGCAGTCGGAAAGAATCCTCTATGGCGGGCGAGAGCCTGAGAGGGCGCTTCCTCAACAACAGACAAGGATTAAGACGCCACTGCGTGGATAGCCACATTAACAGGTATGAAAACAAGCCGAACAACCCAGCAGATACTTGTTCTCAAACACGTACATACACGGTACATCTGTGTCACTCTCCTGACTTGGTAAAGCTCATATGCAACCACCCAAGCGCAGAGTCCCGTTACTGTACTCGGAGGGTCGAGGAAGCCAAAGCAGGCATCAGTTACTCGTACGAAGGCCGGGTTATTCAGTGTCAGGTGAGCACCCTGTGTAACTACTGACAATTGTCACTGCTCTCGGTGAAATACCTTCTGTACAGTGCTTTTGTCGGACACTAGAAAATACGGTCCTCGGGCATAGCTTATGGAGCACTCAAGGAGCCGTCAGACTAAGAACGCCTTTGAGGTTTGACGAACGGACGGGGAAGCGGTCATGGTGCCGCTTGCAAGGCTGCCAACTGCCGGGCGACCCACCATAAGCGGTCGTGACATACCTGAGGAACGCATCTGGTTGCTTGTGCTGATGATGGCTGGGTGGCACGGCTGCCTTGGCCTTTGCTTTTTGCAACCCCACACTCTCCACCGTATACGCTATTGGGAAACTGAATCAATCGGATTCGTGGCAGGCCACGGGAGGTACTCTGTGCTCCGTGGTGTCTGAACTAGTCCCCAAAACCCCAGCCTACAATTTCGAGCGGCGCGTATGCAGTTGCGCGCAAGAAAGAGCTTGGATCTAGACAGTGTATACCCTTGTTGATTGAGATAGAAAAGCGCCATGCCGACATGAGGAATAAAAAGGATATCCCTCCAACTTGTGTGCATCTTGACCATCAACTGAATCAAGATGAGCGATGCTGTACACTCTCTCCTCAATCAACCGCAATCTGGAGCTCGATTGGCCACAAGCGGGGACTTCCCTCTAGACAACAATGTCGCTGTTCACTTCCCTGAGGGAACCAAAGTTCTTTCAGCGGATAGATACGGGTCCTCGGCTTGGACTGTCACCGCACGCATCAGCGTTCAACTGGCCGACGGGACACCTAAACGGTATTTCCTCAAGTGTGCGACGGAGGACGCAGGACGAGCCATGATGGAAGGCGAGTTCTGGGCCATGACAGAGCTGTATAAGACCATGCCTTCGTTGGTGCCGAAGCCCCTTGCGAGGGGGAAATTCCAAAGCGAGACTCCCGAAACGTATTTCTTTCTCTGCGACTTCGTCGACATGAGCAGTGAACTCCCTGATCCGGACCGATTATGCACTCGTCTGGCGGAATTGCATCGAATCAGTGTGTCGCCCACAGGGAAATTTGGAGCGCACGTGCGGACATGTAACGGTCGGACGCCGCAAGCTACCGAATGGGATAGCAGTTGGACTTCCTTCTTTACCAAATTCATGTCGCACGTCATGACTCTAGATTTCGAGACCAATGGCCCCTGGGAGGAGCTAAAGAAGGTGGAGGAGAGAATACTGTCGCACGTTATACCTCGACTAATCGGAGCCCTCGAAGGAGATGGACGAAGCGTCAAGCCATGCTTGATCCACGCTGACCTATGGGAAGGGAACACCGGGACCTCCTACGAGACAGGAGACATTTTCTTATTCGATGCTGGATCGTATTATGCCCACAACGAGATGGAGATCGGAGACTGGCGGTGTCCGTACAATAAGATCAACTCAAAAGTATACATGAAGACCTATTTGAAGAAATACGGCATGAGCGAGCCTACGGAGGAGTGGGATGACAGAAATCGGATGTACTGCGTGTACTACGACATTATATACTCGGTCAATCATATGGGCCAGGGCAAGAGTGTACGCCAAATGTAAGTCAATTATCACGCTCTCCTTCATCTTTGCTCTATTGATGCTGCTGAGCATCTGGCACGCTCAGAGTTCTTGTGATGTGGGAGAAAGGGGGGAACAAGGGAGGCAGATACGCTTCCATTGCTTGAACAGTCATTATGAAGGACCATACAACGGGTCTGGTGCTAACCGGAGGCTTAGGGCTTACGAGAACATGTGCTACCTTGTCGACAAGTACGCGCCTTGGCCTAACTCGAAAGACTCTGTTGAGGGTACAATTGGCTGAAGAAGTACACGAGATACCTCGAACGGGAGGGCAAGCACAGGGTGGAAAGGAGTTGTCCACGTCGACTGCCTGAAGTAGTTGCAGGTGTAGGAACCTACAGCCTACATGTCCAGTCAGCCACACCGGATCTTTTGTACTCGTTGATGAATACCCTTTACCAACCAATTTTTAGATGTTATTTTTGAGGACCATGAGAGGCTATAAGGCCGGTCTCTTTTCCAGTCATCTATGGCAGCTCTCATTGCGGCGAGTAAGTCTTCAGAACAGCCGGAAGGAGCTTGCCCCCTCCAATCTGGTTATACCTTTATCTCTAGACTCTTCCCCAAGCACGTACCTTATGGCGACACTCGTTACAGTTGCGATGACCTCACTGCTCAGAACATAAGGACTCGATGAGTGTATAACCTGGCTTATACTTATTCACACGTTATGCCACCCTGACTTGAGCTTGCATGCAAAGACATCAAGTAAGCTAACGCCATTTCTGTGCCCACTCAACACCTTTTGCTGCTTCATATCATTGCCGACGTTTTCTTAGATCAGAATTGGGCTGTCTCAGTAGACGTATTCTATAACGTACAAGACTGGTTGAAGATCTTCTGTATCGACAGTCCTACACTTGCCCAACACATGGTAATGAAAGCGTGACTATATCCGGGCAATATCTTTTGGCTATCCTGCACGGCCATAAGGCCGATGAGGACAAACGTTGAGGAAAAATCGCGCTTTCAGCTATCCTTCCACCGTAACGCGCGAGCGCTTATGGTCGAATCAGACATGAGCAACACGCTCTCATCACTGTATGAATACACAACGGGGAGACATGTGGCGTAAATCAGTAAGCGGCGACGATCTCTTGCTACGATGTACTCAGTCTATCAAGGCGACCAACCATGGCAGCGATCGGATATGTCCCTCTGCAAGGCCAAGGATATACACGGTTGCTGAGACTGTATCCGGCTGATGTTGCATCAAGCCCGTTGCAATGTGACCTGTTTGAGGCTTCTCTTGAACACATGCCAGGCTACGAAGCATTGTCCTATGCCTGGGGCTCGCCCATCCAAGATCAGCCTGTTCAGTGCCGGACAGACGGCCAGCCATGGACAGTCAGCATCACCAAGCACCTGCTGGCTGCCCTCTGCGAGCTCCGGTCCGACAGAGGCTATCGGGTACTCTGGGTGGATCAGCTCTGCATCAACCAAGAGGATCGGGAGGAACGACGCTTGCAGGTCAGCCAGATGGGCAGGGTGTATCATAATGCCACACGGACGATCATCTGGTTAGGGCAGGACACCGCAGACACGCACTTGGGACTGAGTTTGATTGCATCGCTTTCGAGTGCAGCCGACACCTGGTTGCCGAAGACGAGCTATTTTGAAGACGATGTACCTTCCGTCGAGAACGGCTTCAACTACTATGTCAGCCTGCCGCCGTCCAGGTCCCCTGCATGGTCCGCACTCAATGCAATCCTGGACCGATCATGGTTTACTCGGTAAGTTCTATCGATATCCCTCATCTCCACATACGAGGCTCATCGCCTTGAGTGCTTGGGTCATGCAAGAAGTTAGTGTGTCGGAGAACCTAGTGATCCGTTGTGGACCCTACGAAGCTTCGTGGCTAAGCCTATCGCACGGCTTGAAGAAGTACTACACACGAACGGGCCCTCGCCATATATCCTCACATGGCAGCCGCCAGGTGATCGAATTTGAAAAGACCAGACGCAATTATCTCGCTGGGTCCGGCAATGAGCCTCCGCAGTTTGCCCCTTTGCACCAGACTCTGACCAGTATGCGCCCGATGGGAGCGACAGATCCAAGAGACAAAGTATATGCCGCTCTTAACCTGGCTGATCCTAGGTTGCGGTCGGCCATGGACGTGGATTACAAAGTGTCATCGCAAGAGGTGTATTGCCGTGCTGCCCGCGTGTTGTTACTGGAAAGTGAAATGTTTGAAGACGAACCTTACTTCACCGTCCTTTCCCCAACCAGTGTCAAGGGGCTTTCCGGTATGCCTTCTTGGGTACCGGATTGGAGCATATCTCAACCTCAAAACCGGCTCAATATCTGGTATGCTCCCTTTAGGGCTTCCGGTGACCGGCAATACCAAGAGATCGCAACCGATGACCGGAAAACTCTCGCCGTACGAGGCTCTATTGTTGACCGCATTCTCGAGGTTTATAGCTGTTCCCCACCGGCTCAAAGTGACGTTACGACCAAGTCACTTTCGTTTTTAGAATGGTTCGAAGCCATCCCGTCGAACGAACACTACCCCAGCACATGCCCTGGCGAGAGGTATTTCCCGCTCTATTGACGCGTCCCCCCTATCCCGCCAGCTGAATCCAACAGTTGTTTGCCCAGACCCTTTTAGCGGCTGCTGATGAATGCCGAAACAGTGAGAAGACCATCCACGCGTTTGCCCGAACCATTACCGCCGACTGCCTGATAAGTCCTTCTTTTCAAGGAGACATGGAGATGTTTGCGAACTGGCATGCATCGCTGAGGCCGGCGTCCGAACCCAGAGCCAGCGACAAACCTTCTTCTCCAACGAACGAGGCGGATGTTGCCAACTTCCAGGGTCTCTGCGGACCGGCCGGAGGGCGGCGGCTGGTGAAGTCCTCCAGGGAGTTGTTGGGTATTGCGCCTGAAGAGACCAAGAATGGTGACGTGGTGTGTATTCTGTACGGCGGAAACGTGCCATATATCTTGCGGAGAGTGGGCGACTATTATCTGTATGTGGGGGAGTGTTATCTGCATGGTGTGATGTATGGGGAAGCTTTGGCGCTTGATAGGATCGAAGAACAGGATTTTTATATCCATTGATGTTTGATGGAGGGATTCTGTAGTCTGCAGAATGTATTGCAGTATTTATCATGTTCATAGATGCAACGAGAAAGAACATTGGGTCAATTGTGGTTGAGGTAACCCTCTCGTCTCGTATTTGTACTCCATGTCTGAGCTAGGATATTTCTCAACGAAGGTCTCGGTAGTATGAACCAATAATTAGTCCGAACTCGGAATGTAGGATTTTTGAAGGCTCTGTGCCATACACTCCGCTTATCTTCCTTGGTGGATGTAAATGTTTGGCTATGCATGTTGAGCGAGGAATACGTGTAATCTGTCATTATGGCGCTAAGGTATTTGTACCTTAACGCGTGTGTTTATCTGAGATCGCTTGATGTGGTTAGCGTTGTCGCCTGCGGCAGGAAATCATGCTGCAGATCACAACAACAAAGTCTGGTCTTAAGCAACATAAACACCTCGCACAAGGCGATTGAACGCATCTCCATCCACCTTGTTTGCTTTGTACAGCTTTCGTTGCTCTTCAATCACCTCAATCTTCGAACTTTGGCTGTGGAGGCTTTGGAATTGCTCTGTTCTATACTCAACTAAACAACATGGTAAGTTGCGCAACCTGGATGCTTTCTGTGACATGAATGTTTCGGCGCAAACCCACTCCTATCGGAGTGTAGGTCGTATGAGAATCGCAGCTTGGTGTTTGTCCTTTCACTTTTGTACTGACCTGTTCCGTGCGACTTAGAACTCCTCCACTTTGCGCCGTCTCGCTGCAGATCACTCCGCACTCCACACCTCCGCGCTGCCACCACACTATCTATTCCCACCTTCCAGCGACTCCACTTCGATACCGGACGACCTCACTCAGTTCACAGTCTTACTCACCGGCCCAACTGGCACTCCATACTCCCAAGGTCTATGGAAGCTACACCTCAAGATTCCGGAAGACTTTCCCAAAAGCCCGCCGAAAGCTTCTTTCAGAACGCGCATATGGCATCCCAATGTGGAGGAATCTACTGGAAGCGTGTGTGTCGATACGTTGAAAAGAGATTGGCAGTCTAAATTGACCCTCAGGGACGTTCTAATTGTGAGCTTCACATTCCTTCACTTCAGCCCGTTACAAGCTCTAACTTCTGTCATCCCAGACTATCTCTTGCCTGCTCATCCAGCCAAACCCGGACTCTGCGCTCAACTCTGCCGCCGGCCAATTACTGCAAGACGACTACGAAGCATTTGCGCGTCAAGCCAAGCTTATGACCTCAATTCATGCACCCATACCTTCTGAACTGCGGGAAGCGGCGCTGGCGGCTAAGAGACGAGGAGAAGAAGCCGGAACAGAGATACGAGAGGACACGGAACGAAGTCGGCCGACCTTCCGAAAAGCCTCCTCTGGCTCCTCACAAGTCATCATGAAGCGGCGACCGCATCAGCTATCCCAGTGTCACTCGGCGCATACCATAGACCCTTCAAGCACCGACAACGCGCAGCCGGCAAACACCTGCCCGTCCCAGCCACCAAACGGCAATGACGAGCCGTCCGATGACGAAAACGACGAAACAACCGCATCGAAAGAAAACGACCCCTCCTTATCACCCTCCCCAGTTGTCAGCCCCGCCTTCCCAAGCCCCCGAAAGAACATCCTCGGCAAAAGACCGCTGTCAGCACTCCCAACCCCCATCGACCCAGACATGGACGACGCCGCCGACGCCGCCGACGGCAACGACCTCAGCCCCTCAGAACGCAACATAGCAAACAACAACAACAACCCCTACTTCCCAGCCTCCCACTCCCCACCCAATCATCTCGTCTCCCGTCCCCGCAAATCCCCCAAACTTGCCGAACGCAGCCGGGCAGTCAACTCCTCCTCCTCCTCCGATCATCCCATCATCACCCCCTTTGAGGACCCAGAACCTACGACCGCAGCATTAGACAAGACGCGGATTCCCTCGGACGAATACAAGGAAAACGTCACGACGGCGGCACTCGCGTCGGCATTGCCGCCGAGCGTCGTCAAGAAAGGTCTCCCGCAGCCCGTGGCTGCCTCACCCGTGCCGGGCCCTGCTGGAGGGGCAAGAAAGGTGTCGAGTGCGAGTACGGCGAGCAATGGGAGTGGGAAGGGCGTGAAGCCGAGGGTGGGGCTAAGGAGGCTTTAGTCCGACGTGGTAAGGATTCTGTCGTGCGTTGTATATAGCGAGGCATCTACGGGAGTGGGACGGAATCCGAAGAGGAGAGGGAATGGGGCTGGGGAGTATGGATTGATGGTCGGACGGCTAATATGTGTATGGAGATGACGGTGGCAGTTGTTGGATACTGTGTCCGCCGCATGTATGTAGAAGATTCTCAGAGCATAAGGCACCTGTACATCCGTTCTTCGAATCTCGACACGGTACTTCAACCTTTAAGAAGAAACGGAAATCAGAAACTTAGGTCCCCCGATTCAACAATAGATTGCTAGGTGAGACACTCCATGAAACTGCTGACAGTCAGCAACGCCTCCATTACGGTGAGGTAGGTAAATTTAGGGTGCTTACCGCAGTGTCAGCACACCATCATTAGAGTAAATATAGATGTTTACCACCCCAGTCACGCACTGTTAGCCGCACAAGCATCTTTATTGGACCATAAACCTCATTCTAGATTCCGCGTGTACAGACAGATTAGGAAATTGTAAGCGCCAACTACAACATCTGCGAACGTGAGGTTCAGGCCGCATGGCTACCATCAAGAGTTCCACTGGGACACCATAGCGATGAAGTGGAAGAGGGATGTTATCAGAAGTAGATGATTTTTTCAGACCAACAATAGCGGACTATACACTGTTATGGCCAACTCAATCTCTACTCAAGTACGTGTGCCGCGACCTCTCTAGCATCCCCTCAGCGTTGGGTCTTTTCCAAAGACGACTGCGAATCAACGGTTGAGGAGTTTCATCTCTGGAAGCAATGGATGGTTGTGATCGACACAACGACGGCTTACGACCTTGTAAGGCACGTTCCGACTGAAAGGGTATTGGTGATAGCGCATCTTTAAGGGAGCCCTTGCCTAGTAAATAACTAAAAGGGGTTGTAAGCCGAAGCTGAGGTGCTGACAGTTGCTATAGATAGATAGACATGGATGTTTTCTCATTCGGTTGGTGGTTGATGACGGGGTGTTTTAGCTACTTAGACTGTCTCGTAAGGCGGCAGATCGGGGGAGAACAGAGAGGGCGGCAATCGACGTTAGGTCAGGGTAGCGGGATGATTCGAAGCCGGTGGCGTAGTCAAGTGTAGTTCTTATTGCGGGGAGTTCAATGGGACTAGGTCTTTTCTTTGCTGGGTTTAAGGCGTTCTGACCTTAGGCAATGGTAAGGCGAGTTCGTGCACATAGCCTGATATGGCAGCCAACGATAGGTGGATGGGAAAGAACCCTACGCGCCAGTAAGGCACAGTCTTCCGCAGCGTTTTCGGAGACGAGATCGAGCGGTTTTCTACCTGACACATGAAATTCAACGCTTCTGCTTACCTTACCCACCATTAGTCGTCCCGATGTAGACCACCTAAACAGACGCAAACCCGAGAACAGAATCGTTAGCTTGCGAGGCCAAGTCGCCAAACGCCATGCCATGATATACTGACACGGCGGTTGCGGCGGTTGCGGCGAAAACCTCGATACGCCGGGCCTGGGTAACGATTGCCAGGGTAATAGAAAATAACGCGGTGCAGGCAATTACCGCGCCCAGGGGTGTCGGTATGCTCTTGACAAAATACAGGACGATGTTGGATGAGATCGCTAGCAAGGACGGGATGACCGTGCCGACAATATTGGCCACCACGAGGAGAGTACTGTCGTTGTAGTTGGTACTGCCGCTCTCGACTATCGAAAGGGATGGGCTTCTGCGGCTCTGCCCGGCAGTGGAACTGATCTGGTTGCACACACATCAGGGCCTAAGCGCCGTACATACCATGATGCAATGCCCAATACTGTGGTGAAACTAGTCAACGAAGCTCCTAGTAAGCTATGGTAATAGGGCGTCCTTGGGCCCTTGAGTTTTGCGTAAGGTGATAGATCGGCTCGCTTTTCCTCGTCCCATCTATAAGAATCGAAGTGTCTGTCCTGAAGGTGTATTCATCAAACATCGAACCATAGACTGAACACCAAATATCAATAGTGAACCGCAAACCAACACCAGACTTTAACAGCCAAACATAAGAAATTATCCCCATCAACACCGGAAGAAGATCAGAAGATGGCCACTTGGGTGTCGTTCAGTAAGTTGCTTCAAAATTGCAGAGATAGTGGCTACCGCCTTGTTATAAGCCGGAAATATACTGACTGACATTGGTCAAGCCGTTCGCAAGCTGAGCAAACACATCCAAGAACAGTCCGGAACCGTTGCTATCCTCAGTCTTGGGTTGAGCCTCTACCTGTGCTGGGATGCCATTGCCCGCCGCTACGTCCTGTTGAAACAGGACATCGCAGTTGGAGACGCAGAGGTAAGGCAAGAGGCTCACTCCATACCCAAGAACCAAGTTCGAACGTTGTAGGACATAACCTACCAAACGGTTTCTGTTTCGACCTTGTCTGGCCTTAAACGCTGCCAGATCCTCCTAGATGCCGGAAGTCTCCACAATTGGATCTCGATCGAGGCCGCGGTGGAGATGGCCCTTCCCATCCAGCCGGTCAGCAAACAGGAGATTTCCTCGTGCTCAGCCATAGACGCCAGCGGCAATGAAGTGGTGCCGCTCGGGAAGGTGGCTCTTACGTGGTTTTGGGAAGGTAAGGCAGCTAGGTAATTGGAACACATTCGCTTACCCGCGCTAACCCCGTCCTCTACCCCAGGAAGTAACAACCCCCAAACCACCATTTTCTACGTTGGCCTTCGAGGAGCGTTTATCATGATTCTCGGCTCCTATTATCTTTTCGACAAGAAGATTTTCACCTACAACAAGAAGTTCGTGCTTCCACTCAAGGCCAAGGGGAAGAAAGAAGGTTCGTATATTTAGTAGACCTTACCACAATCTTCCCTCGACAGTTACAGTACTTATCTGATTAACCTTCCACGCACTCCAGATAAAGCCAGAGACGAAGCTGCCCACGCGGCGCAGAACGCAACGTCCGAGGCGGACATGGCGGAAAGAGATGCACAGCGCAGGCGTGAGTACGAAGAATATCAGAGAAGGAATGCCGCCGGTCCTTCTTCGCAAGGTAACAACGCCCAGGGTGCTTCGGGATCCAGCGGGACCATGTCTTAAGAGAATCACACTCTTACATGGTAGTTACTACTGACGGTTGAAGTTGTTCTGTCGTCTAGTGGGAAGAAACAACATCCTGCAACTGCAGGAAACTGGCCACTGACTATGCCAGGATTTCTCATTGTGTTATCATTTCCGTTCTGCTGATTTTTGCCTCGTTTGCGCTTTTCTCCGTTTGACACTGTCTCTACCTCATATGCGATGCTCTTTGTTTACTTCCTCTATTGTTCGTCTTTGTCTTTGTTGCAGCGCAAGTAATCGAACCTGCATAGCCACTCTTTATACACTTACTCGATGCGAATTCTGATGGGAACAATACTGTCTATGACTGATCTGACATATCCCATCCACTGACTGACACGGTACCTTATAGTTGCCTTTGCCACCTCCATGCCCCAAATGACTGATGAGCCTTCCATCAATTGAATCTATCCCTACTCCAACCCGAATATCCTTCTCTACCTGAGGTCCATCCGCTCCCGCTAGCTCTATACCTAGGGTCTGGTACACTTCGGGCTCTCACTATTGCATCCTTGCCCGCCACCCGTCATCAAGATATAAAAACACCCTGCCAGGTACCATATCTATTGATAGCACAAAACTCAACACTCAAACCTTCTACACTCTCTAATGACCGGGTTTCAGCCCAGGTACTCATACAGGCTTGTAGGTATATTCTCCGCAATACATTCCCTATCCCGTCCTCCCTTTTAAACATGAATCCCCCGAAACATACTCATCCTCTTCGAAATTAAAACGGTTTAAATGCTTTAATACTCCTTTATGATACTAAAGTTGCTGGAAAGACTCTTAAAGGTTCCGAACCTGGCCATGAACGATCACCACTCCCTCTTTCTAACTCACCTCCTCTTCCCGTATCTTTCTATACTACCTTAGTCAAGTAGCGACAGATACCCAATGTGGCCTCAAAATAGAAGGCGTCTAGTTAGTTCGTCACATGTACGTACGTACCAGAAATACCAGCATAGGAATACCGAAGTCGTGGAGTCTCGCTGATGGGGTTCCGAGAAAGATGGATGCTTGGGCGTGCCTCCTGCTGACAGGTGCGTGTAGGTACAGGGTAAATGGGTACCTTTGAAGATGGTGTGCTGACATGTGCATGGGATGGTAAGCACCAACACCATCCACCCTTGATTTGCTGACTTCCAAGGTGAGCGGTTTCAGTGGATGTTTCGGGCCAGCTGTTGTTGGTTCCGGGTTTAAACTGACATTCCCGCAGCTGTCCTGGTTGGGGATGAGCTCTCTTTATCATCTATGTACCCATCTACCCATCTCTATCATACGACCCCAAGCCCCAATAGCCTCCCATGCCTTACACTATATAGCCATGATAGCAAACGTTGCGTACCGAATCAAGAAAACGACATCAAGCGCCGCCAGCGGCGATCAATTTCTTGCCCTTGACGCTCTTCCACTCCATCTATCCCGCCAAGCAAAGCATCAGTATCTATCTCCGGCCCCGTCAATCAGAAGTGCAAGGGATGACTCACCAGTAATGAACATAAGAAAGCAATAGCTCCAACCGCGATCGGCAATATAAAGGCTCGCTGAATTGCCAGATCGTACGCCGTTAGCACGCCGCCCAGTTGAGCTGGCGGTGTGACCTCCCGGATATGCGTGGCGCCGGCGGCGATGGTGAGGCTGGGGTCGATGCCAGTAGTGTATTTTGGGATTTCGGCGATCAGCGTGTTGGAGAAGATGTTTTGGGCGATGGAGATGGAGATGGCGCCGCCGAGGGAGTTGAAGAAAATGGCTATTGCGTCTGTGGTTACGGTACGTTAGACATCGGATATTCGACGGCATTTTGCGAAAACGAAAAGATGGGTGAAGGGGATGAGGTGGGCTTGCGTACTTCCAGTTGGCATATCCTTCGCACTAAGCACGACTTGAACAGCGATGAACGGAATCTGCACACCCGCTCCGGCGCCGATGCCCGTGAGAATCTGGTAACCGATCCATTTGCCGGCGCTGGAATCGACTTGCAGCGTCTTGAGCAGGCCGGCGCCGACGGTGAAGATGGCGGCGCCGAACCACATGAAGGGCGTGTACCAGCCGAAGGTGGTGATGAGGCCGCCGATGACGATGGAGGCGATGGTGACGCTGACGAGGTAGGGGATGGAGCGGATGCCGGATCCTTCGGCCGTGGTGCCCTTGACGGCTTGGAAGTAGAAGGGCAGGTAGAAGATGTGTCTGCGGAGGAAGTCAGTCAGTGGATCGGCGATGGGAGTAGAAACTGCAAAGAAAGGGAGAGAGTGGCTTACGTGTACAGAGCCATGGCAACGAAACATGAGAACCAAGAACTTGCAAATACAGTACGCTGCTTCAACAAGATCCTTGGTGGGATCGTGGCTCTGTCGCCAAGCTTGAACTGCAGGAAGAGGAAGACGGCGATGATTAGGCCAAAGCCGATGAGACAACCGTAGACCCTCGAGTCACTCCACGGATATACAGTGCCACCCCATTGCAAAGCCAGTAACAGGCAGACGATGGCGCAGATGAGAAAGAAGGCTCCCAGGATATCAATCTGTGCGATCTTCTCCCGGGTAGTCATGGTGTTTTGCTTCCTCTCCGGGTTCTTGAAGAAGAAAAACACAGTCAATAGTGCGACACCACCGAACGGCAGATTGATCCAGAAGCACCATCTCCAAGATGCTCGGTCGGTCAATGCACCTCCTAGGATCGGGCCAACAACTGAAGAGATCCCGAACATACTCGACAATGCGGCAATGTAGATGGCTCTTTTCCTCAGCGGCACAGAGAAGCCGACGATGGTCATGCCTCCGGAAAACAACGCGGCAGCTCCCGCACCGGCAACGGCTCGTCCGACGATCAGCATTACCGAGTTCTTCGCCGCCGCACAGAGGATGGAACCAAGTTCAAAGATCATTAGCGCACTCAGATACGTCCATTTGACGTCAAAGTAGGTGTAGACCTTGCCGAATGACGGTTGTAACGATGTCGTGGTCAATAGATACGCCGATCCATACCAGCCGACATCGTTCAGAGAGTTGAAAACAGTTGTGATCCTGGGAATCGCGGTTGCTACAATTCAGTCAGTACGTGCCACTTCCTACCAAATAGCTGTCTTCATGTCGCACCGATGATTGTGTTGTCCAGAGCCACCTACGAAGCACGTATCAGCGTTCACACTCCTATGCCCTATCACCACGCCTTACTTACCACAAATGTAGCCATACACAAGCCAAAGGTGAGTATGGCCAATGCAAATCCCCCAGGATACTTGGACTCATCTTCCACCTCCTCATCAACATCCTCCTCCACCTTTTCCGAACCCGTAACAAGACCATCAACGCCAACCGGCCTCTCTTTCTCTACACTCGTCGACTCGGTCCCTTGGCTGGTACCACTCGGTGAGGGATCCGTCCTTTCGCCATTACCATCCACAACCCCAGCGACCGGCGCACTGGGTCCAATAACCTTCGACCCGACCGCTAACTCGGCCTCTGTTGCAGTCGAATCAGTGTAACCAGCATCTCCCACAGCTCGGCTTGTTCCATGCGCCGCATCGTCGGCACCGGGTTCCGCCACGGTATGTTCCGTGGTGTACCGCCCATCCCCACCTTCTTTGGCTCGACGGAAGATACCCATGTGCGCAATGGCTCAGCCCTGTAGATCCTACCCCAGCAAATCCTCTATTGAATATCAAAGCAGAGGATAGTCAATTCGCGCGTTTTCAAGGAGTGACGATAAAGTGGGCAAAAGGAGTTGAAAAGGACAAAGGAAATTCGTTCCCATGTTTGACTTCCAGGAAGGAGACCTCGGTACTCGTGATGTAGACATTTCTCGGAGCCAGGCCAGCCGTTAATGCTTCGGATGACTGCCTTGCCGAGTAGGTAAACAGAAGTATACCAGTCATGTAAGCAACTGACCAATGGAGGTCGTTGTCGATGATATAGATCTTGGCCGCATTACCTAAATATTGTATGGATTTTGATTTGCAGGGGATGTGCTGTCGATGCAACCGAGACGTCGCTTATATGTAGATCGGAGGATCTCACACGTGCGGTGTCATATTCCGAGGAATTAGAATAAGGTATGGCTGTTGTCGTCTAATGGATTCTGCGCAGCTATCTATCCATCTATCTGGAGTACCTTACCTACGGTAGGTAGTATCATGATCATCTGGAGCTTGGACAGTACGAGTGGCCGAATCTGTGTCCTGGAATACTACTTGGTAAACATTGAGGACTTGTACCTGGACCAAAGCAATACCTATGGAAGACCCTAATTTGCTTGTCTAGAAAGCTTGTATAAAAATCCCATTGACTGGAGTAGGTACTGACGAGGTACATCAATCTATCAAGTACTTTTCAGTGACGAACGTATCTGTTCTCTCCTTTCTCTACTCGTACATTGAAGCCCAGCGGAAAACATGCAAAGGAGTCTATAACCCCGGACCGGGAACGAAGAGCTCCATCCCAATGCAGCGCCAAATATAAAGCGCGAGTCAATACTTCGATCCTGCAGCGGCTCCTGCAGCATATCTAAATTCCAACGCCTGCTCACACAACACGCTTGACCTAGGCACCATATCCGTCAGTGTCCACAGTCAGAAAAGAGTTCCCAGTGTCTAACATACCTCAAAGAACCGCTTCAACCACCAGACCTGAAAGATACCCTCCCCAATCAACACGCCGAGTTGGAAGATACTCCACCACTTGACCCTCCCATTCGTGCTCTCGGCCGTATTCCGATGCGTGCGCTCCCGCATCACGATGTACGACTGCTCGTCCTTGACCTGCGAGAGGAGCTCCGACAGTTGCCTCACTACCGCCCCGACAATCATAATCAGCCATTTACAGTCCCTCTCAACACGGGGCTTATCGACCATGCTACACAGACCTTCAACATCCAGCGGATCCGACGGCGCCTCCGACTCCGGCACGTACACGATGCCGTGCACGTTGAACGACACCTCCTTGCTGGTCGCCGACCAGTGCTCGTTGCTGAAACAGTAGATGTATTTGCCGTCCAGGTGCGCGACGAACGAGTGGTCGCCCGAGGACACGGCCCGCTCGTGCGTCTGGTAGTTGCCCGAGGGGTCTTGTATCTATGCCCCACACAATCCACATCAGCTCCAACTCCCAAACACCTTTTCAACGCAATTCTACTCCTCCCTTTCCCCTTTGCCCCCCCACGCCTCGGAGCTCCCCTTATCACTTTCCTCCGGACGGTCCTATCGCTCGTCCCCGCTAGAGAGGTAGCGAACTCACCCAGAAATCTATCTCCAAGTTCCCACTGCCCCCAAACTCGCGATCCCCGACCTGGAAGCTAACGGTCATCTTGTCGTCGGCGTGGAGCTGCTCGTGGAAACATTCGCGCGAGTGCGCCCCGAGTTGGATGTTGTGGGCGATGGAAAGGCCGAGGAGGCTGGCGAGGACGCCGAGGGTGAAGGGGAGGTGAAGGCGCATTTTATAGGAAGGCCTGTTGGGATTGAATCGAAATCGAAATCGAAATCGAATTCGAGTTTGAAGTGGGTTTTGGAGCGTCAGTGGTCGTGAGGGAAGTTTTGACGTGTTGAGGGATGTTTTAGAGATGACAGCTTTGGTATGGGTTGCGGAAACGGCTAGCGTGGATGGAGAGCGCACGGACCAGCCGGGTAAATATGTCGTAGCGTGTTTTCTCCTAGCCCTAAGGTAGATTTGTTCGGAGAAGATGAGTTATGACCTTGGACAGAAGGAGCGCTATATCGTTTCTTTCACCTTGCTTTCTAATGTGCAATGGAGATGAGTCTCTTTCATAGTCTGCTTTTTCAGGGGGAAGGAAAAATATCTCTATGCAAAAGACCTGCTACAATGTTCCATTTGCGTTCTCACTATACAATAGCCATTAATTGATAATTGGTATATCTGAACATTTCCTTTCGCGGAGCATGGCAAAGCTACTTGCGCCACATGTTACCATACGGTCTCCCCTACCCCACTCCTCCTTCGTTCATTCACTTGCTCGCCGAGTCATGCACCTCCACTCACACCTCCCCTCACCACACACCTTCCCATCAACCTTTCGTCGCAACAACCACTCTCTTATCCTCCTACACCTTCAAAGCAACAATGGCACCCACCAAAATCCCCGGACTAGACGGCGTGATTGTCAGAGAGCGCATCTCCGCAGACGGAAAGACAATTCGACAGAAGCTCTTCGTCAGGGCATCAAAGGTGAGGCCTCTCTCTCTCTCTGCCTTCACCCAAGCCCACGCTTGTGCACGTGGACATGAACCAAAGTCAAAGAACCTCTTCACTCTCCCACCTACGTCATCCAGCGTGAATTCCTTCCCATCCCATCATCTCGCTTCAGTCCGTATGAATTCACTTCCCACTAACACACTAACACCAACAACCTGAAACAAAACAGAACCGCACAACCTCCCCCTCCACCACCACACCACCCAAACCCACCGACCCACCCGCACCTGCTCCTCCCCCACCACCACCTCCCGCACCGCCTCCAGCACCACCTCCAGCACCCACCACCGCGGCGGAACCAAGCCCAACCCCAACACCACCCTTCACCCCCGCCCAAGACGCCCAGCTCCTCGACCTCAAGAGCAAAAACACCTCCTGGAAACAAATCAGCATCATGATGGACGGCAAGCCGCAATGGCAGCTGAAAGACCGCTTCAAGGAGCTGACCGCCAAACCCGCCGCCGCCGCGGAAGAAGGAGGGGAGAAGAAAGCCGAGGGCGAGAAGACGGCGGAGGAGAAGAAGAAGGAAGAGAGCGAAAAGAAGAAAGCGGCGGCGGAAGAGAAGAAGAAGGTGAGCGAGGAGCGGAAGAAGGCTTGGGAGGAGAAGAAGAGGAAGGAGGAGGCGGAGAAGGCGGAGAAGGAGAAGGAGAAGGAGCAGGAGAGCACTGGTGCTGGGGGTGGCGAGCCGGCGAAAGCGGCGGCGGCGGCGGCGGCGGCGGCGGAGGTGAAGGAGGAGAGGAAGATTGTGTTTGTGGATGGGGGGAGGTTTAGTATCGAGGAGGTGGGTACTCGAATGTATTATTGAAGTCTTGGAGTGGCTTGAGTGGCTGATAGCCGATGTCTAGATTGTGCTCGTTCATAAGCTGGCCGAACGCTACGACACTCGTAAGTGGTTGGAGGTCGCGTCCAAGTTCTTCGATACAACGGGGAAGAGGGTCCACCCGGATGAAATGCGCGACGCCTTGAGTGGGGGTGGCTAGTGAGGGTTGGTGGATGTGGAAGGCCTCTGCAGGGAGGCAGTCAAGGTTAGTAGAGTTCGAGGACGGCATGGGCTTCGAGGCAGTTGTAGAATGGTCTCTGCACTGTATGTAGACCGATGAACATGGCTCTCTGCAAGCTTGCAAGAAATCTCCTGTGTCTGCTGTGGAGAGGTCACGTCATGTCGTGTAGCTTGGCTCGGCAAACACTTGACTACACTGTTCTTCAGCACAGCGATGTCAAATGAGAGTGCACCTTTGTGTCTGAGCGTCAGCAAGGAGGACAGATCGTTCCTCGCATGTGAACGTTACAAAACCATGTATATCACGGAAAGGCCCTCCAACGTTGCTCCCCCTATGAAGATCATTTGTTTTAATTCCCTGAGAGTTCTCTGCCACTTGGAGTTAACGAACAGAACTTTGAAGATGTCTTCTTTCGCATATATAAAGCATGTTGAGTGGTAAAAGTAGATAGTGAGTAGACCTCAAGAACACTAAGGTATTGTTAGATGCAGATAGAATGTGCCAGACTGACTGCACCATGTGGCTTGACCTCACACATTTAAGCACTGACACTGAGCTGGGCCAACGGCAAGTTCAGAGAGTGTGTTAAACAAGGTATAAGCATGTTACGGGGCAAGGCCACTTCACGTGACGTCATGCTTACTAAGCATGATTCCTAAGCATCCCCACCGCATATATAGCGGTCACAGCCCTTTACCCACTTACATCCTTAACTATTACTTATATATTATAACTGAATCACATAGCTTAGGTTTACACCCTAACAAAGCACTCCCACTATCTCTGTGGATCATTGCTATAGGTATTGTCAAATCAGGTTATACATTCTTGAGATCATCTAAGGAAAATATTCGATGGTGCTAGTTCAAACTGAATAACAGACATACTAACGAGCGTCCTATCTATGAAGGTGCTAGGACCTCACGTGTTGCCAAGCCTTGAACCGAGTTCCTACACTGAAGATCGCTTGAAACCCATTTTCCTGCAAAGAATGTTCTGGTTGCTGAGTCTATCCACTACAAGTGGCCGTCCCGGTAGGGTCCTGATCGTTATACTCACAAATATCGTCCGCATTGTTACACTACCAACACTCAGCTTCGCCGGTGTGCTAGCAAAAGGTGACAATGGCAACGACGATGAGGCGTGGGGCACACTACTCACAGGAAAGGCGGCGTCGCAGGGAACCTGCAGGGAAACACCCTCGTCGGGATCGTACTGGCATTTGCCGGGGGTGCCGGCCTCGACGATGCAGAACTGTTGGAGAGTCAGCAGACAGCACATTGTTGACCTTGGGGGAAGGTTTAAGTTTACGCACTCCCTCGAAGGTGGTTCGCTTTGCTGGGACGGCGCCCGCAGCGGCGTAGGTTAGGAGTGACGCCAGGATGGAGACTGTGATGATTTGCATGGTTGATGCTGGAGCTTGGTAATATCTTTGAGCAGTGTGTGTGTCTGAGAGGAGTCGAGTTCAACGGTTGACTTGGATCCTGGTCCACTGGGGACCAGGTGGAGCTATATAAGTTTTGATGCAGGGAGGAGAACAGATGCTATGGGCATGAACTTGCTCACTTGACGGGGAGTGCACGCGGTCACCGAAGAGCCGAGGACGAAGTTCAGCGCCGTTTGGACCAGCTGCAAGCTAGGTTCAATGCTCACCAGGATCTTCTTCCATGAGGTTGCCAGGAATTGTATCTTGTGCTCTTTCTCTACATGTTCATCTCCACTGTAATGCCCTTGGCTTTGTACCTTTCCCTTCAGCATAGTTCTGAAGCCGTTCATCCCGTTGTGCAATGACACGTCAGCTGGATGCTTCTTTCCGATGATGCTACAATACTAAATTCTTTTCTATTTTGCCACCTTGTCAGCCTCCATTGTGATACGAGTACACAGTCTTTGTTCAAACGTCATATCCAAATAACGGGTCAGCTCAGTTCTCTGTTGCATGACCGACGACCATGATTGCCCTTTCGCAACAGGGTGACCCACGTGTTGGGGCGTCACAGTTGATGGATCGATCAACCTACGATGCAGAATCAAAGTCAAGCTAGGTAGTGTTTGAGCAAAGCACAGTTTCTCCTCGGACGTCGTGCTTTCTGATAACATCCCTCGGACACGTGTCAGTCGATCTTATGCCCTCGTGCGCTATGCGTCTTGAAACCATTCCCTCGAACGTCATGTCTTTTCAAACCACCTCTTCAGATGCCTTGCCTTCGCACCGCCCCCACAACTGGGCTCGGATGTTGTGCCTTCCCGAACCGCCCCCACAACTGGGTGTAGTAACACGAAGCGTCACATTTTAGCAAAAGATGTGGGTCAGCAAAAGATGCGGGTCAGCAAAAGATGCGGGTCAGCAAAAGATGCGGGGTCTTCCTTTGGAGTTGGACCTGTCAATTCGGACTCTGAGCTGAATCGAGCCTCTTCCTCTGGCCTTGCATTACAGACCAACAGTCCTTTACCACGTGGCAGCATCAGACAGTCAGAGAGTTACTGACTGAGCTGTGTGCGTCTTGGCATCTTCTTCTCAAGCGGGGAAGAAGGATCCACGGCACGGCAAAGACGGATTCGAAACTGTCATCGTAGATCCTCCTGTCTTGGCATCAGGTGAGTAACATTTATTTTTCATACTGCGGACGTGCGTCTTACGCACCCTCACTTGCGAGACCCGAGCGATTCAGAGTGCCATTATAGTCACTGTGAGACTGTTCAGAGAATTTATAAAGGGGCCCTTCGGTGCGTACATCACCATCCAGTTCATCACTCTACTCAAGGAATTAACAAGCCTAAGCTCTTTCAGAGGGAAGCTGAAACACTCAGTCAGCCTATTCATCATCACTTCAAAATGAAGTTTGTCACCATCCTCACCGCAATCGTCTTTGCCACTATCTCCCTTGCCCAGCAACAGCCCTGCTACAATCAGTATGGCCTCCTCCTTTTAAACCTCTATCCCACCATCTCTTGACTGCAAACTCACATCTAATCCAGGGCCGACCCTGACAACGATATCGGAAACTACTGCTACTGCGCAGACGGTATGTCCTCGCGCCGCTCCCAACATTGACATGCAAAGACTTTCCCATGTTGTGCTCCAGATCTAACTTAACTGAATATGATAGACACATGCTGGCGCGATGGAGGCGGGGATAACGTGTGTGACCCCGTCGGCGCTGCACTGTCTCAGTGCCCTTAAATTTTGCGTGGCAGGGAAGAGAGAATTGCAAAGCCTTTCTAGTCTTTACACATAAGGTAGCTTGGGGGATATTCAGTGGAGGAGCCTGGGAAAACCCATGGGGGTGACTCTAGGAGTATATGCCTGCGGGATTTGTAGAGAGTAGTTAGAAAGCTATTTTATACATGATGAGAGTTCAAATGAGAGTTGACCAAGCTCCCACAAGACTAGTGAACTTCTATCTTTCTACAACCCACCAATGATGGTCAACGTACTTCATGCTGGCCATGGCCCCAAACCAGAGAATGGGCTGAGAACTCTGAAGAGAAATTCTCTCCAAGATCGTACCAGTCAGACTGCACCATTCAACGCAGCTTATGGCTTACAAAAGTAGCGCGCTGTGTTCACCATTGTTTTCTCACTTTGGATAACGTAAATGAAATACTTTCCCCTACGACGATACCATTCAAATACTTCAGGCACCAGGGTTCTGAGTAAGCGTCGCCACCCTGAGGCAGAGGAAGAGACAGCAATCATAAGAGAATAAAGTACAAAACCGTCCTGCGCAGCAGAACTCTTCATCATTGCTTTCTCTCATTAGTCATTACCAGAGTGGGAGCACATTTAAAGCGTAACACCCGTTGACATACTATAGCAAAAGAACAGTCATTATGGGCGACCTCATCACGCCTGCCACTCCTGCAGGGAACGCTCAAGTCGTCTACGACGTCTATCGTGCACACAACTCCGGCTTGCGCATCCACACCGACAGCACCATCCAAGCCACGCTGCTCTCGCAATATCCTTCACATCACCTTGCCTCTACCACGTGCGACCTCATCAAGTACGCCCACGCAGGCCATGCCACCGCCACCCTCACCGATGACGTCCACCCCACCCTGCGCTCGTGGGCTTTCGAGCCGGCAGCACGGCATCCCGCAGACGGCAGTCCCGCCGGGACGCTCAAGGAGACGCTCATTTTCGGTCGGTATGACTATGTTTGGCACGATCATAGCTTCCAAATCTTCGTTGTCGATGGCCAGAATAGCCTAATGGGGCAGTGTGACCGCCGCTGCTACGTGCTGAGCAAGTCTGCAAAGGAGGGGGAAAGGGGCATGGCAGGGAATGAGGCTGCGGAGGCGTTGGTGCTTGCAGCGAGCATTTGGTCGGAACAGAGCCATAACGAGGTTTGGGTGTATGATCAGGGTCGGTGGGGCAAGGATAAGGAACTATGGCGAGTGGTGCAAGGTGCAAGGTGGGAGGATGTGATCTTGGACGAGGGGATGAAGAGGGCGATTACGAGGGACGTGGTAGGTTTCTTCGATGCAAGAGACACGTATGCAGAGTTTGGAACGCCGTGGAAAGTGGGTCATTCGCGCTCACGGGGCCGCTGCTAGGATATATGCTGATGCGCTGTAGCGAGGACTGATTTTCCATGGAACGCCGGGCAATGGCAAAACAACGACCGCAAAAGCGCTCATGAAAGCTCTCATAGCACGTCCGGATCCGGTTCCCACGCTGGTTGTTAAGACCCTCGCACAACGCTCTTTTGGTCCGCAGATGTCGGTTCGGCAAATCTTCACGAAAGCGCGGCAGACAGCGCCCTGCCTGCTACTGTTTGAGGATGTGGATAGCTTGGTCACGGACCAAGTGCGCAGCTATTTCTTCAACGAGGTGGATGGACTGGAAGACAACGATGGTATTCTCATGATTGGCTCAACAAATAATTGTATGGCCCACTGCTCCTAGACATGCCTCGAGAAGAGGGAGAGAGCTGACGACGACAGTGGACAAGCTCGACCATGGCCTGTCCAAGCGTCCCAGCCGCTTTGATCGCAAATACCGTTTTAGCAACCCTTCGTTTGAAGGACGCGTCCGATACTGCGAATACTGGAGGTGAGCCTAGCCCATCTTGCCCTGCTGATCGGTTACTACCCAAATTCCAGTAAGAAGCTTTCTAGCAGGCCCGCAGCCGCTACGCCTCCCACCGTGCCGCATCACATCGCCTCGATCACTGATGGCTTCAGCTTTGCATACCTAAAGGAAGCTTACGTCGCTTCGCTACTGACGCTAGTCCAGGATTCAGCCGAGGACGCTGTGCCTGTTGAAGAGGAAGAGGATCGGAAATGGGGTAGGCTAGGCAACTTGCTACAAAAGCAAGCTGCCGCTCTCAGGAAAGAGATGGCTGAGTGAGGTGGAGAGGCAGCATGATGGCAGAAAATGAACACGCGTGCTGCCGAGGCCGCGACAACCGCCCTGCTGTTATGACCACCACTTGAGAGCAGAGATGTTCAGCGTGGCTCTATGATGAAGTAGATTGACACAAGTCATAAGTGCTTTGAGATCACTCACACAGCTTAAGAGAGAGAAGGGACAAACACTCATTTACAGACCTTTGTCAGCAGAAGAAGCATTTCTTAAAAGCAACAGTAAGAATTCTGAATCAGAAATCACAAGAAATTAGTTGAATACCAAATTCTATATTTTGTAGGATTGAACCTCTCAGAGCCACTTTCAATCGCAGTGAACAAGGCTGGACCGGCAGTATTGCAGAAAGATGTCCTGGTCAATCTGCTCACTCAAATCATTGCAAGTATGCCTTGAACAATCTCCAGCAGCATGTAAACCAAACAGTCGAAGGTCCGTGCATTAGCATCGTAAAACAACATCCACGAAGCCCTTGCTCCACCATGACATGAAAGACGCACAAAGCCACCTCACAACGTGGCATTTGCGGTGCAAAGTGTCGTCCATCATGGCGCCACCGGAAAAGACAAACCAGCGTAAGTGCATAAAGACATGTGGTCCGCAGAGGTTCATGAGATAGTCTTTGAACCGTGTTGCGATCATGATGATGACAAGAAACACGGATCGTCGCGGCGACCAGGAGTAACCCATGCCCACAACAGTCAAACGCGCAACAACACAAAACTCCGTACACTAACGCGACAACTCAATCAACAGAATTCACAGCTAACTTATCGTTGCCAGGCAAGAGCAGAGACCAGTGTAGGAAGATTGCACCAAAGCCAGTTCAGCCGGCACCAGACTTGCGACTGTCATTTCTCGGACCAGGAGAAACAGAGAAGCCAGGACCAGAGAAGATGGGTCTTTCGAATGCGTTCGCTGACCGTAAGTCGAGAACACAGCGGAATTCGTGCCCATCTGATCGAGCCACCAGGACGCCGGTCTGAACCAAGCACCTTGATCAAACGCAAGGCTCGTCAAGATCTCGGACAACGCACAAAACCGAAGAAGAAGCGTATGCGGAGGATGGGAGGTGTCGTTATCGACCTTACAGCGTCCGATAACGAAGATGGAGTTGTAACCTCGACTGAACCCTTGACCGAAGTTCGGACGAAAGCCAACGACGATACCATTTTCGATGTCGCGTGTTCCGACGATATCGATATGGTAGATTGTCTCCCCTTCGAGCAGACGGAGAAGCGAGACCAGGCAAACGGTTCTGACAACGACAAAAAAGAGCTTTCCGAAGAGGAAATACACCACCTTCTCTGCAAGTTGCTAGTCCGAGCCAAGGAGAAGGAAGCCGCCGAGCTCAAAGAGCGTAACGAGAAGAACGCCCGAGAGGGCAAGCCACTTGAACAAGCGACCCCGGACGATTGGACCGATAGCGACGACGACGAGGAAGAACCATGGAGTCTTGACGAAGACGAGGAGCTTGCACGCTGGAAACTCGGTGGCTTTAGCGACGAACAGCTCGATTGGCCGACTTTCCACGAGAGTCGTACTTGGGATGATCTGATGGCGCGCTTGGCCTGGTTGGAGACGAAACATCCGAAGTGCTGGGCTGCCCTGAAGGAAATTGAAGACCAGGAGCAGGAGTTGTTTGAGAGGGAGCTGTCGGTGGAGATTGAGGAGATGAAGGCCAAGGGTCTGCTGCCGAGTAGCTCGGACGAGATGTCTGACGATGGGAGCGAGAAGGGAAGTTTTGAAGAGGCGGACGAGGAGCCGAACGGAGAGTAGCGGAGTTGGTACATCCAGAGTTCTTGGTTGATGTTAGAGCTCAGGGTACTACTCTTGGACAGCGACCACGAGACTGTTGGAGCACTGAACGTTGGAGAGTCAGTCAGAGGAATGTACCATCAAGGTATCTGTGTTTGGCACATCAATATATTGCTGTTGATGAGAAAGCAGAATCGCATTTGGTAGATCAGCGCATCGCCAGACGTAGTAAATGCATGGCTAAATACATAATGACTTCAAAGCTGTCGTTGACCATCTCAATGCTGTACATGTTATGTTGTGATAGAAAAAGACAAAAGCTCAAATCTGAACGATCCTTGCGGATCGGTCAGATTCTACGAAACCCTCGAGGGTTTGCTCCGTCGTTCGGTGTTGACACCCTCTACTTCAATCTGGGCCAAGGTACTCTACTCGGTCACCCGAAGTTGGGCACTTTCAAGTACTTTGACCAAGCTCTCTACTAGCTCTTTTCGATTCATTACCTTTACCCAGGGGTAAAGGAAGAGGAATTTTACTTCGATTCGGGACTCTTTTAAGAGAGACCGTACTGTTGACTTCAAGTAGCTTTTGACTGCTTCGAGGCCGAAATTATCGTCGAGGTGAGCCGGAGTCGAACCCCCAATGCCTTTGACCTGACTCCCGAAGAAGCTGTTCAAAGTTAGTGAGGTGATAGGGCTGCAACTGCGAGAAGAACTTCTTACCGCTAGGCCATTGGGGGTGAGAGAATATTCAACAAACTTAATATATAAAGCAATAGGCAATTCACGCATGTAAGTAGGTAGAAAGCTCTCCATTCTCCACAACATCAGATATTATCTGGAGCAATAAACACACCACAACAACATTGTTAATTAAGGAGAGATCTTGCAACATCATCTATCACGACCGCAAAGTATACTCGAGAAACGGAGATAGGTCATGGCTTGACGCGGATGTGACCAAACGCAGCGACAAAGCCTCGAGGAGCGTATCCTGATTACTCTACACTGTTCTCTTCACGCGATTCGCCTTCGACTTTGGCGTCTCAGCAGATGTGGGAACATAGCAGTCGCCGCAATCCTCCCCCATCGGTAGGCTTTGCCAGACCTCTCGACGACCACAGGGGGTTTGGATAAGGCCGGCGCTGAGGCAGAAGGTAGCGAAGACGTAACGAACATGTCCACAAGTCCAGATATGTTTGTAATAACGGCACATGGCTCGGTTTTAAGAAGTTGCTGAGACTAGCAGTTCTGAGACCTTGCTGCGACTGGATTCTGCTTGACATCAGATGAGTACTCCGTCTCTTGTCTCAGGCACGCCATCAAGCAAAATGCTTACCACAGCAGGCAAATGCTCAAGGTCGCAAGTTCGCGCAGTTCCAGGCCAGGCTATACGACGAAGCAGCCCTAAAGTAAAACGATTGACTGCCTATGGAAAGGGAGCTATCGTCTCTTCCAGGTCGGTGGGATAAAGGAACGTGGGTTCGTGCAAAAGAGTCAACGAGCGACTTCGAGCAATCACAGGAATGACAAGGGAAGAGAAAGAGAACAATTGCTATGACCAACTTATATCCCTCCGCTTCCTCAGGTGTTCGGACCGAGGGTGTTGCCGACGACGTGTGTCTGCAAGGACCCGTTGTTGAGAAGTCATGCAAAGGCACCGTCGGGACCTTACATTGACAATGTGATCAGTCAATGGCCTTACGAATGCGAGAGGCCTAACGGTGACCATATTTCGTTCCTGGCTCGGATGCCTGTGAATGGTAATGCTTTGCCCAGCGGCCTTGTCATAGCTGCAATCGTGGTCTTTTCATCCGAAAGAGCAACAACGGTATACGGGCGGTAATGTCAGACATCAGGATGAAGCACCGGAGGATGTGACCTGAAAGTACGGAGATCCATGGTACTCGAGTATGTCAGGCTTCCCATCATAACTCGCAAGCATCATTTCTAATAAGACTGCCAGAAAACTCCAGAAGAACAAGAGATACAAAGGAGAGAGAGACCCGAAGATACATTGAGCAGACTTGCATGCAGTGACTGCAGGAAATCTCTTGGGACAGAAGTCATCGAGCGTTGCATGAAGTCCGATCCGGCAATCTCCGAGCCAGGGCCATCATCCATCACATGTCAGAGCCTCATTATTAACTTCATGGCACAGATCACCAGGACTTCATGGCCCAGACAAGTAAGGTGAACTTTGACGAGAGCTGAGGCCAAGGGAAAGCAGCCAGCTTGATTTACCTTATACAGCATCATACTTCTTGACTTCGGTAACGGACGAACCTACGCTGTCTCCCCGAGCCAAGTTCCTCCAGCTTTTGTCTTCGGGTAATGGAGTCGGTTTGCTTAGAGCAAGTCTCACCGCTGTTTCAACGACCGGCTTCAAGGGACAAAGTCTCCGTTTCTGTACAACAGCTAAGGGCAGGACTTGGGATAATCGAACGGGTACCGGAGTGTTGAGCCGTTTCAGTGTCCCGTGTACCTATCTGACTGGGAACACACATATGGTATTCAAGACAATTGTCGCCAGCTTTTGTCAGCTGCGAGCCAGGGGAGCTGAGTGATTACTAAAGGAAGTCTGGTATATATTTCGTAGCGCCTTGCCAATTGGGCCTGTATTGTTCTGGGCTCGTAGGTAGCTGAGCTAGGGTCAGATACGCCATGGTTGGGCCCGAGGTAATGGGATTCCAGGCGACCCGAAGCCTAACCGCAGCTCCCTAGCTACCTATCCCTGCCATTAACCCGCACTATGAATATGAAAGCATGGCATCGACAATAATTCAAGCCACGATGACAGCTGGCAATGATGGTAGTGTTTACCTTATACCTAATAATATAGCTTGGCTTCTGCCAGCTGCGAACCATCCAAGCTAAAGAAGCTGCTAACTCATTGAAGGAAAACCCATTTTCGCGTGCAAGGATGTCACCTATCTTCGCCGAACTTTTTTTCTCCCCATTGACACGTATGCACTGCACTTGCGATGCAAGCAGGCTCAGGCTCATGCAAGCTTCATGCAGGACCAGCTCAACATCCACTCAATCCCACACTCGATACGTCCGTTCCTTTCACGCAATTGACCCGTTGCGCCATCTTGCCAAACCGTTCGTTATGCTGTTGTCCTGGCCCTAGGCACACGGCAGTTGTAACATCTGGCCCACTTTCTTTAACGGGCACTCTTTTCTTCCCTTTACCATGTCCTCAACTGGTAGCAATTGATGTCTCTGGCCTCTCCCGTTCGCGTTTGCGCTTGACACCATACACGTACGTTATAGTTCGCGTGTTTCGACATCTGCATTTGTGCGCACCTCTATAGCCCGCAGACCTAGCAGTCACACCGAGTCAGGATTGACTTTTTGCCGCTGCTTCCCCATTAAAGGTATGGACTACTAGTACATGTCTTTCTAAGATTTCTGCCGCCTCAACTGACCGGCCGGAAGCATAAGGTAAACCTAGGTGATCGCCTGTGCATTGACCAAGCAATTCTCACCGCCGTCGCTGGGCACGTCACCGGTCGACGTTGCGCCTACAAATACACACGCCTGCGAACATGATGCGTTGTCTGTCCTTAGCACACCACAGCCATAGTGCTTTGGGCCTCTCGGAGTGACGTTTCCACTTGGTGTTGATTGGGCTAGCAATTGGGCTATTAATTGGCTGTCAGCGTTCCACATTCGGCGAATGGGAGGTGGTCCTTCATTTGGTCGTGTAGTCTAATGTTCATTATTCGCAAGTGAGCCTCGCCACATCACCCTCGATTCTCTAAGATTCACCATGGCGGCCTTGAGGAAGCGGCTGACAGTTGGCAGAAAACCTACAATATCGAACCGGCGGTGTCCTCATCGACTCTTGAACCCTACAATAATCCACTGTATAGACTTCAGGACTCGCGGCTTCCACAACATCTACCGACCTTATAATATCGTCACTTGAACGGGAGTCCAGGCCAGTATTGCGGTTACATCAGGGCTGAAGGTCATATATTGGACGGAGGCTTTTTAATTGATTTAGAAGGCTATCGGACACCACATACGGAAGCGTGAAGGTTTCCTGCATTGTTCCTGCATATGCACCAGTGACTTTCGATCAGCCCTGTCTAGAAGCCGACCTCTGGCGACGTCAGTGGGCCCTTTTCCAAGTACTCGTACCTAGGGTTCTCTTTCAACAGCGTAATAGAGTCCCTGGATCTCATCAAGAAGCAGTGAATGTCTTGAGGTCACAACTTGCTGGGCGAGGAAGGACCTGATTGTCTGTAGGCAGTGTGTCGACTAGTAAGTGCGCTCCTGTTTCATGCCACAGGGTCACTTTCTCTCTCGCAATGCTCGAAACCATCGCCTCTATTATCCGCGTGTAATGATCTGCGTGTCATTCACTTGTGGTGGCCCCTTTCTCCTCGGCGCTTCGCCTTTCCGTTGTCTGCCTTCATCATTTCTGGAACCCTGCAGCCAAGCCAGGGTACTTTGAGCTGATGGATTGGGTACCGACACAGACCTACAGCGCTTCTACGTATCACAGAACCTTGATGGCCTCTTCGGAGGTGGATCAAAAGTTCTTGGGCCGCTTCGCGAAGGAGACCAGCAATGACAACCCGTTTCTTTCCTCGATGCTATACAAGATCCTCGGGCTGTCCGTCATACTATGGAAGAAGCTCGTACGAGCACGCAAACTACGAAAACTCGACACCACCCGAGACACCAAATCACTACAGCTATACCATCACATCATATGGCTGACGAGGGAAGGTCTGGTGATGGTGGAGCAGTACGTTTTACCGATGGTCCCCGACTATCGTGAGCTCAAAGTCCTATCCTACAAATTGCGCGCCAGCTTCTACCACATCCTCGTCCTCTTTCATAATCAACCTAGCATCAACCAGACCTCAGTGCCAAGCTTCGTCGCCGAAAGCACTCCACGCATGGACAAAGGCAAATCCTCCGGCCGAAGCTCCGTCAAGTCATCTCCAACACGCTCCAACCCTATCGAAGGGGGTCCTGTCGGCGGTACACCTCTCCCTCCGGGGCTGGCCCCCGTCTCAGTTCCTAAACCTTCCGCAAGCTTCCTCCTGCCGGCGACCGACTATATACCTACGGCAACATCCTGTTTCATTACCACCTCCACGCTTGCCGACCGCTTGCTCACTGGTTCGCACCCGCTTCGGATCAGCGTCAAACAGGAATACGCCGCCTTCCTCTACGACTGCGTGCATGACGCCGAAGGTTCGCGACGACTGGCGCAGCAGACCATTGACGAGGCGTATGCCTCACAGGAGGAGATGGACGATGACATGTACGAAGATGCATACGAGATGGTGGAAATTCTGAAGAAGTTTGTAAAACGAGCATTGTATGGAACTCCCGAAAGTTCCAGTACGCCGGGAACGGGTACAGGCAGTGGGAACTCGCGGACTCGGACGACGCCGAGAAATCCTGTCACGCCTCGAATGGGTTCCGGAGTGTTGCCGTCAAGGCTGAATGCGGAGATGGAGAGTTCGATATAAGGGCGAGGAAAGAATGCCCTTATCATTGAGTATCAAACGAGCTCCTTGAGGCTACGAGTTTTGATAGCTATGGAGCTATGGAATGGACCATAGGAGGGAAGCTCCAAGATTTAGGGTTTTACTGTAACAACAACGGGGCGGACAACACTGACTCTTGAGCGGTCTTCTGCTCGGTGGATGTCTCGATACCCCTACCAGCCGTTTCTATAGTTTTCATAGTAGAAACGCGAATAGAAGTGGTTTATGGTCTCTCTCTGCTCCTATTAGTAGAGGGAACGTCATATTTTATTCCAGAAGTCGAACCCCTAGCTGTCGGAGCGGGTAAACAATGATCCGAGAGTCTCGTGGGTAACCACGTGCTTGAACCGAACGGCTTATCCCATACATTAGAAAGACCTTCCTGTCCTCTGTATTATACTACCGACAGATATGTACAGTCAGGTAGCAGAACGGGCTGAACACGACTACGAAGGAGACTAGTCCATCACTTCCTGAATGGAATAGCAGAGAGATATCAATGGGTAAAATCCCTTGACTTGGCCTGTGCTGAGGGATCAGCAAGCACGCAAATGTTCAACCCGTTCTGCTATGCGGCTGTAGATCAACGTCTAAGAAGGCAGTGCCAGCCTTCGACGGCCCTATCTGTACCGTTACGCCCACATATCGGCGATACCTGCTGTCCTCTCACTCTACACCCCTTCCTGCGAGCGCAAGGCTGAAGATCAAGCATCAGTCAATTTCGGACAAATCCAAGACCTAACAGGGAACAGAGCCTGCAGATCTCACAATCTGTAGCGTATCCTCTTGCGCCATTGATCTCTGTCCTACCCTGTGATGCTGCAACTAACTTCGACGCTTCTCATGAGGCTGTGCGTGCAATGTCCGCCGGATTAGGGATTATGGCTGCCTCTTCGCTGTCGGACAAATCACCGATCACCCTACGCAATGGACCCATCCAAGCAGCGGATGTGCCGCATCGACCGCTTTCATTCCCACAGATCTGTGCAGGATCCAATAAGGCCTCATTTTCGGCTATATGTACTTCATATATGGTCTCTTCATCTCATCTTTTTCTTCTTTTCTTCTGCCTATTTTCTTGTGGTTCTGACTCTCGAAAATTCAGAAAGTGACTGAATTTGGGAAATCTCGTCGGCGTGTGATTTCGCTGGCGTTTGTTAACGGAATGACTCTGGCCGCGCTCTGGCATTCTCCTCCACTTATCAGACCTCCAAATTTCACACTTATTCACTACTTCTTCGAGCTGCTTTGGATTTAATCAACAATGACTTCGCCATGGACGGACATACCATTTAAGCATACCGATGAAGCTATCAGCCCGGAAACAGAGCCAGGGGTCGAGTCCTATAACATGTTTCATGACATGAAGCAGGACGATGGGATCCACTCTGCTGCCTTTGAACACCGCCCGAGTGACCCGATAGTCACCGTCCCTGCTCATACCGTACATCCTGAGACGCTTAAATCGATCTCTAACAACCACTTCGGGGAAATCACTGAGGACAAACCTCCGGCCGAAAAGAAGACGCCCCCGTCCAAGCGTTGGCTCTCGCCCTTCTTCCGACGGTATTGGATTTGGATTCTCCTGGCTTTTATAGCAGTCGTCGGGTTGGCACTTGGTCTAGGATTCGGATTAAAGATGCGTAACAAAGCTTATGGAGCCGAGGCGGGATCTGGGATCTCAGCGCTTGACCTAGGTGATGGCTCAACACGGATGACCTTGTATTTCCAGCATCACTCTGGGAAGGTCAGACAGGCTCAGGACAAGGCTGGGGTGTGGACTGGGTAAATATCCTCGCTCTTATCAACGCCGTTCAATCATTGACACTAGCCAGCGGTAATTTCAGTGATGAAGTCCTCAGTAACAATGCTCGATCTGGCACGCCGCTGATGTCAGTCAGCTACACTCACAATGACGAGCTCACCGTACGTTTCCAGTCCACCGGGGAACTTATGTCCTAGTCTAACTCATTGGGCGCAGTGGAGAGTCTTCTACATTGACGGCAGCAATATTCTGCAGGAGTCTATCAACTCCAACAAGTCAACCGGATGGTCCTCAGGTAAAACATGACAATCGCCACGAACCTCCAGCTGCTAATTCCTACAGGCCCACTTGGAACCAGCAAGTTCGAAGCTTCATCTAGCGCCAACGCCGGTCTAACTGTTTGTTTCAACAATCATTGGTACGGCGACCCGTTTGGCCTCCGTCTCTACTACGGCTCAGCCCAGGGCTCCGTTCAAGAGGTCTATTGGAAATTCGGAGATACCGCGTGGACCAAAGGGGACACCTTCCCTGACTCGAACCCCAGTGGCGGTTGCGAGTGTACAGTGCGAGGTTCGAGCGTCACGAACCTGTGGTTACTGAATACGAAGGGGGAGTTAGAGCAGAGGTGGAAAGAATTTAACATCTCCGCAAACAGCACTACCCACCAGGCCGGAACTTGGATCAAACGTAACTATACACCCTATCCCGATACTTCCCTCTACCTTAATCCACCGGAAACACTGACTAACATGCCGTCTAGAACTGACCTATACCCCCATCTACGCCAACACTTCCGTCGCAGCGATCAACTACGCATCCACGAAGAACGTCCACATCCAAGCCCCGAACAGGACAGTCGTTGAACTCATCGCTAACGGGACAGCCGAAAATACCACCTGGCAGGAATTCTACCAAGTCGGCAACCCGGACGTCAAGGGCATGGCCGGCACTAAAATCAGCAGCGTTGTTCTCAACACCACCGAAGGCGGGCAGGAGATCCACGTCGTTTTTCAGGAAGATGCGGATCGTGGGAAAACCGTTTCGGACTTCGTTAGGACGCTGGTCGGGGGGACGTGGGCCAAGCTCGTGGTGCCGGTTGGCACGGATTGAGTGACGAGAATGAGTGTGAGCTGTTTGCGGGGTTCTGTCGTTTAGATTGAAGCTGCTTCGGCAAAGAGTCTCCTGATGCAGAATAAAAGGAATCGTTTGTTCCCCATACGTACGAAGTACAAGTACATTCCTCCTTCTGCTAAACTCACTGCTAGCCCTAGATGCTCATATAACCAGACCGAACAGCGGATGGAGCCTCAACCATGTTGAAACTACATAACAGTGACGTGCTGAAAAGACACCAAGAGACAAACCCAAAACCAACACCAAGCTCCTCGCCGGCATAATATACACCATTGACTCCTGCCAGCAAGTGCTCGTAGATCTCACACCTGCCAATCCCACGATCCCAAGGAATTCAACACATCGCACTCCGTCATAACCTGCAGAAAATCATGCGGAGACGACGAAGCATCCACATCCGGTCCCAGCAAAGTCTCCAGACAGTGTCCCACATCCTCCGGAAGCTCCTGCTGCTCGGCATCGGCCATCAGCGCCTGCTGCACCGACGTGAGCGCCGTCTCCGTCGCCGTCACCTTCACATCCGCCGGCCCAAAGCGCAGATTACACCTACGCATCAGATATCGTAGCTGCTTCAGCACCTTCCGCGCCACCTGCGACGACACCTCCATCTCCTCGAGGCTGCGAATGCACGTGTCGATGCAACACAGCCGCTGCGGCCCCACGCTCGACGAGTCGTCGGCCATGTGGGCGATCAGCACGATGCCCGCAATCGTCACGTTGTAGAGCGCCGTGCCCAGCATCGTGCTCGCGCTGCCGTGGTGGAGGCGGTAGTCTTGCACCATGTGGATGATGCGCGTCGCGTTGTGCACGCAGGTCCGGCGCGCGGAGAGGCTGGTGGCGGAGGCGTGGGTGGGGGCGATGCCGAAGCGGGCGGTGGGGCGGTGGAGGAGGATGAGGGCCGAGCTGTATTGCATGCTGGAACGTGTGAATGTTGGCTTGTGGTGCGTAGTGGGTGATGGGTGCTTACTGCAGAACGCAGACCGATGGTGGACACCCTGCCGAGTACTGAATTGTCTCGTCCAGGTGACTTTCCCAAGCCAACAGCTGCTCGTACAGCGATTCCACCCGGTCTGACGTACATAGGTTGCCATTTCTACTGAGATTAGTCCAGTCCTAGATGTGGGGCTGACAGGCTTACAGTGCATCACATATATGACCTACTATCTCCAATAGATTGGTCCATGCTGCAGACATAAGCATATCCCACGAAGGGGTCTCTGTGTTGCAGCCCGGACGTGGAACCGAGACGTCATTGAGTTTGATTGAATACGGACGGCCCAGATACAAGGCCCAGTTTCTGCCAATTCGAGTAAGCACCGATCATCTGATATTAAACCCACCACTCTACATACCTATCGAACGTGAAACAGCCCCAGAAGACGACCTGGCGAACCTCCAGATCCATTTGAGAAAGGTTCGTCGATTCGAGTTCGGACACATCTCGGTGAAGCCCAAGTTCAAACAGCAAACGAATAGCGCGGCCTAGAATGTTAGATCGGCGCATGAATGCTGCATTGAGACATACCAGATTCCATCCAACCCTTCGTATCTGCCGATTGGCAGCAGTGAATGACACCGAGGAGTTGCAAAGACTGTATGGTAGTAATTCCCGCATGTTCCAACTCTTCCTCTAACAACGTTATCGCCTTTTTGAACAGATACGACTCTCCGCGGCCGGTGTCATCGCCTGTTGAGACGGTCAGAGCCCTCACATCCGGAATATCCGAGATCCTCGCAGCGCAGGCAAAGATGGCGTAGAGCAGCGCCTTGCTGAAATATCGACATTGTCCCGATCTCATATCGTGGAGGAACGCTTCTTTGTGGATCACCTGCAAGACGGTATGCTGATACTTCCAGTACTGATCGAGTAGGTATTCTTGGAGCCGTGGCGGGATGTCGGTGTTCAGATGGGCGTCGTCTTTGGTGGTGAAGTCTCCCCAGTGTACGAACGAGGAACATACACTTTCGGCGGTATGTAAGGCAGAGGTGGGGCCGAAGAAGCGGAGCTGGCCGAGCTCATCTGTGTTCAGGTGGGACTGTCTCGCACAGAGTCGGGCTATAAGACTTCGGGGTATATCGGGCAACGTAGGGGCGGTGGATGATGTTGGAGGGTCGTTGGAGACTCGTGTTCCCAATGCATGCCCTGTTGTACTATCCGTAGAGGCCTGCACAACTTTCTCGGCTTGCTCAGTACTCGCCTGCGGTTGTCCTTCTCGAGTCTTTTTCAGCTCTCGTTCCAACATCCGTACACGCTGTTCCAGTTCGCGGATGTACGTCTTAGAACAAGGTCTATATTGATTAGTCCCAGTTACCAGATCTTTGATCGAAACGCTGCACGCAGGGACGGGGTGATAATCACCTCCTTCTCTCATCCCCATCCGGCACCACACAGTCGAGACCCAGTTTTGTGCATCGTTTACAGGCATCATTCTCCCATTGACACTAGCAGAGTCTAGTCAGCATTAGGGCAAAAAGCTGGGAGCTCCGCCCGTGATACCTTTATCTTCTTCGGCCGACAATTCCAACACGCCAAAGTCGACTGCTTCTGAGAACTCGTGCGTGGCGGCCTTCCTTTGCTCCTCACACTTTTCCCACTCGGTCGCGGTGGTTGCGCATCGGGGCTCCAACCGACCGGCTGTCCCGCGGACCACCCCGCTTGCTTCTCAGCCTGGTCGTCGAATGAGAACACCGACAATGGCGACAGAAGGTTGATGTCGAATTCGTTGAGCGCGGTCGTATTCACGATTCCCACGTCCGGCGACGACATGCTTAGGGCTTGTGTGGTCGAGCATCATGAGGAGAAGATGGAGAAAGCCAGAAGGACCCGAAATCGCCTGGTTGCGCATAGATCGTCATTCGATGTGGCTAGATCACAGCCGAGCTAGGGGTTGGTTCGCGCACGCGTTGCCTTAGGTAGGTAGAGTTCGACTTTGATAGAGCCCGCGCCATATTATTACTGAGTTTCGTCGTCGATCTCTCCAATCAGTCAAACTCGGTATTCGTTCTCCGAAGGGAAACCGTTGAAGCCAGCTCTCCACAAGAATAATTGCCTTTTCTGTGATATGTCTAGCAGACCTTGAAGGAGTCTAGGACTACTGACTTCAGCCGATATATCCGCATAGCAGTGGGCTTTTTGATGTTCTATATAAGTTATCTACCCCACACACCCTCCAGACTACCTACGGTCGCCTCGTGCACTGCGCTACTGCACCCCACGGACACCCCTCCACGTGCAATCATGCATTTCCTAACTCCATACAGCAACAATTTCCAACCCATAAGGAGATATAGTTATATACAAGAAGACACTGCGTAAGAATGGATTAATGCTGGTACTGATGAGTATGCCGGGTGGTCAAAACGAATCAACAGGTCAGGTAATATCCAAGGTCGCCGTCGTCTGCCTCGAGCTGAGTAAAGCCATCTCCTAAGAACTTCCAGCGGTTCTGTCAGGAGACAGTCACCAAGTCAGCTCTACGCTCACGAAGTGACGTGTCAGTCTCATAGCATAATTAGCTCACTGACCTTGCTGCGGTAGGTAATATCGAAGTCTTCCCCTCGGATGTTCTCTAACAAGTCCTTCTGGACTGTTGTCAGAGCTGGATCCAGTCATGAGTCTCACGGGTTCCATGCCACTTACGAAATGAAGGATCGATCCCGGGTAAAGTGCTGAAATCCGACCGTTTGTCGTTCCATTCTTATACCAACTGCGGCATCCGCTGGCCCATACAGTCCGTTTGAGCAGTTCATCGCCCCATACGTTCCAGTCATCCTGAACTTCCTTCTTGACATCGAACGTTCTTGCGCATCTTTAGTACAACAAGGTCCCGTTCTGCAGGGGCAACTCACTTTATGTCTTCCCTCGCCATTTTATCGATCCATTTCAGTATATAGTTGGCCTCCCAATCGATGGCGGATGACAGGCTACCATGTCCGACTGGTCCTGCTGGTCTGCTTTGCGTCAGGCCATTATCATTTCAGATGAGCTCCACGAGTGGGGCTGTTTACCCGTTGTAAATAAAGTGGTTGGGGTGGCCGCTCACACAAAGTGAGAAGTAACTCCTGGAATCATGGGCCCATTCTTTTGCCAACGATCTCCCACCCCGGCCATGCTGAGTCCACCGAGGCCTGAACGATACGTTGAATCCGGTGGCACAGACGATTGCGTCAAACTTGTACTCGCGACCGTCGGTCATTCGGAGGCCTGTTGGCGTGATCTCCTTGATATCGCCCACAACCAGTTCAACATTATCTTGAGTGAGAGATTCCAGATATCCATTGCCGGGCGTTAACCTCTTGCAGCCAAGGGACCATTCTGGAATGAGCTTGGCGGCCAGTTCAGGTCGATTCTTCAGGCGCTCGTGCATCAGTTCCTTGGTCCTCCTCATCGCCACTTCGTTTGCCTTGGAACCTTCGATAAGGGCCTCGTAGAAGTGGTTGAACGCATGAGCCAACTCATGACGGTGATCCTTCAGCTTCTGCGGGTTTCTCCTGAACTCTTCTTTCTCCTCGTCCGTGTACTTTGGGTTTGTCCCTGGCGCTTTGGATAGGTCTTCGGCGAACGGCGCAGAGATCCACGTTGGCGTTCGTACAAGATTGCTCAATTTCGAAGCTACCTTCGCGAGCTCCGGGACGATCTGAATGGCCGACGACCCATTTCCAATAACGGCGACTTTTTTGAAGGCGAAGTCGTACCCCGACCGCCAATCCGCGGAGTGACAGAGGTGGCCCTTGAAGTCTTGGAGGCCACGGATGTTCGGCCATGACCAGGCGTTCAATACCCCTGAGCCGTTGATCAAGACATCGCAAGAGTCTTCGATGGTTTTGTCTCCTTGCTGGACTTTTACTCTCCATGTGGCAGAGTCCTCGTCCCAGATTGCTTCGGTCACCCTCGAGTTGTATCGTACGTCTCGATCCAGGTTGTATTCCTTTGTGATCTTTCTCAAGTAGTCTTGTATCTCTCCGCCTGTTGCATAGCTGAATCGTATTCTCAGCGATCAGAAACAGATGAGTTAACAAGATGCTTACAAGGCCGGCCAATCGGGGTTTGGGATATCAAGAAGGGTGTATATATGCTTCTTTTCTCAGCCTCACCGTCAATGTGTCCGGCCTTGGCTTGTGCTCACCGCTGGGACGTCACACATCACCTATGGTCGTCTGTCAACTCAACTCTGGCCTTTGACGTTGAGTATAGATCTTGGCTCACTTACACCCGGATACCCTATGTTCTTGTCAATAAGGAGCGAGTTCAAAGCTTCGAACGGGGAACCTTACTGTTCTCGTACCATGTCTGACTAGGTATTTAGACATTGATATCAACTAATTGGATTGGAGAACTCACTCCTCCTATCTCAAGCTAGTAGACACGTTAGGGCAAACCCGCCATCGCCGACGGCTAAAGGGAGACCGACATTCTTTTCATACATAACATGCTCGATCCTATCGTCCATCTTGTACGCATTCTGAATCTTATGCGCCATAGTAAGACCTATAACCACTATCAGCCCTCAACAGCACATCCGCACCGCGGTAGCAACGTACCGCTAAACCCGCACCCGATGCTAATTATCCTAACTTTCCGCGTCGGCTTCCACAGAACGTGCTCCGCGATTGGTATCCAGTTATGAGGCTTTTCTTCGGCTGCGCTGCCATTCACCGCTCCTGATATGCCATTCGGTGTTCCATTCGCGTGGCCGTTTGCGCCGTTGCTATGTTCCTCTGGCGGACGTGTAATAGGATCCGATGAATCCGCCGCTGCGTGACTGGCAATATCCACGATATCTCGAGAGGGCACCATGACAGTAAACACAGTCACAAAGATCAATCGCAACAAGAATGATAGATAAGGAAGCCGGTATAAATCTGCTACGCTTCGAGCAGCACCAAGCTTTTTATAACGCATCTCATCCTACAAACATCTCAAGTCCAAACCCGGACTACTGAATCCATGTCATTACGTACGATTGGCTGGTTTGCTGTGCTGGAGGGCATTTGAGTGTCCATGTTCGGCGATTGACGACCGAGCTTCGAATGTGGAGGGGTGCCTGGGGTGCTAGGTTAATTGAAGTGAAGCCAAGCCCTAGCGAGAAACCATGTTGCCCGGATCTCGCAACAAAGTCGCAGGACTGAAGCATGAAAGGAATGAACTCGACATAAGGTCAGGTAGTGCGGGATACGGGATGACTAAAGGCAAGCTTACCATATCCGGAGCACCATTCCGAACGTTGCGGGTATAACTCACGGGGATGGCCAACGTCGCTGATATCTTCCTTTCAAAATTACGTGAAGAGCTTTGGTCTGTTTAACTTTAATGCTGTTGTACTGATTACGTTGCCACAGATTGGACACTCCGATCCCACCAAACAGTATACACTAACAGTTCTTGCCCGAGAGCTCCTCAGATAGTCACTCAACATGGCTTCTAGCGCTCCAGGCGGTTCCAAGTACGCACATCTGTCCGAAATCAACCCTGACTTCGCGCCCCTGCAGAAAGAATGCGATGACAACTTCCGAGCGCTCTGGAGCCTGCCAATGGATGAGTTCAAGGCCGCATGGAAGAACTTCCCGCTCGCGCTGGGCCCAGACGTACCCTCGGATCTGAATATCACACATCAGATGGTGCATGTGAGGGATGGCACGGAGATTGAGATTCGGGTGTACAAGGCCAAGACGGTGCCAGACAATGCGTTGTTGTTCTTCGTGGCGCATGGCGGAGGCTGGACGGTGGGTGGTCATGAGATCGAGGAAGGAATGAACCGATCCGTGGCCGGAAAGAACGATGCCGTGGTGGTCAGTGTGGATTATCGCATGTAAGGACGCATGGCTTGTAGGTTGTTTCTCGTGCCTACGGTCTGACATTTTCCGCAGGGCTCCAGAGTTCAAGTTCCCATATGCCGTTAATGACTGCTTCGATGTCCTCAAATGGGTGAGCCTCTTCTTCCGCAATGACCCCCATGATGGGTCGATTGACGGAATCGCAGTGCAAAGCGAATCCCGGATCCTTAGGTATTGATCCTGAGCGGATCATTGTGGGTGGAGGCAGCGCTGGTGGCAATATTGTCAGTGGGCGCAGAAACCATTCATCACGCCCTGACTGATACCGTCCAAGGCCGCCGCTCTGGCCCAGAAAGCTCGGGATGAAGGCGTCAGCGGCATCATAGGCCAAGTCCTCAACATACCGGTGACCTGTCATCCGAAGCATTTCCCCAGAGACAGATACGAGCAAGGAAGCTATGAGCAAAACAAGGACGCACCAGTGGTCGACGCGCCAAGAATGGAATGGTTCTGGGGTATGTGCCAACGCAAACGATCTCCAACTCGAACGAGCAACGACTGAGATCCATAGATCAATATCTTCCCAATGCCGAACCTGAAGTCTATGCCAGCCCTTTACTTGCAAAGTCGTTCAAGGGTCTTCCACCAGCTCGTAAGTACAAAGGTAAGGACTGTGTCTCGGCAGCTTCTAATGTTGCGCAGTCGTGCAGGTTGCGGGAATGGATCCCCTACGCGATGAGGGGCTGGCATATGCGGTTGCTCTCAAAGAGGCTGGGTGAGTACTGAGATCTGCCGATCTCAGGGAGGCATGTCCTGTTGACATGTTATACATCACAGTGTTCCTGTAACCCTCCATGTCTATCCTGGTCTGCCACATGGTTTCTACATGTTCACCCAGCTCGAGCCATCGTCGAGATATCTGCAGAGCGTGGTGGACTTCGTCAACGAGAGGCGGCGAACTCAGTCCAAGACATAGAAAAAGATGCCTAGTGGTGTCAAAAGAGAGTAGAGGGGTAGAGAGTAAGATAGCGCTATAATGTCGTAGTTTCAACGTGATAGACTTGGTTGGTACCTATCAGAAATGAAGGGACCTTCCACAGGCTTTGGGCAGGCCGAGACTTCGTGATTGTAGCACTAACGCGACCACACTCCTCGCTTCTCGCCCGTTGCTTCGAAGTATGTTCTTTACAGATTGGACGAATCAACAGTGGGCCCAATAAAACCGTGCCCAGCTGCTCGGTATTCGATCTCCGGCAACAATCCCCTTCCCAACAGTTATAGTACAGTGATCAATACACAGGCTAGTTCTGGGTTCTGCTCTTGGCGTAGGATCTAGAGCAAGCAACAGCATCGTGTGCAATCGAATACAGTAGTCATTGTCGTTGCGTACTACCTAACTTATGATATGCTCCTTTGCTTACCTAACTCAGACGTCAATGCCACCTTGGGAGGACTCTTCCAAGGGCTACGGCATTAAGCTCTTCTTGCAGTCGGATAAGTATACCTTGTCAAGCTGCTGATTTGATCTCCAGATTGTTGATAGGCCATTGAGTGCCACATGGAGAAGAGAAGCGTGTTATAGCGTTGTGGAGCTACTATACGGGCGACTGAGACTGACTTAACGACAACCAAGAAAATTTTCTGAATTTTGTAACATACAACAAAATGATAGTCCAAGAACAGCATGTACATGTTTCACATTATTGTAGAACTTGCACACAATATTCTTGAATGATTCAACTGAGATTTGAACTCAGATTCTAGAAGATGTAATATTACATAATTTATGTGTTATTGCTTACATCACTGAATCTGTTGATGTGAATTGCATGATATATATTAATATATATAGTTTCTATAAATGAATGACATTGTACAACAGAGTTTCACTGAACATATGTTAATAATAAATGTATGTTGTATGATATAGAACTTTGAAAAGTCTGAATCTGTAATAAGAATTTTATATTTCATATGAAATTATTGCTTATGAAACTGCACTAATATATGCACACACAAATTCATATTATCAACTATATTCAATAATCAAACATTGTCATACAAAGACAGCAAAATGAAAAACAATAAATGTTCTATTAATTTTGCTTCTCATAAAAACTGAATTATTGTGTTCTTTCAGAAAAATCACACTACAAAAAAGATATCTTAGTTACTTGAAGAAGAGCACAAAGTTGTGTGTAATATTTATATGATTTAATAATGTCTTAAAGACTGACAAATATCAAAAAGAATCAAGACAGATGACTTTTCTCAACTTACTCTTCATGTAACTGCTCTTTTCTTTATCTCTTGTGTTAATAACAAGACTATTCTACATATTGTGAGACAAGAAGAGTATAATTTAAAATCTGTAAATCTCATATGATTATGCAAAAAATTGAGATTTGTTCAAAGAATCTTCATTTTTAATCAGATGAAGACAGATGAAAATTTTAAAAGAATAGTTTTTGAAGAATTAAATACAGAAACTATTGATGACTATGAAAGAAGCATGTTATATACACACTTTTGTATAAAAGAACATCTTGTTGTCAGATACTATATCTAAATTATACAATATATATATATTTATTTCTAATAACTAACATAGAAACAGAAATTGTCTTTTTATCATAATCAAAGAGCTCAATTCAGAAGATCATCAATGTTGTATGAATAATTTGTAATGTTATCACAGTAAATACATTATTTCAGATTTCAACTATATCTGATCAATTGATGATCATAATAAGCTGAGTATGTGAGATTTTCAGATCTATGCTGAAATAAATGCATTTTCTTGCTATATTTCATGAATCTATGTTGACATCTCAAATTGTACAAAAGTCAGTGTTGCATGTCAGTATCTAAAGACAGTCAAAACAGTTAAATTTCTTCTGCAGATCTTATAATCTGATCATGAAAAGAAAATAACATTGTGTGTTGAGATGCACACAGCACTGTGTTGTACAACACAGTTAGATATTGATTTGATTAACTGTTATTACTATAACACAAGCATTGCAAATCAACACATTAAGATTTGATGATCTCAACTGACAAAAAGTCAGATCTTTTGCTGATGTGTAAGTATTTTTTCATTTGATATTGCTTATACAATGCTAATATATTTAAAATTACTTTCATTGTTTCACAGAAGAGAAATTTTACAATTATTCATTTTTTAATGATTGTATTATCATGCTGACTATATATATGTCAATTGTGTGACAAGAGATCTATGAATTTGCACAACTGTGAAATAATCACACTGTATGACAACAATTCAATTGTTTTAACACTGTAACTGATCAGTCTCATATGCTATATAATTATTCAGAAATAGTTGCAGTAAAGAATCATGACATATCAGTGAACATAAATTTCATTGATTAATTACAGACATCATATGTAAGTTGAGATACATATTTTTAATTCACTAATATTGTATAACACACTAATTTATAAATATTGATGAATATCTTTCATCTATCATTCTTAATTGATGTGCAGAACAGTTGCAGAATTTAAGTATAAAACTTTTAAATATTTGTGCAGAGAATGCTTTTGCAGATGAATCACAATTTCATTGTAAGATCTATGTTCAGTTGTGCACAATCATACAACAACATATTCAATCAAGATTAATGTCAATTCTGATCAAATTAATTAAATTATATAGAAAAATGTTTCTGATCAGAATTGAACAGATTGTAGAAAATGAATTTAGTGTTCAGTTAGTAGATCAGAAATAAGACTTAGAAATTATATAAAATAACAATGAAATGAACATTCTCAAAAAAAAATCAGATTTCAACATACAGTCAGAAGATCTTGAAAAGAACTTATCTGACTGAAATATCTTTTATGTAACTTTTTTTCAAAGTACATGTGTCATACAACATCAGAATATCTGAATTCACATTCACTGAATGATGTCAAAGTTCAAATAGATCACATATAGAATGAAAAATCAAGCAGTACTGTGATTGATGTGATGTTAAAAATTTAAACACTTTCAGTCAACAAGTAATCATTAATCTCAATATTATTTCAACTTCATCACATCATACAACAGCATCATCAATACTATTATACATTTCTATTACAGCAGAAACTGCATAACAAGCAGTTAATACATGAATTTGTGATACTTCTTGTTCATATTTACACACAGACATCAGTTCTTTAAACTTACACAGCACTGTTGTTATTGATATTGTTGTGTTTAAAGTGCATTATATGATAATGACTTTATGTCAAGAGACTTATATCTATAAAAGTGATCATGATAGACTTTATAAGATTAAGAAGTATGTAGAATGCAAAAATATTGATATGAGATGCTTTATTTATTGTTTTTTGTATTCAACATTGATCATACAACAACTTATATGTACTTGTTTTTAGAAAGATGCAGTATTCAACTCTATAATCATATCTTTGACAATTTTAAGATCTTTATTCACACAGATCTTGTATCTGACATGTATTGATGAAATTATATTGTATAAGATGTTACATTTTTCACACTTGCAAATGACTGAAGCAAAGAAGATTCAATTTATCTTGAATATAGTGTGAAAAACATCACAACAACTCTGAATTTGTTGATTTACTTTAAGTTTACATTCAGTGACTATTTAATGTTTTTAATAGTTGAAAAGAAGACTGCTGTGTTGTATAATATTGAGTTTATAAAGAAAGAGACTATCAAGAAGAAAAAGTTGTTCAAATTACTCATCAAGAAAATCAAGAAAGAAAACAAACTAAAGATTAAGCTGAATATTAATTCATCTTTTATCAAGATGAAGACAGCTGCTGTAAGTTGTATGATACTGCTTTAATAATATATATTGACTATTTTCATACAGTCTTCATGCACATCAATAAAATCTCACAATTCTGATTCAGATCTAGATTTAGATTTAGATTTATCATTAATAGATTTTTTATCTCTTGCACATCATACAAAATTGTCAGCTGCACTAGACTAGAATATTTCTTGACTAAGTTCTATAGAGTACAATATTCAATATATAATATCTTGAAGCTTTGTGATAGAGTATATAAGAACTTTGAAGATTTGTAATAGAGTGTTTCATTTGTACAAGACACTTAAATCTTAAAAATACAAAAAAAATAGTAGCTTATTTGCTATATACTGCTGAAGCTTTGATCTTGTGATTAGATCTAGTAGTCTTTATCATCTTTTTTACTTCTGATGATGATATATTATCTGTATTTTTATCTTGTATGATGTATTAGCACTATTGTTATGAATTTGCCATAGAACTTAGCAAAATTGAAACTCTACAATAAGATGAGACTCTGCAGAAGTATTCACTGCTAGATTTTATTAGATGCAATAGAATAAAACATCACTTTCTAGATAGTTTTTCAAAACAATCAACACATTATCATAAACTTAGAAATCAATCATATAAATTGATTTTAACAATTAATAGCATCAACTGCATTAAGCAGTCAGTCTAAATCTTCATATTTAGACATCAGTGAGCTTAAAAATGCTGTATCAAAAAATGTTCTCTGCAGTAGCTCACAAAATCAAATAAAAAATGAAACATTTACTACATCAAAATCAGATCACTATGATGACTAAATTTTCAGAAGACAAGACAACAACTGTATATTCTGATAAAATAAGTTCTGAATTTCATTGTTGTTTTATATGAGACTTCATAAATGCTTTTATCAATCAAATAAAGAATATTCATCTTTCAGAAGAAGAAAAGCATCAAAATAATCTCATTTTAATGAATATTGATAAGATATATGTAACATTCTAACCTGAGATTTCTTGAGTATGTAGAACTAAGAGTTTGTGCTTGTTAATATAACAGCTGATCTGAAATGATTCTGAACTTTAACTCTTAGATAGTTACTTAAGTTGAACATGATTGTTTTCATAAGAGAAATGACTCTACTATATAGTGAGTCTGCTCATTGATTTCATTGTTAAGCTCATTAAAATGACTCACTCATGCAATCTGTCAAGCTTGCTCACCAAGCTCACTGTCAAGCATGTTGAGATGTTACATGACTGCTGTTTAGATATTTCTTGAATATACATTCTTCATGTATATGCATCAGTTCATTCTAAGTTCATTCTGACTTGACTGTAACACTATTTTTTTCTTCTCAGACACTAGTTCTCTAGAGTCTATATAAGCAAGAGTATTCACATTGTCTGTCATCAGTGACAATACTTTTTAAAAATTTCAATTGTCTAAGAATCACAAAGAAAATTCAGATTGATGGTGTGTCTGTTCTGTTTTCTTGTGACTATTGTGTCTGTTGCAACATCAACTGTTTTGTAATGAAATCTCAATCAAAATGCAATAAGTATACTCACTGTGATCACCTGTGTGTCAGTGTGTCATGAAAGTCTCTCAATAGAACTTGTCTTTCACTTCAAAAGAAAATAAGTAAAGCAAACAGCAAATTGACAGTCAAGCACACTGAGCTTGCTGCACTTTTCTCAAAAGTTGTACATCTTCAGAAAATACTGAATCAAATGAATCATCATGCTTCACAGAAAACTGACTGTCTTGCTGCTGAACTTGATAGTGATAATGATGAAACTGAGAATGAAGATTCTCAAACAATGTCACAACTTATTGACTTCATGTTGTCATTCTTCTGAGCTACTATTGACTTTCTTTCTCAAAATATTGAAGTGTTCTTGCACAGTTCTTAAGATTCTCTTTGAGTTCTCAGATACTTTCTGAGATATTATAATCTTTTTATTTCATGAGATAGTAAGCTTTTTCACTAATCATTCTCTTCTCTAGAATGTTCTCAACTTCATATTCTTTGTTGAGTTCAACAGACATTTCAGTGATTTAAAGTGATATGAACTGATTGCAATGCTGTAGCATGAATGCATGAAATACTGAGTGTATTCTCATTTTCTTAAGTAAGTCTAGCTCATAGCTTAACTTCTTGATGTTTCATATGATCTTGAATGATTCAATGCTTTTGTTCTTCAGCTTCTTGCTTTTTCTCTTTGTTTATATGTTGTTTGTTCTCAAATATATCTTTTCTTCTTCTTCAAATAATTTTGTCTTTGTCATTTGTTCTGTCTGTTATTCAATCTATTTTGTCAGATCTCAGTGCAGTTCTTTTATTTGTGTGATGTTCAAAATTGCTTTTTGACTTTGTGACTCATGTTCTTTTGAATCTCACCATATCTCTGAGTTGTAGTCATAGTTCACATAGAAAGACATTTCTCTTGTGATTTTATTTCTTGCATTGTTGTACACAAACTGTGTCATTGACAACATTCATACTCAGTTGTTCTGATTCTTGTTGACATAGTGTTTTAAGTACATCTTCACTGTTTGATTCATTTGTTTGCTCTACTCATTCATTTATGAGTGATATGTTATCAACATCTTGTGTTTTATCTCAAGTTCTGCTGTGAGCATTTCTCAAAACTTGCTCATAAACAGCTTGTCTCTGTCAGTGATAAACTTCTTTAATAGTTCATGATTGTTAATCAATTCTCACAGTATGATGTATGTCAATACTGATGCTGTCACAGTTTCTTTGAATGAAATGAACATCATATACTTGATCAATTTGTTCACTATGATCAATATACTGTCAAATCTTACTTTTCATGCTGAATTCTTTGACAGTGATAGCTTCATAATGAAGTTCATGATAACTGACTTTCATGACACATCTGATATGTTCAGTCATGTTACTCTGTTGTATCATTTATTCTGATTAATCTTGTTTCTTTAGCATGAGTTGCACACAGTGATCATCTTGATGATTCAATTTCTAAAATTGCTAATGTTGCATCTTCTTCACACTAAGTCTTCAGTGCATTTAACTTCTAGATGTTCTTTAACTCTGTTATAGTGATACATTTTAATGAGTTCTTTGTTCATCAAGAAAGCTTGCTTCATCTTGTACATTGCTGCTAAGTTCTTTGTGAGAATTTCATTGTCATCTTTGCTTAAAATTTCAACATATATCATCTGTACATCTTCATGATCAGATTATTTACTCAAGACATTTGCTTCATTATTCTCATTATTCTTCTTGTAATGAATCTGAAATTCATAATCTGTCAACTGTTCAGCTCAATGAATCTGTTATTAATTGAGTTATTTTGTTGTTGCAAAGTTTCTCAGATTCTTGTGATCAGTATAGATCTGAATTGACTTGCTTATTTCTGCAAGATAAAATCTTTAATCTTGTAGTGCTTTCACTATCACAAGAAGTTTCTTATCATGAATCTCATATCTTTTCTTGAGTTCTGATAGTTTTCTAGATTGATATGCTATGAGCTTTTGCTGTTTCTTCTCAATCTAATATAGACATGTGTTTACTGCAAAATCTAAAGTGTCAGTTTTCAGTGTCTTCTCACATGCTGAATTGAGTATTCTCAGATGTGCTGTTTCACTAAGACTTCTCTTTAATATGTGAAATGCATCTTTCTGCTTTTTATCTCAATATTATTTTTCACTCTTGTGTGTCAAACACATTAGTGATTTCACAATTCTTGCATAATTTGATACAAACTTTCAATAATAATTCATCAATTCTAGAAAGATCTGCACTTTCTTGATTCTTTTTGATGTCAGTCAGTCTCTGACTGCTTTTATCTTTTTTAAATTTTTCTCAATCTGTTCAGATCAAATCACATAGTCTAGAAACTCAACTTCTCTGATCTCAAATCTGTTTTTTGACTTTTTTATGTACAGAGCTCTCTCATTGAGTCTTGTCAATATCTTTCACACATACTCTCTGTACTTCTCAAGATCTTTTGAATATATCAGAATATCATTAAGATATGTGATCACAAAATCATTGAGATATTCTCTCAATATATTATTGATCAATTTCTGAAAGATGACTGAGACATTTTTTAACTTAAATGACATGACAGTATATTCATAATGTTCATATCTCATTCAGAACACCATCTTTCATTCTTTATCTTCTTTTATTCTAACTTAATAATAGATGTTCTTAAGATCTAAGCTCATGAATCACTTAGTCTTTTCTAACTGATCTTGCAACTCTTTTATCAGTGATAGAAAATAACTGTCTCAATGAGTTATCTCATTGAGTTGTCTGTAGTTGACACATAGTTGTTTCTTGTCATTTTTCTTTGATACAAACAGAATTGAATATTCTGCTGATGACTTTAATGATTTGATGAACTCTCTCTTGAGATTTTTGTCAAGATAAGTTTTAACTTTCTTGAGCTGGTTCTTGCTCATTGAGTATAATGATATTCACTTAGATTGCTTTCTGTTCAATAGTGATATCTTGTGATTTTATAACTTATACTTTAATAAGTTCATTTTTAATTGTTCAGAGATCTTATATGTGTCTTTGACTGTGCATATTTCTTTTGTGACTCAATCAATTCATGAATTCTTTTTGTGCAATCAAGGCATTTCTAGCATTGCATCATATTCAATTGATTTCATGACATCAAACATGATCTCTTGTAGATTTTCAAGAATTGAAGCTTTCACACAGATTTCTTCATCAATTCTTTCAATGACTTCATTTGTCATTTGTATGTTGAATGAACAGCACACTCATCATGTCACTAATTCTAATATATCAACTATTCATTAACTCATGATATTTTCATCTGCTTCAAAATTCATCAATGTATTGATCTGATGTCTGTTGATCATGATTTTGATTCATATTCTATGATTATTATTCTATCTTTGAGATGTCACTAGCTTCTTATTTTCTAGTTTTGTTGAGAGAGCTTTTCATTTTTTTTTGACTTACTTGATTGTTCAGCTCATCTTCAAAGTTCTTGAAATTATCTGAGTTTTCTTTTGATCATTAGATTCACATACTCTAGACTATACTGCTCAATGTATCTTTCTGAATGTAGTCAGAGTTTATACTGATTGTACTTCATCTGCAACTGACTCTCAAAAGCTTTTACTCTTTGCAGAAATTCAGATGATATATACTTTTCATTAAAGATTTATTGATCTTCATTCTGCATGATGTACTCTTCAGATAAGTGTATCTCAATCTTGTGACTCTCAGTTTTTCACACAAGAGATTTTGATATTAGTTCTCTCATGACTGTTTGTATATCTCTCATTAAATCATCAAATTCTTCATGTATCTTAGCTTTCTGATTTCAAGTTTCTTGTTTTTTTTCTTGCATTATATTGTAATCTGATGTCATTTCTTTTCTGACACTTAGATCTCTTTTGATCTTTGCTTGATACTCTTTTGAGAACTCTGTCTCAACATTGTCTGAACTTTCTTCTGCAAGTGTGTCACTGTTAAAGAATATTTATGATTCATCAATTTGAGATTCATAATCATCAGTCTCTTCAATGTCATCTTCAAAGACATTTTCTTCTTTCTCAGTATCAAGAATTCTTTTCTTGATAAGAATAGCTAGTTCTTTCTTGTAGATTGATTGACTTATTACATTATATCTGTTCTTCATGCCTTTGTGTGATTTCTGAAAGTATCATCTGACTCTGTCTTTTGCACTCATATGTGCTCAGCACATATTGTTATAACAGACTGTTCAACTCAGAATGTCATGCACTACACTTGATTTCTTTGTCTTCATTTCAGTCATTACTGCTGCAACATTCTTTCTTTTTATCTGAGATCTGTTGCATTCTTGAACAAGGTCTTCAGATTTTTCACAGTTGTAATACATTTACATTTTGTTTCACAGTGTTATCTGAGACTTAGTGAATCATTTTAGCTGACATTCATGCTTCACTTATCTAATCTTTCATGACTTCTGACAGCACTTTTCAATCACATTAAGATTTATAGAGTCTGTTTCTCTATGTCTTATTGATGAAATGTATCACTTTGTTCACAATCAAGAGCTTTCTTCTTGACCTTCTATCATAGATGACATTCAATATTCTTTTCATTTCATCTGTCATTTTCATTGATGACTATCAATGTTGATACTCAGATTAATCATTTTCTGAAGATCATCTGATCATTTTGCTCAGACTATCTTGTCTTTGATGAACTTTCTTAGTTCACAGTAATACTGATAGATAAGTGCTTTGTTATTTTATCTGATAAGTGCTGCTAATCACTGAAACTCTGTGATGTATACTGTTACTGATTCACTCTGTTACAAGATGTGAACTCATTTCTCTGCTGCTCTTTCTTCATCAATCATCTTAAAGACTTTCTTTAGTTCTTTCTTAAACTGTGCATAGTCATTGAACATAGACTCTGTGTCTGTGTTGCATTCTTTGTATTTCTTTCTCAGAAACTCATGCAGTTTGAAATTAACTCAATCAAAAGCTGCATTCATGAGATAGATTGTTGTGAACAAGATTTTCTCTTAATTAATTTAAAACTTCAGTTGATTGAACCTGATATATAGATTGAGCTTGATCACAAAGACTTGCAGTTTTTCTCACTCTTCATCAAAGACATTCAGTATCTGTATCTTAGATGCATTCACAGATAGTTGTATGATTGATGTTGACATCACTGATTGTGTCACTGTTCTATCTGAAGTAAATAGTAGAGATGAGTTTGTCTGAGCTTGTCTCAAGAATGAAGATGAGATGTTCTTTGATGTGTCAGACATCATACTCATTATATCATAAGAATGTTCAAAGTGTAATGTTCTAATCTGAGATTTCTCAAGTATGTAGAATTAAAAGTTTGTGCTTGTTAATATAACAACTGATCTGAAATGATTCTGAACTTTAACTCTTAGATAGTTACTTAAGTTGAACATGATTATTTTCATAAGAAAAATGACTCTACTATATAGTGAGCTTGCTTGTTGACCTCACTGTTGAGTCTATTGAGGCAGCTTGCTCATGTAATCTGTCAAGCTTGCTTGTTAAGCTTGTTATTGAGCATGTTGAGATGTCATGTGACTGCTATCTAAATATTTCTTGAATATATGTTTTTCATGCATACACATCAGTTCATTCTAAGTTCATTCTGACTTGATCATAACAATGTACAACATTATTGAAAAGTCAAACATCAATTTGAACATTAAACTTGATCTGATTTTTCAGCAACAAGTTTTTCATTCATGATCTTGTTGTTCTGTCAGTTCATTAATCTTATTAAAGATAACAGCAAGATATTTATTGATGAACTCAGTGAAGAGTAAGAACAATGACTATAATCTAAAAAGTTTGAGCAAGAAGTGTGTTAGTGAATGAAAAGAAGAAGAGCATAAAATTATGTTTGATTTATCTGTTCATGAGATTCTGTATTGTATTGACAACAATATTTATTCAACAACTTTTTGTGTTGACAAAATAAACTTCTTTAACTCACATCTTGACAAGACTATCAGCAGAAGCAAGATCAACATTGTTTAAGTTGACTGTGATGTTTACTATTGTAATATTTATCTCTTCATTGATTAGATCAGAACAATTGTCAATGTTAAAGACAGTTATTATGTATAAATTAATCTGCATTTATATCTTCACAACATTGTTCAGAAATGATATGCAGTCAAACTTGATGATATTCAGTGAGATGATATGCAAGATAATCACAACATCACTAATTGAGTAAATGTTTTAATAGTTCATTTCAAGCAATCAGAGCAAGTCATTCTCAATATTCTTCTTATTTTGCATTACAGTGTCAAGAACATTCACAAATGTAGCTTTGCATCATATGTTCAGACTATTGTTTGATATAAAAGAAACACTGATCTTTTCATGTCAAATTAACTATTCATAGTCTGAAACAAACTTGACACTGATCTTCAATGCAATGTTTTTTGCTTTACAATTCACATCACTGTTGCAACATTCATCTTATAATTGAAAGATCACAAAAACATATAAATGTGACTGTTTTGTTCTGTGTCATCATGAGACTTCTGTTGATACAAATCTCTGAATTATGTTTATTTGATGAATTTATGTTGATACAAATTTTCAAATCATACTTACTCAGTGATGACTCAATATTCTTATGAACAATCTTCAAATTGTGATTACTCTACAATGAGTGCAACACATCTCTACAAAAATCAAGAGAATCAGTCACAACAACAATTATTTTGTTCTTGATTTATTAGTCAGTCATATTGAGAACATAAGTCTTAAAAACAGTGATCTCAGTCAGCTTATCATGCAGATCTGAACAATGATATTAATGCATATTCTGCAGACTACTATGTGAATTAACAAAATAGTGAATACATCAATAAAAACTCTAATCAAGACAAAACAGAGATGCATAACTACACAAATTAAATGATTACACAACAAACTTATTCATGTCTGACATGCAAAAAGATCTTTTCTTTGACTGCACATCTCAAATATCATGTAACTGACATTCACTACAACTATCTTGTCTTGTTGTATCACACTAACATCATCATCTCTATCAACTACATCATCATGAAGATCAGCATCAGCAGTTTTATTATTAAATCTCAGTCTATCTGTTTAGACTTTGATGTCACTTACACACTTATTGACTGCAGTTTAGTTGTCAAAAATCTTTCACAATTTAGTGAAACAATCTTACAAATCAACAATATTGTCAACAACTTTATCTTCAACAAGCATATCAATCTACATCTCTACATTCATGATGACAACAATAAAGACAAAGAAAAGATCTTTGTCAATTGCAAAACTTATGTTGTGAATGATCTTGATACAGACATTCTCATTAACATGAATGTTATGCAGACAGAAGACATGATTTTGAACTGCAGAAATGACAAATTAATTATGAATAGTCATCATAAATTTACAACTTTCTTTACTAGATTCTTGAAGACAAGTAACACAAAATGAGTTGTCATCTTTTTCTATGAAATGACAGTACAAACAGCTACATCAAGTTTTCACAAAAAAATGTTCAAAAAAATCTCAAAAAACACACAAAATTCAGTGATTCTGAATGTCAAATTAGATGCTAAAATGATTATTAAATCAATGATGAAATCACTTTCTTGTGCATGCTGCACATGTTATACATCTTATTCATTGTTAAATAGTCTTCACAGACATCTTCAAATGTCTGATTACATCTTATCTTGTTATTCTCATTCTTGTTGTTGCTGCTCATGTTGTCAACTCAATAAACTGTGAAGAAAAGACATTGATGAAAAAATCATAATGAATAAGACTATGTAAGAAGTTTAGACACAGAATTTAGCAGAAAACCTTATCATCATCTTGCTTCATACTAGTATGACTAGCATACACAATGAGAACATTGTCTTTTCTGTTTTTTGTGAACAGTTGTTATGAATTTGTCATAGAGCTCAGTGAGATTGAGACTCTGTGATAAGATGAAACTCTGTGAAAGTATTCATCATTAAATTTCATTAGATGCAATAGAGTAAAACATCACTTTCTAGATAGTTTTTCAAAACAATCAACACATTATTATAGACTTAGAAATCAATCATATAAATTGATTCTAACAACTATGATCATTTCTTTTACAATTCTCACAGACTTTCTGAAATCATCTCTTCAATCATCAACACTTCACATATATTTTCTGAGTTTTCTCTGCACAGTAGTCACATGATTCTTCTGCTGACAATTCATCTCTGTTGTATGATGTTAATTAATTCACTGATTTTATTCACTTTTATAATTTACTTATCTTGACTGAATGAGAAGACTTTCTACTATTCAGATATTGTATAAAGAAATATTTATTGTAAAACTTTTGCAGAGTTGAAAATTGATGACAGAATGTTGATTTATTAGAATATAGTGATCTGAATGAGTTGCATGAGAAAGAAGTTACAATTTTTAATATACTTATTTTGTATGACATGAAGAAGAGTTGAATTGATGATACTTATCTCATCAGTGCTGCATTGAATGTGAAAGTTGTTAATGACTAAGGAGATGAGATTAGACATCATTGCACTGATCTCTCATTCAGCTTCAAGTGGTCATCTGTGTCTTTCTAGATATTGAAATGGTCACTAATTTAATTCTTGGTTGTTGTTAAGTCAGTCTTAGTTGCCCGTATACTAACTACACCGCTCTCATCGTTTCAAGATTTTTCCGTTCTTAAGATGTTCTTCTTGTGAGCCTGAAGAAACAGGTCTCAATCAGAAAGGATCATCAAGTTTCTGTTCCTTGTCTGAAGACCATGGCGTTATGTTCGGCTGCGAGTGCGTTAGACCTTATCAACAGTCCTGCCGAGATGACCGAGAGTATGGCGGGGTAGGCTGCATTAGGGCGGGGCATCAATTCAGGTCAACGAGTTGACTTTCAGGCAAGCCTCGGTCTTCTCTTTTCTAAAATACCACGATAGGAAAAGAGATCACACTTGGCACCTAGCTAGAACTCTGCTTTAATCATCCGAACCCCAACCTGCTATCATGTCTCCACCAAGACCAACCCACGGCGCTCCGCACCACCAACAACATGTCGAACGAGACCACCACTCCCGCCGCGTCACGGCCTCAATACCAAGCCCCCGAATTCCGCTACAATGCGAACGCGACGTCTTTCCCGACCAGGCGGGAGCTACCCGCTATTGAAGGAGCACCCGAGGGAGCGTGAGTGGACGTCTACTCCTGAGAGGATAGAACCGTGCTGATGGAAATCATCAGGGCATGGTTTTGGGGACCGGATGATTCTGTACGTTGGCGGTCTTAGATATCAGTTGCGCGGATGAATTACTGAACATTCTGAATGGGGCAGATAGGGCGACTGAACCTTTCGACGGAAAAGAGGGTGTTGGCTGCTGCGAAGGAAATGAAGTCCGGGGTGGTGGTGCCGCTGAAGTAAGTGATTGGTTTCTCCATGCTGGGCATGAGAGGAGGCTTCTTGTACTTTCCAGGCCGTTTGGGTAAACCGGATGCTGACTTGGCTGCGAAAAGCTTGCCATTGGATGTTCCAAAGATCCCTTCCTTCGGCCGGGAAGAGTTTAAGCATGAGATCAAGGTCCTGCATCCGGGCATTGCCTATGATGATCTATATTCATTAAACACTCAGAGCGGGACCCAGTGGGATGGCTTTAGACACGTACGTTCGGCTTACTTCCCAAACCCCTGCCTCAGCTGACTGCGATACCTAGTTCGCCCATATCCCAACCGCTACTTTCTACAACAACGTGAGCATCCCCCAACACACACCTTGACGCTGATCAAGGCTCGTACTTACACCCAAGCCCTCACTATCAGACGCACGACGAAGACATCCTCGGCCCGCACGCCAACCTCAAATGCAGCATGCACCACTGGGCCGCCCACGGCATCGTCGGCCGCGGCATCCTGCTCGACTGCCGCAGCTACGCCGTCGCAAACGGCAAAGACTACGACCCCTACACCTACCACCCCATCTCGCTCGCCGAGCTGACGGCATGCGGCAAAGCCCAAGGCATTGACATCCGGCCGCGCGCACAGGGAGGCGACATTGAGATCGGCGACATCCTGCTGATCCGCTCCGGCTACGTCGAGGCGTATTATTCGAAGACACTCGACGAACGAGCGGCGATGTCGTTGCGGAAACATGTCATTGGCCCCGAGGACGGGCAGCGGTATGTGGGCGTCATGCAGGAGGAGGCCATGATCGACTGGTTGCATGATTGCTATTTCGCGGCCGTCGCGGGCGATGCGCCGAGCTTTGAGGCTTGGCCGAGTCATGAAAGTGCGCACCTTTTTTTTCTTTCCCCTTTTTCTCTCCCTCACCGCCGCCCTCCTCAAGTCCTCGGCCCTGTGCGTGAGTGAGTCTGGCACGGCTGACTAGAAGATCAGAGTATTTCCTCCACGAATATCTCCTCGCCCTATGGGGCGTGCCGATCGGCGAGATGTTCGACCTTGAGCGGTTGAGTAAGGAATGTCGGGCTGCAAACCGCTGGACGTTTTTCTTCACTAGTGCGCCAGCGAATGTTCATCGTAAGTCTCTTTGACTTCTTCTTGACTCTTCACCTCGTGGGTGTGGTATCTTGTTGTGTGTCTGTGCTGTTGCGCAAATCGGACTTGAAGAAATGGTATTAATGAGATGTCGTAGGGGGCGTTAGTTCGCATGGCAACTTGACGGCCGTACTGTGAGGTTACCGTGTTTGTTGGTATGGGAGGGGGAATCGAGCGGAGCGGAGTAATAAAGGGAAGGAAGAGGAAGGCAAGGGAATGGTGGCCCGCTGTTGGACAACTGGAATCGAAGCACTAGGGTTCAATACCAGTTGCCTTATCGAACATTTATATAGTAAGTCTGTATCTCTATTCATGCAGGTTCGAACGTAGATATATCATCGATATAGAACGTACTTTGTACATCTATGGACAAATACAAGATTCACGCTCAAATTGAAGGTTCTTGGGGTGCGTGTCGTCTCTCAACCCTTGACCACTTTGCTCACCTTGTACTCCACCACGACCGGCTTCCCCTGCTCGTATCTGAAGCGTCCCGCAGCGACGAACGTGCTGGTCTCTAGCTCCTTCAATTTCTCGTCCCCAGTCTGGAAGAACAGTCAGCGACGTTTCAAGGACTGGTTGGAGAAGCAACACTGCTCACCTCAAAGCGCATCTCTATGACTGCACATAGTCGTCAGCATTGGAGGTTCCCAGGCTTCAGGATGAAACTTACACGAATTCCCGAAATCGGTCGTCTTCGCATCCGGGCTCGCACTCAGGATGGCGCCGAGTTCGGGCGTGATGTCAACAATGCCGGTGTAGTTGACGTAGATCATCTGTTGCCGTCGTCAAGATTGATGATGCTAGCTTCTTAACGCTACCACGCATGACTGACCGCACCATCCTTGTTTCTGTAGTAATTCGCAGATTAGCAGAAAGATGCAGACCAATATTCCGTGCTAACCCACTTTAGCACTCCATGAGCGTTGAGTCGCATGTGCTTCCCATCCGGGTCATTGTGGATGTAGTCAGCGCCCGTCCCGACGAACTCGGCGTCGACGGCGGGCGAGAAATCAGACTCGCTCTTCACAGTGCCTCCGATCATGGGCTAGAGTCGTCGTGCCATTAGCGCTAGGCTGAGCTTTGTGTGGGCACCTGGGATGGCGGGAAGGTACCACGACTGCGACCGGAGTGCCTTTCGAATGACTCCCTGCCTTGGGATTAGAGCTTTGCACAGCGTGTTGCATGTTCTGAGCTTACCGACAGTAGTAGGTGCGTCAATGGTGACCTAAGTTGTCGAAGCATCAGTCGTTTGTGCGTATAGCGAGAGTGCTTCTGCGAGTGCCTACCAGGACGGTCATGGCCGGTTGGAGGGAAGGGAATCCGGACATCTTGAAACGATGAGGTGATTGAAGACAGAGCTGGAGTATTGAGGACGAAGAGAAATACCCGTTGAGTTCTGAAATGACAGACTCTCAATGGGTCCTTGTGCAGGGCTGATATATACCAGACACTGCGGATCTTATACCCCGCAATCGATCTAAGACCCTGCCCCTCCAGCCGACCATGCTGCAAGACAAGCCAAAAAAATGGCAGTGTTTAGTGTCACCAGCGACCACAGTCTCGACTTGCATTGCTTGGGGTACCATATCCATCCTCCGCTCTCAGTCTGCCTCGAAGTCGTTAGCCTTCGATACAGATATCATCTGGCAAGCTGGAAGTCAAGATTGATTGTAGCGGCTTATCGATAAGATAGACGCACTGATCTACTTACACCCGGGTAAGATCTGACTCGGCGCGGGCCTGACATGTATGTACTACGAGTACAATAAAGTAGATGAGGTATACCTTGTTCACGAGATAAGGAACTCCGACAAGTTCACGGTAAAGGATCTGACTTTCAAAAAATCGAGGCTGCGCCACATATCCGCCTTGCCTTACCTTACCTTACAGCCCACGAGAATCAGCTGTGGCACAGCAAACTCCTGCTTAGCGCGTTTCAGAAGCTGTTACAACGAAGGTCGCCTAAAACACGGAAACAGGCTTGGAGGCGTAAATATGACAAAATTGACGTCAGTGTCATGTCGGTGTAAAGGCAACCATCTCCACTGATTGGCTGTACTCCGCTGCACATAAGGGTACTGAACGAATAACTTACCATCTGGTAAGGTAACTTATTATGAAGTAGAGAAACTCCGCAGCATCATCCGGTGTGCTTGCCTACTCACGACAACACCTCCGAGCTCTATCGTCCGATGTTGTTACTCCTTTATACCACCTGCATGGACAGTGTATATCAACTTGAAGCATCGCAATAGCAGCTTGGTGCGACAAAGCAGTATATAGATTGCGAACAGAAGTATCTTTCGACTCCATCTAGCGCCGCCACTATGCGAAATCCCGCAACCGTGGCAATCCTGCTATTGGCGGTGACCGCCCACTCCCAAGTCATCAGCGACCTTCCACAGTGTTGGCAGAGCTGTATACATAACTCCGGTGACTTCAACTGCAATGACCTTGACATTCCATGTATGCTTCATCCAACCACGTACCTGACACCCGCTGACATCTCACTCGCGACATACAGGTATATGCCGCCTTTCGAATGGCAACTTTCTTACGGACATCGTGACCTGCGTTAAAAGCAACTGTGACTACCAGTTGGACTCGAATCTTTTCATCACGCCACTCCAAGTTGCTTGTAACCTTGCCGGTACACCCATCTCCTCCGCAGCCATCAGGAACGCCGAGTTTGTGGAAACTCAGGGAGGTTATGGCGGTCGTGCGACGACAACAACGACTATAGATGCAGGGTCCCAGAGAGTCTCGACCTTGACGGTCACCGCGGGGCCTGCAACGCGTACCACCACCTTGGTCTCCACCACGACCGATAGTCAAGGCAGCACTTTCTACATTCTGGTTCCAATCACCGTTCAACAAGGATCGACGGTCAACGGGCCTCAAAGAACCACCACGTCGACGAGTAGTGTAACAACTACGACTGTTCTGGCCGGAACCGCGGCGAGTTCTGCCTCCACGTCCAGTCAAAGTGCCGTTCAAAATACGGGGTCTACTCTCTCGACCTCGACGAGCACGACAACCGTTACGCCTGCCACGACTGTAATAACCACGACAGCAACTAGTGCTACCAACGCCGCCGCCAACAGCCCGGTGGCTAGCACGAACGGATCGCCGTTCGGGATGCAGAGCGCGGGCACGAAGAAAGAGGGTAGCAGCTGGCTAGGACTGATGGTTGGTCTGATCGCTGGAATTGCTTGGTTCTAGAGTCTTTGAGACTCTTGACCTCATTCTTTACCAAAGTATGATTTATGAATAGCGTGGGCCTACTGATTGTATATATGTGGTGTTGGAGCGAGTTGATTGTATTATTTCTATCAGGATACCAATTCAGAATCTTCAGTATGATTAATCTCTTCCCGTTGCTCTCGATCCAGAGACAGATGTGGCAGCCGTGAACCCTAATCAAGCACGATGAAGCATCAGTGTCTGGCGCCTTCACATAATATTTTCAAGAACGAGAATCACTGTGAGGTCTACCTTAAGGATGAGACACAATGTCGTGACCATCTGCATTGCCCTAGCCCGTGCTCTTACTTAACCTACAGGTCAGTAAAACCTTCGTTCTACCTAGGTATGATAGGAACTTGGTTACATAAGGTAGATAACCGATTCAGGAGGACCTTCCAGTTTCAGAAGGTCTTGGTACAAGGAGCGAGATTACCTTAAGTTTGGTGACGAATGTGCTGCATTAGGGCTCAGAGCTTCACCACCAACATAATCGCTGCTGCGCCCAAGACTGTAGCCTGCACGTTTCCCTGTTCTCTGTCTTGTTGCTATACATTCCATCCTGGTGCTCACCATGGTGTTGATTGCTTGAAGGATTCAGCTATCCTATACCTTAATCACCGCCGCGTCAATCGTTGTACCACACAGTCCTAAATCTTTGTATACGTTTATCTCACTGCTAGTTTGGATCTCAACGTCATGAACACCGCACAAAAAGCTATGAGAGCTATCTCGCGAGACAACCGCCCTTGCTCCGACGGCCTGGCAGGATTGCTTTTTAAATAGCAACGGAGCTCCCCAACTATGACAAAAAGCTCCCAACGTCAATACAGAAGGAGGCGGACCAAAACATGAGCTTGTCAAAAGGGGCCGTGGTGGACTTATAGGAGCATATCATCTTTGACTTCGAAGGGTCTTGGCTTGGAGTTGGCATCGACAACGCTGCTGCGAGGGGACTATCGCGCGGAGCTCGGGATCCGAAGGAGGGAGAGAGGAGAGACAAAACATGTCCAGAATGAAGGTATGAGAGCTAGGAAAAATGAGAGCGAAAGCAGCTCTGCGAGGCGAGGATACGAGGACGTCGAGGATCTCAGGGAATCAACATCTCGCACTTCGACGAAGGGCTCGACTTTATGCTATGGACCGTGCTGAACAAGAAGCCCTAGCTACGGTCAGCTTGGGACGACACAGAATACAACAGTCTGGAGCCGAACGCGTTCTGGGCGCTCGGAGATTATCATGAGTCGAAGGTGTCGGTTCGACATTGAAAGATGGAGCCCTTCAACCTAACAGCCTAGGGAGAAGTGATGATTCAGAGCCAGTACCCCGGTCCAAGGCTAAGTCGACTCGGCCGCATCGGTAGTGTCTATCGCCCCGAATGCCCCATATGGACAATGCCGCTTCTACTGCTGGCACTAAGGAAAGGCTCCCACGTCCTATGAGAACTGTCTGAAAAAGGAGAACTTAGCAGCTCGTTCCTGTCGTGCACTTCCAGTGCTCGGCCTGGTGAGTGAGTATGGGGACATTTACAAGAATACAACACTGAACTGATGACTAATGGCGTGATGGCCGAGGTGAGAAAACTGTTGGCTCTGCTTCTTGACTTCCCACTAATGCTTCTACAGCGGTTAAGGCGTGTGCCTAGAAAGCACATCTCTTCGGAGGCGCAAGTTCAAATCTTGCTCACGTCGATCGAACTTTTTGCTCGTTGGGCATGTTTGCCCAGGGACTGTTGCTTTTTGCCCAATCCGACCATGTGAAGCTGCTCCGGCATTGCTAGTGCTAGGGCGCATAGGGCTAAACACGGACCTGGTTCATTCCCGAACTCCTATTACAGGTTGCTCGAGGGTCACATTTTATATTTGCCTCGGGTTACCGAGTATGATTGCGAAGCAGCATGGGAGCCATGGAGGACCCCTAATGGTCAAGAGTGGAAGCATTGCCTCCTGGAATACTCCGTTCTGCCAAGGGTGAAGTTCAGGACATAGAACACGAAACTGAATACGAAGGGCTTCTAATAGTGTTGGAGCCTTTCAGAACCATGGGTAGCTTCCTTGCGGCCGCTTAGTAATCAAAGCCTGAGGGGCTCTTCCTCGTATGACAGTTTTCTAGAGAGAAGGAACCACCATGCTAGCTCCAGAGGTATATATTTGCACATCAAAACAAAACAATCCCATCATGCTACACCTCGCCCCATCATTCTTTGGAGTCCTTCCCCAGAATGATGCACCTCGTGTACTTGCTGCTCGCACTCGCAGCACTTCTGTCTGCTGCTGCCGGCTCCTCCCCCACTCCCAAACGCCAATTGCAAGGAAGATTCTTGCATTTGACGGGTATACAATGAGTTCAATTGCATTTAGAACCAAGGCTGACTTTCACATAGACTTCCACCCCGACCCTTTTTATAGGGTCAACTCGTCTACCAAGGGCGAGGCGGCGTGCCACCGGGGCACTGGCGACGCGGGTTGGCTTGGTGCCGCAGGCACCGACTGCGACACTCCGGTGTCGCTGGTCAACGAGACCTTCAAGTGGATTGACGCCCACTTGAAGGACTCCGTTGACTTCGTCGTCTGGACCGGGGACTCGGCACGACACGACAACGACGAGGAGATCCCTCGGACGGTGGAGCAGGTCACGGGCCTGAATGAGCTGTTGGTGACGAAGTTCGTGGAGGTCTTCGGGAAGGAGGACCATATCAATGACACGGATCCCACCAACGACTTCATCATACCCATCGTCCCGACATTCGGCAATAACGATATCCTACCGCATAACATTTTGTTCAAGGGCCCAAATCGATGGACGAAGCGATACGCGAGCATCTGGAACCGATTCATACCGGAAGAGCAACGGCATGGTTTTGAAAGAGGCGGCTGGTTCTACGTGGAAGTCATCCCACATCATCTCGCTGTTTTCAGCCTAAACACACTTTACTTCTTCGACTCGAACTCAGCGGTTGATGGCTGTGCCGACAGGTCCGAACCAGGCTATGAGCAGATGGAGTGGTTGCGTATTCAGCTACAGTTTCTACGAGATAGAGGGATGAAAGCTATCATCACGGGTCACGTGCCGCCTGCGAGAACAGACAGCAAGCGTAGCTGGGACGAAACCTGCTGGCAAAAGTACGCGCTCTGGATGCGACAATACCGGGATATCGTGGTCGGATCGATGTATGGGCACATGAACCTAGATCACTTCGTACTGCAGGACTCGAAAGATGTTAACCTAGCGAAAATGGACAGATCGGCCAGTGAGGCAAGCTTACGAGCAGCTAGCGATCACGACTTCAACGTGCAGTCTTCGGCCGACTACTTGAGGAGATTGAGATCAGGATGGTCAGATCTGCCTAAGCCGCCCTCAGGGAAATCGATATGGACAGATGATGAGGAACTCCTGAGTCAGAATGAACCCGATCCTTCTGAAGACATGTCAGCCGCTGGAATTCGGAATAGAAAGCATCGAGGGAAAAACAGGGATTATCTACACAAAATCGGCGGCGAGTGGGCGGAACGGTACAGCGCGAGCTTTGTGTCACCAAGCGTAATTCCTAAATATTTCCCGACAATCCGGCTTATACATTACAACATAACCGGACTGGAGCTCGATTCAGCCGTTGGATTAGCACCGCCCGGGGATATCAAACCCGAGATAACTGAGCTCGTTGATCTTAACCAAGGCGAGGACCCAGACACCGTTGCCACCAGCATTATGGGAAGTCTGCAAGGTCCAGAGCCGAAGCCTCAGCCGGGACTCAACAAGAAGGAAAAGAAACACAGGCGACCTAAGAAGCCAGAGTTCGAAGTGCCCAACCCTCCATCGAAGACCTCACCACCCGGGCCTGCCTACTCACCGCAGCCTCTTACATGGCTTGGCTATACTCAGTACTACCTCAATCTCACTCATCTCTACAACTCCGAAACTAGCATCTCGACTGAATCAGACAACCCCTCTCTGAACGTCGAGTCACCACCCGAGGGTGAATCTGGCGCGAAGGATTTCAAAGCTGCGGAGCCAAAAGAGCACTTCAAGCAGATTGAATTCGAGGTCGAGTATGATACCAGAGACGATAGCATATACAAGCTAAAAGACCTCACTATGAGAAGTTTATTGGACTTGGCCACTAGGATTGGCGAACACAAGCGGAAAGGGGATGCTACGGACTTCGAGGACCTAAAAGATCTCTTGCTGGACGTGGCAGCAAGAATCGAAGAAGACAAGTCCACGAAAAAGGACCTTCGCTTTACGGGAAAGGACCCGAAAGCCGTCGAGCCACAAGACGAAAAGAAGATAGACGAACAGACCAGTGATCCAGTGGGAGAAGTGCTTCTCCTCAAAAGTCGCTCTGACCCAGATAATAAGAAAGCAAAGGAAGACCCCTTGTTGAATGTGGCAGCGAAGATCAAAGGAGAAAAGCCCACGAAAGAGTACCTCACGCCCGCCGAGCATCAAGGCGAAAGGAAGATAAACCAACAGACCAGCAATCGAGTGCAAGAAGTGCGTCTCTTCCAAAGCGTGCGTGACCCAGAGAGTCAGGGACTCAAGGAAGCAAAGAAGAAGCACAGAAAGCATAAAATGCCCAAGATCATCAACGAGGTCTGGATCACGTTCTTGGGGAGAGCGTTCGTGGGTGCGTTGCCCGAGGACGATGTGTACAATGAGTTTTCTAAAAAGGATGGGTTCGTCAACGGCGAACATGAGGAGATGACACAGTCAGTGATGGGTCTTGTGGACCGGTATTATAATCGAAGACGGAGGGTGCTGCCTTTGATAGATTAGTGGATTTTTCACGCGCAACGGAGCAGCGGATGGGACTGGTTATAGGACTGGGTATAGGACTGGGTATAGGACTGGGTATAGCATTATTGGCACGTGGGTTTGCCTGGGTGCGGCATGTTACTTTCAAAGATTGCTAGAGATATCCATAGCTGTATATGACTAATAGAACCGTGTGTTGAGCTATTTGCTGGTGAGTCTTCAGCTACCAGTACCTTAGCAGTTTCATCAACCTCCAACCTTACATCAATAGCAGATCGTACAAGTTACTGTACGGTCAATCTCCAACCGATTGCTCATTTGTACTGCGTACCTAGCTATACGAGGGAGCGGTTACTCAAAGCTCGGCACTTCTTGCCCCGCCCCCACGAGAAGGTATGCCCTATTATCCGGTTAACGATCTCCTCGTCGTTTACCCTAGTATCATCAACGGTCAGGCACCGATTCCAACGGCTTCAAACTTTCGTCTACCATTCTTCCATAAGTGTGGCCCGGATACCTACCTTAACATGCCCTTGACTTTGCATGGTTGCCTCGATGTAGAACGCCTAAGGAGTTCCGACGTGCCTATCGAGAGGGGTTGATTACCCGACTCCCGGAGACCATTGGAAGGGTTCGACTCCGCACTCCGAGTCACAGTCAGCACGCCGTTCTCCTTATAAATGAAGTACCGATCTCCCGATATGGTGGCTATCAAAAAGTGCTGTCGTCGTTTCTTCCTTCTCTCGCCGCCGTCAAGCTTGCCATCATGCGCTTCTCCCTCCTTGCAGTGCTTCCGCTCATCAGCGCTGCCAGCTCCGGACCACTAAACAAGAGAGTCAATGCTACAGATCCATGGTTCATCGAGAGGTTCTCCAGCTTGATCACCTTCGGCGACAGCTACACGGATGAGAACCGATTAACATATTTTTCTACTCACAATGGCGCTGCTCCACCACCAGGCACTCTTCTCCCCGAGGTACAGCAATCATTTCTACTCTCCACCGTTACTCCCTCATGTCATACATCTAACAGTCTGTAGAGCTTCCATACACCCAGCGGAGGTCGCACCTGGCCCCGCTACGTCGTCCAACATACCGGCACTACCGTCGACTCCCAGTTCCAGCCGCAATTGACCCTCTATGACTACGCCGTTAGCGGCGCCGTCTGCTCGAACAACATTAGCCCGCGGTTCTTTCCCTCCATCAACGCCAACTTCCCCTCCGTCCTCGAGTACGAAATTCCCGCGTACCTGAACGACTCCCAGTCCACGAGCAACGCTACTGGTAAAGCCTACTTCACGCCTGCTCTGACAGCTAGCAATGCCGTCTACGCCATTTGGATCGGCACGAATGACCTAGGCGTCAACGCGTTCTTGACAGACAGCCAAATAGCCGGGAAGACTCTGACGGATTTCACGGACTGCGTTTTCGTGGCACTGGACCGGCTCTACGCCAGTGGAGGGCGCTATTTCGTGCTCCTCAACATCGCGCCTCTTTACCTGGCGCCGCTGTACGCTAACGACACCGATATGGGTGTAGGTGTTAATCGGTACTGGAAAGACAAACCGGCTAATCACACGGCGATCGCGGAGCAGATGAAGGAATACTCGACGACGGTCAACAACGTGTGGAAGTATCAGGCACCGTACGAGGCTTTGGTTGCGAATCGGTATCCCGGCGCGAATCTTGCCATCTTTGACGTATACAGTTTGGTACGTCTCGTCTGATCTGCTGCGCTCTCTCACCCTCCCATATTGCTGTCAATAAACTGATTGAGATGAAGATCCTCGACATCTACACGCATCCAACTACCTACCTTAATGGCAGCGCACCAGCGAACGTGACCAGCTTCTCGCATCAGTGTAACATCAACGGAACTATGTGCATAGACAACCCGTCGCCGGATAGTTTCTTGTGGTATGACCAATTACATCCGAGTGAGCAGACAGATCGTATTATTGCGAGGGAATTTGTCGGCGTGCTGAGTGGGATGTCGAAGTTTGCGACTTACTTTTGATGTTGGGTGGGTTGGAGAAGCACCGCCTGGGACGACACGGCGAGGTGACGGGAAGGAAGTAGGCCGATTGATATGTATATAGCTTCGGTGGTTGGACGTGAAGATTCGTCGTTGGTGCATCTAATATCACGATGCCCTTAACCGACAGCTCTCGAACAAACCTCCCAGCTCCTAGAGGATGGCCAGAAGGAAGACCAATACGGGTTAGCCGTATGGCTCACGCTTTCCCACTAGAACCCAGCTGATCCATCAACCCTTCGATCATAACCCTCATCCTCTCCGTTCCCTCCTCCATCACCTTCGTGACCCCCACCTTCCCGCTCATCTCCGCACAAACCTCCGCATACGCCCGATTGACCACCTTATTAACATTAACCTTCACCACCCCAGCCTCTATACACCTCCTAAAGATCCCCTCATCAAACCCATCCGTCCCATGCAACACAAGCCTCACCCTGCCCCCCACCGCCTCCCTTATCCCCCGCAACCGCTCATAATCCAGCCGTATCCCCCTCGGCCCATACGCCCCATGCACGTTCCCAAACGCCGGCGCCAACCAATCGATGCCGGTCTCCACAAACTCCCCCGCCTCCTCCGCCGTCGTCAACATCCCCTCCAGCTCCGCCTCCGCCGTATCCGCCAACCCGTCCTCCCCGCCCTCGATCCGGCCCGGCTCCGCCTCCGTCGCGATTCCCCGCGCGTGGCAATACTCGACCAGCTCCCGAGTCCGAGCGAGGTTTTCCGCTTTCGCGTGGTGCGACATGTCGATCATGATGCTGTCGAAGCCCGGTAAAATGTCGGCCGCCTGCCGGATCTGCGCCGCGTCTTGCGCGTGGTCGAGATGCAGGGTTAGCGGCACGCTGGCGGTATGGCAGGCGCGCGCGGCGAGTTGCACGAGGTGGTCCGAGGCGTAGGTTAGGGACCACGGGAAGAGCAGGATCATGGCGGGGGAGCGTCGGTTTTCGGCGGCGCGGACGGTGGCGAGGATGGCTTCGAGGTTGTACTGTGGATGGGTAGTTCAGCAAGGGGAGGGTTGTGTTTGTGAGGGAGATGAGAGTTGCCTTAGAAGCGGAAAACGGTTCGTTTGTGATCGAGTAAAGTTGCTACTTACGCAGACAATGGCTGGAACACCGTAACCCCCGTCCGCTGCCGCATCGAGCATCGCGATTGCTCGGTTGTTCTCTAGCTTCTCCATCTCGATGCTAAGTACTATTGCTGCGCAAGCATGAAAAAAAATAATGCTAATATTTCTGACCAATGCCACAAGGACGTTGGTCTTTGGTGATGCTCAACCCATCGTCTCTGCGGTAGCTCAAAGGTGGGATGAATCGAGGCGGGATGATGCTGTTTCGGCGTTGCGGGGAATACTCGGCTCTCTATTGACCGATGTGCCGAGACAAATGTCCCCTTTTCGTAAATATCTTAGGGCAAATCAAATGAACAGATCACGACATCGACACAGCATCGGCACCGACGACTCTACAACTCACCTACAAGCATGATTTACAGAATATCACAAATGGTGCACTGAACAGTCTCGGCGCACTTTCATGTGAATGGTTCTCAGATAGCGCTGCACGCTACAATTGTCTGTTGGGAGGGCAATTCACTAATTTGACTCTACTGCGTGTGGTCATGTTATTCTGTCATTGGCTGTTTCTTCCTATTGTTCTCAACACATCAGTTGATTAACTCAATGGTGTGATTTGGTCACTTCGTGGTTCAAGTACCATCGACCTCCCACCAGAACCATCTCTTCTTTTCTATCATCACACACACTCAACAACATACTATCCTCTTCCTTTCGCACTCCACGCCCACATACAAAGATATATATGTCTCTATGGGCCCAAACTTGTAATATGTAATCGATTTTAGTAGGGGATAACAGAGTCTTGCCATATATATACAACGGTATATCCCCATGACTGACTACTGAGATTTGCGGCTGACATTCTCAAAATCAGATGGTGTTATTGAAAGTCACATCCTTTGACGATAGCCTTCTCAAATACCTACTATTTTCACTCAAGTTCTCACGGAAGAGTCAGCACCCAAACTCGCAGACACTCAAGAAGAAATTTGATATCAGCAGCTTCATCTCAACAAGCTCTTCAAGTCTGCTCTTCACCTGCGCTGCATTGCGCAATCAAATTTATTTTCAGTTCTATTCTCAAGCTAGTTTCTTGTTTCAAGTCTCATTTGAGATTGCGCACTCAAGACTGTCATCCCTGACAATTGTCCACACAAAGTTCTCAAAGACTTCATGATTTTCGATAGCTCTGTCTGTCAACCATCATGTCAGACTGCCCTCAGGCGAAAAAGCCGAAGTGAAAGACTATAGAAAGAAAGTGGATTTCTTGATGCCCAGAAAGAAGATGGAAATGGGCACATTGTGCACTGTCACTGTCACCGCTGTCAAATCTGTGCACTGCAACCAAGCTCTCCGACTTGGTGACATTGATACTGTCATCTTGTCAGGACTGTTTCATCACATTATAAGGTCTCAAGCACAGCAAGATGCAGAAGAGCAACAGCAGGCTGCACCCTTTAAATCTCAGACACCGTCAGTGGCTCCAGAAGATACCTCACTATCATATTCTGCTTGCAGACCTTAGCGACAGTATCGGTGCTACTACCAGGCCTGACAACACCACCTCCATACTTGGAGAACAGACTTTCTGCACACTGCGTGACCGCAATTGCGAGAGCTGCGGCCACCGACGCCTCCGAAGCAGCCCAAAGGCGAGATTTTATTCCTTGTTAAGATGAAAAGGTAGATAAGAAATGGGCAGATGACCAACATCCCCTGCTTTCAAGGTCGGAAATAGCCTTGCTGGTTACTTGGCAAGAGAGCCAGACAAGAGATGGACAAACTGCTGGTGTTAGCACTAAATCAACTGTACCAAATTTCTTGCGGCCTCACTGGCAGCAAGAGCGCTTTCTTTCAGTGAAAATCTGCCTTCAATACAGCATTGTACTCCAAGAGGAGGAAGCCTTACTTCAGAGGACTGCCGTTTTTCAGGTGGAGATCATCAACTACTACGACTTTTGATCGAACAGCGGTTGAGGAAGAGAATCGTGACAGAGCATGAAGAAACGGCAAAACAGTCTTGTGAAAGTGTGCTCAAGGCACAACACTTGCTTGTTCACTTCAAAGAAAAGCTCATTTCATCGACTCACAACTCAGGCCCTTTAAATAGGGCCACCATCATCTCTATTATCTTTACAGCAATCTCTCGCCGTCACCACTGGTCACTTTACCACACCTGATAAAACTCTCAAAATATGCTGGGACTGTTCTCATGTAGTGAAAGCAAATCAAGGCTCACCTCCTGTCACCTTAGGGCTGAAGCCGCCCTGATATTCGACCGTCGGGCCCACTTCAAAGTCATATCAAAGTCGCGACTTGACCTGAGTCTCGGAGCGGACATACACCATCCGAGTGTGGACTTTGGCTGGCGGGGCAGGCCCAGCGTGCTCGCCCCGCTGAGACGTGGGGAAAGAGTCCACCAGCTTTACTGCCCGCGCCACATTATGGCAACATCTTGACAGCTTGGGCTGTGTTGCAATCATGACTCTTCGCTCCCTACCATTGGGGCAGATTCCGATCTCTTCTCTGCTCTAGATACGCTACTATCACCTTAAGTTTAGGTGAAGACTTGATCGGGAATCAGCAGTACTATGCTGGGTATTGATACGTTGAGCCTCAGTCATCAGGACCACTTGGAACCATTGCTTTTGTTTGTCAAATCCAACCAGAACGGCATACACATCACTTATCAAACTTCCATATTTCAACAGAACACTCTCCTCAGCAATCCAGATGAGGAGCTGGCCAAGGTCTCAGTCACAATGTGCGAGACGAAGAGCCTAATGCCAGTACACGACCGTCGACCATTTGAACGAATTGGTGCAGCAACTGGCCTAGGCCAACTAACTGGCCCTGGGGCGTCGAAAGGAAATCTGCAGCAACATCACCGACAGTCGTTGTCACTGCTAGTCTGAGGCAGCAGCACCTTCTATGGAAGGCTAGGGTTCAGTGATGGCATCTTTGTCTTCTCTGCTGATACAGTAATGTCTGGCCAGAAACTATCCTGGAGTTTGACGAGCATGGCTCTCGTCAGTTTGTGTAAGCTTGGACGCCAATACAACATGCGTTTGAAATCTCATCACCCTTAGCGCACTATGCCCATACAGCGGTACGACAGATGCCCAACCCACCGGGGTTTGTGAATTTGTGAATCCAAGGTTTTGAACAGCTTTGAAGCCTTGAGAAACCGTTTTCACAGAGAGCGTTCAGATCGCCCTATGGCTAAACTACACCACATTTGAAGCTCTTCAGATCTTGTCATTAAGCTACTCATTTCCGTGACCTCAACTCTTCAGCTTTCGTGTCTAGGCTGTGTTGTTAAAACCAAGCCAACAGCGCATGCTGCTGCCCCAGCGCCATTTTCTGGAAGACGAGACGTTCTTACCGCCTGCGCGTGGATAAAATCAACCGCAATCCTAGTATCAACACAAAGATTGTGCATTAACGAGGCAATCTCAGGCACTCAGAGCAAGCACCGCTTCTTTTCTCGGAGGTCGGGAAGCTGACCACCAAAGTGTGGCTGGTACAAGCATCAATAAGTAAGAATGAAGGGACCAGTACAACGGAGGAGTCAACGAAGCTTGGGGTATCTTTAAGTCAACACATATAAAGAGCAGTAATAGACAGTGTTTATCCGCTGTCCTCACTGCAGGAAAAAGGCAAGCTGTGTCCGAGCTTGGGCCGGACAGAGTGGGCAAGCAGATATGAAAGACATGTTTAGAACCTCATGCAATGACTGTACTATAAGGCACGATGAAAAGGATTGAAAGAATGATTGGGAGAAGCTTAAAGATATAATGCCCAGACTCGTTATACACATATAATACGCATGAGTCATCGACAAAGCTCACCATCATCTTTGAATAGAAAACTTTATCAGGAATTCTCTATCACCTACCGGTAAAATTGGATTTCACGACACAATCTATGAGGAAAAGCTGCCGGAAGTTACTCAGAATTTGACACAAAGAAGCTGGGTGGAGGTGGTGGTAACTTATCGCTTGAAGACGCTATCCACCCATAACACAGCCAAGCACGAGTTTCCCCTGCCACTAATGACTTTCAGACACTTTACCAGTGTCCTGTTATGAATGTGATGAAGAATGGTTGCGCTTTCCAACATGACTTTTGAACAGCACGGAGTGGCCAACCAGCCTGAACGCACTGGATATCGTTTTCAATTGCAATATGATGGGTGCAGCGGTTTAGGGTATAGCCACGAGCACCACTCGGACGAAAACCCTACAGAGAAGATCTACAGACCCAGCGCAGGTCGATAGCTTTTAGATGCGGTTCTCGATGAACTGAAGACTGATGCGCTGAACCGGGCCTTCAATTCAACAGAACATAGGGCATCTGAGAATGTTCTGTACCTTTTCAAAAGATATGTACCACAGTCTGCGGTGGATTCAGACAATTAGCGTTGTGGCTCCAGTCGCTCTTCCGACTTTTACAATAATTAGATAACACGGTCAGAGATCAGGCTCAGATAACAACTCTCATTACTCTGCCGGGATCCTACCACTACAGAGCAGGAAGCCAGACGGCAAAGAAATATAGACGGATGGAGGAAACCCCCTCACGACCTGACCGACCAGATTTTCATCAAATGCACGACACATAAAGTTACGTCTGTGTTCCAACAGCTGGCTCACAGCGAAGGACGGGCCGTTTCGTTCCCAAAGATACTATTGAGCCGATAAGGCGCCCACCAAAACCCACCGCGACGAGCCAGAGGTGCGCCCGCCACCGCCGCCACCACCAAGCTCTTGGTGTGGTTCAGGGCCAGGCCGTCACAAGTCCGTCCCAGTTACCCGAGCCTCTGTACCCTCGGAGGAGACGGAGGTGCTTGGAGAAGAAGAGGTGGAATCTAGCTTTAAGCGTGGAAAGTGCGGATTTCGGAGCATTGCTCATGCAGTCTCGGGGACGGGATATCACCCTGAGACAAGAGGACGGAGATTTCAACAAGGGGGAATCAGCCGGCAAACTAACCTCTGGTTTGGTGCGAATTCACATGGAAGGTTCAAGCGGAGAAGACCCTCAAAGGAGCCATCAAGACAGCTCGAGTCTTTACTAGTGAAAGGCACCTCACCAAAGAGTTCAGAGTCCGTTTTGCCAATCTTCTATGCGGTTGGGTTTTCCTACACGTGGGCCAGAGTCGAGATCTTGCTGCTAGAGTGGATAACCATTCTAACCCAGTGGTTAAATCTTGGCGTGCCTAAGGGCGATAACGACCCCCGCCGCCGAAAGTCCTCGGGGCTAATATAGTACGATTAAGCTTTCGGGCTCTTCCAAGAATAGTCTTTGAGCAAATTGTCTTCAAGCTCCTTCGGACTATCTTACTCTTCTGAAGGTAACGCTGCCTATTTGGATTACACCAGTCATCACATCAATATGCTAGCTAAATATTGTCAATAGGCAACTGCCAGAGGTGTACGTCTACGTGGGAGCAGGGCCTGTCTTAGGCTTCGCCTCGTTGTATGAACATTAGTTGGGTCTTTTCTTGCCTTAAAGACTACGCACCACAAGTCGTTAGGCAAGTCGATGTGACGACAAGTGCGGAGCGACTACACTCATCCCCTCGGAGTGAACGATCATCATTTCAAGATATAATGACCTGGGACTTTACTCAAGGATATCACAAACATTCTTCAAGTATCGAAGCCTTGCGAAGGAGGGCACCCTTCAATATACGGGCTTTTCAAACCCCGAACAGAATGCTTTGCCTGAACTTTTTGAATTGGCACATTAAACAGTATAAGAGTATTCGCGGACCAGCGCTCATTTATAAAACGGTTTTTAATACCTTGCAAATAATTTCGACCCGACGCAGTCGCTGATATTCAAGTCGTCTTAGCAACAAACTAGACTAATCAGCCTAATCCATCTTCAAGGGGCATACAAGTCGCCCAACAACGAAGATGAGCTGATTTCTTGTATCAGCAGCCAGAGATGTCAAAAGAATCTCACGGTAACAGACCTTCAGAGCTATATTCATGGAGGGTCCAGAACCATATTGCCTATGGTCCTTGAGGAACAGTTAGCTTACAAATAAATGTGTAAGACTTTACTATTAGAAAAAGCCAGATTAGGTTTCTGGATTAGCATGGATGCTGAGACAAGAGTATGGCTCTGTACAAACACCCCTGGCCATGGCCGAAGAGACAGAGCTCGCCTTGACAAAAGCTTAGAGCAGAGCAAGCCTACCGAAAAGACTCGCTACAGAAATCAATTCAAACATGGTCGACACCATTTGGTTGAATAGCCCACAGCAGAAGAGCGGGCAGTGGACAAGTTGCACGTTTCAAGGACCTTTCACCGGAGATCCACGATAAGATATACATCTATCTTATATGAAGAGATAGATGCCAAAGACAGCAATAGCAGAAAAGGGGACCCAGTGTCCTGTGAGATAACATTATAAAGACAGCGCTACCTAGACAACGATTCATCTAATTCACTGATGGGAAGGTCACACATTTTTTTTTATCACTGCAGCACCCCATTTCCATTCTTGCTCTCATCGAACTTTCGAAACATGATATACAACTACTTACTGAGGACAATCTATGAAACCAGTCATCAGCATGAAGAAAGCCATGGTTGACAATGATCAGATTCTCTCTCAAGATGTTAGTATCCCTGTACCCGCCAAGAATACAACCGGACACGGAAAACTTCTCTGGTACACCGCCTTGTTTCTACAAGTCGTTAGGACAAAGAAGCCAGATTTACAAGCTACGACGTGCCTTGGTTTGCGGTGGGCAGCCTTCTGGAGGAGCCTCGTTATTAGATGAGCCTCATGAGTTGAACGATCTTGACAGCTACAAACCTTGGTTGGCTGCGGTCGAGGCTACTTCCGCCGTCGCCCTACGGCCAACCAGAGACGAATAATGGGGAGAAAGATGGATCTGAATGGGCATACAGGTCAACACCGAATTGATGTATCATGCGGAATCGGAGGGTAACACCCTCACCCAGGACCTACGCCATGCACCTGATACTCAAAGCTTCCATTGTGTACCTGGACAAGCACACCCTCCAGCAACCGCGTTACGCGAACTAGCTGGACTATCCGATTCAGGGTTGGAGGATGCTTGGCCAGATCAACCTAATGATCTCTCCGACTAGAACACGGACAAACAAGGTGGAGTCAAAAGTGTATACGGAAACTTGGATTCACATCTCGGAATACCGAGAAACAGGCCTACGCAAGGTCACCTCGGCAAGGACAGCTGCTCAAGTTCAAGATATTCAAGCTTTGTGCTTCCAACAGCTCGATCGACGATGAGCTGCCGAAGATGCAACGAATAAAGACAAAGATAAATTCGAACCTGATTCATCCGGACTAGTCCATAGACAAACAAGGTGGAATCCAAAGCATATACGGAAACTTGGGTTCACGTCACTTGGGAATAAGTTGGATAGATACCAAAGAGGAGATGGGAAGGTAATTTTTTCAACTCTACCAGCACTGTCAGATCCCAATTCTTGGTGCCAAGCATCAACAACGTGCGCCAAGCTCAGGAGGTTAAAAGGCGCTTCGACATCTGGCTTGCGAACGAGTACGCATCTCCAGACTCGTAAAAACGCGTAAGTGAAGAACTCGTCGTGAGCGCAAAGAGGCTTACAGCGAAATGGCAAAGCGTCAACGGGTCCTCTTCTTCGACTTTGGTTGAACGCAGGAACCTCTGGTGCCCCAGGACTGGGCCCCTTCACAAACGCAGAACACCAGCAATTCGCAGAGAGAGTCAGAGCTTCTGATTGTCCACTGTCGGTGAATATTGAAGCATTGGTATATGAAGGGAAAGAAACAATCTCTTGTTTAAGGCTATACTCGAGCATCCGGCCCGCACCACCACTACAGCGGCACCCATCCTGTCAATACTCCTTCTACCTGGACATAAGCATGGTCTTAACAGTAACCAGGTCTGTTAAACTGGGAAGAAATACTGTGGCATGAGCCTGAGACCACAGCCGGAGAACCAGCGCCTGGGCTTAACAAAGACCCTTCTCGACGCCCACTAGTCCTGAAACCGAAGAGCAGCTTTCTCAGCATATCCAAAAGTCTTAGTCATGTGTCAACATCTTTAATGGCCACTCCCTGATCCATCTAGCGTTATACGGGGTATGTTTCGAGGAAATGCAGACCTCCAAGACAAGTTGCGCAAGATGCCAGCTAATGAGACAATTGAGACGAAGTATCGACTACAATGCCCACTCAAACATGTCAAAATACTTTCATCTCTCTTAGCTCTCTATCTATCTTACTAGAAGGGTATGTGCACGAGATATCTCCGCCTGCTCATCGCCAAGCAAGACCCAACAACGTGTCTTGGCTGATGCCCGACTTGCTCGATTATAGTCAAGCAAACAACCTCAGATGTCTCGAAGTTCCGCTTGACTGCTTCAGAAACGGAGGTAGTGGCAATGATGGATCCTGCTCTGACCGAAGAACAGAGTGTTATGTTGAGACAGATCTAGACTGAAGGGTACTCTGGCCCGTGTACAATGTCTTGTACTCAAAATACTGCGAAGGAAAAAATAGTTGTTACCAATAACTTGCTCCAATGTGGCTGCCTCATTCGATCATTTATTGTTGATCTCCACCTCAGCACGATTGATGGTCCCTAGCCACCAATATGGAGACCGCCACCATTCTTGCCATCTCTGTGGGATTCAGTGCATCGTCTACTGCTACTCTTCCCTGGTGATCCAAAAACTGGCTAGGCTGGTGTGATGTGCCTCTCTACTGGTGTTTTTTTCTGTTCTCAGAGTCACTCTTTCATATAAGACACTAGATCTACAAGATCTCAATAGCTGCCACTAAGTTTGCCAGCATCAACTTCTTTGTGGGCGTCTTAGATGAGTTGCTGGCTGGCTCCCTTGCACGCTTCCCCGTGTCTCTTCGAGTTCCTCAAAGCTTGTATAGTAGAAGGTTGGATTGACACCTAACACAAGCACAATCTTCAACTTCTCAACACCAAGCAACTCCACTTAAACGTCCACATCACGACCAGCTCTCATGGGTAACCTCACTGATGTGGAGCAACTACCGCACTCTTGGCCTATAATCTGGCAACCACTAGCTGGGCTCACCCCGGCTGACGGTCTGGTGGCTGATCTTGGAGTTAAAGGATGATCAAAATGGTGGCTCGAAAGCAAATCAAGCGTGGGATACAGTCATTGTTGTGCTTTTGAAACGTGGCACAAATCCTCCCAATGACAAGGGCCGGTCCTTGTTCTCTGCTTCGCTCCTTTACTGGTCTTATTATACGGCATGGAGGTTGTGAAAGACATTGAAATGACCTGAAAGAAGCAAGAGTCAAACTGGGATATGAGACCTGGTTTCTGCGCCTGAGTAGTGTTAGCATGGAAGAGAAGACGTTGAAGAGGCATCTGCTGCAAAGGAAATTGATGGCAGCCATGATTAGTGGCTGTAGCTCTTTGTTCGGCCCTGCTTGTCGCTGAGGTATGGTGAACCACGCATGAAAGAACTACCATGGCTACCAAGACGACCTGAAGAACAGATAACACTGACGCTGCACATTATTTGAGATGTAAGAGGAAACGAAGTTCAAAGCAGAACAGGGGATGTGGTGTGTTATGATTGAGCAGGTGACCGAACAGAAAGTAAGAATTCTCAGAAGCAGTCAATGATGAAAGCATCAAAGGGTAGTATTAGACTTAACAACTTCGATTGCCCATCATCACATGGCACACAGTGAGGCTACTGTTCAACCCAATAGCTGAGTACGATACCACTTACTTGTCGTTACATGCGATAGAATGGGAGTGGTGGTTATATCCGGCCCAACTGAATCCTTGCCCGGGGTGTCATTATCGGGCATGTGTGGGCGATTTGCTTTGGGCTGTGGGCCGTGGACATGCTGGCTAACACTGTGGGCGTCCCTTAAATAACTGAATAATGGCTCTTCAACACGCGAACGTTTGGCTGCCCACGGGCAAGTTAGTTGCGGATTCAGCACTCTTCGGGCCTATACTGGCTGACCGGGTCGATGCAGCTGGTGTGCAGCTTCTGCAGGTGCAGGTTCCAGAGTCTGAATGTGTGCTGATGGCTTTGCCTCAGCAGCATCAGTGCCAAATTGCTGATGCTCTGCCATGTCTCAACTACCGTGAGCACTCTAGGCAGACCGTTCTTATCGTTGAGACAGGTGTGATCTGGGTTTCGTGCTGTGTCGGTTGTGCCCTGGCCAGTGGCACAAAGAAAGTCTTCGGCGGTGGTTTCGGCGATGTTACAGGCCGAATTCAGAATGTGCGGATTGTCTTTGCGCCGGCCGTAAACTGCTGTGGAACATGGCACCAAGGGAAGACAAAGCAAGGACATCAGCTCATGCATACCAAAATTCTAATTCCTGGAAATTTTCCGTGAGAGTAATACTCTGAAGTTCAGGCTTTCCCACTGTGACAGCCATCTCATGAAAGCACTGAATTTGAGAAAGAAACAGCAGAGATTGCTACATATGGGAAACGACTGGAGATCGAGCAGCTTGACCTAAGCAAGCAGTTCTAGCTTTTTGGCACAAACCGGCAGAAAGGAAGACGGCGGCAAAGAGGCGACCTTACAATGAATTATCTGGGCTTTCTCACAGTAATGTTGGCGCAGTCTGCGCATTCCTTACCCGGCACAAACGTTTCTTACACAGCAGACAGTTGGTAAAGCATTTTGCAACTCTTTTCGCATGGAGCATGACTTCGCCTCTTTACAAGATTGCCTCAGCGCCTATGCCTATGCTCGATTGGTACCAGCATCTCCGCAAATAAACACTGTTTTGTCGGGGTTTCATGGGACAAACATTCCGTTTGTGCTCTTGCTGCTATTTTGGCGAGCCTCAACATCATTGCCGTCTTCATCGGCTTCACCCATCCAGGAGGCCGGAAGCAATATGGAGAGATCAACTCGACATCTTGCCTAACAAAGGCTGCAGTTCACACCATTCTGCCGGCTCGCCAGTGCTGTCCTGCTGTAGATGTCCCACATATACTTTCTCGAACTCTACCTACTAGGCTGTTTGCCCAAATCGAAGAGTGGCAACTGCAACCGTTGCAAGAGAAATGGCACGAAAGACTTTGAGCAGCACCCTCTGCCTGGGTTCGAGCAGCATCAGAGCGTGTCAACTATGTCAATAGACACCTTCGCTTCATACCCGACCCAGAGCTCCAAAACTATCCCGTCTTGATGCCACAGCACAGCTCCTTCTATCATGCGTTTGATCCTTATCACATCCCTCTACTACACTACATCATGCTGAGACTGAGAGACCTTGTCCTAAATTCATTGAAGAAGTCAGCGAGTTTGGATCACAGATGATCATATCCTTGAGTTTCCGGGAATACCGCGTAATCACTGAATCATAAGCTGACGACAACAACAACATTCTGTTTATGGCTCCAACAGAGCTGTCATCTTGGATTGTCCTCGAGGATCCAGATCATTTGTGGTTAAGGATGAGATGGGAGAACATCACACCACGAAATGAACCAGATGAGGATGAGCATGAAAATCAGCAAGTGCTCTTGCAACAAGCAACGGATGGGACAATGGCAAAGGTATGACTCAAAGATGATCTTCAGGTGTGCTATTCTCGTCGGCCTGGATCTGGAGCTCGAAGACGCAGGTGGTAACTTCGAGAGGAATGCTGAGCTTTCTCAAGAAAGTTCATCCGACTCTGTGGATGACTTGCAAAGTCAGCCATTCAGCGGACCAAAGACACAGATGCACCCACGACAATATGATCCTACACGGCTGGATAGAATATGGGTCCTTGAATCCTTCGTGAGATTTGGGGTACCTTCGACTTACAAACATCTTGTTCAAGTGCAGCAATGGTGATGCTCTAGCACTGCTCATCAAGCTTCATTACTATACTATATCGCTATATCTCCTGTTCATGTCCACTTATAAGCCTGTGTTGGTATCCATGTACAAGGGATATGATGTGAGAGGATATCACCTCGGCATATATAGTGGTTGGAGCTAGCAGAAGCAGTGACAGATGAAGCAGAACAAAGAGAGCAAAGAGAGCAAAGAGAGACACAATGCTGAGGAGAACGGGGAGGAGGGGAACCTGCTGGGGCATGCGTCCAGGCTCAACACTACTTCCTACTTTTGATCTATTCTGACGACATCCTGACCCAAGAGTGTGTCTCCAGATGTGGAGGGACTGAAAGAATTTATTGCAATTGAGGGACGTACTCAAAAGAAAATTCCACCTATACTTTCAGGTCTCCTCCGCTCTCTCGATGCACTTTCATTTCTTCTGCTTCATCCTATTGTCATCTTTCTGAATCCTGGTCTATCCTTGCCGCTTCATACTCAAGTCAATGTCATGCACTTCAGCCTATAACATAAGCACTGGTCCAAGAGTGACGAGGCTGCAATGAAGATCAGTTTGAACGGGGTCAATCTAAATGGCCTTTTCCAATGGACTGACAGCGAGAATAACAACATTGAGATATTAGAGCACAAACAACTGATGATGTGGACCAATTAAGATAATCTGGCATTTCGTTCTGCCAGGACCAAGCCAGTCAAGGCAGGATATGGTTTGTCATGAGTGTACAAAGTGTTGATCAAGATGAAATGAAAACAGGCTGGCAGCAAAGGGCAAGACGGCATCAGAAGGTCTCATTCATAGAATCATCGATAAAGAATGGATGAAGAATGAAGAACGGAGTTGCAAAGTCCAGGAGCGAACTTTTGCTGCACACCAAGACATGATTCCTGGTTCTTGAAACGAGGATAGATAAGAAGAGAGGTTGATGTTGTGCTTTCAGAGAAACAAGTCAGGCATCCTAAGATGTTTGTTGGAAGCCTGATACGCGTGAAATTTCTTTCACATACAACAACATGGTTGGTCACTGCCAATATCACTACCCTTCAAATCCCGTTTTATGTGCCTCCTTCCTCATGACACATGGAAGGCCCTGAAGAAGAGGGTATATGATAGATTTCTGTGATACACTCTTCGGGTTCACGGGCCAGGTCGATGCCCCGAAAGGTTTGGAGAAAGTTCATCCAATACTGCAACATGATAGACGCAGCACCTTCTCAGAACCATCTTACATCATCCATTAATCTGCTGTAGAATTTCCCCTATACTTGAGAACCGAAGACGATGTTGTTCGCACTGCGAATCTGTACCTTCTTCACCCCGTGAACATGGTCTTACAAGCGTTGAGAGTTCTATTTCTTGCCAGTCTGAGATGCTCCATGAGCCCGCGCGCAGCCTGCCCTTTCCCAAGGAGCATCTTCCAACGAGATGAAACGAGATTAACATAATAAGAAGTGCCAAGGAGAAGATGGATGTTTATATTCATGGGTGTACGGACTTCGGATCAAGTTGTTTGATAAACTTGTGGTGAAATTTTGTTATGCCGTTGCATTCAAGAGCAAGAATTGGAAAGGAGGAGAATGTTTCTTCATTAAGGGATCCTGCCATATTTCCAGCCTTACTACAACATTAACAGCATCAATCAGCAGGATGGCGCAGTCCGGATTCCGTTATCAAGCGAAGAGAAACCAGTCATCGGGAAATGTGGGTGCATTTCCAGCAATACATTATCCCGCTCCTTGCCAAGCCTGAAGTCAACTGGATAAAGACGACCCATATGAGTGGAGGGGGCCATCACTAGCAATGGAATATGTAGTTCGGGTGAGTGAGCTTTACGAACATATTGCTTAATCACAGGCCCCATGGATGCGGCTCGTACTCGCTCCCACTACCCCGAGCTAAGAAGCGTGAGACCGAACCCTCGGTGATGTCCATGACAAAAGAAAGCGGTAGACTCACCATGCGCAAGAAGATGATCGGGTCTCGCGGCAGCTGTCGGGATAGAAAGGTGGTGGACAGCTTGCCTAACTCCTATCACCAGCAACAGGTGATGTGTTTGAGATGTGGATGGAAGGTTACGATAGGGCAAGATCAATTTTGTGATCGCGTCGCTACGGTTATGTGCTTGGGGGATATGAATCTGGTAAGGAAGTTGTTCAAACCTTGATTACCAGATAATGGCGAGTCACTATCACTGCCTGGGATCTCTGTTTGGGGCGTATCATCTTCCGATAACTTGTTCTTGGTAGAGCTGTCGTGGTAGAGCTTGGGATTGCAAGCCGGAAACAAGGAGCTTCAAATCAGTTTCAATAGGTCATCGGGGTCGCAAGGCTTTTAGGGGTCATGCTATGTTTGTGCCATCGGTCGTTCTCTTGGACTACCTGGCCAGAGACGTTCCTGAGGACGTCGAGGAGGACAATGGTGTGATTGTGAAGCATGACTGTAAGACTAAACGCATTGCAAGTGCTGAAACGCTTCGAGTACATACTCCTAGCAACGCAAGGGACAGGTAGCGAACGTGGATGGAAAAAAATCATGCGTTGCCACGAATCCTAATTAAGGCCACTAAGTGTAACCCAAGACGTCTCCACGCGGCAGTATCCTCTCAATCTCTTGTCGACTCCAATATTTATTCGGAGCGCTTTCTCTTCCCGCCCTTCCCCAAGCCGGGCGCTTGACTATCGCCCTTGCCCTCCCCATCCCCACTCCCACCTTCCGGCCCCTGCTGCATCTTGTCTTCTTTCCGGGCATCCGCCCGCTGATTTGCAACCTCAACCCGCAGTCTCTTTGCAAGACCGCGCTGCCCTTCCGGCTCGGCCATCCTCTCCTCCGCCTCCTCACGGACGGACTGATGGTTGGTATGGACAATGCACGTTCTCTCCCCTGTCCAGGCACTCGTGAAGTGCTCAAATTCTCGGCCCCGGAGTGCGGCGATAGAGCCTGGCGGGAAGGGCGCTTGGATACCTAGATCGACGACGCGGAGATCCGCGCCTAGGTATGTGAGTATTCACGTAAAAGAAAGTGCCTCCCTTCAGTTCATACCTTCGAACTGAGCACCCGGTGTCAGGAACGCCAAACCACTTTTCCAGTCTCTCCCATCCCGATGCGTATCGGTCTTGACATTGAACAAGGCCGCCCGCATGGTGAAACACTCTTTATCCGTTGTGCGGACGCACGCAGGTGTGTGCTCCACCACCTCTTGGCACTGTGCCCTCAAATCTGGGTCCAGAACCCCGAACCAGAAGTATATAGCGCGGGTTAGAATCCCACAAGCGCCTCTCATCAGCTCGTCCCTCAGCTGGGAAGTTTCCCGATGTTCGCGGCGCGTATCAGCCGTCTTAATGACATGGGTAATCGTTTCGTGCCCGAGCTCGTGGTGGCAGCCCCAATGATAAACACCACGGTAACCGCCTTGTTCAGAGGTGAATTCGGGGTGCTCTTTGATCCACTCTTGGTCTAAGGGATGACGTCTTGCATCCGGCTTCGGAGGCGGTTCGTACCTCGCATAAGTGGCGAGGTCATCGAAGATGTGCTGTGTAGTCTCTTCATCGTAAGTAAAGGTTAGACCACGAGGAAAGAGAAAGAGGAGAACGGCCCCATGCTTGTCGACGGCTATATAGATAGTGCCCTCTGACACTCTCCGCAGAAGGCCAGGGACCTCCGCGGCGGCTTTGTCCCGCTGCGCTTGCAAGAATGGGTCTCGAGACCTATAGGACCTTGCGAAGGCCTTCATCAAAGCCTTGATCTCCGGATCCCCTCGTCTTGCACGGCACTCTTTCTCAAGCTCAGGCCAGCTCGATGGGTCACGCCAAAGCTCCCTGAGAACACTGTTGCGGATGTCTGTCGACGAAGTCTTGTCGTTGGGCCCGAGTTGGATTCTAGCTTTCGCGATGGAGTACTCTACAATATCCTTTGATGGAGGCCTGGGCGAAGCATTCTGGATGTCCTCCTTGGTCAAACCCCCTAGTTGCTGTACTCGTGAGGGTTATCTAATAAAGTGTCCATCTGGTGGAACACGTCAATTTCCACTGGAATACCGTTCCAGTCAAAGCTCTTTGAGGTATACTCTGGGCCTGGATCTGGTTCTTGTATAACTCCCATGAAAACATGCTCGACAGGCGATGACAGAGTTGGCGAAGGCAACGCTCTCAACTCCTCATTTGAGAAAGTCAAAAGCTCTTCACGAACGTCAGCTTCGTAGCTGTCTTCGTCGCCGATAGTTCCACGGAATATCCTTGGTGGGTTCATCCATTCGAGGCTCTGAGATGAAGAAGTGTTAGCGCAAGTGGGAACAGAGAGACCAATCTGGTTAGAGTAACTGAAGGGTAGATGAAGCATACCACCCCTCGAGCATGATTTCGAGTGAGCCTTTCTACAGTCTTTTCCTTTCGTCCGTCGTCCATGATGAGAATGGGCGAAGATGCAGTGATGTAAGAAATGAATGATACCGTAACCCACAGAGATTGCTACCCGAAAGAGAGAAGAGACAAGTAATATCTTGATGGCTTGTGGATACTCTGTATGTCGTCCAGAGGGCTTAGTAAGAGTAAGTAAAACTCAAGTGGATCAAAGTAAAGGTTGGATAGAGATGAGAATGGATCTGGATGTAGCTCTGTCCAACCGCGTCCACCGGCTGGTCTCGAATGCGAAACTGTTCCGGAACAGGTCGTGCTTTTCTAGAATGTCTGCTCAGATAGCGTATCACCGGCTCTGGGGGCGAAGTGCTGCGGTGAATACTGCAAACGATGTGCCTTGAGTGGAGTGTCAAACGGATTTTGCAATCAGCGGCCTCTCACATAATTGAATACCGCTTAGGCTCTAGTGCCGTTCAGATGAAGGCGTGGTTGATTGCTGCTCTTATGACTTGTCTGTCTGGAAAAACGTTCAGCCTTTGATCCAGATAGCATTACACGGTCAATGCACCCGTTGGTGGCCTTTCTGACCATGGCCGTCTCCCGCCGCTCCGAGCTAGCGCGATGATCATATATATGTATTGCGTTCGATGTAAGCTCCAGTGCAATAGAAAACTGGATCCGCCTCGCTATGCCGCCTTGCTGAGAAGTGAGTGACCGAATACCCAAGTATTAGCAGTCCCTGAATTGATTAGAACAGACTCAAAGCGGCCTGGGAAACTATCGGCGCACACGCTGCGCCATTGCGTGAGGTCCATATCGCTGAGGCCGAAGGAGAAGAAGAAGGGAAACGGAGCCTTCGAACCATTACCTGACTCAATCGACACAAAGGCAACAGCCCGGAGACCACACGCCTTATACAGTCTCTTGGAGATATGATAGCACTGTGGCCGATTTGTCATAGGATGATATGGCGAAGCGCATATACCCAAATGCCCCCTTTCCGTACCGGTGGTAAATCCCCAGAGGATGGATTCCTTGGACTTCATGGAAAGTCGAATATGCCTCTTCGATGACTATATGTCGTGCTTTCTCTTGCTCGGATGTGGCTTCAATCTTCGTGCCCTTGGATCGATCTGTTATTGTCCGAGGTGTAAACGGGATCTCATTATCACACAACGCTTGACCCTGAAAGCTTCGCTATTCTCATGGAGCCGAAGCCGCAGGATTGCCGCTATTGGCATTCATTGTTGGTAGTGGATCAATATGGGCGAGGTCCCCATTTCCTCTTCCTTCGGAGTCCCCAGTAACCCCAGAGATATATCAAAGTCCTTGCTCTGCGGACACTACCGACCGTTGCCAATACGAGAGAACTAGCTGGAAGCAAATGCCATCCCCAACCAGGAAATTGGAACAGAATGCCCGTATCGGCGTAGCTCAGAAGCAGGTGATTTGGTACTACGAAAGAGCATCGACCAAATCTTACGCGAATGCTAGAGAAACGATAAGTTTAAGTAACCTACGATGTACTAAGATCAGAAAGTGATGGACCAGAGCAATTGCAGGTAGGAAAGCTCCTCGAACAAAAGGAACAGCGGGGAACCGCTGCCCGTGGGTACTGCACTTCAAGCATAAAGAATATCTCAAAGAACACCTTGCCGGTATGAGGCTGCCTATGCAAGGTGAACAGAAGGGCCAATGCATTTCTGACAGATGAAGAGAGCACTGAAGGAAACCGCGCCATTTTGGACATGTCTTAGACATGTGCTTCTTTGGGTAGAAACATGGCTAGCGCGCCGAGCGGCCCGCTAACACTATCGCAGTCACAGCGGTCAGGGAAAAAAAACTTCCGGGACAGAGCTAGACTATGGGCGGGTCATTCATAAAGAACCAGGCGTGCTGCAGCCTGGCAACCCGTTGAAGAGATGGACAAGACTTCGTGTCTAATCTTCGGGTAGAAAGGGAGGCTGCGGCTAATGACCGCGGCTACTGGCGCCAAAGAGACCAAATACATACGGCACTCTCTGCGAAGCTGTTTTGCCTTATTGACACCTACTTAACCTTTCTACTGGCAACACCTTACGGGTAGTCTGTCAAGCATATCAAAGCATGTCCTGTATAGTAACATTAACGCAGAATGTAGCTACAGCATCGAACCCGTGATTCCTGAAGGGCACTTGGAAGCGCTTAGCAGACAATTATCGCCTGAGGGTTTGTGGCAGTGGTCAATTGTCGCTTTCATAAGCTAGGTAGAGCAAAGGAGCTCATTGCGAGTTACATACATGCAGCTATAGTTGCAACTGCAACCGCCTCGCATATGATATCTTCTCGAAGCTTCAGATCTCTAGTCACCGCGCATCTAATGAAGTCAGGAACTGGGTTGGGGGCCGACTGCGGTGTGCCCCAGAGGACTTATTGAATTCTGAGAGTTATGACACTATGTATCGTCTGAACATGATATACCTGAAAGCTCCTCTCCATGCAAGCAGTCAAATGTGAACTTATGACACACCACCACGCGTCAAGGGTATCGTCGTTGAAGACAAAAACTCCGCCCGCCAAACGCTTTCGAACACGGTCCCCCACGTTTCGCTTTGCAGAATAAAGAATTGCGCCACCGTGTTAGAAGTGAGGGAGGGTGTTGAGACCCAGGAAGATATCCTCATATACTTACCACAGCCGAAAAAGGATATAGGACGTAGTGGTGCCCATGATTTACTAGGCCTCCATCGCCCACCTCCTTTCGCGTAGTGGCATCTCCTTGCCTTCTTTCTCACGCGCCCCGGTAACTTCATCCCTCCAGGCCCAATACTCGCCGAGCCGGATCTCGGCGTAGGATGCGTAATCGAAATCGATTTGGGAAATGGTGGCTTGGATCAAGGACCAGATGGCCCTGTGATGTTGGTTAGTCGCGTGCATACCTTTCCACTTTTGAGAGAATTGAGGATTTCGTACCAATAAAAGCCAGGAACACCTCTAAAGAGATCGACTTCGTCGAATAGGCGTTGAACTTCTGCGTCGCTCGGGTGCTCCTCGCCGAGGTGCCGGTCATAGCTTGCTGTATACTCTTGAAGAAAGCCTCGGCGCTGTGATCGGGTCGGCAGAAGGTTATAGTCGCAATCGAATCCGGTCCATTCGCTGAAATGGTTGGCGATGTCAAATGCGGCGGGTGCCGGTGTTGCATATCTATATCACGTTGGAGACCTTCTCTAGACGGAGCGAATGGGAGGCCTCACTCGTAATCAATGAAGCTCACAGTTTCTACTCCATTCGACGTTGATTTGCCGGCTTTATGAGGATGGACGATAATGTTCCCGCTGAGAAGGTCGCAGTGGCCGAAAATCAGCTATGCTTCACCTGTCAGTTGTTACCAGTTTGACGGCGAAATGGCTCCATACCCCATCTTTGCCCAGGCCCGGTCTATAGCCCAGATCTTTGACTGTTCGTTCGAGCTCCTTCTGCAAAGTTATATTCCGCGCTGCTTCGGCTTCGGTGCTGTTCGGTAGGGCGATTATCCATTTCTGCATCACTGTCCAGATGTTCGGCGTTGCCTTTCCGGGTGTGATAGCATTGACAGTAGCCAGGGTCTTCGGATCCTGTGCTGAAGACCTTGACCGTGTAAGAGACAGTGTTGAGTCGCCACCATGTACTGTGGCAGCAGTTCGGTTCTGAGACAATACGGGCAACACGGCATGCCATTGAGCCAGCCTTTGGGCTATACCGCGCCGAACAGCCTCACGGCTTAAGTCTTTAGGCTGGCATGCTTGACCACGAATGAATCTGTATAAAAGACCGTTTTGAAACCGCGCAAGTAGTGGTGGAGCAAGGTTACTTTCGGAAAGCAAGGAATGTGAGGTAGTCTCTCCTACAGTCAAAATTACAGTCAGTACGCTCAGGTAGATGCAGGCTTACAGTTGCCCTACATACTTTCTCGATCGATCAAAACTTCAGTGCCTCTGCCGTATGCCCTCAATAGAACCCCATCATTGTCGATCTGTTCCTCCGTAAGACCCGGCTTTCTCTTCACCACTTTCAGAAGCTATTAAAAAGGATGATCAGCGTCTTCTCGGCAAGTCCTAGGGTTCTTTCCCGTGCAGCGGTCCTACTGTATTGGTGATGCCGTCCTTGAATCGGATGAATTCAATCTGACCTTCTTCGTACTCCCAATGTGGGAATAACGACAGGACTAGTCGGAGACCTGAGGCTTGCGAGTCCGCGGTGTTGTATGAAAGGGGTATGTACCGTAACTGTGCTGAAGGCGTATCTGGAGATGTTGTCGGAGTCATTGTTGGCTCTGGTTCGCTTGACAGTCAAGGACCGGTGGGAGTCAAGAAAACCACGATGTCGATTGTCTGAAGAAGCTACTTCGAGCATCAGCTACAAGTCCTCCGCGAGCCCTTCAAGCAAAAGCAGGACGTACCCTTTCTCTCCTGCTGCAACAAGCAACTCTGCTAACACTATGGAGAGCTAGTTATCTCCTTCGACGCTAGTCAAAAGCCAGGTCCGAGCATCAGCACTCAGAGAGGGTTCTAGCCTGCAAGAGATGTGCCCTAGCCGCTCTATAAAAGTACTTCTACGGTTGTTGATGATGTTCCCATTAATAATTGGTCTCGTGCTTTGTTGCACGTGTCTGTCTGGACCCTGATTCAGGAACCGAGCTTAAAGTTCACATGCAAATAATCAAGATAAGGGTCGTCAATGTTCGGCACGTGACATCAACCTCCAGAACTCTCCTTTCTTGCGTCACGCCATAGTAGGGTAAGTGATAAAGCAGGCCTTTGCTTTTAAATGTATCTGCCAGGGATGTTAGGACTGTCAAGAGACTCAAGAAGCAAATGATAGGTAATCTTGGATGATCTGACGTCACCGCAATGAGGAATCTCTTATCGGTGGCTTTGCCTTATCTCCAAAGTGCTCTACCTCACAGAAGCAAGTTGATGGGGATCCGATAAGCCTGCATCTAAGATAATTTGCCTTGCCCTTATTCGATTACCACTTTACGGGAGAGAACAGGGCTGGTCAGACTATTTCCGTTGCTCTGAATCCTTTCTGCTCAGGATGTTTCCTTCTTCTTTTCGCGGGCTCGACGGTCGAGCACAGCGACCTGCAAGATGTCTCATGATCTGGAGCAAGCCACTGAGAGATCTCGATTATTACTACATGTTCCCAATCACAGACGGCTGAGTGCCATACAGCAGGAGGAGGATGTTCACTCAATTCTTTCCTCGCATTTGAGCAAAGAAGAGCAAGCTCTTTCGTCCACGCCGATTGGGGAAAGGTTGCCCTACAATGACTACACCACGATCGACTGGCTCCACGATCTGGTAGGGTTCAGATGTCTGCAAGATGCCTCAAGTCACTACCGCTAGATGACGATTGCAGGTCAAAGACTCCTTCCGTTTACGTGAGATTCGGTCTCGGCGTCAAGGTATACGAACAAGATTTTGGTCGGCCTTCGACGCGTGTCAGGGATGGATTGCTGCGGCTATTATTGGCATTCTGACGGCTTGCGTAGCCTTCATGGTTGATGTAGCAGAAGCCACCGTGAGCGATTGGAAGCTGGGTTACTGCGCCTCGAACATCCTGCAGAACCGCGACAGCTGCTGCACTAAACGTCACCCGTTGAGCACCTTGGATGCGGAGGTTGGCGAAAACTGTGAGGAATGGCATATCTGGATGGTGGACTACTGGGGCGCCTTTGCCGCATTTGTGGGCTTTGCCGTACTGTTCGGAACTATCAGCTGCTCGGTGACCTTGTTGACCAAGAGTTCGTTGCCTGTTGCTGCTCCCGGTCACGGTGACAAGCATCACGATTCAGAACTTGACGGTACCGAACAGGTCTCGGGTAAGTCAATCTACCTGGCTTCAGGGTCAGGTATCCCGGAGATCAAGACGATTCTTTCTGGTTTCGTGATACCAAACTTCCTCGATTTCAAGGTTCTGGCTGTCAAAGCGTTTGGTGCAGTATTCGCCGTCGCCACCGGCATGTGCTTGGGAAAGGAAGGCCCGTTCGTCCACATCTCCACCTGCGTGGCATACCTGGTTGGTATACGGTTTACGAAGTACCGGGAGAATGGCAGGAAAATGAGAGAGCTACTGAGTGCCGGCTGCGCTTCTGGATTGTCAGTCGCTTTTGGTGCGCCTATCGGTGGTGTACTCTTTGCTTATGAGGTGATAAAGGGTCCCTGATATCTCTCCATCCATATGCTGACCATGTGAAAGGAAATTAGTACCTATTTCCCTCGAAAGGTTCTTTGGCGTGCATTTCTTTGCTCACTGTTTGCCGCTGTCGTCCTGAAGGCCCTCAACCCAACCGGTACCGGAAAGCTCGCTCTCTTCCAGACCAATTATGGTACTTCGTACAAAGCAATCCACTACCTGGTCTTCGTACTCCTTGGAGTCGCGGGAGGTTTATTCGGTGGTGTCTTCTGTAAAGTGAACTTTCTGTGGTCAAAAACCTTCCGAAAGAACTCCATCATCAAGAACCATCCTCTCCTAGAGGTTGTTCTGGTTGTTCTGGTCACAGCCCTCTTACAGTATCCCAATCCGCTGACTAGAGAGCCTGGGGATGCCATCATCAAGAATCTGTTAGTGGATTGTCGTGGGCTTAATTCCTCATGGGTTTGCCAGATGGAAAGCATGGACGACAGAAAGGGCTACATAGGCTGGTTGGCATACGGAACGATTGTCAAGCTGATCTTGACCATTATCACGTTTGGCATCAAGGTCCCATCAGGGATCATCATCCCAGCGCTGGATGCCGGAAGCTTCTTTGGTCGATTGATTGGGCAGTGGATTCCTTCGATTTCTCCGGGTATCTTCGCAATGGTTGGAGCGGCGGCGTTTCTGGCAGGAGTCTCCAGGATGACTATCTCATTATGTGTTATCATGTTCGAGGTAGGCCTTGGCAAAGTTGGTGATCGATGCATACACTAACTTGAGTATTTGCTAGCTTACTGGCGAGCTGGAGTACACAGTGCCACACATGATCGCCATCATGGTAGCGAAATGGGTTGCAGACGCCTTGGAAGGGGAGGGTGTCTACGACCTCGCGCAGACCGTACTCGGCTATCCCTTCCTAGATCTCGACCACTCCCTGGGAATCGTTCAGAAAGCAAACGAACTAGTTGAAGTGCTAATCCCACCAAGACAGACTATGAATGAAATCACAGTCGAAGTTCCAAAGGACGGTCTCGTGTCTAAATCCGTCCTAGACGAAAAGCTCGATCAACTCAAGCGGCGAGGTCTGCTCGATGCCGGCTTGGTCCTCGTGCAGAATGGACTGCTCCAAGGTTATCTCGCCGAAGGCGAACTGGATTTCGGGCTGACTACCTTGGCTGCTGCCTGGGACATAACTCCCCGCGTTCGATTGCTGGGAAACGCGGAGGAAGGCGACTTCGACATGTCCATGTTCGTCGACCGAACGCCATTGACTATCTGCGCCAAAGCACCGATGGAGTATGCGGTGGAGATGTTTGGGAAGCTGGGGTTGCGCTACCTTTGCGTCGTGGAGGAGGGCTCCGGCCGGTTACTGGGTGTAGGTCAATCTATTCGGTTCTCATGGCTAGGGTCATCGCGCTTATGTGTGTGCATGCAGGTCATCATCAAGAAGCGTCTTGTGGTCTGGCTGGAAAGCTTGAAGCATTGATACTTCGTCACTGACGGTGTCAACATGGAGTACCTCCTCCTTGCTCCCCGTTCTTCAATGGATCATGTAGGTAGCCGTTGTCTGTTGTCTATGCTTCTATCCTCTATTCGCCTTGTTGCACGCACTGGGTGATGGTGTTTGTTCATTGTGCAACAGCTTGTCCAGGTGCTTCAACAGCCACACGTGAGCGACGGCGCGTGTAGCTATCCATCCACTCCCAGGTATAGACAGCTGAGCATCCAACCTTGTATTCTTGTAGTTTCTACTATGCCCACCCCTGCATTCGTGCTACAGCAAATGTACAGGTATTGGCAACGACAAGACCCACGGCACCAAAGCCAATAGGAAACCCTATTTTACACACTGCAGACCGAACCCCCCTCTACCTTCTCTACCAAGCCTGACGACGAATGAGATCATTACAGCGGAACACGAAAATCAGCGGAGCGGAGGCATGTATCAAATCCCATCTCGTCTCCGTTCGAAGGACGACCCTTTCCCATGACGCGCAAGGAGTATCACGGAACAGCGAAATGAGTAACGATCGTAGAATTTCTCTTCATTGAACGGGATGAGGTGAGCTGCTCGCTCTTTTACTATACTCGATGCCAGCCTGGGTTTGAGTCTCGATCCATTGGTGATCCTTTGCTCTGGTAAGTGGGAACGGGGGAGAAGTGTCTTATGTAATGCGTGGGCACGAAGGAGTTGCGGGATGGTGTGAGCTGGTAGGGCGTTCTTGAAAGTGGGATTTCCGAAGCATATTAGAGACGTGGAAGATTTTCACAGCATCAGATATCCAGACTTTACGCCTCGTGTTTGGAACAGGAGCGACGCTTAGCTCGCAGAGTACGTTATGAGAGCAAACACGCCGGCAATGCGCGCTCCGCACAACGAAGAAGAAAAGCCCAGCATCACAGTCCCACAACGCCCCGTCATAACACATAGTCCTGGACCCTCCTGACCATAAACAGTTTGGCAAGCCCAGTCATTGTATCTCTCGACCCTGCAACACGCCATGAGAATCCGCCAACGTTCGACACACGACGCCCATCCCACTCTCCTCACCACCGCTCTCCTCCCCCTCCCACAGAATTTGCCCGCTCACCCACCACGCCGCCGCCCTGACAATCTCCAACACGACCCTCAACTCCACCTCGTCGCGCGGCGCATACACCATCAAAAAAGTCTTCGGCACAAACCGCGTCCACCAACCGCCCTTCGCCAACGGATGCCTCTCGCCCCAGCCGCGCTCGAGCACGAGTTTCGCGTCCGCCGGATGCAGCGTCATGTGCATGCTACCATCGATCGCGTGCGCGTGGCAGATCTCGCCGCGGCAGGTGCGGTTGAGCTGGGTCTTGGAAAAAAGGCCCATGCCGTGCGTCTCGAAGCAGGAGATTCCGACAGCCAGTCGCGACGGGTGCAGGTCGGCCATCTTGGCGATCGCCTCGGATAGCGCGGCGAAGGTCGCTTCGCCGCTTTTCTGGCTGGTCTGCCGGTGCGGAGCGATGCCGGCGACTTGCGGGCGTGGGCCGGCGCGTTTGGGTATTCCGCGAAGGTAGCCGGAGCGCGGGCGGAGGTGGGTGGGGATCGGCATGGGGGTGTAGGGGTCTTTGAGCGCGAAGATGCGGAGGATGCAGATGCGGAGGTAGCCGGAGATGGTGGGCGGTGTGCCGCCGGGTCCGAGGTTGAGGAAGGCGGTGTAGTCTTTGTAGATGAGGCGGCATGCTGGTAGGAGGAGGAGGAGCGAGAGGTAGAAGATATTGGGTTGGGTGAGTTGGGGGAGGACGGCGTTGAGGTTGTCCGACTCGGCTGGGTCGGTAAGATTCATGATTGCCAGTCTAATCGAGGAGAGAGCCTAAGCGTCAGGTCAATGCCAGTCAGGTAAACAGAGAAAGTGTCGCTCTCAGCTTGATCCACAGGACCGTCTGAAATGGCTGTGAGGGTCTTCACCAGGCTTTTATACACCTTGGCAAACAAGCAGCGACCTCAGTTGCTCAACTAGGATGATAAAGGGTGAGTAGCAAATAGTGCGAAGGTGAAGTAGGCAATTGACCAGTTTTCAACATTGTTTGAGCGTCTTTTCTCAATCGACGATTCAGCCACCGGATTGAACTGGAATCACGGGGTGTGAAGTCACCCCACAACAATCCGGTAAGGCACTGGGGACGTAAGTAAGGGGATCTTAGTGGAGCCACACAGTAAAGGAAGGAAGCGGCCACAACCGCAATCAGTATAGGTCCCTTGGCTTGCTCAATCTGAAAAACATGGCAGCCATCTTCTTCCACTATCCCCTATTGGTTGTCTCATCTTTCTGTTGTTGCAGCCTTGTGGCCAGCCCTCAACATGGCCAAGTTCACGATGCCCAATGCAAACGGTCGTGCACGATGGAGCTAGCATGGCCCGTTGAAGACAAACTGCCCCGCTGAACGTATGTGACGTCAGACTGCCTGAGGCTTTAGGTACCTTACGTAGGTAAGATGTCAGGGCTGGGAGTTTGTAGCACAGAATCCAATTGATTCAGCCCCATCTCGGTCTGTGCGTTGAGGAAGCGAGAGAACCGACAAAAGCGCCGAATGTCTGTATGGTATCTAACGTAAAGTTTTGGAAAGATAAGGTACAAGTATTGATAACCTCAGTACACTCTTCAAGGTGCAAGGGGTCAGTTGCATGTGTGTAAGTTTGTGTATCATATAGCCTGATCCATACAAAGAATACAAAGGTTTCGATGACTGTGCGAGGTAAGCAGTCCTCACCCACTTCTTCTGCCTACTATTGTAATAGTATTTATACAGAGAAAAATTCCTGAATTCAAAGATTCTTCCATAGCTAGCAATCAATCAATGATTTTGCTCTGTAGCAGTTCGAACCTAGTACCAGTCTGTCGACGTGAACAGTCTCCATTGCACAGAGCCTAGGTATTAGATTAGGGATTAGTTGAGGCACGAGTTTAGGTCAGTTTAGGCGTGGATTTAGGCATGATTTTCAGTTGGGGTAGACTGAAGTCGTCTTCTCAATTTTGGAATGGATATAGGTTCTAGTTTAAGAAAGTGAGGATGACCGAAGTAGTTCGCCAGCAGATAACGATAGCCAGAGAGTAGACTGACAGTTTTTAATATCAATCTTCCCCGGCTGTTGATAGTGTAAGAACTAGAGCTGTACCAAAACAGACTTACTGCCTGGATCATGACAATAGCATCATGATTGATCGATACCCTTTCCGGTTGGCTACTTCGAACGGAGTCAGGTTGATCCGATCTTTCAAGTTCTTGTTGGCCCCTCGGTGCATTAGCAACTGCACCACCTCTCTGTGCTCGCCGTACGTCGCACAGTGCAGCGCTGTACAACTGTAAAGATCTTGGAAGTTGACATCTGCGTGAGCGTCAAGCAGAACACGCACTGTCTCCAAGTGGCCAGCTTTTGCAGCACTAAGGAGGGCCGTTCTGCGGCGTGTGAGATGCTGTTGCTCGACCTTGGCACCTTGCTCAATCAGGAGCTGAACTACAGCCGAGTGGCCGTAGCTTGCAGCCTGGTACAGGGCCGTCGAAACACCATTATACGCGTTGACATCAACACGTTGGGTCTGCAGCAGTATTTTGATTACGGGGATGTGGCCGTTCACTGTGGCGTAGCCTAGTGCGGTGCCTCCGGTTCTGGTTTGGGCGTTGACGTCAGCGCCCCTGTCAAGGAGTAACCGCACAACGGATGCATGACCGTTTGTGGCGGCACGGTGCAAGGGTGTCCCTCTTGAGCTCCCTCGAGAATTCACGTCGAAACCTCTGTCGATGAGCAAGCTGGCCATGTCCCGGAGACCTTCAAGAGCTGATAAGTGCAATGCTGTGTCCTTGAAATCCGTAACTGGGTTGACTGGTTGATGGTTGTCCAGAGTGCTCTTTAGATTTGTGTAGTCGCCCGTTAGCACAGCGAGATACTGCTCTGATTGTTCACTGCCTGCTGGAGTGTTTCTTCTGATTTCCTCCTTGAGGATTGCGCGGACGACGCCCTGTTGTTCGCCACAATCTAGTGGCGTGCGTCTATGTTTGTCCAGAATATCAATTGGAGCATTGCATTTAAGGAGTACCAAGACTGTGGCCTCGTGCCCATTTTCACTTGCATAGTGAAGCGCAGTCTCCCCAAATATATCTTGCAGGGCCACATCGGCTCCTCTAGACAGCAGTAGGCGAGTCATATCCGGCTGGCCGACTTCGGCCGCCCAGACCAGCGCGGATTTCTCATGGTCCTCGGTGAGTTCGTCGATCTCAGAACCACTCTCGAGCAGCAGTTCTAATATTGCAGCCTGTCCCCTAGCAGCGGCTCGATGAAGAGCCGTCCATCCATTCTTGTCTCTTATACTCAGGTCGGCTCCTCCGCGCAGTAGAATCTGAGCTGTGTCCCTATGACCAGTTTCTGCGGCCACATGAAGCGGGGTCCAGTCCTGCTCATTTGGTTCTTGAACATTCGCTTTATGTTCCAACAGCAAACGGACCATCGCTGTATGGCCCCATTTAGACGCTTCATGTAATGCTGTGTCTCCCTGCTTGTCTTTCGCGTCGACCATGACGTTCTGAGTGAGTAGTAGCTTTGCTACTTCAGTATGACCATTTTCGGCAGCGTGGTGAAGAGGGGTAGAACCGTTACTATCAGTTGTCCCAACGTCAGCTTTATGAGCAAGTAACAGGCGCACCACTGGTCCAAAGCCGGCGGCAGCCGCATGATGCATCGGTACCCGGCCCCAGCTATCCTTTGCCTGACAATCGAGACCTTGCTCTAGCAATACCAAGCTCAGCTTTTCTAGGCCAAAACTCGCTGTGACGTGGAGACCTCCCAAGGATCTGGGAAATTTTTGACTGTAACCAGCACGATGAAACTTCGAAATATACATGACTTGATTGGAACTCGACAAACTGTAATCATCCTTGAGCAGAACAGAAGCCAAGTCTTCCAAGGTTTGTTCTGAATCTCCCCGCACGTGGCGTCCCCACTGCTGAGCGGCGTATGTAAGGAACGGGTACTGTTTGAGTCTGTGGTCAAGCTCCTCATCGGACTTGCAAAACCCTTGATTGAACTCGGCAAATAACAAATATGCAAGGCACGTTCTGGAGATTCCGGTTACTGCTTCAGGAAAATGGATGTCACGGAACTTGGTGAAATATTCTTTGGCGGTGGAATGTACAAGGCGGATGACGTTGCTTCCATCTTCAATTGTAACAAGACCAGCACACACATCCAATAGACTGGTTGGGTCCTGGATATTGTCCCAGTCCAAGTCTTGGGGCCGGTCCTCACCCTCATCCTCGTCCCACTCGATTGCCAGAGCTTGACACAACTCCTCAACGAGAAGGGGCCGGTTTGCATGTGATAGCCATTGCAAAATTCTCATTGCGAGAGAAGAGTCGGGCTTGACTTGCCGTTGAATTCTCTTCAATGCTGCCTCATACGTTTGTTCTAGTCCGGAGGGAAGGGACTTCAAACTTTTAAGTATTTTGGTTGCCGTCCTCTCTTCTTGGATCTGATTTAGCTGCAGAACGGCCAAGAGAAACCTAGGGTCCTAAGTCAGCTTTTGCATAGCGAGGCGACAATCATAACGGTAATGAGCTTACATTCCCGAGGCCGATTCAGTAATGGTATCAACAATCTGGTGCTCAACTTGTGGACTCATTCCGATCCGCCTTTTGAAGTCTTGGTTCTCATTCAGTTTTTGGTGCACATATGTCCTAATGTCAGACTCTGTTGCTTTGATGTGGATTTGAGGCACCTGCACGAATCGCCTCCGCAAATCTTCGAGATTACCTCGGCTTGAGACAAGAATCCTGACGGAAGACCTTTGCAAGGAGATTAAAGTTGACACCAGCATGCCCCTTTCCGTTAAACTACCACATTCGTCAAGGGCGTCTATAACCAGGAAGGTCCGCTTGGATTCGTTGCAGAGTGATTGGAGTAATGAATTGATTTGGTCCAGATTTGGCCGTCTGTTTTCTCTCTTGAGAGACTCATAGAGATCTTCCAAGGCACGTGGGAGTTTAGGTTTCTTCGCCACTATCTGTCTGGCTAAAGAAGCCAGAAGCTCTGACGCTGTTTGATTTTGCTGGTCACTATCATCGCAATATACATAACCAATTCCCGTATCAGGGTTTTGATGCGTATTTGTGATATGGTCGACAATGATTGACCTGCTAAACCATTAGATGGTAATCGGGATGGGTACTCTTACGTACATCATCACAGTTTTCCCACTACCCGCTTCATAATGTCAGCAGAGGCTTTGGAAGTAGGGCTACTTTAGACTCTCATTATGAAGGGGACAGCTCACGATTTCCATGGCACCATAATAGAGTATGACAGTCTTTCCTATTCAGCCAGTCTTGGAACTGGCGGGTCTGCAACACCCAACTGCCTGTAGGACCCTGGCGTTTAGAGAAGACATCGTCCTGCTTCTGGCCCATCTGGGAAGACGAAAGCCAGCTTAGAATTGTCCTAAATCTTTCACCTATATTGTGTTAACTATCAGAGTATGGAATGTAGAGGATCAAGGTATAGAACCTTTTCTATCTTCCCTGGCCTCTTTCACTTCTTTGTACGTTCTCGACGCAACGATACTGCATCTTATTCAGCATCAATAATTCGAGCTAATGAATCGGTGGACTTGCTAGGTATCAATATTCAACGCACTTTGGAGTATCTCAAGGTATCGTTGAAGATCTGCCAAGATCTGTTTATTTTTTGCTTCGGAAAACGGCCAAGATAGCTTCTTCCATTCGATCGATGATGGCTTGCCAGTAACGCGGGCCAGCAGCTCTCTGCGAAGATCCTGAAGCATTTTCTGATATGCTGTAGGATCTTGCACAAGACGTTGTACACGAAGTCGTGATGGGCCAGAAGAGAAGATTTCTTCATCATCGATATATGTCAACCTATTGAGTTCAAAGAGAACTTGTTCCAGGAGTTGCAACTCTTGTAGTATCCGACGAACCGAATCTGACGCGGATCGAACCCCTTTGACGTATTCTGAACTGAGCTTGGAAACCTCTATAGTCAAGCTAAGCAAGCCAGCTATGCCAGTCGCAATGCCAAGAATCTCCGCCATGCTGATTCTATTTGCAGTTTGACGCTGTTGAAAGCGATCACCAAAGATTCAAAGGCACTGAGAGAAACAGAAGACTTCAGCCAGAAGCAGAGTAGAGGAAAGCAGTCATTGCAGATGAGTTTGGATCAGACATGTTCAGTTGACCACGCAAGTCTCTGGCCATCGTGATGCAGCACATGGCAAATGTCTGTGCTGAGCGGCTGACCATGCTGAGTGGCTGAGTTGGCTGAGGGAATTTGGGGGTCAAAAATGAGTTCTACGGATCTGCAAACACCTGCGCTGCCCAGGATTGTCAGGCGTTATGATTGGCTCTAACCAAACAATGCAGTGTAATTCTTGTTGATGGTGCAACCATTAACAAATCAACAATGTATATGTATAGAGAAAGTTATTTATGGTTCAGTGTCTGACTCTTGATATGAAATTACCAGTATCCTGATTATGTTTAATTACCATATATTACATACAATGATACTCATAAATAATGTTCTACAGATCCTGACCTGATTGGAAAAACTGGGTTGGGTTTGTATTTATCCAAAAACCCAACCCAACCAGATTGTAAGATACCAAAAATACAATATATTACACACAAATTTACCATTTTTGGATGTCGCAATATATAAATTTCATGTGTGTAATATATTTTTTCATAAATTACTCAATCAGTTATGCATGACAGGCCTAAGCCCATGTCTATATGCATGTCTATGCGTAATTTATGCAGTTATGAAACTCAATGGGTTGGGTTGGGTTAAAATTTCATAACTGATTCACTTATCAGGTAGGTTTCAAGCGAGGTAAGCAGTTCTCACCCACTTCTTCCGCCTATTGTTCAAGGAGATCGCACTGGATGTCTGATACCTTCTTCTACATTGACATACATAAGTAAAAGACTGCTGCTTCATATTATCCTACTCGCTGTCAACACCTCCTTACCTTCCTGCGGGCGACTGATACTTGTACCCTACAAGTATCCGAATGGCACATAAGGGGTACCTTACCAACCTGACGAAATAAAACTGCCTCCCTTGAAGGACGTGTCGATGTCACCTTGACCGGATTTCTTAGTACGAAGCAGAGAAAGTTGGGTTATCACCGTATCACAGAATCTCAAGGCCACACACGCCAAGGACAAGTTTCAACTCCATTAGAAGTACGAAATGGTTGTTCTGGTAGCGGATAATGCTTGTCACCATGGATCTCATCGACCGTCTTACCGTCCTGGTCTCTTTCTCTACCTTATTGATACAAGAAGGGTTTATTCCCTTCTAAATAACTGCTTTCTGAGTTAAATTGTCTTCGGTTAACTACCTTACGATGTCGAGCGATTATCGCCTCGTCAACCACACCGCATTAGCGCTGTTTAGCCTCCATCCGGGTCTGGTCCAAACCCAAAAATGGCCAAAGGCGGGATGGCAAAATCTGGGGAGCGAAGTTTTTGTCCTCTCTAATGAAATACTCAATTGATCTTTCCTTTCTTGGGAGCAGCCAATTGCTTTATTTCATCAACCACCATTGCTCCTTATCGATCTTCATACGTTGGTGATATTGCCGACTCTGGAATCTCGTCAACGATACCTTATACAAGCACCTATAGGTAGTTCAGCCGATTGAACTCGAGTCCTAGCGTTCTCGTAAGGTATCGTAGTACGAAATCCGTGTTGCTCACATGGTTAGACGCACCAGTTAATGCGGTCTTTCGAGAGAGCTGCTACACCTTCGGCTCTCGGCATCTGTTCTTGTCGCCAATAGACGACCCACTTCGAGCACTGGTGATAACTCCTCCTTCCAACGATGTCGACCCACCATCGTCGTCTGTCCGATTCATCATCCTACGAATATGAGAGCTCCGCACGCGAACGTACACCAGACCTCGAACAGGGCGCTGAAGAGGGAGCGCATCTTGCCGACGTATATGGCAACTTATCTTCTCCCGTTCTCTCCTCCAGCTCTTCCCGAGTCACTTCTGGATCCCATCAGCCAATGCTGCCATCAGCACCCAATTCGAAGAGGAGACCTCGTCGCAGGGATAAATTTTCCAACTCGATAATACGATATCTATGCCTCGCATTGATATCGACCGTCATTATCCTGATCCTTGCGCTAATACGAATGAGCTGGGCCTCTTCGAAACGATTGGAAAGCGGCATTTTGAGACTGAAACCGCCGGCACCATGGGAGGGCTTTCCGTTCTTGAAGAGGTACTATGGTGGCATACGAAGCATGGTGCCCCGAGAGCAGAACGATCCGGAATATCCTCGTGATAACAACGGGATGAATTCATCTACGGAGAGGTCAACAGAACGCAACGCAACTCAGGCGAAGCGGCAGGCGGGACTCCTACAATTGAGCCATCCATTCGATCCACATCACGAGTCTCAGTCTGCCGAATATATTTCTAATTATGGTTCTATCAATGAGTGCTTTTTGGATGCGAAAGGAACAATCCGTGTCCCCGCCGTCCATTCATACTCAGGTGTACCTCAGGGTTTCCCTGATGCGGTTATGGGCTCCAACGAAGTGCTGGGCATCCGGAATGACGTCTGCTTTGACCGCTTCGGAAGACTTGGACCATACGGATATGGCTACAGTAGAAGGATGGGCGGCAGCGGTGCAGGGACAAGCGGGGACCGGGAAGGTGCTCATCTGGTGTGGCAGGAGACTGAGGAGGTTGACTACCGAAACGTCCAATGGGCCGAAGCACAAGAACGATGCATCACCGCGAATCGTGAGCGCTTGGGGCATAGACTGACGCCTAAAGAGAATGCGTTTCAATCCATGGACCGAAAACGGGACCATGAACCGTTCAACTCAACGACCGCCGCAGACGCCAAGAATCTTACAGCGATATCACGCACCGCAGTAGTGATTCGAACTTGGTGGGATTATGAGTACGGTGTCGAGGATATCTTATATTTGCGATCTCTGGTCGCAGAGCTTGCTCTCCTCTCCGGCGGCGAGTACACGGTACACTTCTTGATTCACGTCAAGGACGACAACGCCCAAATATGGGCCGATGAAGACACGCATCAACGGGTCTTGCACGACGCGCTTCCGCCAGAGTTCCGTGGTATGGGTACGTTGTGGTCGGAGCGGCAAATGGGTCTCATCTATGGTGGCCTGGCGGAGAGCTTCTACCGGGGTTTGCCCGTGCACGGGGTCTATCGAAGCGTATTCATGTCGATGCAGTATTTCGCTCACCAGCATCCCGAGTACGACTACTTCTGGAACTGGGAGATGGACATCCGGTACACCGGGCATTGGTATCATCTGTTTGACAGTATCCGGAAATGGAGCAAAGAGCAGCCTCGGAAAGGCCTTTGGGAGCGGAACGGGAGGTTTTATGTGCCCTCGGTTCATGGCAGCTGGAACGATTTCAAGCAAATGGTCCGTGTGCAGACCGAGATGGGCACGAACACTGGTAACAACATTTGGAGTGGACCGAAGACTGGCAAACCTAGGTTTCCTGGCGACGCGCAAGGCAAATCGGACAAACCGATCTGGGGACCGGAGAGGTCGGCAGACGACGACCTTGAAACTGATAATGATGCGCTTCCTCCAACAAGCTACGAGAAAGACAAGTATGAGTGGGGTGTCGGGGAAGAGGCAGACCTGATCACATTCAACCCTCTCTTCGACCCTGACGGTACCACGTGGCTATACGCAAACGACGTCACAGGCTACAACACCGCCAACGGTCCTCCCCCTCGACGTGTTTCCATTATCACCGCCTCGCGACTTTCGCGAAGGCTGTTGGAGACGATGCACCGCGAAAACTCCATGAAGCGACACACCATGTTCTCCGAGATGTGGGCCGGCAGCGTGGCGTTGCAGCACGGTCTCAAAGCCGTCTACGCCCCTCACGCCGAATACATCGACCGAAAATGGCCGACCACCTACCTCGCCGCCGTCATGAATGGAGGACGCAACGGAGCCAGCGGCGGGGCCAGGACGAGCGTCTTCGGCGACCGCGAGCACAACTTCCGCGGCACTACATGGTACTATAATGCCGGCTTCGCGCCGAATTTGTGGAGGAGATGGCTGGGCTTCCGGGTCGACAATGACGGCGGTGAAGAGTTCGAGCTGGCTGGTGAGGGTCGGATGTGTCTGCCTCCGATGCTGCTGCATCCTGTTAAGGGGGTGAACCTGATTATTGAGGGGAGGCGAGAGGACGAATGAGTATATATCTGGTACTCTCGACATGTTGTAGATACATTTGTTCATATTTGCAGGTCTTGCATTCCAGCGGCCAGTGGTTCGAGGGTCATGATCTCGGAGTTTATCTGGCTGAACTGCAGGCTGATATATTTAAGGTAAGGCCGAGGACGCAAGACTTTGCTCGAGATAGGCACTCTTTGTACGAGGGCTATGTTTGGTACGAGTAGATAGCTGTATATAGTTTCGGAGCTATCCATTGTTACATCCTGTACTTCGTACGCCATAGGTTATTCTTCATGCATGCTTCACTGTGTAGACCATGACGTTTGCTATATTAACTGCACTCATCCCATACTACTTAGACTTGAGCTCTTTCATAAGACCCCCTCACTAAGGTACAAGCTCAGCACGACGTCGCTGTCATACAAAAGCCCGGTATTACACGTGTCGCGGCCGGTTGGCGCAGCGTTATTTGCAAATGTCTTCCAAAGCCCGAGGCACCCCTCTGCATCAAAGAGAACTGGTGATGGTAGGTTATGTTTGACTCAATATTTAATTCTCAATTACATCACGAGTACGAAAGCCTCCTCCCCCCGATCAAACGATTCAGGGGAAATGGACAAGGGTTGTGGGATTAAGCGGCGACTTGATTAGCGGGTTCCTTAGCGGAGGTTGGTGCATGTTCTAAAACGAAATTATGGAAAGCTTGACTTGGCCGTTACCGATAATTGATGATTTGGAGGAGACTGTGGATTTGAATGGAGAAGGCATGCTGGGACGCACAGTAATATGATAGGTGATACTGCGACTGCTCCACTGCAGGAAATGCTGCAACGATACTCCGTATCTTATATAAGAAGCAATGATGAGGTGAAGGGGGAAGATCGGCGCTTGCCCGCCCCGCGTCAGCCACGCTTGTTCCAAATATGCAATTCCACCAATCACGTCTCGCTTATGGTAACCATACCTACAGCGAGCAACGCAGCCAAACATCGCAATCAAATCATCACTCTCTCCCTCCCGCCAACCCCCAAATTTCCCCTTCCGTGACATCCAACCACCACGGTGATTCTCATCCCTCTTCGCTGTCATACTCTCGCTCTTCACATCAACAGCGTGTACTCTTTGTGAATTCGATCTCTTCGAATCTCTCATATAGTCTCTCGCTGGTCAGTCTCTCCTCCTAAGCATTCCTCAATCCCCCAAGCGACTCCTGAATCGACAAACAATCTTCAACAACAGCTCTTACTCTCGCTGCAACATCAAAAAACATCAACATGCGTACCGTCACCGCCACATCCGCTCTCTTGAGCTTCGCCGTCGTCGGCACCCAAGCTCTCATCAACGGCACCATCAACGGTCCCATCGTCCCCGGCACCACCGGCAAATTGGGCAACGCCAGCGTCGTCACCGCCAACCCGGTCGGCGTCACCTACACCGCCATCCTGCCCGACACTCCCAAGTCCAGCATCCGAGGTTACGTGGCCGGAACGTCGAATGCGAACGGGACGGGCGTCAACTTCAACATCAATATCTACGGTCTGCCCGATCCGTCGCTTGGTCCGTTCAGTAAGCTCACCCTCACCCAACTCACTCCACCAGATGTGTCCGCTTGCTGACAAAACAACCAGTGTACCACATCCACGACGCGCCAGTGCCATCCAACGGCAACTGCACCGGAACCCTGGCCCACCTTGACCCGACTCAGCGCGGAGAGTCACCACCCTGCGACCCGGCGACGCCCGAAGAATGCCAGGTCGGCGACCTGGCCGGCAAGCACGGCAACATCACCACCAGCCCGTACCAGGCTGCGTAAGTCCACCTACCCTCTCAACACCCGTACCCCTACCTCGCATCTCGATCCGAACACTAACATGCTCTCACCTCAGCTACCTCGAGCTCTTCGCCTCCACCCAATCCGGCCTCGGCGCTTTCTTCGGCAATCGCTCCATTGTCATCCACACCAGCAATGCCACCCGTCTCACGTGCGCCAACTTCACCCTCACTGGCGGCAATGCCACCAGCACCGCGTCGCCCACCGACTCGGGCAAGCCGCCCGTCTACACCGGCGGTGCCGTTGCCAAGGCTCTTCCTCTCGGTGCGGCTGTCGCCGGTCTCGCTGCTTTCTTGTTGTAGGATCACTCCTATATAATCCTGCATGGTCGAATGGGGCTCCTCGGAGTCAAGCGAGATCGGCCGATGAAAAAGTCGCATTCCCTGGCCTTTGTTCTAGCGTGATAATCAATTGATACATGATCTGCATGCCGCTTTCGCATCCGTCTCTTCTGGCAGCCGCAGGAGGTAGTTACTGGACGAGGAACTGTAATGATGGAGGTATTGGGGTTTGGGACAGAGTCGGTGTCAGCTGTGTGTACTTTAGAAGTCTTACATAATGCACGTTGATACAATCTCTGATCTTCATATGACATGCCATGGTCTTCGTTTATCTTGACGTACTCCTGAATCGATAATCCCTCGTCGTCTCTCGAAGGGTTCGATAAGACCCAAGGGCTCGACAAGGTATCCCGTCAGCGCAAGCCACCACCGCTCCGGATAGATCCAGAACGACCAGGTCATAACGGAGATTCAACGCACCACTCGCACCAGTTCCTCTCAACACCTCTTCCTTCCCCTGACCCGGACACCATTGATCTAGCTTATTCCTTCCGCACCTTGTAGCACACCCTCCCCCGACACCACCCCACACACTCCGCCACCCCCTCCCTCACCAGATCCTCCGCGACGGCAAACACATCCTTATACGCCTCGACCGCCTCCTCCCACACGAGGCTCTTCTCCTCACACACCACCCACGTCCCGCCCCGCACGTCTTTTCCACCTTCTCCTTCACTCCCATTCGCCTTCCGATTCAGTGTATTCTTCCCAGAGCCGGAGTCAAGAGCATGATCACCACGCAACAAATCGTCCGCCCGGCCTTTATATTTCTGCGCTACGTAGGTGGACGCTTTGGCGCGGGACATGGCGCGGCCGGCGCCGTGGGCGAGGGAGAGGGCGTTTTTGAGACCGTGAGACGTGGAGGCCGGGAAAAGCGGGTGCAGGATTATGGTCGGTGTGCCGCGGGAGCCGGGGAGGGGGAGGATGGTTAGTGGTTTTGGTGACGGGTGTGGATTCGATGGCGAGGGCGAGGGCGCGGGGTGGTGGGTTGGAGCGGCGCCTTTGCGGTGGATGTAGACTGTTGATTGCTGCTGTTTGTCGTGGGCTTGGGGTTGAAGGGAGGATGATGAAGAGGTCGCGTGGGTGAGATCGTCAGAGGATGCGGTCAATGGAGGAGGTAGAGGCGGCCACAGCGCTCTCTCGACGTTGTTGTGCCAGATATCCACCACCTTCCGTCTCTGCACGTTATGTTTTGCTGCAGCCATAGTCGCCGCCGTCGCCGTCGCTGAGCCGTCGTTGACTCCTAGGTCCCACGCCTCCTCGCCGGGCTCGAGGCACGCTAGGAACCGTAGCGCGATCAGGTCGCGGTTCTTCTTCGCCCAGCCACATGCGCGGTCGTGCTCTCTCATGTACTCGATCGCTTGGGGGTCGTCTTCCTGCATGCTGATGCTTCCGCCGGCCGTGTATCGCTTCAGGATATCGCCGCCGTAGCCTCGGGAGCCGGAGTGGACTAGAAGCACCACGTCGCCCTCTCGAAACGAATTGTCTTCGTCATCGTCATTGCCAGCTGTTGGCGAAGTAAACGCTTCAACAACCTGCAGTTCAGCGAAATGGTTGCCCGCCCCGATTGTACCGAGCGCGACATCCCACTCCTCCCCAGCACTCACATTCGTCATCTCATACCCATCACCCTTCTCGTTCGCCAACCACATCTCCCGATCCTCCCTTCTCCGCCACGCACCCTCCAACCCTCGCAATTTCTCCGCCACTCTCCTTCCCTTATCACCCTCGACCTGGCTCCTCGCCAAAGTAGTCATATACCACGCCATCCCGCACCCAATATCGCCCCCAATAAGCGGCGGATGGATCCACCCCTTTGACACGAAGACCGCACCGATGGGAAACTTGGTGCCAGGATGCAAGTCCGGCTGCCCCACCGCACGTATGATCCCCGGCAACGTCCGCGCCGTCGTCTCCAGCTGCGTTACCGACTGCGGATCCACGGGCGCGGACTGCGCGAGGTTCACGATCGTGCACCCGTCATTGCCCGTCTTACCCTCCCCTCCTCCACTCTCCTGCCCTCCCTCATCCTTGCGCAACCCAACGTACTCCTCCCCCGCACTCACAAGCAGCACGACATCATCCCTCAACACATCCCTCCAATCCCCCTCTTCAACCAACTCCCTTCCGCTACCGGCAACAAACACCCTCGCATTCTTCCCTTTCGTCTTCAACCGCAACTTCGACCCCGCGACCTTCAGCACCAGCGCCCGACACGAATCCGGTACATCTGGGTCGAAGGATGCGGTGCTGGGGAGGAGCAGCGGCGCTTTTTGGGACTGTTGCGCATTTAAGGCGACCGTGATGCGCGTTGCGAGCATTGCGTGGGGTGAGCCGAGGGTGTGGATCCAGGCAGGTTCGGGTGGTCGCTTGCAGGGATGCGATGATTTGCGCTTGTTGTGTGGGGGCCTGGATTCGGGTTTCGAGGCTCTTTGTTCCTACTCGACTGTAGCTGTAGTAGTAGGAGTTGGAAAGGTGAGGGGAGGGTTGATGAGTTATCTTGAGGAAGTTTATTGATTTGGTTTGGGATTTTGCGGTGGGTGGTAATGCGTGGGGGAGTGTTGTGGGTATGAAGCGCTGCCCCAGTGACTCATTCACTATGTGTGAAAAGGTCAATGCGGTTGACTTGTGGCATGATGTTACGAGGAACAAATCTTCTCGACATGGAGAGGGAGCCGAAAGGGAACAATGCTTCGTCAACTCTGTTATGGAGTTTCAGTGGGTCTTTTCCCGTTCCTTCAGTAGAACTTGCTCAAAAGGGCGCTGCTTCCCAGTGTATGATCATAATAAGTCCGCATAACACAAGAGACGGCACAGATACGTTAGCTAATGGTCATGTCTATAAGGTAATTGCTCCTGCCTCGTCAACCTTGTATTGTGGCCCTGCAGGTCATTTCGAGTCCAACCTCACCGATTGGCCGAAAAGACACCGTTCGTTCCACATAAGAAACAAGACAGCTCGGTACCACAGACGAGACAGCCCGTAGAGTAATGTGCGATCGAAGTCAGCCTACCAGAACATGCTTCATAGGAAAATCAACCGTCCTGTAGACTTCAAAGATGCTACGCAGCGTCAACTTTCTGAAGTACCGCCATCAACGACAACGTGTTGACCAAGGAGAGGAAAGGATGTAATGAGGTTTCGGAAGGGAGTCTGGGAAAGACGAGATTGCAAGCTCGTGCCGGACTAGTGGAAAATGATGGCTTGGTTCCTTGCTTAGTTGTGTCCGGCCTTCCGGAGCGAGTTGCTCAACCATTCCAAGCCCTCATAAAGACCGTCACCGGATGTAGCACACGTGGATTGTATGTACTGCCAAAGTCATCAGCATTGAGAAACCAGCGTGGTTGCACGAGTGGACTTACCCAAGCACGCTGTCTGAGACTGTGTAGACCAAGTTTGTCCGTGATTTCGGCCGCATTCATGGCGTTCTAAATGGAAGTTAGAGTCAGTTCTGCAACGCCTCAACTGAGCAAGCTTGTTGTACGCACCGGCAGATCTTGCTTGTTGGCAAAGACTAATAGCAACGCATCTCTCAATTCATCCTCGTTCAACATCCGTTGCAACTCCTCCCGTGCCTCTACGACACGGTCACGATCGTTGCTATCCACCACGAAGATGATGCCTTGGGTGTTTTGGAAGTAATGCCTCCACAAGGGCCGAATCTTATCTTGCCCGCCGACGTCCCATACGGTGAACTGAATGTTCTTATACTCGACAGTCTCCACGTTGAACCCTGGAAGGCACATATATTAGCTTCTTTTACGAAATCGTGCCAGCGATGTTGTAAATAATCAGAGTGTAAGACGTACCGATTGTGGGGATGGTGGTTACGATTTCGCCGAGTTTCAGCTTGTACAGGATGGTCGTCTTTCCGGCCGCGTCCAATCCCACCATCAAGATTCTCATCTCCTTCTTTCCCCACAGCCTATCGAACAACTTCGAGAATGTAAGACCCATGCTTGCAATGTAGTGTTTAGACTGGGAATCCTGAGATTAGATGAGGCGATATTCCGACCACTGTAGTAGATGCTACAGCCAGCGGTAGACCTGATGCGAGTTAGTATGAGGTCTGCGTTGCGCGCTCTCTGTTGTGCTAGGGCTATGAAGGCGAAAGTATGGCGCGCACACGCAGTAATCAGGAGCGAGGAGTGTGAGTATAGCGTTCTCGTCGCCACTCAGGCCGGAAGAACACGATGAGTGTAATTTGTGCGGAAATTGCGAGCACTTACTATAGATAGTAATCCAAGTTCAGAGGCGTTGAAGTGGTGATCAAGCGAGAGGCTGTGATCGCTGTTTTGGTTATGGTGGATGATCGTCGTTGAGGCCAACGTCGGTCGAAGTTTTTGGGCTGAAGTCACCTGATTTAGCCGATCTCTACCCCAGTTCTGCAAACAAAGGGATTGCGAAGTCTATCAACAATCGAAATGCTATTGAGAACCTTTTAAATCGTTCGTTGAGGAAAGGACACCTATGCTGTAGCGCGTTGTGAATCACTAAATTGGTCTTACTTGTGCTATCCTTGCTCTACACAAGGCAGCAACAATGAACTCCCAGATAGCGGGCAGGTACGAAGTACACTAAAGAAGTCTGCTGAGTGAGACAGGTTGCTCGATGATTTTCCCGTATCAACCCAGCACTTGTATCTCGTTGACAATGCAAAGTCTATGTACACGTATCTACTCCCTGAGAAATGCCCGCCGAGAACCCATGCCTTCGCCTGAGACTCGCCCTAGATCAGGGAAACGCCATGGCTCATGGAAATTGCAATGCAAATGGATCAGCAAAAAGCATCGATGAATTCATTGTCTCTTTTTCTTCTTATACCCGATCGCCCCTTTCGAGAAGTCCATAAATGTCTGGGTGAGAGATCTATATATTGGTCTCCCCTCGACCGTACCGCTGAGGTAGCCAAACACCATTAAGAAGATGAAGGACAATCCCATAATCACGGCGAAGCTGACCCAGTATGTTGTATGCGTGTAGACACCTTGCAGGTCTTGTATCTGCACGGAAAAGTACCCGGTCATCAGACTGACAGGTAGAAAGAGGATGGTCAGCTTTGCCAGAAGAATAGTAATCCGAGTTAAGCGCTCTACGGCCTGGGACTCCTTGATCGAGAGTAGATTGAAGTTCTGGGTAAGACCATATCAGCATTCGGAAAATTGGCCAAAGGCCATATAAACTCACAAGGAAGACGAGCGACTCCTTCTCGTCCAGGCAGGCTTGAATCTCACTTAGAGCATATAGGTTGATGCTATCCTTCAGCCTCTCGAACCGAACAATTGTCGGCGCACTCAAAGCAACCCCCAGGTATGGTTTGCTCCGAATGTCCCCCGTGCTAGCTTGCATAACGACACCATCGTCATCATCAGCAGAAGCGTCCGCCGATGTAGCTGCGTGCAGTTCACTAATCACAAGGTTCTGCCGCTCAAGGATGCGTGAAATGATGCGGTCGTAACTCTGATAGATGCGCTTCAATACTGCCAACTGGCGGCCAATTCCGTGAAGCCTCTCGATGTGATCAAGCTCTGCCTTTTGGAACATGTCCTTACGCTAGGCTCACGTCAGTAGATGTTGGAGCATACAAAGCTCAGAATGACAAACCAGGTCTTCGAGCTGCGCGCTATACTGGTGTTCCTTTCTCGCTACAAGACTGTAGCTGGTGTACCAGTCGTCAAAAAGGTAGTAGAACAGCAGACTCGAGTCATCACCTAACGACGAAGGCCTGCCATCTTTGACGCCGTCTTCCCCGGACGTCAGGCTTCCTCGGATTGGCAGAGCCATGATAGGATTCCGCTCTCTCAGCCCACTGCTCGCTTTTGATAGTTGGCCGAAAACGTTCAAGAGGTTCTGCCGAATTGCGGATAGGATCTCATTTTGCTCTGGTTTCAAAACGCCTTGTTGCCCAGGGAAGGGATTTTCGTGTACAGATATGGTTGTACCTATCAAAGCCAATGTCAGTCACTAAAGCTATATTAAATCAAGTTGCTTGCCCTTTACCATCACCGCAGAGGATCAACCAGGTCCAAACCCGTTTGCCTGCGGGCACAACGTGGAACTCGTCCTTGCAATCCTCGCTTGATGACGAATCTCCCCGATATTGATGTAGGGAGTTGTATCCTATGCACAGGACTTTGCTGAGATTAGCCGGTACAATACATGCCTTGGCCAAGCTTCAATCGACAGGCTTACAGTTTCGGCCCCAGTCCACCGAAGAGAAGTGCCAGACATCATCCACGATCCGATAGTGATTCAAGTCCAGCGATGATTGTGTGCTGCTGATGGACCGCTGTTCTGAGGAACTCACGCGACCCTCGAGGTCAGCGGCACCGTCCAGTATGGACTTTTCCTCCACCTCCCCATGATCCCCTTTCTCCCGATGCATGTACCACCCATGAAGACGGCTTATATGTTGATTCGGAGGGATTGGCATCGGTTTCAGGGGCTCCGAGCACATGGACCCTAGAAGGCGCGGAGAGAAGTTGTAATGAAGACCTATCGACTGCAGCCGGTTTAATGTTAGCGAGCTGATTCACACACGGCTAAGCACTACCGACCTTGACAAGATCCTTTTGTAGCTCCGGTGCCCAAATGTTACTTTGAGCGATAGTGGTCAGCCGCCATCCAAGCGGTACTTATAACCCGCACACTTACATCCATCGCGTTGGCAGCGTCGGAGGTCTCTAAGCCATACAGTCAGTTTTATCCTCCGCACTACCGACTGAACAAGTTCTTACCTCTGATGCTAAAAGGTCGTTGATCTCAGACTGCCCCACGTTGAACGCTGCCCAGGCTTCCTTCGCCCCGAAGTCTATTACGAAGTTGCGGCTCCTCGCCGACTCGACACATGCCGCAAACTCATCGAATGTGCTCTTATCATCGAAATTGCGGAACTGCACTTGGCCCGTTTGATCGCGGATCTGCGAATAGTATGGAGGTATCTGATCAGCTCGTGCGGTGTCAATATAGGCCATGATATCGACGGTCGAGGAAAGGCAGGGAACTATAGCTCTTAGAGGATAGCATGGACTCTATATACATTCAATGAACATGGCACCAAGTCATAGTGTCACATCTTAGACATTTGCTCGCGCCCAAATATCACTCAAAACAGAATCCTGCAGTCACTGGGCTGAGGGCGCCTGATGTAGATCAACCTTCCGGCGCTAAGCGGTGAAACATTCTTCCCAACGAGGCAAGGCGTGGGAAGACAGCCGCGCTGACTAAGTAGGTACAGATACCTCAGGTAGTAAGGTAAGACGGAGCCGCTGAACTTCCCAGAAAAACATCTGGTATATCGAAAGAGGTTCCAGACGTTGTGGTCATGATCTAAAGTCTAACAGTTTGAGAAATCTCTTAACACATATGCTGAGCCCATCAAAAAGTGAACTCCGTTGATCCAATAAATCGCCCATGCAGCTAGGACATTGTCTCTACACGATCAGCTATCGGTTCGGAGCAAAGCATAGCTATCTGAAGTCTGTAGTGTCCGCAGTGATCAGAGCAACTATCTTTCTACTCGTAGAAGAGCATATGCTCATTCGCTTCTTCTGTCGAACTTGAGTCCTTGTCCAGATCTCATCGACTTGGCCTGGTTTAGGGTTCGAGCCATTAGCGCACAATTCGAAGTGGCACTAACGCAAACGACACCCACCTCAACAACCCCGCTAGCGAATCTCGACTTTGCAACACCACACAACATCGCGCAAATCCTCACCATAAGAAATTAAAACCTTCTTCTGGAAGACTGTAGTCATCATGTCCAAAATCACAGTCGGTATGTTTGACTTTATTACAGCAACAGATATCGCGAGTCCGTCTTCATTCCTGCTGACAATGTCGATCTCTAGCCGGAGTGCGCACCAACGTACAACAACTTCTCGATTACTCCTTGAACGAGAAGAAGAGGAATTTCCTCGAGACGGTCGAGCTGCAGATCGGCCTGAAAAACTATGACCCTCAGCGCGACAAGCGTTTCTCGGGCACTGTCAAGCTGCCTCGTGTCCCTCGACCTGGCATGAGTATCTGGTACGTCGAATTATAAGTCTGATGGTCGGACGAGAGCTTTGGCGCTGGATTGATAAGACTACCCCGACGGATCAACTACAGATTATGCTGATGCCTTTACTGCACCAGTGTTCTTGGTGACCAACATGACATCGACCGTGCTAAGCACCACGGCGTCGACGCCATGTCCGCGGATGACTTGAAAAAGCTGAACAAGAACAAGAAGCTGATCAAGAAGCTGGCGCGCAAATACGATGCCTTTGTTGCGTCCGACACCCTCATCAAGCAGATTCCTCGTCTCTTGGGACCCGGTCTGTCTAAGGGTAAGTTGATATCATCTCTGGCCTACGTGATCTAGCTGACGCAGCAACAGCCGGCAAATTCCCCACTCCCATCTCCCACAACGAAGATCTCTCGGCGAAGATCACCGAAGTTAAATCGACCATCAAGTTTCAGTTGAAGAAAGTCTTGTGCCTGGGAGTCGCAGTGGGGAATGTGGGCATGACCGAGGACGAGTTGATCTCGAACATTATGTTGGCCATCAACTACTTGGTCAGCTTGTTGAAGAAAGGGTGGCAGAATGTGGGCAGTTTGACGGTCAAGGCGTCCATGTCTCCGCCGAAGCGGTTGTATTAGGTTACATGCCTGCTTCGGAGGTGGCTTGCTTGTAAGCGTACTTGGTGTCATGCATCGTGGACTGTAAACGCAATACATAGCTCTTCATAATCGTCCCGCAGCCGTACCTTGGTTGCGCTGCGTTAGTATGCGCCAGGGTGTTAGAGAAATGTGACACGATGCTGCAAGCAAATGTACGTATGGCACGGCACGTAATCGAGTGTAATGTTAAGGTAAGGTGAAAATCTCAGCTGGCTACGAAAGACTACACCCATCGATCGAGACGTGTACCGTAGGAGTACGAGTTCCCAGTTTACGAAAGGCGCAGTTTCGCCAGTGTCGTCCCGCATAACAGCATGCATCAACTGAAGCAGCATGACAACAGCAACAGGCCGATAAGCCCGTCGTGTAGGTAGCAACGGCAGGCAGCACTCCATCTCCATCCCCATCCCACTACCCTCGAAAACTGCAAATCCGGCTATTCAACGAACAGAGAATGTAGCGTCCATCCCACAACTCCGATCCATCTTGACACGGACTGCACGCAGTTGGTAGGAAAGAACGAACGCAAACGACAATCAAGGGAGCCGGGAACGGAAGGAAACCCATCTGAGAGCCTGTTTTAAAAGACCCTAGAATGACCCTCAGCAAGCCGCCGTAGCGGAGCTCCCAGAAAAGGTTATAGACATAACCTCTACTGATGATGTGGGAGGGAAGAGGAGGGCGAGGGAAGTCGAGGTTTTATGCGATTTTTTGCTTAGCGTGGAGGCTAGTGGGTGGAGAGTGCCGATGGATAGGCTTGGCGGATGCGTGAGCCCCTAACCTGATCCGACTTTTGAGCTGTGTGAGCGGACCTTTACTTCAACTCGTGACAGCCAGGTATCAATTTATGTGGACACACGGAATCCTTGCGAGTTTATGGATGTTTGGAGACTGTAAACTCCGTTTGAAACCAGAGTCTAGCACGTACCTCGCTACAAAGCGCTCTACCGTTTGTAGACTAAAGCTCAAGCTCCAGCGTCTGACAAAGAGAGAGAGTTGATGTTATCCGACGGAAAGACAGCAATATTGCGTGGACGAACGGTTGAAAAGAAAGCAGATCGTAGAGTGTGCGGAGACCTGCTACCGTCAAATGCCAAGGCTATCACTGGCCCCATCAATCTTTCAACCAGTTCATATCCAACACCACACCGTCTTTGTCTTTGTACACCAAACTCCTTTTCGGATCTTCGCGGTACTCCGTACCGTTGATTCTCACAACATCAGCGTAAACATACGAGCTCTCCTCAGGATATCCCCGTTCCGGGCGTTCCTCCATCTGCACATCTCCCTCAACGCTCCTCTTCGCCGGACATCTCGAGTTCAGGAATGCGGTGCGCGCGATCGGAAGCCCAGAGTGCGCGCGACACACGATATAACTCCCACCAGTGATCCTGCTCCCCCGACTCTGAAAAGAAATCTCCCCGGATCCGAAACTGGTTTGTAGAGTCTTCCCGTCACATCCCTTGGCGGTGCCGGACTGACGGAACGCGGCACTGATGGCACCAAGCGGGAGGTTCTTAAGCGTCAGGATCTTGAAATACTCGAGTGTGCCGGCGATCGCCCGGCAACATTCGGTGGGCCGCAGGTCCGTGCAGAGTTGAACACGATCATCCCCATAATGGGTAGGAGCCCGAAGCTCGCCGATAACGGCACCGAGGACGGTCGGTAGGGCGAGGAGGTAGGTTATTGCGAGGGCGGTGACGTACATGTTGGTGGTAAGTTATCTAACGACGATAATGTCTTCAAAGTATGGCAACAAGACTTCGAACACGCCCAGATGAAGAGGGTAGATTGAAAATGAAGTGTGATTGATGTCAATGTCTGCTAAATCAACACTGAAGAGTTTCAAGATGTACTAAAGCTAAGATGTAAAACAAGGACTCCAGAAAAGTAATTTCTCATTGAAGGACGAACTGAGGGGATTTATCCTCCTCCCAGAGAAAGCCATCACATCGTGTCTATAGCGGAGCCTCTTTCGACTGCAAATCTCTATAAACCCGGCGGGTTAAGGATCGAGACAGAATGGAAGTGTCATCTTCAGGCATTTCATGTCAGTGAGGCGCTTGTAAGTCAAGTCAGAGAATATCGGCGATGATCTGATCTGGCTGTGAGCCACAAGAGGATGGATTCTAATCAAGGCCAAGAGCAATTCGGGCCAGGTCGAGAGTTTTCAAGCCATAAGGCAAGGAGTTGAAGTTGGTGTGTGCCTCTGCTCAGCCTACATAGTGGCTGACTTGCCCATCTGCAACGAATAGCACCGGCCCGTTACTGTCCCTGAGCCTCAAGATACCTTATGTCGATGCGGTGGGATGGACTCGCTGCAACAATATCTTTGCTCTATTATGCCGTGATGACGCCACACCGTACATTGGTCCGCTTAGGCATTGGTGAACGCCACCGGACAGGGTCCTCATCAGTGTCCCGGCTCCCCGATGACGGGATGCAAGCACAAGCCGTGCTCATCAATATCCCGGCTCCGCGCATACGGCATTGATAGTTCTGATTGCCCGTGTTCTGGAGGCTCGTATCCCACGGGATTGCGAGCACGCCTTGACTCCGCATTGCGTCGTTTCAAAGAGCCCAATAACCGCTGATGAGGGCCTGAAGTACATGTGGCGTACCTTCTGGTAGGCGCTTTTTCGTCTTAGTCTGGCGATGGGCATCTTCAAGTTTCAGTCTGCCTAGGCAAACCTGGGAGAAAGACTTGACTATTCTCAGAAGATCTCGAGTCGAGAGTCACGAACGAAGAACAACCAAGCCCAAGGCTGCCATGTACGGATCAATACATTCATGCTGTGAAGAATCAAGTCTTGACAACCTTCCCCCTATTCAACATACAATTTCAAACTGCTCTGTCAAATATCAAGCCTGAGTAGCGCTGTACTTTTTCTACTAGTCTTCCCTATCTTTATATGTAATCTGATGATAGAGTGTGGTAGACCCCGAGAATGTTGCACAGCTGCTCTCTTCAAGCGCTTAAGGAGTACGTCCGCCGAGCCATAGTAGTATCATATCTTACTATCTCCTCTTGGTCTCTCTAACATCTTAGTCTTGTTCTTATAATTCTTAACCAATTGCCGTACAGCCAAGTCCATCATTACATCCTCCGATCCCCCAGGTATGCGCGCCCCCGGGACCTCGCGGTATATCATCTCTGCGAGCTCACCCTGGCCGGATCGCGTCAAGCCGTTCCCACCGAATAGCAGCACGGCACACCTGGCACACTCGTCTAGCACCCGTCCAGCCTGCGCCTTTGCGAGAGCGGTCAAGCCCCCCAGCTCAACGTCGGCCTCTGCCTTCGAGAGCTTTGTCATCTGATACACGAACTGTTCCACCCACGCCCATTGACTCTCCAGTTCCGCTCCACACTTGGCGAGCCGATGTCTCACTACTGGCTGATCCATCAGAGTCTTGCCGAAGGCCTCCCTTTTCAAACAGTATTCAAACGCGGTACTGAGGGCCACTCTAGCCTGCCTCGTAACACCAACTGCAATGGTCAACCGCTCGTGATTGAAATTTGTCATGATGTACCGCATCCCCATGCCTTCTTCCCCGATCAGATTCTCGGCAGGGACCTTTACGTCGTCGAGTTCGATGAACGTGGTACCAGCCGAGATTTGGCCCGCGACCTTTAACCGCCGCATACTGACCCCTGGATATCCTTTCAGCGGTACGAGAAGCATAGAAAGTCCGCCTGGTCCGGAGCCTCCGGTGCGCACCGCCATCGAGGAATACTCGGACCAAATGCCATTCGTTATCCTACCCACATCAGCGGAATGAACCCACCATACCCTGTCAAGCCACGTACCATTTCTTTGTCCCATTCACGATAAAGTGTTTTCCATCATCGATCTTGACCGCAGTAGTTTGTATGTTGGCTACATCCGACCCGGCCCCGGGCTCAGTAATAGCGATACATATTCGCTTCTTGCCCAGCAGCAGATCTGGCAAGAAGCGCTCCTGCAACTGCTCGCTACCGAATTTCAGTATTGGAGGGACGCCGAACGCGATGCCGGTGGTGAGTGAACCAGAAGGACCAGCTAGGCCCGACCTCGCCATCTACCAAGCGTTAGAAACGCTGTTCCCGAGAGTCGCTTCTACATGCCTACCTCATCCGTGTAGATGGCGGTATATATATAGTCCCAGTCTTCGACCTTCACGCCCCCGAGCATCTCATGCACTCCCAGTCTCTTCAACCATTTGACCGGCAAGGGGGCCGGCAAACTCGGCACCAGCATGTTGGCTGCTGCGAATTTCTTGAACACATCGTCAGGCACCGTCTCCTCCTTCTCCCACTCCATCGCATGCTTGAGCAGGTTCTCTTCGATGAAGGCGCGACATGCTTTCTGCCATCGGAGGTGAGAAGAGATGTAGTAGGGGGATGGCAGGCCTGCGAGGTATGGAGGTTCGGAGAAGGGGGCTGGGGTTCTTGTGGCCATGTCTCGCGGTTTGAGGCTATAGATGTCGATTGTGAGATGCTGCGAGCGACTCCGTTATGAACAGGTTCATGTCGCCAAGGGTTCAGTCCACAATGACAGTGCGGGGTGCAGGGATTATCCAGACCGAGGCTTAGGAGCCCCACCTATATTTCGAAGGCGCAGAACAAACACTTCCCACCCTACAAAGTTGCTATCGAGCAGGCGCCAGAATTTTTAGAGCGTGGCCAACAATATCGGTTTACAGAATGTTTACTATTTAAAAGTAAAATATGAACTAATTGCGGTAGACGTCAGACACGCTTTATGCCTTCAGTAAACAGTCTACACTGTCCAAGCAGTTAGAACAATAAGAACATTTTGCAGTCTATTTAGGTCGCCTTGAACTGAATGAAAAGATGAAGCTCAGCTATGAGGAATCCTTCGCCGGCAGCTAGTCAGATGTGATACGGACCTTAACTCCACCCTTGAGTACATCGAGTCACCCTAAACATTGCTAGTCCTCAGAGATTGAAGTCGAAAAAGTCCCTGCACATACTTCCCTCCGCGAGTCAGGGCTTGAATTTCGCTCGGATGGACCACGTTGAACGACAACATAACAGCCAACATGAGGACGGCATCGAAAATGTACAGAAAGATTTCATGCCGAAGTAGATACCCGTTGTTCCCTTGGATGTACTCGACGATCCGGAAGAAGGAGCGGCCCATGATCAACGTGCTTGCAACGTAAAGGATGAGTAGATGCTTCTCCCAGGGTAGATCCGTAGACAGAGAGTGCGATGTTGACTTTTTGGCCAGCCGGTAGTGGAACAGCAATGCTGTTATCAGAAAAAATCCGAAAAAGAGGAGCTGCACGAAGAGACCGCCGACGACAATGTGTTCGCCCTTTCCAACTGAGTCAAGACCGCCACTGGCCATGATACCACCACCTATGAACGCCGTCTGTTAGAGACAACAGCTTTAGTTGCAAGCATATGCTCGCACACATATTGGCTGCTTGCATCATAAACGACAGCACATTCCCAGCAACGAAGACCTTGGTCAACCACTTCTTTGAAATGACCGCATGTTTCTCGCCATCGACGAGAAGGATGATCCGTCCCAGTACCATGTATATTGACGCAGCAAATAGAGCTGGTGCAACCAGAACGAGGAGGGTCTGGACTAGGTATGCAGGAAGAGTCCAGTTCAGTGTTTGTGTGCTGGATACTGCTCATTCAATGTACCCTACAAACTCAACTGAGCTGCACACATTAGCAATGACAGTTACCTGACTAGAGCTCGAGTTGACTTACAGAACCCGCCAATCACAAAAGGAATGAAGTAAAGCATCCTTGTTCATACCAGCTGATACAGGTGGATGAATGAGGTTAAAGCAAAGAGAATGGTGAACAAAATCACCGCTGATAGTGAGGGTTCATAGCGGTAGAACGCCCAGATGGCGGTTTTGTAGTCCTTAGCCATTGAAGAATTGGTGCAGCTTAGATTTGCAAGAATGGAAGTCTGAAGTTCTTCGTGTAAGGAGTAGTTGTCAGATCACAATGACTGAAGAGTTGAAGCTCTTCATGTAGTTGTCAGATCACAACAGTGGCCCATGAGGAATTTAAAGAGTGGCACATAAACATAAGAAGCATGAAGATTCCTTCACAGCCAACCCTGGCAGATCATGCTCAGGTCCTTCAAACACGCGTCCCGCTAGGAAAGGAAATAATGGTCGGAGGAGAGCACAACGAATGTTCTATGAGTCATGGTGTTGGTCCCAATCGAGGAACCCAGGGCCAGCATCTCAGCACAGGCATCTCCTACTGCGTTTGCCCTCGTTGCCTGATCTGTACGTGCAGCGCGGCTTAGTGGCCAGCATCACTGCCTCAAGCGTACGTCGTGCCCTTATCAGGCGTACTTCGTATTTCGTATTTCGTACCTTACCTTATTTACCGTCCCCTGGGAGTTCTTGCCGCCAAAATTCAGTCTAACCTTTGACGGCATTGGCGCCGCGCGGCATTCGGCGAGGTATGTCGTCTATTTGAACGTTCTCGTATCTCGTATCTCGCACCTCGTTCTTCGGTGTTTGTATACCTCCCACCGTATCAGGTTTACACGTGCAAAGCCGTTCCTTTCACAACAGCTAGGAAGTGCTGTTTCATTCACGGTACTCGAATCTAGCATGTTCTTGAGGGTGCGTGGTAGCCTACGTTAGTTGGCTGGCTATGCCTGACACCCATCGAGCGCACCGAAAGACGCGGACTGGGTGTCTTGAGTGCAAGCGGCGACGAGTCAAAGTATGTCGTCATTGCCGTCCCGAAAGAACTGCAACAGCAACTATGCCTTGGACATACCCACCGCCCATCTACCAGCCAATCATTGAGTGGCACCTCCCCACATCCTTCCTCGTCACTAATGCCATGTTCAAACCTAACCAGGAGCGTAGTGTGATGAAGAAAAGCCCTGCTGCAACCACTGCCTACGCTACAATATTACCTGTGTGTACTCTATTACACAAGCTACAACTGGCTCTCCTCTTTCAAATGTGCGCTCCGCAACTCAATCAAGTTCAAGCCCGCAATCGGCCATCGATCCCGGCTCACCACGGATAGCTTCATCTCTCACTCATGACCGAACAAGGACGGATATACCGCCTACACTCTTTGAAATGAAAGATCTCACTCTCTTGCACCAATGGTCCGTGCCCACCAGCCTGAGCATAGTCAACACACCTGCCGTGAACTACATGTGGCAGATCATTTTTCCACAGATTGCTCTTCACCATCCCTTTGTGATGTATGGAATCTTCAGCCTCGCCGCTCTGCATGGTGCGTACCAGGACCCATACGAAAGACATTGTCTAATGCTTGATGCGGCGAGGTACCATAATAAGGCACTTGAGGGATTCAGAGAGGGCATAGGTCACGTTAGTGATGACAACAGTGATGGGCTGTTCATGAGTGCAACGCTCAATGCTCCCTGCGTCTTTGCTTTGTTCGGAAAGATGTACGATGACGTTTATAATGATCACGATGCGGTGGCCAGAAAGGCGCGGATTCTAGGTGCCGAATGGATACCATTGATCCGGGGTATCAGACCCGTGGTACATGTCATCTACCAGCGCGTTAAAGTCCCTGTCTGCACCTGAGGTAGGTACCATTATGATCACCTTCAAAAAGTACCCTCGTACAACGAATTGAGCTGCCCTTAAAGTAGCCGCTGCCTTCCTGCTGCTGTTCTTTATGTCAGTGAATTGTTAAAGTTGAGTGTATTCTTACCTTTTGGATCTAGTCCTTCTCCAGTCACTTGACTCCCAATATCGCTCAAGTAAGTGGGAACACAAAGAGACAGATTCGTATACAGCACCCAAGAGCAGACCGCAGATCCGTGCACTTATTTTCTAGCCATGAGTAAGCTTTTGTTTGCTGGAGAGGTCTGAGTTTCGTCGGCGGAGATCGATATAAAATTGTCTTGGCATTGGTCTATAGCGAGAGCAATGAAATGATAGATAAGTAGCCCAACATCAAGATGGACCGCTTCTCTACCAACTGCATGAAAAGCACATAGCTACGCCTTCGAAAGCAAGAACCCATCATTCTGCAGGGTCTGGAAGATCTGAGCCGGGTCGTACTTCTTGGACGCGGCCTTCAGCTTCTCCACATTGCTCGCGCCGTATCCAGCGATCGGGTTCTGGTCTCTCGATGCGTCGTTCATGTACAGAAACGGGAGATACAGACCCCGTTCCTCTCCCAGCTCCTTCCACTTCTCGGTAGTGGCGATGGGGGCTGCCCTTACGGCGTCATCATTATTTGCACCCTGCCAATCCACGAGAGTGGTCCACCCTGAGAATGTAAGCTGCTGTCACCAGGATTCGCCGAGCCGATGCCAAACATACATTGGTGATCGAACTGAGGGATCCCCATTGGATTCCCACCCCTCGCGATACCTACTTTGGACAGATTGGCCGGAACCGGCTGGAGTGTAAATGTCATGTTGGCTCCAGTGGCAGCTTGAACCGAAAGTGCCTGCTCTCTCCAAAATCTGTAAACGTCTTTGTATAGCGTCGCATCGATCTTGGTGGCAGTGCCGCGATAGTCGTGACTGCCAAACAGTAAGTAAAGGATATCAAGGGCAAGTCAAATCCGGTTCGCAATATCTTACCGCGCAGGCAGGTTCGAGAATGTGGTTCCCAAAATGTCAGTTATGCTCTTAACCGTGCCATTTGTTGCGGGAACGGCGACCGCTGCGGGAGTAAGGCCGTAGAAGGGAGCAAAAGCTGCTGGCTTGTCGGCAGCGGCAGAATAGATCAGCCCTAGTGTGGTGGTCTCAAGCCCGACAATAAGGGCCACGGTTGACTTGAGGTCCGAAGCGCCGTTCTTTTGCCATTGGGCAAAGGCATCCAGAATGGCAGGCACTTGGTCAGTCGTGTATATCGCGACCTGGTACCAGACAGTCTTGACTGGAATGGTGTAAAGGTCGAAACGAGTAACAATGCCTGTGCTAAGTCAGAATCGCAGACCTATCATAGCCAAAAGGGTCGAAGAATGACCGAAATTTGTTCCTCCACCCTTTAAAGCCCAAAAAAGGTCACTGTTCTGCTGTGCGTTTGCGTCCATGATGGTGCCATCGGCTAGGACAACCTGACGTAAGAATCAGTAAATGCAAAATCAATCATTGCAATAACAGTACTTCAAAATTCTTAACATTATCCGCAGCAAGACCATACTCCCCAGAAAAGTGAAAGTATCCACCTAAAAACATCCTTATCAGCTCTCTATATGACACGGTCTTCGAGGGAGCTCGAACCTCCAAGGACAAGCCCTCCAACGCCTACATGAGGGATTCGACCTCCAATAACGCTCACGCCATATGCATCCAATGCATCGTAGACTTCGCCCCATCGCTAACCTGGTCCCAGGCTTATAACCGAGCCGTCGGAGCTGACACTGAGCTGCTTCAGTCTCTGCAAATCGATGAGGACACCGGTACCGTTGATACTGGACCAGCCGGGATATGGAGAGTGGCCGCCGCTACGGACAGAGAACTTCGTTTTGAAATAGCTGACGATCTTGAGCGCCTTGGAGACCTCTGCAGTCGATTTCGGAAGTAAGACGCACGACGGCGTTGCCTCGCATGATTCAGACCTTCATCACTACAGTTAGCATTTGGCGATTCGTAGTACTGAGGGATGACCTACCAATTACCATCGGAGACAGTCTGCTTCATAGGTTTTGTTGCCACGACGGAGTCAGATTCCAGAGTCGCTCGCGCTACTTGGCATGCGAGATCAACCCCACTGAGTTTGATATTACCATTGGCCCTTTGGGCACTCTCGAGCTGGCGTATCAGATCTTGGTGTTGCGAGGGCACTAGCTGGAGGGATTGGATCAAGGTCTGGATGTTGTCTTGCATGGTTGCTCGCTCGTCCAGATCAGATTGAGGAGGAGTAAGTTCTGTAGCGAAGGTGGTGCTCAAGCATAGCAGGTGAATGATCAAAGCATGTGCCAACATTGCGGCGACACCGATGCAGGGCAGCACACGTCAGGTGCATACAACAGCTACAACCTGGAAACCTGCAGCTTATATTATTCGGACCAAGGCTGGATTTCAGCTTTGCCAATACGGCATGAACCAGCTGGGACGGGTAACAAAAAGCAATTTTGGGGGCATAAATGCTACCCACCCACTACAAAGACTGCGGTTAGGTATCACCATCACCTTGACAAGCGGACTGAGACTGGATATGCGGCCGCATGTGCGGCATAACATCCCTGGTATTTCCACTCAGACGGGACAGCCACGCCCAGAACACATGAGCAAGTTACAAATACCTACTCTACACTGTACAGAGGACGGTAGAGTGCAGAATCAGGAAAGTAAAAGGCTCATTAGGGCGAAAGTTGCGTCGAGGAGGTCTTCGATTACGACTGTAGGTAAGTAAAGCATTACGTAGGGCTTAGCGCCCCCGATCCCCGTAATCCCCGAGGTGCATGAACTAGCCCTAGGCCCCAACGTTCGTTGTATCATAAAGTACTTAGGTAAGGTATCGAAAGCTTACCTACCTAATCTGCATCCTCACTTTCCATCTTCTCAATCCACCCAACCCACGCCATTCTTCGTGTTTCAAAGCAACACTACCAGTATGGCCGGCACCATTATCATCACTGGAGCCAACGGCTCTCTTGCCATCCCGGCTGTCCAGCATCTTCTCGCCACTTACCCCAGCTACGTCCTTGTGTTGACGGTGCGAAACACCTCAGACGCCGATGTTAACACGAAGAAACTGCGTGAGGTGCTCAAGCAGTATCCCCACGCCAAATTCTCGATCCGCGAGTTCGACCTCGCCAATCTCTCGGCCGTGCACGATTTCGCAACCGCCATCGCCGGTGAGATCGTCGATGGTGAACTTCCGCCTCTCGCCAGCATCGTTTGCAACGCCTACTATTGGAATCTGGCTGGTGACGCTGAATTCACCGTAGACGGCTACGAAAAGACCTTTCAAGTCACCTTTGTCGCTCACGCGGCTCTGGTCCTCCGCCTCCTTGGCAGCTTCGGACCGAGCGGCGGTCGAGTGGTTCTCTTCTCCAGTGACGCTCACTGGCCGGGCAAGAATTCGCTGGAGAAATACCCGCCGGCTATTCCAGCTGACTTGCAAACGCTGGTGAAGCCAGCCGCGGATGAACCTTCCGACAACTTTGGACGTGGATTCCAGAGATATGCCGTCTCCAAATTAGCTGTGGTCATGTGGATGTATGTGCTGAATCGTTACTTGGAGAAGGTATGTTTAACTGCCAGGTCCTTTATGAGGGTCTACGCGGAACAATCGCTAAACTACCGAAAGGATCCGAAGCTAAGCAAGATCACGGCCGTTGCGATCAATCCGGGCAACCTTAGTGACTCCCGCGCCCTACGCACCAACACCCCTTGGATGCTCATCTTCATGTCTATATTCTTCATCCGACCGCACCGGTTTCTGCTACAGTTCATGGATCCCACGATGCGCACTGCGGCCAGAGCTGGTATCGATGTTGCTGACCTCGCGACGAACAAGGCTCATCCTGGGGACCGCGGCTACTTTACCCTTCTTATGAAGGATGCCAGTGCGCCCGACAGTATGGACGAAAAGGTGCAGCAGAACTTGTGGCTGCAGACTATGAAGTGGGCTCAGATCACTCCCAAGAATACTGCGCTCACAGCTGCCTTTGAGTGATTGGTACGGCGCTGAGGAAGCTTGGAATTGAGTGTTATGGATGGACGGAATCTGAACTGCTTTGGGAGAGTTGACTATTGAACGACTGTAAGTTTATTGGAATAGCGATTTAATTTCTTGTAATATGTTGCGTGCTTATGTCTGATATGACCTAATAACCATCATGTTGTAGAACGCCTGACCTCTGAGTATTCAATCTGTTCTCGCACGATCCGCAAACCTTCTCTGGAAATACGATGTGTCCATCTTTTTACACGCCAACTCCCAGTCGGTGGTCCATTTCCTATAGTATGGCTGGTACTCTAGCATGGCCCCTAACCATCTTCCAACAAGAACTCCAGCTGCCCTGGACAAGCTGCGGCCAAATGGCACCCACCAAGGAACCAAGAGATATGACCCCCCCACATTGAACATCTTTGACGCATCTCAGCATACATGTTCAGCTACTGGGGGAGAGAGGAAGGGGTCCCAGAGAAAAGGGAAGT